>OY987302.1:62358414-63558414 GCA_963920635.1 Pseudeuparius sepicola
CCCAATAATTATTATATTTATACGTGGTCGTAGTTTTGTATAAAACGGCGCTGAGTTTTCTTAGTTGGTGTTTGGTTTAATATTTTTATCAGAGAGAAAATTTAATTTAGCCATGTGGCTATATTCTCTCTTTTTAGTTGTAGTAGATTACAAAAAAGATGATCAACTCCTGTTGTGTATTTGGATGTACCAAACGGGGCGGAAAGAATAAGAATAGTGGGGTTTCTTTCATTCAGTCTTATTATTAAATATGTAAAGTATTAAAAATCTTTGCTAATAAGGTGATATTAGAGACAAGTGGATTGCAGCAATAAAAATGAGAAATTTTGTACTGTCTACAAGTATTTACTTGCATTCGTAGTCAATATTTTATCGAGAGCGATTTCATAGAGAATTTTGGGCAGCGCAAACTTAAAAAGTATGTAATTACTACAGTTTTTTATTTTCCAAGTCATCTTGATAGAAACTCTATCAAGGGAAAACTGGCAAAATATTGTGCTAATGAACCTAGTTCTTCGTAGTCAAAGATGGAAATTGAGGTTCTGGTCCCTTTAATAAGGTACTTATTTGTAATTCTTTTTGTTAGATGCCTAAACATTAAAAATTATATAATATCTAAAAGCTACCTGTCTTAGATGTTTTTCCTATTAAATATAATTTTAAAATTAATAATTTAAGCAATAATTAAGATAAGTCATTAAAGTTGAAAATATACACCTTATCCTAGATATTTTGTGGCCTTTATTTAAAAATAAACTTTTATTTTGGAATTTGTATTTTATTTGTCTCCATTTACTTCCAGGTACATAAAATTTCCATGTAATTTTTTTTTAATTGATTCACTAGTACTTTTTTCTGTGCAATTTTTACATAATTGTGGTTATATTCAAAATGCTGTTGAAAAACAACAATGAAAATCACACCTGTGCGACTTCCATAGTACTTATCAATTATATTATACCAAAGTACACTGTGATATAGTCTGACACTTGTTATGGCGAAAAATGACCTACTTTCAAACATATACACCACTGTCAGATTTTAAATAAGTAAATCGCCCCGTAGGTATAGCTTTCTTTAATTTAATACGTTTTTATCCTATTAGATTTCCTGTGAAAAAAATCCGGTATCACGCCGTGCCAAATAGAACGTCGGAAACGTGGGGAAAAAACAGACGGGTCGACCTTCCTGGAATAGATTCCTCCTGAAACTATCTGCCGCAGCTGCACGGTAAAAAAGCAGCTGAAACTGCCATTGTTCTTTCCCGACGAAAAAGTATTTTCAGATTTATTCAGCTTCCAATACTTATCCGCCACCCGTTTTTGCCGGATTCCCTCTCTTCGGCCATAAATTTTCCAGGAGATATAGTGTTGTTTTCCAGTGGGATCATGTCGTTTACACTGATGTTGTAGAAGAGTTTTAACGTGATAGACTGGCAATCGAAAATCAGCCCCAGAGTATCTGCTCACTTTTGCCACCCTCATCCTTCATTCTATACACTCCGGCATCCCTCCATATCTAGCATACCGTGCCTCCCATACAACGACTGAACTATTATGTCTCTCGGACGCATACTGTTGCACCGTCGGATATTGTCGACTGCAAACTCAATAAATCACCGGACTCACAGAGCAGGCGGCGGCCGAACCTTCAATTGTTTCAGCGGCATGCGCATGCGAGTATACAAAGGAACACGCATCTTGTCACCAGCGTCATCGTACAGGGTTATTCATGTAACATTCTAGCCCACTTAATTTTCTTGTTTTTAATTTTGGATAAAGTGTAAATATGATAATTTTATAAAATTTTCTTGCGATTTCAGATGTGTATTCAGGAAAACAAATATCGCGTTCTATGTTTTCTCTAGTAGTTTGCACAAAATCGTCCTTTGAATTATTGAATGACGGACAAAATCAAAATTGCCAGGGAAAATCCAAAGCAACTATTACGAAAATCAGAGCTCGACTTTAATAGTTTGTATCAGGTGTTAATTGTTGTGTTACCACATCGTGCTGTGAAAATAATTACAGGTGCATTAAAATACTTGCAAATATCATTCAGATTATAGATACAGAAAAACTGTAGAGACAAAAATTGTAGATAATTTTGGGCTTAATAAGATAATCTAATCCAATATATTATGTTGTTTGTGATTTTTGAGGTATAACATAAACTTGTGTTTTCTTAAATGTAAATCATAGTTGGCTGTGGCGTGGCCTTATAAAATATAAGGCCATTTTTTGAGTTTTCCAAAGATATAATACTTGGCATAGTTATTATAAAAAACAAAAGGGCTATGGCTAATTTTCTGATTTTTTTTAAATTTTCACATAGTCGGCCATGGGAATATTTTCATAATTACGTTCTATTTTATATATAGCTAGACATACTTCAAACTTTCTAATATTTTGTTTTTAGCTGGTAACAAAATGTAACAAAATAAAACAAAAATAAAAAAACTCAAATTCAAATTATTATTATTTTAAAAGGTCACCATTTAAAATAAAAAAACGTGTTTAAACAATCCACCATTATTATTTATGCAAATATTGCATCTTTTTAAAACTGAATTTGTCGCCTTTCTTAGAGAGCGCCTGCCAATACTGGCAATTGCTTTTAAACTTCAACAATTTCCTCATACTTTATTTTGTACTGTTCCCCACAAAAAGAAATCCAAAACAGACAAATCGGGGGATGGGGCAGCCAGGAAATAGGTCTATTTCTCCCTATTGACCTATTTGGATAGAGCTGATCTAGGTAATTTCTTACGGGCAAATAATTATGTGGTGGAGCTCCATCATGATAATTTTTGTTTTATTTTGTTACATTTTGTTACCAGCTTAAAATAAAATATTTTAAAGTTTGAAGTATGTCTTATTATAAAATAGAACGTAATGATGAAAATATTCCATGGCTGACTATGTGAAAATTAAAAAAAAAACAGAAAATTAGTCATAGCTCCTTTAGTTTCTAAAGTTGGAAAGCTAAAAAAATGGCCGATTTGATAAGGCCACAGCCAACTATGATTTACATTTAAAAAAACACAAGTTTATGTCATATCTCAAAAAGCACAAACAACATAAAAAATTGGATCGGATTATCTTATTAAGCCCAAAATTATCTACAATTTTTGTCTGTACAGTTTTTCTGTATAATCAGAAATAACGGAGCTACAGAGATCTGATGAAATAGCAAAAAATCACTCTTTTCAAGATATCTAGTGAGCCATGAACTTTTTTAAAAATCCAAAAGGGGCATTAGATTGAGCATTCAAAACTGAAATTCTTTCCCCATTTAACGTTTGTTCTAGCTCTGCTAGTTTCCGAGATCCCCTTAGTGGGCATCGAAAAAAACTCACCCTGTATATCGTTGAAACCATTTGTGGATTTCGAAAATCGAGATATATACAGGGTGTCCCATTTTCTGAGCACCTCGCAAGAAAATTTTAAGCAATTTTTTATATTTACATTTTTTCCCCAAAATTAAAAACGAAAAAGTTAAGGGGGTAAGAATCTTATGTGAATATCCCTGTTCACCAGAAAACTGGTACATGAAACTGTTATTTTACGCCGTCGGCGAAAAAATCGTCGCAATTTGCGAGTTTTAATCGAGCATTCCGGTCCGGTCCTGGACTAATTAAACTACTGGCGGAATTAATGACGCGCCTAATCGGTCGGACGACAACTTATAAATCGCGCGGTGATGCCGGCAACAGCTGTAGGGCCGGCCCTGGAACAGGGTCGCTCATAAATTATCCGTTCGGGGTAGTTTCCTAACTTTTTCTAATGAAATTGATCGCCCCTTACAAGGAAGGAACGTCGTATTCAAAAATATAAATTTTCTCGATGCTGTTAAAGAAACTAATAAAAAAAAGTTCGCACTTTGCGAACATTGCATTTAATTCCAGCTTTTGCTGAAACAACAGCTGCGCGACTGGTCGCATGGGCGCATTATTAAAATTGCAACAAGTCAGGGCAAAATTCTCGTTACACCATAATCAGTTTATAGTTTTCCTTCATTTTCGCACACATTTTCGCTGGGTTTATTCGATTGTATTCGAAGTTCGTTTGTCGCTTTTTATTCCCAGACTTAATTAGAATCGATAGAAACATCGCAACGTGTTTATTTCCGGAGTTTCAATACACCCTCAGATTGCAATTTGCACTTTTTTATATTTATATGCCGCAATATTATTTTTAACGCGTCATCAACAATATAGACGCAACTATTGTCCATTAAAACCACAATAAACTGCAAGTCTCCGCTCAAACCAGCAGTAAGCGAAATCGTGCGTCTAACACAATTCGTCTAATTCAATGTTCCCGCCGCGTCCGCCATATCCTACAATGCTTCCTTGTACTTTTCTTGGTGTTTTATAATTAGTTTCATCGCTCGCCGTTATCTTCTAGCACCACCCTATTGTGCAACGCCTAATATCAGCTCAGGGCACAAAGGCAAGACTACATACAAATCCTCTGCCCTCTGCAGATAGTATATTTTAACGGGAGCGTAAATTTTCAGCCGTGCGCCAAGCATTATTCCGCTCTATTTCGGAATCATGGAGTGGCTGCATAATTGGATTTTGTTCTTTTGTGAGCCCCGCCGAAAATTCCCATGGCCGGGGCGGTACAATAGGGCCGGAGGTAAATTATTGAAATCACGTAACCCCGTGGTCGGGCGATAGTTTAGTAAATTCGTAATGCTCTGGAGGAAAGAACGATGCACATATAGCTCACAAAGCAGTGTCGAAATTTGGGAGTTTAAAATATTTAGACTTTAAAAATGCAAAATCCTCGAAAACGACTATAGATATCATCAGTTTTTTGGATCAATTTGGAGGGCGAATCCGTGCAGATAATCCCTCTGAGGTTATTTTTATGTGTCGAGAAACGACTGATCTAGGGGACACCTGAATCTGACCGTAGGAGCATAAACCTGTGGAGAATAGATAGACAACATTACGTAATTGCGAGATTCAAAACCTTCGCACGTCTGTCGAGGGTATATCCGTTGGGGAATTCTCAGCAAGTCGTAAAGATTATTGGGAAATAACTGAGGCGAAGTTTACTATACGCTTCATGTCCCAGGTCACTACACTATACAAGATTACGCCGCTACAACATTCATACGTTCATCTGCCAAAGCCCCCAAAGTAGGTAAATTCTCCGGCATTCCAGGCTGTCCATCTTACCCCATCAAAAACCACGACTTCGCCGTCATTTAAATACCAAACCTGACCGCAGGGCCAGCTGGAAATTCCGCCAGTCTTCGTAGTGACGGCGGTCGACGCCCGGCCACCTATGAATACTGATGGGGTGAACCTTTAGTCATGTCGTGGGGTTGGCGGACGAATTTGTATTCGTTAAGCTGTAGACTGGCAAAACCGCATAGAAACGTTTATACCTGGAGAGAATAGAATGGTTTACATCTATCCAGATCTGTTATTTGTCTGGGTTTGGTTAGATTTGTTCAAGTTCTATGGAGTGGGTGGTATGATTGCAGTCGCTTTTAAACAGACTGTTCTTAAACAATTAAACTCAGAAAATGTATTTTCCCTAAACATTTTGATTAAACCCAAACCGCTTATTTCTCTCAGAAGGTTCTACACGGACTCAACTTTGGAGAAACGAATTTGTCTCTCGAGCGATAAGAGCATATTGTTTGGACCGAGGAATGAGATATTTCCGCATCAGTTGTTGTAGTTTGCGTAATTTATTTCATTAGTTCAGCACTTGCGCCGAACAAGACGTTATAAATGGCAGGTAGTTCTGTGCTGCCCGCAATTTTGCTCCAATTTACGCCGAGCGGTCGGCTGCCACCAAATTTTATACCATTCACAATATGCAAATAAGGATTTTTATGTGTAATTTTATATTTCACGTGGATCCACTGCACATTTATTTGCAGTCTTTGTCTCTGGGGTATGTTGCACAACTCATCTTGTAGGCAGAAATGCAAATTGACATGGAATTCTCCAGGGGCAGCTTTCCGATTTTCTTGCACGAGTAAGATTTCTTTCGCGTCTTTGGCTAAACTTGTTACCATAAAATCTCAGCAGACCGTAGTAAGCAAACCCAAAACTTGGTTTAATATCAAGATTCAGCTGTCGTTCGCATTTTTGCATGAATTCGGTTGAACGATCTGTGACTGACATAGACAAACATTTTCGAGGATTTAAATTTTACAGTCGTTGAAGAAACGGGAAAATATTGAGGAAAATTACATTTTATTTTTCCTTCACTATTGTTGCGCTATTATCTAAACATTAACTTTTTTTGCTTCAGATGTAAATATGGTAGCGGAACCTAAGCCACACCAGACTGGGAGGAAGCGGCAAAATGTTGCAAAGACGGGCAACGATTGGTAAGTACAAACACATTTTTCTTAATGACGACCAAGAAATGTTCTACTATTCAATTCACTTGTAACGGTTTTCCGATTACACTGTCAACAAACCTTCAAGAAACAAGCAAATATTTATCTCCTCTAACCCAAGAAAAACACAACTAAACCATTAGGTATATTATCAAACAACGGCTGTACCTAAATTCGTTTTTAATAATCGGCTTTCTCACAAACGACCCTAGAGTCTTTTATATTTAATAAGACTCGTGCCCGGCAAGTTTTATAGTTACTTAAAAACTTTTGATGGCATAGTTCATATATTGCACCCCGAGCTGCGCTTCTTATAAAAGTTAAAGCAGTTTTCCTAAAATATATTAGGTGTACATCTTGGGGTCTCGGGCTAGCTCGCATATTAAGTAGTTAGGAGTCACTTGATAGGTGATTTTTTACAAAAAAATATAAAACAAACGCTTACAAGCGAGTTCGATATTCGGCGTGTCCCAGTAGCCCCATTAGATAACTACTAGTTAACCGAATTTTTCTATGCTAAAAATTAACTCCAGACACACCAAATAATTTCTGCAGTGCTACTAAATATTTCACCAACTCCAAAAGTTCGCTAGTTGGGCCAGGACTCTTGTGAGTTCTAGGTTATGCGGGCACTCCATATTTCACTTTTTTATCGTCGGTGCATTTCCGAATTTCCCATGTGAAAACGGCGGGTTTTACAGCTGCATTCCGGCCCATCGGGCGGGCAAACGAGAAATAATGCGCGAACCATTCGGAAATTTCGCTTCCTGCCCACAGATGGCGCTTTTACTGTTGGTTTTATTGTGGAACATCCCCGGAGTGCAGAGTATGAAACTTTTGCATGTGTGTGTGGTGTGTGTGTGTGTGTGTTATAGTAAGGGCAGAATGTAAACGCGAAGTTGGCCATAAAATCGAGAGAGATGGGCTATGATTTTCCTACCTGCTCTCCCTTATGTTTTGGAGTCAGGGGTTCGGCTTAAAGAACCGCAAAACCCACTTTTTATTGCTCTGTCCTTGTCTGATACATTATGTTAATAAAGATAATATATTCAAATGGGAGTACGCCTATAAAACAGGGCAGTAATTAAATATTTGGTTTATTTTGGTGATAGACTTCCTGTAATAACAATGCAGCGTGAAGTATTCAGTGCCCAAAGTAGAAAATTAATATTAAATGTGGTGAAATATTTCCAAGAAAAAAACAAGAACACACGTGGAAATTTATCGGTACTACAATGTGCATCGGAGGCGTTACAGATTAGTTGGAAAAAAGGGAATTTTGAGCTGCAGCAAATCAACGTTAAGTGTAATTTTAAGGAATCTTGGATTTAAGTACAAAATAAACGATGGAAGACAATACTTAATGGAGAAGCCAGATATAGCATCAAAAAGAGTTCAATTTCTACGACAATGTACATCCAATTTATTTTCAAGCTGCCCTTTGTAACTAAAAATATAAATATATATATTTTTTGCCTAACCGTTACAATAATTATTTAAATACCTAAGACCTACTTTGAATTTCAAGATCATTATCTTTTAATTGCCAGTCTAAATTACGGAATTAATCTTCAAAAATTACAAATGAAATTACAACAGGTACCTAAATACAAATTTTTAATCCGTCCGTTCACATCAGGTAGTAAAGCAGTAATTTATTCTAGGCCGACCCTGCCTGCCTTAAACAATCAACTAGTAATACAAGACAAGTACTAGGTTTTCTATCTCTCTTCCTTTCATGAAAGGTGCTTAGCGAACTTTAAGACGTAAGTACGTCGAATACAAATTGGAGGAGGAGACATGAGTGTAATTGTGCGAGTGCAAGTAAAGCAATAGATATAGCGCTCTCTCTTTGATGATTTATTGCCGACTTCGCCTTGACATTCTGCCCTTACTATAGGTTCTTACGCAAACGGGGTATATATCATATAAGAGCCAGTGTAGTATAGTACGGTGAGATGTAACCTATTTTTTATATCCTTAATGTGAACGGGAATCAAGTTTAAAAAAATCTTATAATGTACTAAAACGTAAGAAAAGTTTGCGTTATTTTCCACCGATTCACTCCCGCCTGTACTAAAGGTGAAAAGTTCGCAAAGTTTGTGGAAGTTTAGTCGAACGTTAAGGTTAGTCTTGCAGCTACTAAAATGGGCATTTAACACAATGACTAGCTAACTAACAGCGTGTAACTTCTTCTGAAATAACTTCCCGAATTTGATGAAGGTTTTCGGTTATAATAAACTTATTTTGATTTAGTCTTCCAGACTATTTGCTACAATTATTTTAAACGTAGTGAAGGAACTATAATGGCAACAAGGTTGCTTATACAATCATGTCCCACCTACGGACATACTGCGCATTTTAAATCATTGTAGGAAGACTTCTACTTATAGACATTTTCGCATACAAGCCTCAAAGAGTGTTGAAAAGTACATCAATGTTGAGTAGAATGAAGGAAAATTTACGAGCGGCGTAAATTGGAGAATTAGATTTTCCTATATAATATACAGTGCTATTCATAAAGTTTGCACCAAATGGGAAAATTTTGTATTATTCTATTTTTTGAAAATCTGATTTTGGTTTGCCTGGAAAATATCCGAAAAAGTTACTAAGAAAATGTCTTTGTATTGTATTATTTTGCCTACATTCAAATTTTCAAAATGATATTAGAATATTCGTGTTTCTTTCTTGATATTCCTGGAATTGAAACTGAATCCCTAAAATTCCATACAAAACTGTACCTTATAATTCTGTTTCACTGAATTTCAAAAATGGATGCTTTTGATGTCAAAAGATTACAACACTGACCCAGGGAATAAACTTATCTTAAAATGCAAGAGCGTTGGGTGAAGATTTAAATTCAGTCAACGGCAAGAGTCTTTGCACCAAGATTGCAGTCTTACACAATAGCTATTTTAAAAAATATCATGTTTCTGCTTAACTTTGCCTTGAAATTTATTTGCATTGTTATGATTTAGTAAGAGGGTAAGCACTAAATAAGTTTCTTCGGTTATTTGCGGGAAAAAAATATCGAGTACCGATTTGAAGAGAAATAATTAAGAAAATACGGACATCGTGATATCCTTCTGAAAATTTGCATAGGAGCAGAATAATGCAATACAAACACATTTTCTTGATAACTTTTTTCGATATTTTCAAGGTAAACCTGACTTTTTCCATTTTTTTATTTTAAATGTTAAATTTGACACGCATGGACTGTGACGTCACGACCCTCTTTAGGCGCAATAGTGTAAACAAGACATGCACCAACATATTCCAAAATCAGATTTTCAAAAAATGTAATAATACAAATTTTTCTCATTTGGTGCAAACTTTATGAATAGCACTGTATATAATATGTTAATTATGTATAATATGTTTTTATATGTTTTTTCCAGGCTAGTGACGATGTATATTTTTATACTTTCGATGGGTTTGTGTGGAAAAATCGATCAAAATCTCGATTTTTCCTTACAAAATTACGCCCTTATTTCAACCCTTCAGCCACCCGCAACACTCAAGCCAGGGTCTATTAATTAATCATTTAGTGAACACGGCTTGCGTGAAAATATGGGCAACAGACACTTTTTATTTCTGCTAAGGAAAATCGAATTTTCCATATTGTTATCCCCATGGGCCATCCACAACCTTCTCAAGCTTACAAGCCCTGTGCCAACATGTGGCAACGCCGCAGCGGGACGGTTCAAAGGGTCTATGCAATCTAGAGCAGTCTGCACTTTGGCTTAGTTTATCTTTTCTAATAAATGTTCAACCCTCTTTTTAATTATAATTAGATACATTTGTGAATTTTGTCTCAATAATTTGGTACCTAAGTAAGTAGGTACGTTTGTCTAACAGGCAATAAAAGCAGTAACAAGTAACAAAATATATACATAATATAATATAAGTAATAATAAGTACGATTCCTGGTGTGGATAGGTACATTTTCGACAAATAATATGGTAAATTTGGGCTAATAGAGGGAACTACATTTTGTTGTAATTTTTATGAGAATTTTTCGCAAAGTGCGCCGTCAGGCGAATGATTACCTATCTCTTCTTATTGAAATGGCAGTTAGGGTCAATTTCATAATACATTCAACTAAAAGATATTTTAACTTTAAAATTGGGTAAAGAAACTTTTGCAACAATACTAAACAATGTTTGGATTGTTAGAAAGCTCCTTTAATTTTAAAGGGTACTTTAGTTTGTCTATGCAATTGGCCCGTAATCATTTCATTCTTAAATTTTTGGTCATTTGGAAAGCCCAAAACGAATACAAGTTGACCGCCTGCCGCCAAGCAAAGAAAACTTAGCTGCTACTTCAAGTTATTATTACGATTTGATTTACAGCCAGGTATATAACTAAATTCTAGCTTCCCTCGACGGTTCTAGGCATCTTGAGGCTTGAAATTGGAAAGGAACGATTCTTCACTTCGAACTTTTAGAGAAATGTTTCTTTCACAAACAAAACAAATTTATAAAAAAGCTGTCGCCAGCACTTCGGGCTGTGTGTTTCCACCCAGAGACACACTGCCTCGTCGTAGCAATCTGGCGACGATAGCACTTACCCGCACTACACAAATTAATTCTGGTAAATTTCTTGTAAAATCAACTGACAGGGAGTGACAGGCCACGCCGCGCAGATCCGCAAGCCATGTTGCCAGGTTTCTCAACTTCAGGGCTTTCCTAGGGTCGGCCTGTGGCCATTCGTAAATTTCCCTTCATTCTACTCAACATCGATATACTTTTCAACCCTCATCGAGGCTTGTGTGCGAAAATGGGGCATCTAAATCTGTCACTATCTGACCTTCTATTACATACAGGGTGTTCGAAAAATAGACGGAGATATTTTAGAGGGTGATTCCCTGTTAAGAAATATGAAAAAAAGTGTCTATAAACATGGGTCCGGAAATGCAGAGTTTTCAAGATACAGGATGTTAAATATATTGCATGTCACTGGACAACATTGGTTTATCAATTTTTGCAAAAAAAATCACAAGTGCCTTGGAAAACAAATAATCAAAAGCATTTCTAGGAAAGAGTGTTATTGCAACTTTTCCAATATCATAACATAAAGTACACTACAACCAATTTTGTCCAGTGACATGCAATAAAACGGTTTTTATTTTTTTTTCTCGAAAACGAAGTGAGATAGGAAAACAATACAAGAGGGAAAGAAGTTGTATTTTTAGATGCTTAATCAAACAAAAAATATTAAAGTTACAAAAAAGGTAGTGGCGTACATTTTTTGATAATAATATTCGCTAAGGTACCCCCCGGGACGCCACTGGACTTAATAAATTTAATCTAGTTAGGGCGAAATTAGCCTCTTATTACAACAAATAACATTGCCAAATTTCAACAGAATCGAGTAAATAATTTTTAAGACATTAATAATTTCATTTTTTATTTTTTTTTATTTAACATCCTGTATCTTGAAAACTCTGCATTTCCGGACCCATGTTTATAAAAACTTTTTTTCATATTTCTTAACAGGGAATCACCCTCTAAAATATCTCCGTCTATTTTTCGAACACCCTGTATTTTCGAAAAATCCGCCATCGACGTAAATTTTTTCATCGCTATCTATTCATAATAAACGTATACCCGAAATTTGATGAAAACCGGCCCGCGTCCCTGGTCCCGTGTATTTATTAATTAAACACGAATTCCCAGCAACCCCCAAACACAACAGTTAATTATAATAAATTCGTGGGCGATCGCTGGACGCGGAACGGCGCTCCCAAAATTGGCTCTTTATATGCGCCGGGGGGCCCTCGGCCTTTCCCGGAACAAATCGAGTTTATATTCCGGGGCGGTCGATTCGCGTGCTTAGGGTGGCGAGGCTCGTAATGACGTATTCCGGCGATTTATTGTTGTTGTTTGACGACTACTCTGAAGTAAGTATATCCCGCACGGGTGGACAGCTTTATATGCAAAAAAAACATAAGAAAATATGAGAAAAATTAAGGAAAGTATATGTAAACACGGGCGTAGCCAAGGGGGGGTTTCGGGGGTTCAAACCCCCCCCCCCCCCGAAATAAGCAAAATATTACCTAATATTATACCGAAAAAATACGAGGAGTGAAGAGTTAAATTATTATTACGTTTGAATATATTATGTAGTAATAGTAGCGCCTAGCGCCATCTTTTGACGAGAGGCAGACGCAGTTGCAGCCGAACTATTTTGTATTGTAGGGACACTTTGCGTTGTTTCTCGATTATTCGCCCCTCGGTCGAAATGAGCGGAACTTTTTGGAAGTTCGTGGAAGTTTCCGGACGGCTACTGGGCTGCTATATAAGCGGCGCCGCGGCGCGTGACCGCGCTTACGGCAGTATTGTTCCATGCGAACTCGAAGCGAATAAAAGTGAAAAGTGGTGAACGAATAGTGAAGAGAATTAAGTGTACCGTGTAAGTGAGTAATTTTAGTGCGCTGTTATTCGATGACCTTGTTAAGGATAGATACGTGAATCATTATTACTGTCGAAAAATGGAGGGGAAAAAAGGAAGGGTGATAAACTTAAAGGTATGGACTACTGGAAGGGTCAAGGGGTTTCTAATAAAGAAACTAATTTGGATTTAGCTATCAAAGCTTCAGCTACCTTGCATGCTGATAAGAAGACTGCCTACCCCGAAATCTAGTTTGGAATGCCTAGATATGTGCGATAAAAACCTTTATCCTAATATTTACACATTACTACAAATCTTGGCTACCATTCCTGTATCCACTGCTACCCCAGAAAGGTCTTTCTCGAGCCTAAGGAGACTGAAAAACTATTTACGAAAGACTACAAGTGAAAACAGACCTAATGGTTTGGCTCTAATGAACATTCACTATGGAACATAAATTCATGCAGATGAAGTAGTGGATATATTTAAAAGAAAAAGCCGAAGATTTCTTCTTTAATGGTTTTAGATTTAGCGCATAGGAACGAAATTAATTTATCCATTTCATTTAAAGTTAAGAACTTTATAAATATGTCGTAGTTTTTCGGATGAATATATAGATATTAAATTTCATGTAAGTATATTTTTGTTGTTTTATTTACTTCTCAAACTAAACCCCCCCCCAAAACTAAATCCTGGCTACGCCCGTGTATGTAAACATATGGTTTAATCGATATCTTTCAAACTTCGCGATTATTTTGGTCACTGCCCACTGCCGATGTGCAGTCTTAGAACTGAGCATCCCGTATGTTGTGTATTGCCTACTTGTAAACTACTAAAACTAATTGTTCAAAACAAAACATTCAAACTAAAAACAGAAAGCATCTGAACTCATTCTTTGTGTTAGCAACCATCACACCTCAGATATTCTACAACTTGGTAATGTCTAGAGTAACTCAAATATGCAACACGTATATTTTGCATATTTAGCATATTATATGCATTTTTTTAAATATTTGCATATATCCTAAAATATGGCATATTGTGCATACTTGAAAGAATTTAGAATAATTTAAATCTTTGGTAGGCGTTTCATTCATTTTTGGGAACAGGGGTCGGTGTCTAGGTAGGTACCTGGTTTTCCCAAAATAATATAGGTAAATTATAATTTTATGGGCACTAATCCTAATGATCCGAAAACGAAGAAAGTAGGTATTTATACCTATTTAATTAAAGTACAATTATTGAAAAGTACAGAATAAATAAAATATTTATATAAGAAGGATAATCCGAGATTTTACCAAAATGTTACCTCCTTGCTTCTAAAGAATAAGAAAAAACAAATGCATTGACAGTGACCAGATTTGTTCAAGAGGAATAATTATCAACATTTTTTCTTCCTACACCTGTTCCTACCGATAGTTGTTTGCTCGTTTTGTCAGATGCAGCACCGTACATGGTAAGAGCAGGGCAAAATTTGAAAATCTTTTATCCGAAGTTGATACATGTAACATGCCTTGCTCATGCTTTAAATAGGGTTGCTGAGGAAATTAGGAAACATTTTCCGCTTGTAAATAGTTTAATTTCCAACATGAAAAAAGTCTACCTAAAAGCGCCTATAAGGATTCAGTTCTACAAAGAAAAACTATCAAACACTCCTCTTCCACTTCAAAATGTTATTACAAGATGGGGCACTTGGTTGGAAGCCGCATTTTTTAATGCGAGAATTTTTGCCAACTGAAAGATCTAATTTCAGAATTTTCGAACGAATCTTCTCAGTCCCTTACAGATGTTAAACAACTCTTCGAAAACAAGGAAATAAAGAAACAACTTTCCTTTCTAAAAGCAAATTATAGCACAAATGGGGGAACCTAATTTGCCATTAACCCGAAGTGCAGAACTGGTAAAACAATCTGAGGTTGCTTTTCAAAATGTCACAGGTAAAATTGGGGACAAAATATTTCAAAAATTTAGAAATGCGATGGAAAAAAATAGCGAGGTTCAGTTTCTTAGCCAAGTAGCAAATATTTTAAAGGGAGATTTTACCGAATCCATCGATTTGGATCCTGCGATAGTGAGCAATTTTAAAAGCGCACCTCTTACATCGGTTGATGTGGAAAGGAGTTTCTCCATTTATAAATTTTTATATTCTGATAGAAGACAAAATTTTTTAATTGAGAATAATTTTGAGCAACATTTAGTGGTTTATTGTTTGTACAACTAAATTTCAACCTTATATTTATAATAAATGCATATTTAGATTTAGTTCAATCGCCCTGTATGTAGAAAATTTAAAATAAAATATTGTTACTTTATATATGTTTATTTGTAAATGAAACAATAAATTTATATTTTTAGAATATTTCTTAATTTGCATATTTTCAACATTTTCCTGCATATTTTGACTAAATTATTTGCATATTTATGTGCATATTTTTAGGGTTTCGATTTGCATATTTGGCTTACTCTAGTAATGTACATTCACAAAAACGATATTTTCTGTGTTAAGTAGTGCAAAACATCGGCTCCCGTCATTGGCCCTTTCGCCTCCGATCTCATCCAATCCTCGTCAAACCGTCGACGTAAGCGGACTACAGGTGCGGGGCAGTTTCGGGCGAATTTTCTCCGGAAAACCGGATTTTTTCCGTCACGGCGACGCCGGCAAAATGGACGGGCGCACAGGGCCGCATTAAGTATTTAACGTGGGCCCCCAGATCGATACAACTCCGCCAGAACCCGTAATTCGCTGTTTTCGCAAACATTCGGCTATTTCGGAAAAGGGGAATTATTTTTCAACCGCCCTACGGCGGTTCAATAATCATGATGCCATCAAACGTCATCAATGCCCATGGATTTCTATCAGCAACCGTGGCAGAACGGCGTGGCTAAAAATGGCCGTGTTTTTGTCTTAGGGCGATTTACATAGGGAATACGTCGTCATATATTTACGTTACAACAATAATGTGAAACCAAAGTCTAGAGAATACTATAAGTCAGCTCACTTCTTTGTTCTCTCGGAGAAAACAACAATTTTTTGCGACTGGTCGTAAATCAGCCTCGAACCGCTCTCAGCTACATATAGACCGGGAGATAGTGACAGATTTTTGGACGTGATTTTACTCAGTATGCCTTGCAAAGGGCCTCGCAAAGGGCATTATGTGGCACATATTCTCACAATAATAAGGTATGAACCAGAGAGTCATCCTGGGTTCTTCATATGAAAAACTGAGTTTTCAATTATTCGAAAAATATGCGTTTTGATATGATTTTAGTCAGGCTGCCATGTGTTTTATAATGAAGTTCAAAATAGAAAATTCCGCGGAAAACCATAGGCATACCGTTAGCGTGGGTTCAAAGGGCTATTATTGTCACGTGAACTTGTATTTTAATAATTAGTTTTTCCACGTTTCTGAACAGGCTGCCAAGGAGAACTATGCAAGTGCTTGTTATGAAAATGCTGAAAAAAGGATGGCATACCTTTTACGCTTGTCCAAGTACTGTTTAAATTGAATGTTATTTAATAATTTAAACGATTTATTCGATGTTAAGTGTACTTGGATATGCGCAAACGGTATGTCATCTTTTCTTCAGCAGTTTCATAACAAGAAGTTGCATACTTCTCATTGGCAGCCTGTTTAGAAACGTGGAAAAATTAATTATTAAAATACAATATCACGTGGCAATAATAGCCCTTTGGACCCACCCTAACGGTATGCCTATGGTTTTCCGAGGAATTTTCTATTTGAACTTCATTATAAAACACATGGCAGCCTGTATAAAATCACATCAAAACGCATATTTTTCGAATAATTGAAAACTCAGTTTTTCACATGAAGAACCCAGGATGACTCTTTGATTCATACCCTATTATTGTGAGAATATGTGCCACATAATGCCCTTTGCAAGGCATACTGAGTAAAATCACGTCCAAAAATCTGTCACTATCTCCCGGTCTATAAGCTTATTTTCTTATCAAATAAGATATCGATCGCCGTACTCTGATGACGGCGGGCCGAGGGAGCGAGAGACGGCAGGGGGGAAACGTTTGTTTACACAAGGCTTATAGTATTCTCTAGACTTTGGTGAAACGGTGACCTCGTAAGTCACCTTGCTTAATTAAACTGTAGAACCACAAGCAGTTACTTCCACTCCGAATACGGAGAAAAAAAGGCGTCAGAAACTGAAAACGTAAGTACCAAACCTGGACCCAGTGGCGGATTACCCTATAGGCAGAGTAGGCTATATAATAGGGGCCCAAGGCTTTAGGGGGCCCGTTCTTATTTTGATGTTTTGATCGGAATTCGAAATTGGAAAAGGTTTTACATTTTGCAATTTGAAATTGCAAATTTCAGACAAAGAAAACATCACTCCTTATTTTTTCATTTAGGATGTTGGGAATTAGAAATAGGGATTTTAGCGACATTGTGGCATGATATTTTAAGTAAGTTCAACAAAGTAAGCCAATCACTGCAGTCAACCGACGTCGATATATTTTTAGTTGTTAGTCTGTATGATTCGTTAAATCAATATGTAACTCAGACACGGGAACGATTTACGTATTATGAAGAAAAAGAAAAAAATCTTTCAAATTGTTCCACTTACAAATTTGATGAAAAGCGAAAGATAATAAGAAAATTTCAATCATTATGGATGTTCTTGTGTATGGCAGCAACTATCTGTTCGAGTGGGAGATTTTTTTATACTCTAGAAAGAGTGAAAAATTTTAAAAGAACCAGTTTAAGTGACGAAGAGACCAGTGATCTGTCCTTACTGGCTATAGAAAATGAAATCCTTATTAATATAGAAACAAAAAAATATGGCAAACTTTGCAAGTACCTATAAAGCCAGGAAAAAAGGTTTTAATTAATAATAAGTACCTATGTATCTGTTCTTAGTACATAAAATTAAATATTAAATTATTATTTTTTCAATATGCCCTTTTGTCCTTTTCTAAAATAAATAAAATTGTTGATAAGAAAACTATGGGCACTTAAAATTTTGCCTAAATTTTACCTAATTGTTTTATTGCGACGGGTCAAGGGGACATTAAATAGATTTAGCCTAGGGCCTAGGGCCCCTGCCTGGACCGACACTATATTAAAGACTAGAGCATGACGCCACATTCCATTGTTGTTTACGGACTGGGGTGGCGCCACTCGACGAAAAAAATGGCGACTTATTTATATTTAGGGAGGATTTCTGTGGTTGTTTTTACGGGAGAGAATTGTCTTTGCGTCCAGTATTTAGCAGTTTTATCCTATTAACACAGCTTTTATAGGTAGATTTGTCTGTGATAACATGAAATTTCCATGCACATGAAGAAAATGGTATGCACACTGCACAGACCATGGTGAATTGCAGAAGAATAAACACTATTTTGGAATTATGGGATGACCTGATCGACCAGCTGAAGAAGCAAAAATTCTAGATATTATTTTGGAAGAGTATTTTGCAACGTATGCAAGAATGGAAATAGAAAATTTTGTTTATAGTTCCAGAGCGAACCATAATAGTTCTCCATATAAAGGAGAAACTGAAAAATCTAATGAGTTTTATGCTTACTTACACTACAACTACAACTAGCCATGTACTTCATTTCAAACCAAAAGGTACCAAATACTCTTGCTTGCTTTTTAGACTCGCTTTTCTTAAGAACATGTATGGAAATATGCCATGTGACCTTGTCAAATTAGAGGAACATAAACAAATATTTTATTTTATTTTGGATATTAAATTCGTTGTAATAGACACATTTGCATGTTTTTATTTTATAAAAGGTTCTGCAGCAATGGTGTTTTAACATTAAACCACCGTGTGAATTTGTTTCGTCGTGTGGCGCCAGTGGCGATCGCTTGAAACAGCGCTATGCGCAGGTCTTTAATATAGTCCTTGTTTATGGAATCCCTAGTTAGCCAATGTGTGACAGAGTCATAAGGATACGAGAGCAATATTGGATACAAGCAACAGATGGCGCCAAAAATTAAAGTGGCCCAGTCATTGTCTACTAACTTTCAGGGGCGTGCAGTCCATGGAAGCAAGGGAAGCAGTTCTTCCCCTAAACCAAAACAATGTAAAATGATAAAATGTAATTTTTGAATTTTTAAACAGGAAGCAATTAGTTTAGTTACCTAGGTATATCAAAAACGCTAAAAAATATCTTATATATCATAAATATATCAAATCTACAATATGTTACGCCTATAGCAAATGCGGCGTTGACTGCGACTGCGCCCATCCTACCGAGCGACAGTACAGTACAATGTACAATGTAAGCTATGCCGGCCGCTAGCTTTTCTGTAGCGTTCGATAGTCGAGAGGTTATTGAACTTTCCACCTCCACCGCACTGGCTGACGCGAATGAAACGCGTGTTTAAAGCGTGCGTGGAAGCTATCGTTGCAGTAGGTTCTTTGTATAGTTTTGATCTGCGTCGGTGCGTCGCGCGCGTCGTATCTCGGGCGATATGGAAGACAATAATATGGACGTGGACATGCAAATACCGTCAACTTCGGCTGTCGGGAATGACGTTGAAAATGTTAAAGTTGGACAATTATTAAGTAAGAAGAGTGTGTGTGAATGTGTAGTGTATGCCTTAATAATAAAGGGATTTTCAACATTAAACTTTGCGGATAAGCTTCAATTAATTACAAACGGAAGAGCAAAACCTCCTATGAAAAATTTAACCACAAAAATGAATGAATGACTTTCACAGATATCGCTGTTGTCTATTGAGAATATACTTCTCCAGAACATGTTAGAGCATCGACGTTTTTATGATGACGTCATTGACGAATTCGCAAAAAGTGATCGAAGAATCGAATTACATTACAAATAGGTAAGTTTTTAAACATTGCTTCTCTTAATTAAAATGTCACCGCACGCCCCTGCTAATTTTCTATTATTAAAATATACCAAAAAACAGCTGGCCAACTTTATTTTTTGCAAAATCTGTCCTCTGTATCTACTATATTTCTGTCATGTTCATATGTCAGTGTCAGACATTGGCTAACCAGAGTATCCATAAACAAGGACCAGACCAAACAAACAAATCGCAAAATGTCAAAACTGGACCTTCTAAAAGCAACCTAGACACAAACCGGAATAGCCCACACGCTGACATTAACTCTCCCGTCCAATCTGTTCCTCCCGCCCCTACCAAATTCCCGTTTCAATCTCCCGGACTCGCGCGTTAATCCGGGACGCGCCGTTTTTCGCTCCGGGAGCCCATTCTGCCGGAATGGCCTCGTCTGCGGCCGCCAGGTTGTCCGGATGGGTCAGGCCGTAAGGACCGGAAAATAATCACAGCAATTAGGGAAATCACTGGAAAATGTTCGGGAAACGAAACTAGGGAAGGTGGTGTGCACGGACGAATTGCTCGATCGACATACAACGAAGATTTAACGTGAATATGTTAAATGTAAAAATTACAACAATCAATACCTTCATTCTTATAAATAAAGAGCCCAGGAGCACGTCTATGAAGGTTTTTCTTTTCGAAAATAATCAAAAACAAATAAGTATAGCGTTCAAAAAAATCTCGCCATAATACTAATACGCAAATCTGGCGGATATATCCCGATATTCCGCGCTCGACTACAACCTAATTTAACGTTCCGTATAAATTCATTTACGTGTATTTAAACGGCCCTCGGTCTTTTTCTCAAGACGCGCGATCTCATTACGTATTAATTGCCAATCTCGCGAAAACAAGGACGATGAAAAATTAATTACGCCGCACTAATAGGCTTGCGAGATGACAAAATAATTGGGGTCTCCAAAAATGGCTAAGAAAAGGAGACGCTAACGCGATTACCATCGTCATTATCCCCGGTATCTAATGTTGTCGACTGCTAATCGAATTACGAGAGGTTTTATTATGGAAAATTGGACGGGAAATTACCCTTTGTTTGCGCTTTAGCGGATTTTGTTTCAAAGGCACGCGACAGACGAAGTAATCGATGTTTTCTTGTGTCTTTCTCGGTCTGTCAAGCTTCCTAAGACATTTTTAGCATCCAGAATATCAACTGGAATAAACACGAAATAATATTATGCAATCAAATCTTCGTCTTACACAGTTTTCCCGGGCTAAATTCTAATTTAGCAGATCCGAATTGTTTTGAAAGGTCGCCCGCTTATGGTAATCAGTCCGAGAGCCCTTAACACGGACAGGTCTGGTTGATATTACATTCCGGCAAATACTCTTAATATTCAATAACGGAGGTCGGGGCTTAGGCGCAGGCCCGTTACAATTACATTTGTAGGGGGATCTGCTACGTCTACGGTTTTCAGGGGCGTAGCACCGCATAAGACAGAAGTGTCACAGTACCCCTATATTTTTACTACTAGCTTTGGCGACTTTTTAAACTAGAATAATATAATAGCGAACAGGTTCCCACTGAAGTGTTGTGAGTGAGAATATAGCTATAATCAGTCCCAAAGCCAGTCCGTAACAGGTCTGGTTGATATTACATTTAATTAAGTAATCTTTAATGTTCACTATCGGAGGTCGAAGCTCAAGCAGAGACGCCCTGCAATTACATTCGTCTACGGTTCTCACGGACGTATTTCAACTATTTTCTTCGATGGTTCTCAAGAAAACCCTGAAAAACGTAGAAGTGTTACAGTACCCCCGTATTTTCACTACCAGTTTTGGCGAGTTTTTAACAATATACAGATCCGGTCGGTGTGTTGTGTTAAGAATATAGCCAAAATAAGAAATCAAATAAGTATAAGAGGTATATACAGGGTGTACATAAAGTAAGGAATAAATTCATTTTGTGGAAAAGGAAAAGCTTTTCGAAGAAATATTCGCACACATAAAATTTGTTGTATTACAACCGTATTACAACAAAAATTGACGTGTCCGAGAATTTCCCCGAAAAACTTTTACTTTTCGAGAAATTGAGTTTAGTTTTTACTTTATGTATACACCATAACTAAAGGTGACGTTGCCAATACGTACTATCGAATTCTAAACATATATGCGTTAAATTTTCTGTTTTGAGGTGATTGTGGTGCCTTAGCCCTGACAGAGTTATACATAGATTCCATCAGGACGAACGGATTATGGTGGAAATGCCAGCTTTGGAGACGTAAGATGAGGGAGGATTAGTGGAAATTGACCCTAATGTAAATTAGGAAACGTGGGGGGCAGATTGCAGCTCTCCTAGAGCTGGACCGCAAGACGCCACTCGGAATTGGACCGTTTTGAATCGGGTATAGCGATATCCGATAAGCTTGAGGTTTGGAAGGAGTTGAGAATAACGAATTGCTGCAGGAAATTGCACTGGTGGTTTTGGGAACTTTGGACATCGATTGCCAACTACCTAAAACACTACGATTGCCAACTATCTAAAAAAAACAGATAAAAACTATGACTGGAGAATGTCATAAACAAACATACAAAGTCCTCCTTTGGCGAATTAATTATGCATGCAATTATAACACCTAAGCGACAGATGAGAGGAAAACTCGATCCCGAGACAATTTGGGGCATAGAAGGGGACGTTAATCTTATCAAAAACTTGTTATTATACAGAAGTAATCTTTCAGGGGGACCATCAAAGATAGCCGTCGGCGTGAGACGGCGTGTAATTGGATTTGGCGTGAAATACACGTAAATAAAAATAACGTTCTAGCCGTTGGGGCTGCCAAGTGGCCGGGCGTACGTAGGTAGCGTCGGCGATCAAATAAGAAGTATTAAACATTTTGGAAATTTCATATCAACAAAATTGATTCTTGATCCTTTAAAAGTTATAGTCCCTCAAAATAATGCACACTTTTTGTTTCATATTATATTCTGAAATTCAGAGCATGAAAATCTGGACTAACAGGTACCTAAAACGAATTGATTAAAGAACAACTTTTTCAAGTTGCCAGAAGAAACCACTGCTAAAAAACTCTGTGACTTTGTCAGTTGTTAGTTCAGATTCAACTTCATAAATGTCTAAGATGCAAAAACGAAACTTTGAACTTTAAATTAACACAAAGTTATTTTTTTAGTTAACGTTCAAAGTTTCGGTCATTTATGAATTTTCAAAGTTGAAGCTGAACTAAGTTCTGACAAAGCGCAATGGATCTGTTTGAGCCATAAAAAAATTTCCGATAATGCTACACTGTCTTCACCCGTGTACAAAATGATCTCCCCATATCGCCAACCTTAACGCGTTTGAATTCCTCCAATTTAATGCTCCTTTATTTCGGATTTTAATCTTAAGACTTATTAAGATCTCCCCGATAGGTCATTAGGTTTCCTTATCTCCAGATTCATACCACTCCGATCTTGTTTCCTTTGGAAAATACCTCTTTCACGCAGATCTGAATAAGGAAACTAAAAAAATCGATTCGAATTTTTTCTTTAAATTTGGGGAAAACGTAAATTTGGCAGAACGAATCTCGGAGCAGAAGTTGTGTATATTGCAATTTAAATGCCGTTATATTACATATTTAGTGTTTCTTTAATAGAATTTAGAGATTTTGAAAGGGCAAAACATGCGAAATGACCTCTAAATGGCTTTATGGTGCTTGCTGTGTTGCCACATTGTACGCAAAATTCCCCAAATTGAAGGAAAAATAATTGCGCCAGTTTTATGTGTAGAAACGTATTTCAACCATCTGTTCAAGACCTCGGGGCTTTTAAATAATGCAAATTAGTAATTTCGAAGCCGGGATTGCCGGCTCTTTAGCCGGTAATTCCGGCGCGTTTCCTCCGGATGTAAAATGCGACCGGAATTATTTCTACGGGGGGTTGAAGAGGGCGAGAAATGCATAAATCCCGCCGTGAAGTTTACTGCAAATTGGAGGAATCGGTCCGGGCGGCGTTTGTTTCGGTTCATTCTGCGCAATTTACATTATTTTATATTTAGGGGTTTTCAATGAACGACAGCCTTCGATTCGGGATGTTTTCCTTTCGAATTTCTTTTCGTTTTCGAAGATTCGCTATTTTTTTGTCGTTTTGAGTTTATACGTCGTAACTAGGGCAGCATTCGTTCAAGTCCCAACGCTTGAGAAAGTCCTACTTGAAGAAGTCGTTTTTTTTTGTCAAAGTTTGCAATGTGCAGTCCTCGTGCCAACATTGGTCGTACGCGGTATTTAACCCCTACAATTCCACCATTACCAAAGTCTAGAAATACTGAAGTCGGTTCATTCCATTGTTCTCTCGGAAAAGCCCACAATTCTTTGCGACCGGTCGTAAATTAGCGTCACCTGGCACGCTTCGCATCTACGAGGGCGACTAAACGAAATCGCCGTCAAGCTAGTTATACGGGGGCAGGTTCATATTGACTTTCCATTATTTACCAAAGTCTACAAATATTGGCATGGTTTCCGATTTCGGTGCGCCAGCGTGGGCGGGCACCGCAAGCCGTTTGCGTCGTCGCTTGAGCGATTCCTTCCGCTGTCGACCTCTAATTGGGAGCCGGAGTTGCGCCGGAGACGCTGCGAGGCGCCACAGTTAAAAAAATATCATCGTATTGCAACCGGAACATAGAAAAATCACGAAATAACAGCCTTTCCTCACACCGTAGAACCGCAAAGTCTAGAAATACCTACTAAAGTCGGCTCACCTCTTTGATCTCTCGGAAAAGCCGACAATTTTTTGCGACCGGTCGTAAATCAGCGTCACCTGGCACGCTTCGCATCTACGAGGGCGACTAAACGAAATCGCCGCCAAGCTAGTTATACGGGGACAGGTTCATATTGACTTTCCATTATTTACCAAAGTCTACAAATATTAGTATACCTATTTGTAGACTTTGGTACAACATTATTTGTGTAGGTAAGTGTACCGTTAGTTTTTGATAGGTACAGTTAAATTAAAATACAAGGTAGCTATAACCAGAATCTACATAATTAATAGATAGACCTTAATTGGAACATGAATAAAAATTCATTTTTTTATGTTTTACGTTAATTTTTATTAAAGCCTAACAAAACATAGAGACAAAGAGTTAAACTAATCATATCTACTTTTTCATCCTGTAATAAATATTTTGATATTTAAATTGACATAAACAATACAGAACAAAATATTACGCATACGTACCTACACAAGCATGCGTCTTACCATAAGCTTCTGGCAATAATCTTAATAGGACAGCCGAGAGGACAGCAGTTTTTACTAAACGTTTTCCGGATGAAGTGAATGACTGATCATCAAAATGTGCCTTTCAAATTCTTATAGGTTTATATGGCTCTTCCGGTGGAATATTCGCAAATTGATGTTCTCCGATGAACCCTAAGGCATTCTTCCATTGCTGGCACCTTCAAATTTTCAATATTTTAATATTATATCTATATTATTCTTCAATTAATACCTAAGTATTCAAATGTCACATAAAAATGTCTTAGTTTTTGTAGGTAGGTACCTCACACTCAATCTTACCTTTCAGGGTCTTTAGGAAATGAAAAAAGGTAATATAGTCTTTTGAACTGGTTTTACAGCCATTCGCACTGCAGTAAAAAGCATTACTAGGCATCACTACAACACAGCCACGGTCGGTCGGTAATATTTTGCGCGCACCCGGTAGAATGCGAACGAACCGCTCTCAGCTACAATGAGTACAGCTTATTTTCTTATATTATAAGATATCGATCGGCTCGATGAGGAGGGGAGCGGGAGAGGGCAAGAGGGAAACGTTTTTTTACACAAGGCCGAGTGCCCGGACTTATTAGTATATCTCTGGGCGCTGCCATTACCCTAAAATATCCGGCGCTATCTTGATCCACGCGTGGCGCTCGTCCGGACCTGTTGTGCCTTTCGGTCGGGGTCATTTGACGCCCATTTTATCGCGAAATGGATCGTTCTATCGGTGGCCGCAATCAAATTTTCCCGGGGATATTTCATTGGGCCGCGGAAAAAACGGCGCCGGCCCCGGCATATAAATGAGGTGGCTGGAAATGTGGAAATTCATCCAGATACATTGTTGTTCCGCGTATTACGGGCGTAAATTACAAAGTATTGTCCGTAAACGCGAACTGATAAAATAAAGCGGCTTTATATGTCGTGTTTATTATTGGTTAGAGGCGAAACGCTCCTATTTCTTTATGGGTTTTTGTGTAGGGTTGAATTTAAATCGACAATAGTTTTTGATTTGTTCCTAGCTGGTCTCATAACCGATGTAGCTTCTTTAGGAATCATTTTGTTAGGTTATGTTAACTCAGACCAAGTCTTTCTATTAAAGTTGGTAGTGTAGGATGGAGATTCATCGCATATTTTAATTTATAATTATATTTGAAAATTATATTTGAAAAGTAGAGTTAATTAGGACTAAAAATAAAAACTTAGAGTGTTTGCAAGAAGTGATGCCCTGATTACATCTAGCAACTAAGCTTTCATCATTTGCCGGTAGTGTAATTTGGTGGTACCACATCCGCCGATTAGCATTTTATTTCGAAATTCGATTAGGTTAAACGTCCCTATGGTATTGAACTTAACAACTGGGTTATAATCGAATTGTTACCCCTCCAATTTTTTCCATTTTCCCTCGTATCGCTCAATCGTCGCCCGCTATCGAGAAATATCGAAACGCGTCAATCAAAACGGCGGAATTAGGGCTCTGACGGTGTGTCAACCGCGCCCGCAACAAAAAAAGCGGACTATTTAATTCTGACAGAAGCGGAAAAAATCCGGGGCCTCACATAATCGGGTTTCAGACCGGTGCCACGTGATTGATTTGACGCTATCAAAGTGTTAAACCGGCGGCTAAGGTCGCCGATCGAAACGGGTTTGTACACGGGTAACGCCGGTGGTCAATTCGACTTGATACATTTTATCGCGTGCGCGTTTTCTTGTCAAACATTAAACATTATCTGAACACTGACATAGATGTTATTAGAACATAATATAATGCTCTTCAAAATTTTCTGCGACATGACCTTACCTTGTCACGCGTAACTAGTAACGTTAGGATAAATAATTATTGTCGCTAAGCGCAAATGGTGCTGGAATTTGATGCGATTATTCATGCCTTATCGAGACTTTCCTCATAAAACATGCCAATTATTGTTTTTGTGGGGTTTATTTTAGTAGTTGCATATCCATTTTTCATTATTCTGTGTCATTTTGTTTACCGTTGAATATTAAAAATTGTGGCAATAGGTATATATAGTAAGGGCAGAATGTAAAGGCGAAGTCGGCAATAAATCATCAAAGAGAGAGCGCTATATCATCTATTGCGTTACTTGCACTCGCACAATTACACTCATGTCTCCTCCTCCAATTCGTATTCGACGTACGTCTTAAAGTTCGCTAAGCACCTTTCATAAAAGCAAGAGAGATAGAAAACCTAGTACTTGTCTTGTATTACTAGTTGATTGTTTAAGGCAGGCCTAGAATAAATTATTGCTTTACTACCTGGTGTGAATGGACGGATTAAAAATTTGTACTTAGGTACCTGTTGTAATTTCATTTGTAATTTTTGAAGATTAATTCGGTAATTTAGACTTACAATTAAAAGATAATGACCCTGAAATTCAAAGTAGGTCTTAGGTATTAAAATAATTATTTTAATGGTTAGGCAAAAAAATATTTATATTTATATTTTTAGTTACAAATTAAACATCAACATAAAATAAACTTTACATAGTCAGAAGTCAGTATAACATAATAAATAAATAATAATAATATACATTTAATTAATAGTTGAAGATATAAGCTCAGTGCCATCAATAAATCCGTCCTTATTACCGGCATGAACAATTATAAACCTTTTGCCATCATTCGCTTTTTTGTTGTACACACATTTTGGATTTTTGTCGTACCAAGTTCTCATATTCGCCCCGTGTTGAAAAATCCAGGTCTCGTCTAAAACACTACGTCTAGAGGGCAGCTTGAAAATAAATTGGATGTATATTGTCGTAGAAATTGAACTCTTTTTGATGCTATATCTGGCTTTTTCATTAAGTATTGTCTTCCATCGTTTATTTTGTACTTAAATCCAAGATTTCTTAAAATTACACTTAACGTTGATTTGCTGCAGCTCAAAATTCCCTTTTTTTCCAGTTCTTCCCATATTTTTTCCCTAGTTAAGTGTTGCTTATTAGTTGTCATGTCATAAATCAAACTTCTTATTTCTCCTTTATCCGATTCTGTCAAATCTTTAGTTTGCGGGGCTGCTTTACTTTTAGTATGTACCATTTTAATATGTTTAATGCCTTCTTGCCTAATTCGTGAAATGGTCCTTGTACTAATCTGTAACGCCTCCGATGCACATTGAAGTACCGGTAATTTTTCACGTGTGTTCTCTTTTTTTCTTGGAAATATTTCACCACATTTAATATTAATTTTCTACTTTGGGCACTGAATACTTCACGCTGCAATGTTATTACAGCAAGTCTATCACCAAAATAAACCAAATGTTTAATTAATGCCCTGTTTTATTGGCGTACTCCCATTTGAATATATTATCTTTCTTAACTTAATATATCAGACAAGGACAGAGCAATAAAAAGTGGGTCTTGCAGTTCTTTAAGGCGAACCCCTGGCTCCAAAACATAAGGGAGAGCAGGTAGGAAAATCATAGCCCATCTCTCTCGATTTTATGGCCGACTTCGCCTTTACATTCAGCCCTTACTATATAAAACTATTGTAGAATAAAATTTACTTTTAAAGAAAGAATAAATACAATAGTATTCGTAATAACCCACGGAATGTAATATCGAATTTACTTTAGAAATTTCATATCTGTGACGTGAGTCGAGTAGAAAACACAACACATTTCTTTCTCTGGACGTGATCATAAATTAACTTCGGATCTAAACCCGAAAAAGCCGACTCGGGTGTTTCCCATTTTCCAACTCCTGCGAAACTTTTCCCCGAAGAACAGCAACAATTAGTCGCAGGCGAGGTGAGTTAATGAATGAATGGGCCCCGCCGAAATTGAAACGAATGAACCGTATCAATCACGAGCCGCGCCGCCGTGCGGGCAACCGCTAATCCGCGCATTAGGAACTAAGATTAGTTGGGATACACTTAACCTCTTCGCCTGGATAGTTTATCTTCGCAAAAGTTGCGAAAAATTGCGAGTTTGCCGCTACTGCCTTGGTCTTGGTCTTTGGGTGGCGTCACAAAACATATCTAAACGTAAAAAGTTAGTTCCTGTTCCTGAACCCCACTTCTCCACACACTATTTCAACTATCCCCTTAGTCCTTCCAAAAAAAGCAAAATCCTCGCTGCCACCGCCAAGTAACCGCCGACAAATGTGCGGCCGTTGCCTTGTTGCCAATTAATGTGTGTCTGCCCGATGTTGCCAATTAAGCTGGCCCCGAAAAGACCGAAAATAAGTTTAAAAAACCCCAGAGTTATCCCTGTACCTTGCCGCAGACGTTGGACTATAAGTTAAACTCTTTCTCGACGTCCAGGATTTGTATTTTGTGGATTTTTTGTAGTAGATAAAATAAGAGTACGGATTTAAGATAGCGCTGTCTATCGCATCAATAATAATGATATAGTAATGAGTTTTACTCATTATGTAAGTTCCCCGAGATCGTGTGACCCCTTGCGGTCTTTTACGTTCTATGTTGTTTACTTCGATGCCGAGAAAACTCCATCCTTCTCCCATTACGTTTTACATCCCCGCACGTCTCGTAGTTCGTCCGATCCCTTTCTACTTCTGGGGTCGAATTCTGGTGTACTCTACATCAATGTCTTTTTTACGTGTCACACCTCCGTTTGAAAGTGGCGGTAATCGAAGGGGTCCCGGACCCCCAGGGGCCCCCCAGAGGACCCGCCCCAGTTTTATTACAAATTAGATGGCGCCAGATGGGATTCAATCAACTCCCGGACGAGTTGTAGATTGCTCCGGGAAGGCATTGTCGGGGATTTGTTTCGGATTGTTTTACGGCGGTTTTTTATTCGAAGGTCGACGGGTTTTACGTCGGAGGATGTGTTTCGATGGGGGATAGATTCGAAGGTGGGAAGTTTGCGGAACAATGCGTTTACTTTTGTACGTGATACTACGCTATGCCGCGCATACGGTATCCCGAATCCTCATTTTTTAGCTCCGGACAAGCTAATTTTTGCGTTAATAAATCTCTCGCCGTTCCGTTCCCGTTCGCCACCTCTGCTTTTGTTTTTGTCAGGGACGAAACACATTCCAAGCAGGAAATGAGCGGGCCTGGCTGGACTCCGATTCTCGCTATGCGCCGTAGGCACATCCGTTTCGGCGATGTAAAGCGGAGTTTTCGGATGTTGATGAAGTTTGTGTCGACTTTGTAGCAGGTAATTAAAAAAAGGAGTGTTACGTATGCCGTGAATACAAAATGTTGTATTTCAATATGTGTGACAGTTGAAACATGAAACAGATTCCTAAGCTCATCACGTAGACGTAAAAACGCGTGCAATACACGTTACGACGTTTACGTGACGTTTTGCCGTTTATGTGACGTTTCGAAGTTTACCGTGACGTTTTGCCGTTTACGTGACGTTTTGCCGTTTATGTGACGTTTCGAACTTTACGTGACGTTTTGGGAATAGTGACTGTCGTATATAGATTTTATGGGACAGATGAAGCTTGTAAAGGGAGAAAATGCGCGCAACTCACGTTTTGACGTTTACCTGACATTTTGCCGTTTATGTGACGTTTCGACGTTTACGTGACGTTTTGGGAATAGTGACTGTCGATTTTACGGGACAGATAAAGTTTGTAAAGGAAGAAAATGAACAATTCTTGCTAATAAATAATTTAAGTCTGAAAGAAACAATATCTCGCACTTACCACTACCTACTTATTCCTCGTTTTCCTAAAACATTAATTCATTTTAGCCGTTCCCAAGCCAAAAAGTAATAGAATATCATTTTCTATCCTAGCAATTCTGCACCGGTGCTCCTACCCATAAAAATGCCGGCATTCAGGCCAAGATCCCGGTAGACATAAAGCGTTGAAGTAATGGAGGCTTTGCTCTCAATTTACCGTCAAAAATTAAATTTTAGCGCCATACCTTCATCCCGGGAAATTCACTTTAAAATATAGATCGGTACAGTTCGTATAGAAATCTGGTTAAGATGCCCGGATACATAATTACAACAGCATATAGTTATTGTGTGCGACTACTTTGTATTTTGTTACACTGCCTTCAGTTAGAACAAAGCGGGTGTCGAGAATTGTATAAGTATTGTTGTCCATTCACTATATGAAATAAACTGCCTATATACTCCGTTTCCTGGTACACATAACTCATACACCTGTGCACAATCGGCTCTGCAGAGTAATCGATACCCAACCGACGGTGTGGGGTGCGTGCATCGCCAGAACAATCGCATTTGAATGCTATACTAGCGCACGATTGCGTCGAGATTAGCTACTATAAACAATATAGGTACTATTTTCCAAACCCAATGTAGGAAAACATCTTTCAGTGTCACCTTGGGTCCAACTCTTCGCCTAAAGCCACAATTTCCCTATCCTCCAACCCGCACGACGGCTATTACCATCGGCATCCATCTTGCCTCGACCCCATTGTGACCTCGCATTGAAAACACGATTGGCCGCAGTGTAGAAAAATCGACCGGAGCATTTTTTTCTCGTATCTGGGGTCACTAGGGATACGCGTTTGTGTAAGTCACTGTCAGGATCGGTATTAGGGCAGCTAAGATATGGTGCAAGCTTTACAGGACTGTTAACTCCGGATTAACCTCTAAATAGGATACTCTAAGCGTTGACTGACGTATTTATAAAGACTTCTCACGGCTATAGCTTTATGTCCTGGAAAACAGATGGCTCTGATGGCTAACAATGTATTCTGCATTGTATTTTATCTCCGGAAAGCGCATGGTGAGCCAAAAATGTGTCAAATGTGACAGCCGTGAGCAGTCTTTAATAATATATCAGTCAACGCTCTAAGTACTTGGAGAACAAAGATAATAAAGCGTCACTTTTGTCATCCACGTCCAGTACGTTGACAAGTTTTACTAAAAACTAGTGGAACGCAGTTATAATTATTGGCAATAGTTATTGGGTGAAATTATAATCTTCTGTTTGAAAACAAATTCGAATTGCGGGCAAATGGACGAAATAATAGTTTTATGTTTTAATAAGGGTGGAAGTCCATTGTGAGGGACAAAGCTATAAACCAGCGATATTATTTATATGTTAATTTCAGTCCAGTAATGTGCCAGTTGTTTATTGGCATATAACCTGTGTTCGAATGGAATGGAAAGGCTAAAAAATAATATATACGCAATAAGGTGCGAAAATATACATACTAAACACGTTTAGGCTCAGCCGAGCTGAGTGCTAGAATTGCATACAATAGGACTCTCGATTGCGCTTTAGCAAAACTTTTGGACTATACTGTCAACAGGTCTTTCGATATATATCGGGAGCAATAAATAATACATGGGCATGTAACTTAATATGGTATTATTTTCCAGCTTTATTACATTAACATTGTAAATTTATACGTATTGTGTTATGGGGAATTTGACAAAATGGCGAAAATATTTGTACAACGCAGTAAATATCGCGATTGGGAAGCCCACAATATGACCAGACCAATTATGCATTGTGTTTGTTGTTTGCTGTACATAATTCAGTTGATAACTTAATTAGCTAATAGAGATCTATTAACGAGATGGTGTAATTTTTTTTTTTTTTTCGAAAATTTGTGCACAGATTTTGTTTAAACTTTGTTAAAAGGTAACAACCGATGACATAAATATATAGTATTTTTTTCATAACTTTTCATCCCACGGTTTTCCGTAAATAGCTAGCGACAGTTACCTTTTGTGATTTATCATGATTCCGAATCATGAGATTTGCAAGAAACATTGTACTTATTCTATTATCTTTTGAGCGCGTATCGAATAGATAGCAAACTCGAACACAAAGTCAACGCCCAGGGATATATTTCCCGTCTCAAAAGTCAAACACAACAAAATATCACGGCCCCAAGAAGCAAACATGCCATTCAAACCCTAATAGCGACTCGGTGTGCCCGAGCACATGATGTCTGACCGCTAGGCCCCTTAAAATTCTGCAAACAGCCCGCCTGCTGTTTGGGGATTAAAATTAAAATGAAGTGTCGACCGCGGCAAGATCAACACAACCCTACAAAGTCAATAGCTAATTTTCTGCTGAGGCCAGAATTTCGGAATTAATTATTGTTTGGGGTTGGACTTTCCTGGGGGCGAACTTAAATGAGGACCTTGCTGAAAGTTAGCGCGGTGATTTTGTTTAATTAGCAGTAGTTTTTTCATAACTCTTCAACTTATAATGTTAAGCAAATAGTTAGGGACAGTTACCAATGACAAAGTTTGCGATAAACTTTTTCGAAGCCAATATACTTTGTATTTATTCAACCGTGCTGTATCATTCACAGAATATAAACAGTTGGTTTTGCCCTTTGGCTTTTTCCCATTTTAAACTCCCCCAAAATCCCTCCCAGAAACCGTGGAACGGATGGACCGGCACTTAGAATTAAATTTGGATCAAAGGAGGCGCCACCGCCTTCTTTTGTCTGCCCGCGCCCCACCCCCCAATTCCCATGCAAATTTCCGGGGGGTAAATATAAAAAACCGGGAGCTTAGCGCCAACGACGAACCAAGATCTTCCCTAAGTCCGGACCTGGGACGCCGCAAGGCTCGAAATGGAATATTTGATTTCTAATTTGGGACCGGCGACGATTGACACGGGTAGATTGTGGTTAGGTAAAGAAAATGTCTTTTAGACTGTACTGAACTTCCGTCAGGGTGGTGTATACTATTTTATTTACAATCATGTTGTTTTAGTAAAAAAATGTTATTCTTGGAGAATTCAACGCCTGCCAATATGAACCAATGAAATGATATGATTTTTGAAATATTAACCAATCAGGTGATGATTTCAGCGATTATTTCCCTCATACTGCTTGCATCCAATAAGGTAGCTCCTTCCATAAAAATCCAACCAATGATATGCCTCTGCTAGCGATAATTTGCACTAGTGCAATTACCGGTAATTGCACTTGTGCAAATTATCACTTCGTTGCTTAGCAACCGCGAATCTGTTGGATACAAACACGTACCTACTTCTTAAAGTTTGTGTGTTTCACACTGTTCTAAATTATGCAGCTTATAAATTATGTTGCGGCATTATATCAATGAATTTATATAACTTTTACATTGCTAAATTCTTGTTATTTAGGTATAATCGCATTTGCCTTGGATACCCAAGCGTCATGTTTGTTTACTCGAACGCTACAATCGAAGCTGTCAATAAACTCGTTCAAAATCAGTCGTTTTGGAAATGTAAACATAGAAAAAATTTATACAGAAATTATTAAATCGTATTCGTGAAATAATCTCGACAAATACCACTCATGCCGGAAATTTTTCTAGATAATTTTATTCTCAAGCCCTATTTTGCCTATTAGCAAAACCACTCGTACAAATTGGGCTTTTATTTTCTGATAAAATCCTGAGAGCGAAGCTCGTGATTTTTCTAGGCAAAATAGCGCTTTCGAAAAAATTATCGATAAAATTTCCGGCACTAGTGATATTACATACGATAATACCACTAATAATAATAATAATTTTTTCGAAAGCGCTATTTTGCCTAGAAAGATCACAAGTATAAATTGGTCTCTTATCTCTGAAAATAAAAGCCCAATTTGTACGAGTGGTTTTGCTAATGGGCAAAATAGCGCTTGAGAATAAAATTATTTAGAAAAATTTCCGGCACGAGTGGTATTTGTCGAGATTATTTCACGAATACGATTCAATAATTTCTGTATTAATTTTTTCTTTGTTTACATTTCCAAAACGACTCATTTTGAACGAGTTTATTGACAGCTTCGACTGTAGCATTCGAGTAAACAAACATGACGCTTGGATATCCAAGGCAAATGCGATTATACCTACACCCTGTCAGCGTTGGTTTATTTTCTGAATGTGTCATAAATTTAAACGGAGACGGAGGTCCAATAACCAAAATTTAGCAATGTAAAAGTTATATAAATTCATCGATACAATGCTTAATAGTACCGCAACATAATTTATAAGCTGCATAATTTAGAACAGTGTGAAACACACAAACTTTGAGAAGTAGGTACGTGTTTGTATGATTCGCGGTTGCTAAGCAACGAAGTGATAATTTGCACAAGTGCAATTATCGCTAGCAGAGGCATATCATTGGTTGGATTTTTATGGAAGGAGCTACCTTATTGGATGCAAGCAGTATGAGGGAAATAATCGCTGAAATCCTACTCTCTTAGTTACGTCCTAGTTACGCTAAACCAATATTCTGGTAGCTAAAACTTATAACCCGATAACTTCTTCACATTACCAAATTTAATCAAATTTAATATAGCCACCACTTGTTATATTACCCCTGATAATGTAATAATAATAACGTGATAATCGTTGAAGGTGCCTTTATCTATAGAGTGTTCCATAATCGATTTCTTGGCGTTTCTATGGGAATTCCAACCTTAATTTATACCACCCCTGGTATTTGAGGATCTCGATATTATAAATATATTAAATTTCAATGGTGTCCAGGTGTTTATTGAGCTCACTTTGGAATTTTATCGATTGCTTTCTACAGTGGAGTTATGGGGCTTCAGATTTAGAAATTCATTTTCGCGTTCCCTTTCTAAAAATAATTATGCAAATTTATAATTCCTCAGTTCTCATTTTTAATACGATTTTTTTCTATTGGTGGCTATAGCGCAATGTTGCCTCACTCGAGGCCATTGTACGCCACGAATGAGAGGGCCGTATTTAGGGTTGCCACCTGTCCCTTTTTTAAAAGGACAGTCCTTTTTTCAAACAAATTGTCCTTGTGACTTTTTTAGCCCTAAAATGTCCTTTTTAATAACCTTAGGGGTGACGGGGTCGGTATAGTTCGGGTTCGGAAAGCGGCATATGGTCTACTAGCTCCAGGTGACCTGACTCCTCGATTATCATTTTTATCATCGTTGTCGACTTTACTGGATTACTGGTGCCACAGACTAACGAGTAATACAGACAATTCCTTAGCGACATGTGTCAAAAGGAGACTCGCTTTTTAGCGAAATTTCTTCTAAAGTCATGAATAATATGCATTTTATTTGATTTTACGTTAATCTACATAGTAAAGAGATTGTATTAGAACCAAATTTATGCTTAAAATACTGTTTGTCTTTCTGTAAATTAAAATGGAGACTCGCTTATTTTTGACACATGTCCGTAAGGAGGCTTCTGTTGCAAAGCTATTTATTCTGTGCTGGTGCCCAAGTCCATTTTACTATATTGATATTATCAAAGATCTATCCAACCTAGATATTCAGAGTGCTTGACAAGGGAAATGAAAATGTAACCCACTTTAGCGATTTAATTACTTCGAATTTTCACAAAATTTAAACTTTTTAATGTTTTGTTATAATTTAATTTGTAAGAAAATTTCTAGAACTGTTAAACTGTTAAAACATTCTAACGCTACTTCCAATATTTTTGCCTGGAATAATCACAAGTGTTTTAAAGGCAATGGCATTTACAATGTTACACGAAATTTTATTGAGACACGATACGTTTACAATAATTGGAAAGTGCATAATTATTGAGGACTAAAAGAAGTCCATTTTTTAATTTTCATTTGTTTTACATTTAAAAAATGATAATATCATCGAGGTATACAAGACATTAATTTTGGAGGCCTCGGAGAATATTATTCATTACTCTTCGGAAGGTGCTGGGTGCATTTTTGAGACCAAATGGCATGCTTTTAAATAGATAGTGACCTATGTCTGTAGAACATGCCGTTTTGGGTATATCTTCTGGTGACATTACTTCGAATTTTGACAAAATTTAAACTTTTTAATGTTTTGTTATAATTTAATTTGTAAGAAAATTTCTAGAAGAATTTTTGGCAATATCCTTTTTTCACTTTGCAAAAAGGTGGCAACCCTAGCCGTATTTAATGGAATTGCACGTGTACTATAGAATCTCGAACTTCCTTATTGGTAATTCGAATAAACATCCTCCTGGCCAAGTCCCAAGAAGAAAACTTCTTTGAAAAATATCGGGTGATAAAAACTTGACTTTTAGCCGGCGTCGCATATAGGCAGCTGGTTCCCACCGCCTTCTTTGATCTACGGGAGACACCTTATAAAAGTTCTGAGCGAAATTCCGAGTCTTTGTAAGCGATATAACGTGCGGAAAACAGAGGAGAACTGGATATTAAAAGCATTGGCAGCGTTTGGTATTTGGATGGGACGAAATTATATCCAATATATCCACTGCCTCGAATCTGCAGTGTATTATAAGATGGTTTAAACTAGCGGTGCAAGGTAAGATGTATGTAGCGCCACCGGGTTAACAACGGCAGGACCAAACAATATTGATGGTAGCAAATAATATTATAATAACTGAAAAACTTATTTTTTATTAGCTGTACATATTTACCATGCAGATGGAAATACCATTAGCCTAAAAATGTTTCGTTCATTTTATTAGGTGTACTGTTATTTTAGTTTACAATAATTAATTGAAAATCACCGTAAATAATTGCATTTAATGTTTACATTGCGGATTTGTTCAAATATGTATAAATTAATTTGAATTTTATGACGGCTAAAAGTTGATTTATTGGGCATGTAAATGTGTATATTTTTCTAGATACAGAAATCAACGTAGTAAAAGGTTTATCAGACGTAAATCGATAAATTTAAATAACTCAGCAAAGTTTCTGAAATATTGGAATGAAAAGGACTATGGAAAAATCCAAATTCTCCGCCTATGATCAAGTGTTATATTGACTAGGAAAACAGAGCAAATGTAAACACTATACGTATGTGAAATGGAATTCATTGAACAATGGAATTTACTTCAAAGGTGTAAGCGAGCATCTACTATTGATTTTTCGGTGAACACGCGCTTCTGTTCTGTTTTATTGAAAATTTGAATGGACCGTGGCATGTTTGGTCATTGTGGATTATTGTTATGATGGCTAATGCATTATTTACATCTTGATGCTTCTTTTTCTTATACTCGTGGATGTAAAATTGTCTTTTCAGATCAGGGGCAGTCCATGGCTAGCTATCTACTATTTACTGAAGATTTGGCTTTGAAAAAGAGACAAAAGTTTCGCCCTAGCCCTATCCTTCTTTATCAGTATAGCCAAAGTAATATTTTTTACAATAATATTGCATCGAATAAATATTTATTTATTGTCATTGTTGAAATATTTCTACTTATAACAGTATCTGCGATGGCAGTGTACTCCGATCACATCGATATTCGCTTGGCAGCGCAACCACGCCTACCAAACAGTCATTGTCCAGTCGAGTGCTATGGGAAACCGCCTCCATGGGCGTAAGTAGAGTAGAGAGAGTACGTCGGCGCGCGCCGAATGTCGAATGAAAATAGCGCGTATGTAAACACGGCAAAAATCTTTCAAAAGTTCGGTTTTTCCGCGGGTTTTCGTGAAGTTTCGATGTCGCAAAGGGTGAAAAATAGTGTGGTGATTAGTTTGAGCTGCGTACAGTAAAAATTCATACCGATTAAAACCAGAAATAATATCGTCGTGAAATCTGGGATGTCAAAAGAAAATTTGAAGATTAATTGTCTCGAAAACTACGTCGGACCGGCAAAACCCAAAGCTGGATTCGTGTTCAGGGGCCTCAAAAATAGGGGATGTAGACAAATCTGGGGTGGATTACACCAGTGGAAATAATTACCGAATTTCTAAAAGGTGACTGAGGGACTTCTTTTATTGATGATATTTTTTTGTAACAATCCGCTTTAGAACATAGAAACTACTTTCCTAAACTAAACGGCTCTGCTACTGAAAATTCCATAGCTAGGTTAAGTGGTAATATCTCTTCTTCGTATTTCTATGGTACCACAAAACAGCATATAGACACTGTAATAATTAAAACTTCGCTAAAACAACCTACTGGGGATTCGCGAGTTTAGCGCCAGGTTAATTAAAAAACTAACTGCAGTCGAAAAAAATCGCAAACGAACAATTTTTCTTCTAATTAGGGAACACCCATATTTCGTACAATCTCTAATTGGCAAAGCGCCACTGAGGACTCTGCAGTGCCGTCGCAACATGATTGTGAATGTGATAATTTCAACCTTCCTGTTTTAACCTGTTTTCGATAGATTATTTTAAAATGTTGCAACTAATGTCGAATATTTGTTTCGTAATTTTTGAACGCACAGTTTCTTCGCTAATTGAATTGAGTTTTAGCATTTTATTTGCTAAAACAATTGGCGCGCTTCTGGTTGGCAGACGTGTAGAAAAATAAAGTGGTAACTCCTGAATACTCGTACTAATTTATAATTATGGTTTTTCCCACCTTCCGAACGTATATATATTTTTAATCAGCAAGAATAATTACTCAAAGCTGTGGAGCTACAAACACTTCATTAGCCAAACGTGAAACGTGTGATAAAAATTGTGAAGTAGTTTTAATTAATTTCACGTCGAAGCAAATACAGCGACAACGAATCTATGTCACTGCCTAAAACTTATTATGCCTTGAGTGTTTTAACAGTTGCCTACTTTACATATTTGTAGTACAAGTACCTAGTGCTAACCAATAGATGTCTCTGCGAAATGCAACGCTTTCAATGATACAGTTTTATTATAGATCTATCTACCTACAAGACTTTAACATTCCTAAAATAAACTAGCAAACTTTTTACGGTGTCTCCTCTGACATATGTCCCTCCGTTTCCGAACATCGTCCGTGTACCGCGTTCGGATATCAATAAATTATTATAGTGTACTTTCCCAGGGTCGTTCGCCGCTCAAAACTCCCCAAAAATATTTTTATGTCGCGAATAAAAGTCCTAATGCGAGCGAAATGTCTTCGACGCACCCCATGGGAAGACGACGACCACAACTTATGTTTACGAGTAAATGTTTATGGTCGGATCCGTTAGAAAAACATATATTTTTCCTCCTGGATGCTTCCAGAAGATATAGTATGAAACACACACAAACGGTCGAAAGTTTTGTTCATTTAGAAGAGCTAGGCTGTTATGGCAGAGCGTATATTATAACAAACAATTTAACTTACTCTTGAGAAAACAAATTCAATGACCTTGACGCCATATTGGGGGAATAGAAATCAGAGACGTATTCAGGAAAATCAATTCAGAAACACGGACTAGTAGGTATCAGGATATTTTGCAAAGTATATGATGTGGTAGTATGCAGGTATACATTTCAGTATGAAAAATTTGTCGAGCAATAGGCCATTTTGTTATATTAGTAAAACCTACATATGAAATGAAGGAATTGTTTCTGTTTAAATTTCATTTTTGAGGTCGTAACTTAACTAACAACATCGAAATATTGCTCCCCGTCTCCTTTAAAATCTAATGATAATCTTATTAAGTTTGTAATATAAGTTATAAGTAATATTACAACCAACTTTTTACAGATGTTTCATATGCAGTAATTTAATTTGTTTACACCTATCCACACAAATTGATTTTTTATTTGAGAAATTCAGTAAAACATATCCCATATCATTATCTAAAGGACGGTGATGCGGGGAGATTGATAAACGTTGGAGTTATTATTACACAACTGGTTTTAGATCATTTCTTCGATCACATTTTTTCTCTCGAAAACTGTTCATATTGAGGTTAAAAAATGTTTGTTTAGATTCTTGGCCAGAACTTAGAACGGTAGAAGCACAAAAACAAACAAATAGACCAGGTGCGCATAAATTTCTCGCGATTGAGAGTTATACTACTGGTTGTTATCTCACCTGGGCCGCCATTTTCTAAGTTAAGCTTACAGGGGATAGTTAATATATTTTAGTATATTACCAGAATCGCTTATTAAATAAATATAAATAAAATAAACTTTTAGATAAACGCATAAAAATTAACGTTAATGGAGCACTTAAAAATCGAGTTGAAGTGTGAAATGTTATGTCAACGTTCACGTCTGAGGGCGCTTTGACGGTCGCCATATGTTAACCCATAGTCTTGTCTTGACGTTTTAACTTGTGCTTACTTCTTAATTGCTTTTTTAAGGTCTTTTTCGTGTGCCTATTTGCTGGCGTGTTTTTGTAAACCGTGTTGTGTTCGTTAACATGTCTTGCACTGTAAGAACATGCACAAATTGCAAAAGATTTAGACCTGAAGGTATATCTTTCCATTGGTAAAATGTATTGGTGGTGCTTATTTTAGAAATTCTAGGTTTCCCAAAGACCTGGACCTCTATTTGGAATGGTTAAAAGCTTTAAATTTGCCCAGCAATGTAGGTACTATGGACGAAGAAAAAATAAATTCGTTTGTTCAACACACTTTAAATCTGATGATTTTTTGTTGGTGGGCAATAAGAATGCCTCCAATCAACTTCTATACCATCAGAAAATTTATCTGACCAACAACAAAGTGGTCCGATCCTACCACAAGCTTCAACTTCAACAGATTCAATTATTTCTCCAAGGCAGATTCTCCGAAAACGGTCCAAGTAAAAATAAACTTTTTTGACTAAAGTTGCTTCCACATCAATATAAAATTATACCTAAACGTAAATAAATGCAACAAAAATTTGAAAAAGGAAATTGTTTTGAATTTGAATCACTTTTTTCTTTGTGAATATTTTCGATTTCGTTAAAAACATTTTTTGATCTTTCCTTTAAGTAGAAGTTATTGATGTAGAAAAATATTGTGTATTGTTAAGAGAGCTTTTAAAACATCACCGCCCCATCCATTCATGATATTACAAGCGAAAAATCGTTTTCCATCCTGTGTAAACACTCGCCGTTTACCTCGCGCATTTTAATACGGTGAAAGCGGTCGGAAAAGCGATTATTTTCTCGGATAAAGCAAGGGGTCGCCGTCAAGTGTGTGCGCCCAGCTATGTTGACTTTCGGCCAGTGATTGCTGTTCAAGTGGTCCCGCAAATGTTTGCCTTTGTCTCCACCGGTTCGACTAACCGTGCTACGTGGCCGGCCCCCGGTCTGCTTGGCATCCCTATAAATATGGTGGTTATGTGTAGAAATCTGTATAAAAACTATTGTTCCAGAAAATAAATTATATAGTGCGCGGCAAATATATGGGCCGGGCCTTCTAAAATCTAAAGTAGGCTGTCAAAAAAATTGAAACTGGGCAGACATGTATCTGACTTACTTATTTTGAAGTCATTTTCAAATATCAAATCCCCTTTATTACAGAATATACAGATTGGAGGTCTTTTTTTAAATGGCAACAGGGGTAGAAAATGCTAATTTCTGAATGTACATTCTTTTCTGCATCCAACGATGTATTACAAAATAGGGGTCCCATAAGAAAAAATCGGAGTAAAAAATAAAACCACAATTCAAATTCAAATTTTTATTCTTAGCAAAACAAAGTAAAAAACGTCCCATTCGCGATGGATACCCCTCAGCTTATTGCCGCACTCGGCCTTCGGCCTCGCGGGTCAATTTTGGCGCCTCGCTTCGCTCGTCGCGTTGGGCGTGTAGAAACATAAATGCAACAATAAAAACACCTTTTAGAATGACATACCGGGCTGTCCCTATATCTAGTTATTCTTTATGTGTTACTTTACATTTTATTTTTTTACTTCGATTTTTTTCTTATGGGACCCCTATGTTGTAAACACCGTTGGATGCAGAAAAGAATGTACTTTCAGAAATTAGCATTTTCTACCCCTGTTGCCGTTTAAACAAAAGACGTCCACCCTGTATATTCTGTAATAAAGGGGGTTGATATTTGAAAATGACTTCAGAATATGCGGATATACGTATTCGAAATTTAAATTTTTTTGACAGCCTACTTTAGATTTTAGAAGGCCCGGTCCATACATTTGCCGCGCACTGTATATTATTATATTAAAGTGGAGGTGGCAGCACCATAATAAAATAACTAAAACTTTTTCAATTTTCTATTGAAATTTGTCCTTCATCTTGAATTTTGTGAATAAAAGAAGGAATAATAAGGAGATAAACGACTAAATAATAAACTTAAAAATTAACAGAATGTATTTCTTTTGTTGCAGGGACTACTACTACGACAGGTAAGGAAGCGGAAGCCGTCACCTAGCGTCCTTGTGGGACACTAAACGTAAACAGGTAATTCGGGCACAGCGATGAATTTCCAATGTTTGGCGGTTGTTTAATATTAGTGCCTGGCGGCGGAAAATAAGCAGTTACGGCGCATTTATCTCCGAAAAACCCATGACCGGACAATTCCCATAAAACCAGCTTTTATTGCTGAACATATAGGGGGGCGTTAATTGCGGCTTGTAATGACGTCGGAGGGCCGTTATTTATTTTCAATTTCGTGTTTGGACACAGTGACAGAACATTTTTCACGAACTAGACCATATGGACTGTTCTCGCAAATTCCCTACATTGGGGATAACTTAAAAAAAAGTTGGCAAATTCAGCTGTGTGGAAATTTGCAAATTTTTACAGATTTTTCAAGGAATTATCGACCCCCATAACATTTGTTTTTATTTCTATATGCCGATTTTCGAAATCTTTTCTTTAAACTATAATGAAATGTTATTCGGCACGGTGTGCCAATTCTTTTAGATTAAATTACAGGTTGTTTATTTTCTGTGAAAACCGTTGTAGGTAGACCTCCTCTGGCAAAAACTGAAAAAATCTTATTTCGTAGTAATAAACAATAATAGGGTACTTGACGAAATTTTACAAGCTTGATAAAACAATTCCTGGACACTTGCCTAAGACCCTACGATTATTTAAAAAATATATATTTACGTACTTATCAAGTTTTTAGACTTTCTTCGAAATTTGGCGGGAAAGCACTTATGACGTCACAAGTGTTTTAAAAAGACAATTTGGCAACATAGCAATACCACTAAAGTGTTCTAAGACATAACCTTATTCGGCAGTGAAAGTTGCAAGGAAAGTTGAAATTTCAGAATTCTAACCTCAAACTCCCAGACTTATGATGCCCCGTGAAACCACATTTAGTCAAGAAGTAAATACCTATTCAATCGTTTTTCTGCAAATTTTTTGGCTAGGTTAGGCCGGAATTCGGGCTCAGTATTAAGTACTATGGCGCCTTTATAAACGCGCCTTCAAGATGGTCCCTAGGCCGAGGTTCTCTCTTTATTAATAACTCATAATACAACTGTACTATTACTACAACGTAGGTAGGTACAAACCTTTGCAGTTTTATCCCATGAATTTCGGCAGACGCCAACATCGGATTATTAGAAAAAATTTGTGCTACTTAAAAAGCATCCCAATTTCGGCAAATTACGGATTTTCCTTTTAGGGTCCATGATATCTTACCTTACACATCTAACAACACGATAACTAGGTCCGCAAATAATATATATAATAGTAAATATTAATAACAAACTATAATAAATCGCACAGATATTAATATCTACTAATGTTTTGACTTAGCGATATACGGAATCGGAATGACAGTTGGCATCACGGGATGTCATCTGCCGATCAAAAAACCATACGTGTTAGATGACATGTGGATATATGCATATGGTTAGATGCCTAGGTGGGCAGGTAACGTTGCCACATAGGCGAATATTTCCCCCATTATTGATACCTGAATATTTATAGTACGTTCCGTATACAGATATTTTAACTAAACTGTTACGTGGCAGAGATGAAGGATATAGTTTCCAGCGTGTGCAGCATAAACAGACACCATTTTTCTATAGAGGAGTCAATATGCGGAATAAAAAAGTCTTTATGTGACAAAATTTGTGTGTGCAATTGCGTTAGTTAAAAACTGCAATTTGTCCTTGTTCCACGAAATATTGGAAACGGGCACCGGCAACGTTACAGTTCCGTTCCTCCTGAGAGGCACAGAGTTGCCACTTTTGGCGTTCTGGACAATAGAACGACGAAACTGTAGATTTCAGCCTGAACAAAATTGTGCAACTTCGTCTTTAATTATCATGAATAAATAAGTGTTAAAAGCCGTTGTTTCATTTATTACGTGTTATGTTGGTCCATCTACTGTAAACAGAGTACAATTTTAGAGCAATTAAAAATATTGTCAAGTACCCTATTATGTATGGTAGCCCAAATACGCAGTTAACTTTACGTACTATAGAAACAGGCTAACTGGTTTTGTCAGCCAACTCCTCTTCGCAGAAGTGCTGTGTTGCCGTATTTCAAAGGCGATGGTAGGCGCGACGATGTTGAAAAAATTATAATAGGTGTATTATCACACCGCGTTAAAAATAAATGATAAACAAAAATGGGTAAGTGGTCCCGTGATGCGAGCTTTATTTTTCCGGTATAACAGGGTTCAGAAATTCGGCTTCAATATGATAAAACTTGTATTCGCCAATAAACAACGACTACTCGTATAGGAAATCTCACAACGCCGCCCGCATTCTTTAGAAACGTTTTCTTTCGTGCTTTGGGCTATACCGTCGCGGCGGTCGGGTATCACTCGCCCACCGGTACCGTCGAAAATGCTACCTAACCGGCGGCGGTCGGCTAGCAAATCCCCGAAATTTCCGACATCGAATCTCGAGCCGATGAGGAAATCTGAGACGAGGCGCGTGCGGAATATTTCATAGGGACCGCCACAATAAACCGGAAAACGTAATAATACTCGGCGGCGGCGCGCTACGCGCCCCGAATTTCGGGCGGGACGAGATTGAATTTCAAATTCGGCGTTAAAAATTAACGGGGTAATATTTGGATTATACGACGCGGGGCGTGCAGGTGATTGTTTGGGTAGGAAAATTTGACTTATTTTCTGTCCGGTGTTAGACGGGAGCAGCATGCGACGCTTATTAGAAGCAACGCGCGGCGGCTGGGTAGACCAGGGAAACTAGAATTTGACCTAGAAAAAAATATTAACTGCAATTTTGTTTTACCACATCAAAGCTATAAGTAAATACGTTGGTAGGAACCAAAAATTAAACATTTTGAAAAAACGGAACCTTGAGTTACCTCAAAAAACACCTATTTTTCGTTAGAAATTTTGAGCAAAAATGTTAACTGGATTTTTTTAAACTCTTTAGGTAAAAGAAGTTCCCTTGCTAACATATATTAAGAAATTAAACATTTTAAGAATATGGAAGTAACTTAGATCGACAAAGAGGGATAAAAATCGGATAATTTTCTATTTCGGCAAAAGCAAAAATATTAACTACGTTTTTATTGCAGATGATCATTCCCTTTTACAAATACAATGTAACTTATACAAAACTAAACATTTATCTGAGCCGCATGTACGTCAGCTGTCACTTCTCATTGGTATAGACTAGGCAAAAATATTAACTGTTTTTTTTTTGTTTAACTTTTTACAATATAACTATATTGAATCATATGTAGCGAAATTAAACATTTATTTACGGCGCATATAGGTCCACTGTCACTTGTCATTTCTTTAGGAAAGCAAAAATATTAACTGTTTTTTTTTTTTGTTTAACTTTTTACAATATAACTATATTAAATCACATATAGCGAATTTAAACATTTATTTACGGCGCATGTAGGTCAACTGTCATTTGTCATTTCAAAATACTTCTGTTACCAATTTTTGTTTAATTTCAAAAAATTTAACAAGACTTAGTATCCACTTACAAAGTTTAACAAAAATCAGCCAGTTAATAATTTTGCTCTCAAAGACTGCTTCAAATTTCTTTAAAATGCGATTTCCGGCGAAACAATATATTTAATTTCAGAACAAACTGTTAATACCTACTTGATTTTTAAGGTAATTAGGTATAAATAATAAAAATGCAGTTAATATTTTTGCCCAACAAAATATTACGCAAAATGTCATTTTTACATCATTCGGATACTTGCGCAAACGTAATCTGTTTAATTTATCAATCTCAACTTTATATACCTTACTTACTAATAAATGCAGCTTAAAATTCGCAGTTAATATTTATGATTTATGCCGTCTTTATTACAACAAGAAAATGTATTTTTCTAAAAAACGCCCACACGCGTATGTTTATTTTGTATAAAAAAACATTTCTGGCGTTCCTTTATTACCAATATTGTGTGATGGCATTATAAAAATGAATTTTGTCTAGGTTTCGTTATTTTTTACCGTAATTTCCCTGGCCTAGGGTAACAATTAGGCAAGACACTAATCGATTTTAGGCGAATAACCATTAATAACCGGTAAATACCAAACACGTTTACGCGATTCGGTTATTGTTGGTTATAGCTCTCTGACGTCACAAAGAAGCCCTTCATACGTCATCGTTATAACCGACAATAACCGCGGTACCTACATGACAATTATTATTGAGTAACACGTCGATAGTTATGATTTATGATTAATCATTTACGAACAATTGTAATACTTTTTTATTATACTTCTTTGAAAACACCTTATTTTCATCTGTTTTACAATTATTAATGAAAGATGGGGTTTTTCGGGCTAGCGCACGGAAACAGCGCATGGAAAAACTTTCCGTGCGCTGAATAAAAGTACCGAATATTTATATGGCTTTAAAATAGAAATATACAGCAAAGTAAACTAAATTTAAGAAACTCTATATGCTCTTTGATATTTAACATTTACCTATTTTGTATTTTAATTCGAAAGTGTTTCAATATTTAGATAGGTACATTTCTGTAATATTTTTGACGTTTTATTCACCTTATCTGACAATAACTAATTTACAACGAAGCACCTTTGAAATAATTTGCAAATAACCATGGAAACGCATCATACATACCAAACACTATATTGTCTGCATTGTTTATTTTTTGTCAATTAAATTTATTGTAATATTATGCCGATAAATTGCTTTAAGTTTACGTTTTGCATGACTTCCCGTGTTCGGCTGCGCCTCACACGGGAATTTGTCACGCGCGCACAGAAAAATCTTTATTTCCAGACTCGTAATGAAATATACTATTTCCACATATGCGTTATTTTTATTACCTTATGCGGGGTCCGCCAGTTGAAACTAGCGATTTTATTTACCTTGGTGTAAAAATAAGGCTCTTTAAAACTCTTTCCAACTGAAATCAAATCGCCTAACCAGTAAATAATTAAATTATTTATAAAACATTAGTTAATCTACTTGAGAAACTACTATTAACTAACTACCCCTTCTAGTTTTTCTATCGCTTTGTAAAGAAACACTCAATTTTGTTGTTATGTAAACGACTCGATACGCTACACACGAAACATGAGCAATCATAACACCTTACTCGGTTATCCATGCATATCCAGTGCACAAACTGGATGCGATTGGAAAACATAAACAAATTTCCACAAAAATCTGGCGATAGAGCGATGTGTTCGGCGACTGAATACAAGGTGTGCTCGGGATAAATATGGTGCAACTGAAAAGTCTGGACACACAAAAATTAATAGCTTGAATCCTTAACCAAAAATCCGTAGATAAGGTAAATAATACCAAAAGTATTTCCCAACATTGTTCCTAAAATGCACACGCCCACGGCCTTGGGGACAATTGCTGTTTATGGATACGAAATTGAGGTTAGGTTTTCTGTTATTCTTCATAATAAACAATTTTACTGTGGGGAAACAAGACATAACTTATCTATTAGAGTCTTGAATCGTTGACTGACGTATTAATAAAGACTGCTCACAGCTGTCATGTTTGACAGTTCTCTGGCTCACCATGCGCTTCCCGGAGACAAAATACAACGCAAAATACATTGTTGACCACGGGCGTAGCCAAGGGGGGGGGGGTTTCGGGGGTGCAAACCCCCCCTCCGAAATAAGCAAAATATTACCTAATATTATACCGAAAAAATACGAGGAGTGAAGAGTTAAATTATTATTACGTTTGAATATATTATGTAGTAATAGTAGCGCCTAGCGCCATCTTTTGACGAGAGGCAGACGCAGTTGCAGCCGAACTATTTTGTATTGTAGGGACACTTTGCGTTGTTTCTCGATTATTCGCCACGCCCCTAGGTCGAAATGAGCGGAACTTTGTGGAAGTTCGTGGAAGTTTCTGGGCGGCTACTGGGCTGCTATATAAGCGACGCCGCGGCGCGTGACCGCGCTTACGGCAGTATTGTTCCATGCGAACTCGAAGCGAATAAAAGTGAAAAGTGGTGAACGAATAGTGAAGAGAATTAAGTGTACCGTGTAAGTGAGTAATTTTAGTGCACTGTTATTCGATGACCTTGTTAAGGATAGATACGTGAATCATTATTACTGTCGAAAAATGGAGGGGAAAAAAGGAAGGCTGATAAACCTAAAGGTATGGAGTACTGGAAAAAGTGGTGTAGTCAAGGTCAAGGGGTTTCTAATAAAGAAATAAATTTGGATTTAGCTATCAAAGCTTCAGCTACCTTGCATGCTGATAAGAAGACTGCCTACCCCGAAATCTAGTTTGGAATGCCTAGATATGTGCGATAAAAACCTTTATCCTAATATTTACACATTACTACAAATCTTGGCTACCATTCCTGTATCCACTGCTACCCCAGAAAGGTCTTTCTCGAGCCTAAGGAGACTGAAAAACTATTTACGAAACACTACAAGTGAAAACAGACTTAATGGTTTGGCTCTAATGAACATTCACTATGGAACAGAAATTCATGCAGATGAAGTAGTGGATATATTTAAAAGAAAAAGCCGAAGATTTCTTCTTTAATGGTTTTAGATTTAGCGCAGAGGAACGAAATTAATTTATCCATTTCATTTAAAGTTAAGAACTTTATAAATATGTCGTAGTTTTTCGGATGAATATATAGATATTAAATTTCATGTAAGTATATTTTGGTTGTTTTATTTACTTCTCAAACTAAACCCCCCCCCCAAAACTAAATCCTGGCTACGCCCGTGCTAACACCTCTGTCAGCCATTGGCTATACAACGTGTCAGCTATTGGTAACATTTGGCACTGACTATGGTAGACTTCGGAGTACTGTCTTCAAGATCATTAAAACATACAGGGTGTCCAACTTTATTACTGTACAAATCAGTAAAATAAGAAATTTAAAGACATCTGGCGAGTCAAATGTGTCATGGAATCCCTTCAAAACAATTGAATGGTCAACAGGACCCCTCAAAATGTTGGTGTGAAAAGATTTACTACAAAAATATACAGGGTATTTTTCCCTGAGCCATCTCAAAATTCTGAATTTTTATTGAACTTTATACTGGTCAGGAGTGCTCTGGAATCATTGAAAAATATTAATAAACACAAAAGTAATTTATTTTTTTTACAAAATGCCAACCAACAAATAAAAATAATGTAAATTATTGGACCTTTCTCAACAAAGTCACTGTCTAAGATGACATTCACTATGGAACAGAAATTCATTCAGATGAAGTAGTGGATATATTTAAAAGAAAAAGCCGAAGATTTCTTCTTTAATGGTTTTAGATTTAGCGCAGAGCAACGAAATTAATTTATCCATTTCATTTAAAGTTAAGAAGTTTATATTTATGTCGTAGTTTTTCGGATGAATATATAAATATTAAATTTCATGTAAGTATATTTTTGTTGTTTTATTTACTTCTCAAACTAAACCTCCCCCCAAAACTAAATCCTGGCTACGCCCGTGTTGTTGACCATAGGCGCCATCTGCTTTCCAGGACATGAAGCTATAGCCGTGAGAAGTCTTATTAATACGTCAGTCAACGCTTGAATGTCGAAGGGAATAAAAGAAGAGATATTCACAGGGCGTTCGTCAGTCGCTTTACTCCTGTGTTTTTTTAATCAAACATTCCTTTTCACCTATAAAACTCGAAACCGCGAATCTCCACGTCGCGTCGCCCTTCCCGCCCTCTCCGAGTAGAAAGGTGTCGGAATCCCCCGACTCGGTCATTTCCAAGTCGATTCGCCACCCCCGCGGAAATTCAATTAAGTTTAATGGTTGATCTGAGAAAACGGGTCGACCGAGGGTGAGCCACCCCTAAAAATTCGCGCGGGTGATTTCGAATTAAGTGGTGGGAAAGGCGGCCTTTCCGTGGCGGAGGTTGGGGTTTTCTTTTCGGGGTCGATTAGCAACGATTCCAGACCACCAAACGACAATACGACCAAAGTCTAGAAATACTAAAGTCGGCTCACTCCTTTGTTCTCTCGAAAAGCCCACAATTTTTTGCGACCGGTCGTAAATCAGCGTCACCGCGCACGCTTCGCATTTACGAGGGTGACTAAACGAAATCGCCGTCAAGCTAGTTATACGGGGGCAGGTTCATATTGACTTTCCATTATTTTCCAAAGTCTACAAATATTAGTACACCTATTTGTAGACTTTGATACAACATTATTTGTATAGGTAAGTGTATCGTTAGTTTTTGGTAGGTACAGTTAAATTAAAATACAAGGTTAGCTATTACCAGAATCTACATTAATTAGTAGGTATATCTGTCATTGGTTTGAACATGAATAAAAATGCAATTTTTTATGTTTTACGTTCATTTTTAATAAAACCTAACAAAACAGAGCAGACAAAACATAAATAACAAATAAATATTTAACGACAAAGAGTTAAACTAATCATATCTACTTTTTCATCCTGTAGTAAATATTTTGATATTTAAATTGACATAAACAATACAGAACAAAATATTACGCATACGTACCTACACAAGCATACGTCTTACCATATAAGCTTCTGGCAATAATCTTAATGGGACAGCCGAGGGGACAGCAGTTTTTACTAAACGTTCTGATTATCAAAATGTGCCTTTCAAATTCTTATAGGTTTATATGCCTCTTCAGGTGGAATATTAGCAAATTTACGTTCTCCGATGAACCCTAAGGCATTCTTCCATTGCTGGCACCTTCAAATTTTCAATATTTTAATATTATATCTATATTATTCTTCAATTAATACCTAAGTATTCAAACGTCACATAAAAATGTCTTAATTTTTGTAGGTAGGTACCTCAAACTCAATCTTACCTTTCAGGGGTTTTAGGAAATGGAAAAAAGGTAATATAGTCTTTTGAACTGGTTTTACAGCCATCCGCACTGCAGTAAAAAGCGTTACTACGCATCACTACAATACAGTCACGGTCGGTCGGTAATATTTTGCGGAAATATTTTGCGCGCACCCGGTAGAATGCGAACGAACCTCTCTCAGCTACACTCTGTACAGCTTATTTTCTTATATCGTAAGATATTATCGATCGGCTCGGTGAGGAGGGAAGCGGGAGAGGGCAAGAGGGAAGCGTTTGTTTACACAAGGCCGAGTGCCCGGACTTATTAGTATATCTCTGGACGCTGATACGATTTTCGACGTTGCAGCAAGCCTGGAGGAAATTTAACGAGGAACTTTTAAACGGCGCATCATCCGGAAATAAGCAAAATTAAAGGTGCAGCTGACGATGAATGCCGTCGATAACTAACCAGGACGGTTCTTGGCACAGGGTGGTTAATTTATTGCAGGATAATAACGGCAGGATAACCGTCCTGTGTGCAATTACCGCGAAACGCGTTATTGGATGCAATTTATCATTTCGCCAACCACGGGAGAACGTGGAAATTGCGGAGGGAAAAAATTGCATGCCATTCCATCAGGTAACCGTTGAGTTAGTATAGATTAAAGTTGAATCTGATTAAAGCAGGGGTATAAACGATTTTTTTTTGCTTTTTTTATTCCACAAATGCGAATACGGGTAGGGTTCGCGCACATAACGAAAGGTACATTGTTCCTAAAGGAACCCTAGAATACAGGAATCTCAAGTGATCTAACCCCGACGATTTTCTTAAACGTGTTGCCACCGATTGCGTTCGACTGGAAACTCCTCAATCCTCCAAAGCAGATTCACGGCTTGGTAACCGGATCCGAACTAACAGGAAAACGGGATTAGTGCAACTACCGGCGACGTTGCCAGTTTTACTACGTGCTGACGCCGAACTTCTACGAAATCGTTAATTAAACCAGGCAAATTCCGCATCGAGCCCTCGGGCTGTGTGTGTCGTCCTGTTATCGACAATTAGGTTCGATCCCAATTATTTGCAGAGGGATTGTCTGTGCAGTTACAAGGTAGCTTGAAGGTTAGCTGCGTTTCCGTGTAATAAAAACTGAACGCAACTTGAACGGAACCGATCAGAACTGAACGGGAGTGATCGGAACTGAAGTTTAAAGTGCAAACGAGTACGCCGGACCAATGCCCCTGTGTTTCCGGTTCCGACGGAAACGTTGCCCATTATACAGGCCCCGGAAAATTCGGTTTTCCTCCGATATTTCACCCATGAGAGCGGGGGGTGGCTGCTTTTTGCAATTGGAATACAGAAATATGGAGATCGATCATATAACGCGCAAACTGTTTATTGGAGGCGCGTATGTGGCTCCCACCGGGGGGATTAGCATGATTTTGGATGGGCCCAGGTATACGTGGGTATGGGGAATTGCAAAGGAAGCCTTCGAAATTGTATCCGATAACATGAATTTTTTATGTTCTCGTTGTTGCAGAATGGGAAGGATGGCTGCAGAACCCTTGAGACGGCCAAACCAACAGGCGGTGCCTCTTCCATATTCATTATCCCCCTCTAAAACTGCGAAAATGACCCGATTAAACCCCTCGCTGCAGCGAGAGATAAAGGGCTTGCCCTAAATCCTTATGTTTGCCGTGGGACGGGAGCTCTTGTTTGTCTTGGGCATCCGCGCGACTTTTCCAGGACGTGTTTGGCCGTGGGTCTTCGAACTGCCACTATCCCCACGGCGCAAATGTTGTGTACAATACTTGGAGGACGGGTCGACGTTATCTGGAATTATATTGGGACACTCTGGGAGTACCCCTAGTAGTTTTGGTCAACAACGAGTCCGATACGTTGCGTAGTTTGTGGAAGAAGAGGGAACTGTATTATTTGTGCGGCTTCAATATTTACATATTGCCAGGATTCCGGATTTATATTTAGGAATATATCGATTTGTGGGGATTAGGAGATTACAACCTGGGCCTTTCCAGAGTTCGCTCCCTGGGATGTTTCCATTTATAAAATCAAAATTAAAACAAAATCTTAATAAAAAATAACAAATTCCTATTGCTGACTTTCTTTCCATTCCAATAACTCCGTTCAACACCCTTTCAGGGACCAAATCGACGCCTTAATATCCGTTTAACCCTCTATCCCTTTTGTAGACAGGGCCCCGGGCCAGACCTCCACAAATCATCCCGAACCCCCAGTCGATAGCTTGGCGCCGAAACACATGTTAACAGCCTTAAATGGGGCAAGATGGTGGGGGTGTGGGGGGATTAGAAGAGGGTTGTTGAGAGATGGCCGACAAAACATTCAAACCACATATATTCGTTATAAGCAATCGTTCTACGGCGTATGCTAGGCAACCAAACATACATCTAAACCGCGAGCGTTAAACGAAATTTGCGTTAGAAACATATCAAGTAGTCGAGTATTTTTCTTTCGTCATTTGTTCACCGTATAGACGCCGAGCATGCTGTGTTTACGTCGGCCTCCCCCGATGTTTCGTCGGAAAACAAAACCCGGCCACGGCACGCTTGATGGACGCGAACGGCGAGCAACAGGTCGCGGCGGGCGAACAGTCACGGCGACATCAGACTTGGTTTCACGCAAAGTTGGCTATGGGAGGAGGGGGGAACTCGAGTCTCGGCCTTCTTGATTCTGGGGTGAAAATTACGCTATTTAACCGTTTGAACGGTTCATTTTTTAGGTACAAAGCTGTGTAACGAAGAAAAAACACTAAGTAATTCGTTTTTGTACTAATTTTTCAAGGCGAAGGACCCTTGTCCGATAAGAGCAAGCAACAGGTCGGACCCTTTCATTTTCAAGTAGACCGGAACAAGCGGACGTCTGGCAACGCCAACTTTGATCAAGCGAGAAGTGGGAACAGCGTCAGCCAACGACTGGAGAGCCGTGCAACAGTTGCCCAAAGGTTACAAAACCCAAGCAGCATTAAAGTTGCGGTAACTGAGATGGGAACTTTGAATAAGTAGTTATTACGTAATTATTACTTAAAAATAGACTTATTAGTTTTTATTACTTGTATTGAGGAAGTATGAGTAATTACGTAGTAATTATTACTACAAGTTGGAACTTTATGGTTTCAGTACTTCTAAGTAGTTTTTGAAGTATCTGGAACGGAATTGTTACTATGCAAAATTACGTTAAAGTCACGTTAACTCTAAAGTTATATTCAATGGTCACAATTACTTTGTTGTGTTACTTGTTTATCACTTTAAAGTTTTCATTACTTTATGGTAACGGTGAAAGTAACTTCTACTTCTTAGCGACTTTAGAAATACCTCCAAAGTTACGGAACTATATAGTCATATTTAAAGTGAAATTAACTTTCCCGCTACTCGAGAAAACTACTGTATGGTAAGTTTTACTTCTCACTCCATTTTAAAATTACTAGAAAGTTCCAATTACTACAAAAAAATACTTTAAAGTGACTGTCACTTCTATAGGGACCAAAATGGAAACTACATTTAGTTCCTTACAATCGTTTGAAGGATTGGGTCGTTTTTGCGAAGTGATGAAAATGTCAGCCATTAGAAAGAAGAAAAATTATAGACACACATTCACATTTTATAGAAAATTAAAGCAGCAGTTGGATGAAACGAATCGAAACACGAGCATTTGTCTTCAATACAAAATTACAAAACGCTTCTCTTGAGTGGCTACAATTTTAAATATCAACATTTCAAATTATAGCATGAAACACACACCGGCTGAAAACAACACTCACATATAAAAATTATAGGTTAAAGTTCCAAATGGAACGTAACAGTAGCATTCGGAACTTAAACGAGGCTTCTGGAAGTTTAAAGTTCTCTTGTAGTAATTAGGACTTTAGAGTTTAAAATATCTAAAACCAATTTTCGTCTTAAAGGTAGGAATTACCTTAAAGTGAAAAAAGTCTAGTTGCCGTTACTACCAGTTAAGTGGCAAAGCCTTCAAACACCCATTTTAAGGTAAATAATACTTAGAAGTAATTACTGAAAATTACGCCATATTTTCTTAATAAAATGATAGACGCCATTAATATCAAATGTCAATTTCCTTTGGTACTGAAATAGTTATTTCTTCAAAATTGTCCCAAAAAAGAGAAAATTGAGCAAAAATGAACTCGTATAACTTATAGAAACATTAAAAAAGCATTTTTCAGCATTTTTAGGTAATTTCGCACATTTTCGTAATTTATCCTTCCGATAAAAAAGTGTTAAAACATGCATTTTGAGAGGGCGCGTTGTTACTTTTCAATCTATCAACGTCATATTTGACAGAAAATTTGCAATCGTTTTAGTTTTTTGAATCTAGCAACGAGAAATAAATCAGCAAATTAATACCTTTCTTATACCTACCATTATTCATAGACATAAGTTAAAAATAAATATTAGGTACTTCCATTTTCCACGGTTATTGAAAAACGACGGAAGATGCTGGGCTAGAATACTTTTTAATTATTTAGACAAAGACAAAGCGAGGTCGCGAATGTAAAGAAGCAAACAAATCCAACAAAGTAGCGCTGACCACGCTGCTACGTCTCCACCACGTTGCCGGAACGTAAGCGCGTCGTAGCGGTGTAAGTTGCTAGGTGGTCGCCGTTACGTATCTATCACCCTCAAAATGTTCCCCATTTTGGTTGCAGGGACGTAATAGGAACGTAGTAATTACGTTCCTATCAGCAGAAATCACAACTATAAAGTTGCAAACAAAAGTCGCCGGAACGTAACGGCGACTAAAAATGCTGCTTGGGAAGATTCTATTTGTGCTTAAAAGATTCGTATATTCGATAAATATAACTTTCGTTCGTAAAAATAAATAAAAAAATATCAAACTGAATTAGATCATTCGCAGCAAATTGTCTTGATTTGTCCGGTAGCTGCCACTGCTTCTATCTCCACTCTAGCGTTTAAGGGTAGTTTGCCAACTTGGAAAGCGGATCTTGCAGGAAAGTCTTTGACAAAAACTGAAAAAAAAAACGATAAATCAGAGAAGGAATATTTTTTAAATATTTTAAAATAGGATTATGATTTGTATGAAGTGTGGCCACATTGCTGAGTTTTGACTTGTCAAATTATAGAGGTTATATTCATTGTGGTTTCTTAGCGAAGTTGTTTACTTCAGCGTTGTAAAAAATAGTATGTAATTACGTGTTTTTAGTGTAGATTTTTCAACTGTCTTCATTTTTGTGGCTTACACATTTAAGCAAACAAGGTAAGATGATAATTATTTAGAACTAGTTTTTGAAGATTTTGGTTGGGGTGTCAGCTACTGGCTTATGTTATGTTTAAGCTCTGCCAATGCCTGACATAGGTGACAGTCACTGAGAAAATCACAAGTCATGCAAAAATGTTCTGTAAAGTCTCTAACAATAAACCTTATAATGGTGTAGGTACATATTTCACGTCAATGGGTTAAATATTTCCAATGCCTAACACCCACGGGCGTAGCCAAGGAGGGGTTTCGGGGATTCAAACCCCTCCCCCCCCCCCGAAATAAGCAAAATATTACCTAATATTATACCGAAAAAATACGAGGAGTGAAGAGTTAAATTATTATTACGTTTGAATATATTATGTAGTAATAGTAGCGCCTAGCGCCATCTTTTGACGAGAGGCAGACGCAGTTGCAGCCGAACTATTTTGTATTGTAGGGACACTTTGCGTTGTTTCTCGAGTATTCGCCACGCCCCTAGGTCGAAATGAGCGGAACTTTGTGGAAGTTCGTGGAAGTTTCTGGACGGCTACTGGGCTGCTATATAAGCGGCGCCGCGGCGCGTGACCGCGCTTACGGCAGTATTGTTCCATGCGAACTCGAAGCGAATAAAAGTGAAAAGTGGTGAACGGATAGTGAAGAGAATTAAGTGTACCGTGTAAGTGAGTAATTTTAGTGCACTGTTATTCGATGACCTTGTTAAGGATAGATACGTGAATCATTATTACTGTCGAAAAATGGAGGGGAAAAAAGGGAAGGGTGATAAACCTAAAGGTATGGACTACTGGAAAAAGTGGTGTAGTCAAGGTCAAGGGGTTTCTAATAAAGAAACAAATTTGGATTTAGCTATCAAAGCTTCAGCTACCTTGCATGCTGATAAGAAGACTGCCTACCCCGAAATCTAGTTTGGAATGCCTAGATATGTGCGATAAAAACCTTTATCCTAATATTTACACATTACTACAAATCTTGGCTACCATTTCTGTATCCACTGCTACCCCAGAAAGGTCTTTCTCGAGCCTAAGGAGACTGAAAAACTATTTACGAAACACTACAAGTGAAAACAGACTTAATGGTTTGGCTCTAATGAACATTCACTATGGAACAGAAATTCATGCAGATGGAGTAGTGGATATATTTAAAAGAAAAAGCCGAAGATTTCTTCTTTAATGGTTTTAGATTTAGCGCAGAGGAACGAAATTAATTTATCCATTTCATTTAAAGTTAAGAACTTTATAAATATGTCGTAGTTTTTCGGATGAATATATAGATATTAAATTTCATGTAAGTATATTTTTGTTGTTTTATTTTATTTACTTCTCAAACTAAACCCCCCCCCCAAAACTAAATCCTGGCTACGCCCGTGCTAACACCTCTGTCAGCCATTGGCTATACAACGTGTCAGCTATTGGTAACATTTGGCACTGACTATGGTAGACTTCGGAGTACTGTCTTCAAGATCATTAAAACATACAGGGTGTCCAACTTTATTACTGTACAAATCAGTAAAATAAGAAATTTAAAGACATCTGGCGAGTCAAATGTGTCATGGAATCCCTTCAAAACAAATGAATGGTCAACAGGACCGCTCAAAATGTTGGTGTGAAAGGATTTACTACAAAAATATACAGGGTATTTTTCCCTGAGCCATCTCAAAATTCTGAATTTTTATTAAACTTTATACTGGTCAGGAGTGCTCTGGAATCATTGAAAAATATTAATAAACACAAAAGTAATTTATTTTTTTTTTACAAAATGCCAACCAACAAATAAAAATAATGTAAATTATTGGACCTTTCTCAACAAAGTCAATGTCTAAGATGATAGATTTTCTGTGCGTTTCCTGTTATGGCACACCAGCTATCTTAACTGATATGGACTTACTGACTGGCAGGCTTCTGTATTTTTTAGATTTAGTTCGTTTATACTGTGTGGAGCGGTTTTGTTATACACGATCTTTTCCCCTACAAAATTCAAAAATTTAAGTAATTTGAGATGGCACAGAAAATAACACTCTGTATATTTTGTATTGGACCTTTGCACACCAACACCTTGAGTAGTCCTGTTGACTTTTCACCTGTTTTGAAGGCAGACTTGGCAGATGCCTTTAAAATTCCTAATTTGCTCAAATTTGACACCCTGCAGAGTGCAGAGTAGAACTCCCTGTATATTTTTTTATTCGAATTTGGTATATAGGGGTTTTGGGATGTTCTGATTAACGCTGTGGGATCAGATTTTAAATAAAAAAATCGCTAAATGGTTTTCGTGAAAATCGTGGGTATAAAAAAATCGCAGCCGGCCCTGGATTTACATTTTGAAAATGGCAGGAACGTCAAAAGAAGCGGTTTTTGATGGCCTTTCAAACAAAAAAAAGTTTAGGCGATTATCTCCAAAAATAAAGATTTTACTGATTTGTACAGTAATAAAGTTGGACACCCTGTATATAGATTTGTCACTCAACGATTCTGAGCCATGTCTTCTTCTTGTCGAAAGTGCTGAACATGATCAATAACTAGGTACTATTACGATCTTTATAAGTTTACCATGTCAAATTAAATTCAATTAGGCATTCAAAATAAGTTCAAAGATGTATAGTTAAGAAAATATAAATTTTAAAATATTGTTTATAAAAAAATATATTGAATATTTGATTTGGGCTATTGGTAATTATTTCCAGTGATGTGTCTCCTACTTACACCATATTAATACCTAATCATCAATAAACGCACCAAACTGATTTTTATAGATTAAAATTTGATAAATCAATTCTTAAGGTGTCAAGCACTGGTAAGATTACGTTAACTTCAGATAGGCGTTCAAATTTTCCACACATTAAAATATGTGTACCAATCAAAGAATCACCCTGTATTAAGGAAGGTATAAATTGTCCGAGAAATGCAAAGAACACAAAGTCTACATCATAATAGAACTGTAGCACTATAAGTTGCATACATACTAAGTATGACAACATAACCACTATCTACCACAAAAAATCGTACATTTTAATTCAAGTTGTAACATCTAAAATAAATTTTTTTTTATCTAATTACATGGAACTGCTTTATTTTTTTATTCACCCTTGCGGCGGTTCAGCAAACTCTCAACTTATTCAATTACCTAAACTTTTTTGCTGTTCCACGCGCTTTGGCATTACGCTTTTAATTGTAGGGTATCCAGAATACTAACTGCCTTGGAAGATTTTAAACATATTTAATACCAAACACACATAAAAAATACATTCACTACTTTTTATGTTAATTGAAAGTTGCAGTTTATGATTTGCCCGCATACTTTAAAAAAGTTTCCACCATGTCTTGTACTTGCGACAAGTTCTGGTTTACGAGTTTACTATAAAAATACCCGGGAATTCGCGTGCTCGATGATATTAAGATAAACACGTTCAGATAATATGGCAACTAATTGGACCAACGGCGCATTTTTTTCATACGCCAATTTCCCCGTTAAAGACTTACATTCTTTATAGACCTCGTTCACGGCGGCAAAGTCGTTGATATCCCCCAGGAATATGGTCGTTTTGATTACTTTATCGTATGAGGAATTCCCCGCTTTCAATATTTGACCCAAATTTTGCAAGGCTTGTCTCGTTTCGCTTACTATGTCCGCGTCGACCAATTTCATGGTGTCTTTGTCTAAACCCAAAACTCCAGATACGTAGAGCGTGTGGTCCAACATTACCGCTTGGCTAAAATGCACAGAAAATATGTTTAGTACGTTTATAAAATAAAACTCTTACTTGTAAGGTGGGACTGATCTCGGGGCACCGTTTGTGTTTATTAATTTTCTTATGGGCGGCATGTCAGTTTGTCATTTGTGCGTTTTGACATCGCTTTCGACAATAATTACACCATAAATAACATTGCATAGAAATTCTCGACGAATATAGATTAAAGAATATTCTTTAAAAGTAATGTAATAACTTACTTGTAGGGTGCTACGGGGCGTGGTGCATTGTTTGTGCTTATACAGAGTTTAGTACTAGCCATGTTGAGAGTGTGATCGTGGGTAGTTCTTATAAAACTATTCTTCAAATTTTTGATTCGAAATTTGACGCGCTGGTAGTTTGTACTAAACTGATAAGACCCAGACAACGAAAGATACAGTTGAGTAACATTATTTATTGATAAGGAAGCATTTAATCTGCTAATACCCTGAAGAACATAATATTCTTGATTTTTGCGTCTAGACACTATAGTTATTCTATTTTGTTGGGCCTTAAAAATGAAATAGAAATTTAAATTTCGGTAATACATGGAATAATTAATTATTATACAAGTGTTTCATTAAGGGTGAAGAGGTACCATATATCAGGAATTAATAGTTCTGGAGCTTTGGGGAAAACGTTTTCTTAAGTAATGTGATCACGAGAAATTGCTGGAAATTATTTTTAAGTTCCTAGGACGGCCGCTAGGGGGCGTGTACGCAACAGTAAATTTGAAAAATTAATTTTCTCAAATAAATTACTAATAAAGGTACATCAAAAATAATTTTATTGCACTCCTCAGCAAATTTTGAACAATTTTCGTTAAGGATTTTTTGCTTTTTTATTTTCACATCAGACAATAATGTCTAAGAGTTTCGCATTTTTTTATTATTTAAAATAACAATTCAGCAAAGTCTATTATTTCATGCGGTAAACAGTTTGAAGAACATAACTCGGTATAAATAAATTATTATTACCTAACAATAACAAAATGCCAAAATATAAATGAAAATCGCAAATTAAATACCAGAGGTTAATTTTCTATTTCCTTTTCTAGATTACAAAATAAATAAAAAAAAGAGGTAAACTCAATTTCAGGAAAACTTCAAATTTATTAGCTTATACAGGGCGTTCCTCAACCTATACCCATAAACTTGGGAAATTGTAGCAGAAAACATATAATGGCCAATTATCGAAAAAAAAATGTAATAAAATATTTTTTGTTTTGGGGATTATATCAATTTATTTCCAATTAAAAACCCAGAACTAGAATTTAGTGTCATAAAATAAAAATGATGTTAGCTCATCATAATAACTGTTCAAAGTTATTTCCTTGATTTTCGATACACAGTTGAGCCCTGCGAATCCATGAAGGCCACACACGATAGGCTTGTTTTGTTTTTTTGTTCTGCCAGTTTCTCTACCTCGCTGAATCGCACAGAAGAAAACCTCAATTCCTCGATATAATCTTTGAAGAAATCTTTGGGCATAAAGATGAGATGCAGCCACTGAATTTTGATGTGCTTCTCCATTATGCTAGTGCCATGTCCATAAGTTCTTCGTTTACGAAACTACGTGCCATACTTTTGTTCTAATCGCGTGAAAATAAACACTAATAGTGTCTTACAGTTAAGACGTCATTGAAGACAACTAACAAAAAAGAACTGCTAAATACCGTACGTCGTACGTGCTATCATGACTTGTTATCTTCCTAATTTTTTGTTATCTATAGTTTTTTCACTGTATCTCCAAAACAAAAAATATTTTATTAAATTTTTTTCAATAACTGGTCATTATTTGTCCTCTGCTACAATTTCCCTAGTTTATGCGTATAGGTTGAGGAACACCGTGTATAGGCTCATGGCAAAGTAAAGACCAGAAAGTAGGTACACAGCTTAAGTTAGCTTGATGTTCCCTCAGGAAGAGCTAGCAGGATTAACCAGAAATTGGCTGATATGAAGTTTCCGAACTTAAATTGCTTGTCCATCGGTGTGATGCCTTAATATCTCCCGAGATATATTACTGAAGAGATTGCGGTCGCCCTACCACTTACATCTTACCGTCAACCGCTCACCGTCCTTCGATATAGCCACAGTTTCGGTCTGAATTCTTCGAGGACGGTTATGACTGCCATTCGAGTTATCAGTTTCGTCCGTGGCCGCCTCGAATTTACAGCCAAAATAAATATTAAGGCCGCAGCCCAAATTTTATGAGCCCACTTAATAAAATTATTCTGTAACCAAGATTAAAACTAATGAATATAAAAGGTTGTGTGCTCATGAAATTTAAATTTCATTACCCCGCCATTGTCTGGCCCTCCGCCCTACGCCCTAATGCCCACCGACTTTTTCTCGCGCCCTTCGGACGCAGGGGCGTACTAAGGGATTTTTGAAAAAAAATTGTATTTTTTGCCTCTTCATTATTTTTGGGAAAAAAAATAGGAAACTATTGTAGAACGCACAACAGAATCTTAAAATGCCTTCAAATTTTTTAATACAAGGTGTTCCCGGATTGTGTGACAAACGGATTTTGCAGCCAATTTTATCTTCGCGAAATTTTTCTTAATTACGTTAGATTTTGTGAAACACTGAAACTTGTGCAGTAAATCTAGGGAAAGCTGGATTTTCAAAAATTGCGGCAGTTTTTGCCATTTTCAGAAAATAAAAATCAAAACATGTCATATACAGGGCACTTTTAAATATCGAAAACTTAAGAATCGATAAAACATGAACAAATAATGCGTGTTTCCTATATAAACTAAGTTCATTTGGGCCTTAGTTTTCAAGATACAGGGTATTCAAGTTTTGAAAAAAATGGTTTTAATTTTTTTCTTCGTAAATATTAGAGATATCAAAACTAAATTTAGTACACAAGATATACAGTGTGACCCATTTGTTTTGGGGTCAGTCTGTAAAAAGTGTATCAATCGTGCGATTTGGATGAAAATCCAAAGCCTACTATGACCGTTTTTATGAGCAAAATTTTAAGAAACCATATTAGCGTTTTTTTTTGAAAAAATCTGTGTGCGCCAATGGATTGAGCACCCCTCGAAATGGGTATGTACAAAATTTCATCAAAATATTTCAAGTAATAACGATTTTGTAGAAAAATTAAAAATGCAGCCAAGGTACGTCTTTATTTTCAAAAATTCAAAGTTGGCCATGGAAAATAATTGAATTGTAATAATACAACCTTATGCTTATAAACACAAAACATAAAAACAATTAAAATTATAAAATTTTTGTAACTTCTACCAAGCCTCCATTTTCTACAATGCATTTGTCGTTCCTCTTGCGTACATTCAAAATTAAATTTCGTATTTGCTGTGGAGTAATTTCCTCACAACTACGGTTTATCCTAGCTTGTAGTTCTTGTAAATTATGGGGTCTTGACTTATAAACATTTTGCTTAAGTGTACCCCAAAGAAAAAAATCTAAAGGAGTTAAGTCCGGAGATCTCGGTGGCCACTCACAGAAAGGACTATTTCGCCCTATCCAACAGTTTTCAAAATTATTATCTAGCCAGTTTCTGATTAAACGAGCATTATGAATAGGACTGCCATCTAACTGTAACTTTAAATTTAAACGGTATCTTAATGGTAACTCATCTAAAGCATTTCTAAATTCAATTTCTAGAAAATTCAAGAAGCCAGCCGCATTCAAATTCCCTTCAAAGAAAAATGGGCCAATTATTCTGTCGCGTAGTATTCCACACCAAACGTTAATTTTTTGTGAATATTGTCTCCTTGCATTTATTATAAACTCTGGATTTTCAGCTGACCAGTGACGGCAGTTTTGACTTGATACTACACCATTTGTAGTAAACGTGGCTTCGTCGGTGAATAAAATTTCATTTAAAAAGTTGCCATTATGGAGATATTCACCTTGCAGCCAATAGCAAAATTCTAATCTTCTCTCCTCATCTCCTGGTTCCAGGGTGTGCAAAAATTTTGGCTTAAACGGTTTTATTTTGTTTTGTCTCAAACATCTCCTTATACTCTCTCTGGGTATATGAAGGTCTAAACTAGCCGTTCGAACACTATTTCGAGGATTGTCACTAAAGTATTGCAGAATTTGATTGTTATTTTCAACAAGTCCACGGCGTCCATTTTGCCTAGTTTTTAATAAATTTTTAGAAATCGATCCAGTTTCATCAAAAATATTGTTTATACGTTGTACAGTACTTCGACTCACTGATCTACCTGGGTGTCTATTGTTAAATTCGGCCGCAGCTTCTGCTGCCGAGCGCTCGTTGTCGCCCACGAGTCGAACAATTTCTATTTTGTCTCTTATGTTTAAATATTCCATAATTATGATAATTAATTGTATTGAGCACAAACAATTTCTGAACTCAATTTAGACAGTTTGACACTTAATAAAAGTAAACAATTCAATTATTTTCCATGGCCAACTTTGAATTTTTGAAAATAAAGACGTACCTTGGCTGCATTTTTAATTTTTCTACAAAATCGTTATTACTTGAAATATTTTGATGAAATTTTGTACATACCCATTTCGAGGGGTGCTCAATCCATTGGCGCACACAGATTTTTTCAAAAAAAAAACGCTAATATGGTTTCTTAAAATTTTGCTCATAAAAACGGTCATAGTAGGCTTTGGATTTTATGCGAACCAGGCAATTTTTGTTCAAAATGTGCAGTTCATCGAGCTCTACAATTTAAAAAAAAATCAGCCAAATCGCACGATTGATACACTTTTTACAGACTGACCCCAAAACAAATGGGTCACACTGTATGAATATCGGATTACAAAAATACAAAATATCACGTTTTAAAATTTACCAGTGGCGGAGATGTGGGTAATTGAACCGTATTTTTGAATAGACCATTTAATTCTAAGCAAAAAATATATATTGGCATTTTTTCGTAAATTTGGTCGTTTCGGCATAATTGTAATGTTTGTGATTTATGACACATAGGGGCAAACTGGTAAACGTAATTAATTCAAATCAAACATTTTTAATTAATGCAAAACTACATTAATTTAAGAATTTTTTAATATTATAATGCGTGTTCGAAGTGCCTTCCTCTCATTTCTAAACATTTTTGGCATCGATATAACAGATTAGCTACCGTAGAACGTATGATAGCTCGGTTTGTTTTGAGAGTTTCCACATTTTCTTCAATTTTGAGCCTTAGTTCATCCCTGGTGTCGGATACCGTGTTATAAATTTTGTCTTTTAAATATCCCCAAATAAAATAATCAAGAGGATTCAAATCTGGGGATCTGGGTGGCCAAGAAATTGGTCCAATTCCATCAGGTTCTGGTTGTCGAGGCGGAAAGCAACCAATCCAACGGTGCGGGAAATTCTCGTTGAACCATTTCCTCACTTGTCACCTATGTGTGGGGTGGTGCCCCATCTAATTGAAACCATAGCCTCACCCTAATATTTAGCGGCAGATCTCGATGTAGTTTTGCTTTAATTAAAAATGTTTGAATTAAATTAATTATTTTTACCAGTTTGCCCCAATCAGGGACTCTTTAAAATAAGGGGCCCCATCATGTCACAGTCTATCACATAGGAAAAGTGAAGCCTTGAGGGGAAGTTTGTTTTTTATTGACTCCAAGGAGACCACAAGGGGGCTGATACAAGGTTATGTTATATGTCAGTGTCCAACTGCCATCAGGTTTTATGTGACATGCCAGTGCCATAGATTCCAAAGGAGGCAAAATATTTCCCATCATAGTTCACAATTTTTAAGTTTTCTAACTTCCAGATAGTCAATTAAAGGTAATGCGGCTGCCTGTAGTAGTCCCAATAATTGCAACCAGATTTTTCTTGTCTCACCTTTAGTAATCCTACAATTCCCATTACGTGGGCATTACGTATAAGTAGTTCAAAACAAAAATGGTATTTCCTAAATTTTAAATTATTAAACAGGTAGCTTCAGTCAGGTCTTTTTTAAAACAGTTTTTATCTACAACTATAAGTTTATTTTACGTTTGTGAGGTACCTTATGGGAGAGAAATAAAATTACAAAAATTTTATAATGAGCGCCGAGAAAAACTACATGATTAGAACTAAGTAGGTACAAGACTTAATCTTATTAGTCCATCCCGAAATCTGTGAAAGTTCTTTGGGTAGATATACATTCAACAAGGGAAGAAAGTTCAAGTTCGTACCTATTATACCTATATATTACAAATGGTTTGAGGAACCTGGTAACAAGGTGCAATAGCGACAAATTCTCAAATAAGCAAAATCGGCACTGACTTACCATACCTACTTATATTACCTAAATTCCTGGAAATAATTGCAGGAAACCCAATTCAAATATAAAATGAATTTAATCCATTTGGCACTTGCCATATTCTGTGTCTTTTGACACAACATTGTCAAGTCTAATTTTTAGAAATCATGGAAACCATTATTAATTTTTACTAATAATCAAAGTACCTGTTATATTCATATAGATTCTCCAATAAAATGGCATACTTGGCATCATTGAGACCATTAGAATGGGGAAAGAAACGGCCTCACTTTGATAAGTATAATACTGAGTCCCCTTACTTTAAAGGGTCCCTGGCCCCAATAGTGTAATAAATCACAAACATTACAATTACTCCGAAACGATCAGATCTACGAAAAAATATCAAGATACATTTTTTGCTTAGAATTAAATGGCCAATATTTTGTGCGGTACCGTACTATTTTTTTGTCTAATTATTAATACCAATTACCCATGTCTCCGCCACTGGTAAATTTTTAAACGTGATATTTTGTACTTTTATAGTCCTATATTCGCATATCTTGTGCACTAAAGTTAGTTTTGATATCTCTAATATATACGTAGAAAAAAAAACATTTTATTTTCAAAACCTTACCACCCTGTATCTTGAAAACTAAGGCCCAAACGAACTAAGTTTATATAGGAAACTCACACTATTTACGTTCTATCGACTCTTAAATTTTCGGTATTTAAAAGTGAATCACCCTGTATGACTTATAAAGAAAATGAGTTTTTCCGCAAAGGGAAAATCCACGGTACGCCCCTGCTAATTCTCCTATACCCGTTCGTTTTCACCCTCGCCACACTTCCCCAAATAAAAAAAAACTTTCCCAGTTCTCCTTCTTATTTTAATTTTGTATTATTAGACCCCAAACCGCAGGTCTGCTAGTTCTCCCCCCATCCTGCATTTTTATTTCATGGTTGCCGCCTCACCCGAATTTGTTTTATTAACTGAGGGAAAATCTGCTCTGGGATTATCCTGCGGTATCCTGTATTATGCAGGAAGTTTTTCCGAGGAAAGTAGAACGAAAAAGTGATACTAATCTGATTAAAACGGGGGGGGGAGATCCTTGGAACAACTCGTGCCTTGAAACGTCGATCGAATACCGTGCAAAGGTGACAACCCAAAATACGCGTTTCAGTCGATTTGGTCGAATTTAATAATCGTTGAACTTCTTGTGATCGAAGGGGCATTAAAAGTGTTGAAAACACCCTCCTCTAATCTGAACTCGAAAACGTAATAAATAGCTTATTTGCGAGGTTCGAACACTGGAAAAAACGATTTAATGAACTATGGAATTGTCTGTAACGACAAGGCTCTCCATCGGGGTAATTAAAAAACTTCTAAAACTTTTAATAAAAGTTGTCGATTAATTGCTAGTAAAACTGCCGTTTCGGGTAACTCTCGCAAAGTATTTATTGGTGTAATCGGCGTTAAAAAAGCTGCCAAAGTTTTCCTGCTAACGCCGAATTATATCGATAAAACATAAAAGCGCGTGACTTTTGTACTTTCGGAGCTTTAACATAGATTTAACACACCCATTATTTTTTATTGTCATTCTTTAACTATATACCGTGAATCGTGATATCTACGTCGTATTTAGAATAAGGAAATAGAATAGACATGTATTTAAGACTATTTATACGCACAGAGTAGACCCAAACGTTCTGCCAGGCATTTTACCGCCAAGTAAGTGTTCTCGGCGGGTTCGCCATATTCCACAACCAGATGTGTCGACTTCAATACCAATAATCATGATACGAACAGGCAGAGTCAAATTCGTCCGTTAGCGTCACGTCGTATATTGCTCCTAGCGGCTTGAGCAAAACCGATTACGCTTTAAACATTCTTTGCTGCCACCTACATTACGTCTTTCCGCTATTCATAAAATGACTCGCCGTGCGACGATAAACAAACGTTTACATCCGAATTTTTGAAATATGCCGCGCGACATGCATCATGCGCGGCGAAATTGCTAGAGGCATGTTTAAAATGAAATGAAATTTCGTCTAATGCTACTAGCTGGCGGTTTGGGAAATTTATACATCGGTTTATGAGGAATGGAGAAATTTTAGAACAGTAACTACGAACCGAAGCCCTTGGTTCCTCCCCTCCAATTTTTCTCCGACGTAAGTACATTGACAAATATCCCCAATATAGCGCGCAGTCCGATTGAAACAAACAACGTCTAGGGTGGCATAAATAGGGGTGCTGTCGCTGACAGGACGATAAGGGCCGGAATGTTCTGCTCTCCCCGAAGATTTGTGATTTTGAGGACGTGCAATACGTCTGTAGCGACCTTTTCAGTGACGTATAATGTGTGGGTGGTTGAAATTTGTCAATATTTAAATTTAATACCAGTTAACGCTCGCAACCACACAGTTCGAATAATAATTCGATTGTCCCTTACAATTTTCATTTAGCAGCGATTCCATGAAACATTTCCGACAGGGTTAAACTAATGAATATAAAAAGGGCCGGCCCATGAAATATAAATTCAATTAGTGCTGCTCTCCAATTTTTAATTCCGTTATATCCTTCAAGTGTAATTCTGCTCTGTAAATAATGTTTTTTGATTAAGCGGCTCATTTTGGGGGGCTTGTAAAACCGGAAAATGAATGAGTAATGGGGCCGCGAAAATTTGGGGATTTCCCTTTCTGGGACTTTGCGCAACGTAACTACTCAAACCGGGGACTCTTTAAAATAAGGGGACCCAGCATTTCACAGTCTATCACATAAAAAAGTGAAGCCTTGAGGGGAAGTTTGTGTTCTGTCGACTCCAAGGAGACCACAAGGGGGCTGATATAAGGTTATGTTATATGTCAGTGTCCAACTGCCATCAGGTTTTATGTGACATGCCAGTGCCATAGATTCTAAAGGAGGCAAAATATTTCCCATCATAATTCACAATTTTTAAGTTTTCTAACTTCCAGATACTCAGATGTGTCAATTAAAGGTAATGCGGCCGCCTGTAGTAGTCCCAATAATTGCAACCAGATTTTCCCTGTATCACCTTTAGTAATCCTACAATTCCCATTACGTGGGCATTACGTATAGGTAGGTAGTTCAAAACAAAAATCGTATTTCGTAAATTTTTTTTAAAGAGTTTTTATCTACGATTAAGTTTGTGAGGTTCCTTGGGAGAGAAACAAAATTACAAATATTTTATAATTAACACCGAGAAAAACTACATGATTCGAACTACTAGACCCAATCTTATTAGTCCATCCCGAAATCTGTGAAAGTTTTAGGTAGATACATTCAACATGGGAAGAAAGTTCAAGTACATATTGCAAATGGATTGAGGAACCTGATAACAAGGTGCAATAGCGACAAATTCTTATATAAGCAAAATCGGCACTGACTTACCATACTTATTACTTAAATTCGTGGAAATAATAATTGCTGGAAATCAATTTCAACTTTAAAATAAATTTGTTTCATTTGGCAGTTGCCACATTCTGCACTTATAGACACAAAATCGTCAAGTCTAATTTTTAGAAATCATGGAAACCATTATTAATTTTTACTAACAATCAAAGTACCTGTTATATTCTTAGATTCTCCAATAAAATGACATATTTGGCATCACTGATACCATTAAAATGAGGAAGGAATAGGCCTCGCTTTGGAAAGTATAATGCTGGGTCCCCTTACTTTAAAGAGTCCCTGACTCAAACCAAAATTAGTGCCATGGAGTTGATGTCGATGTATTTATAAAAACGTTGCGGCAGGTAGCATTATATTAGACTCATTTTTCTTGCGGCTTAACCGAATAGAATTTGCAGTTTTATGACGCTGGTCACGTACTGAGAAAGTTGTGTATTAGGCCCAAAGTGAATTTGGCCAATTGCTTTGTGAGAAAGCGTTGCTTGTCAAAAATTCCGCTCTAGAGCCAGAAAAATGAAAGTGTTATATTATTGTCTTCTCCACGACCTCAACGCGCCGCGTTTCAAGGTAGAACGTCACAGCTTGATCCCTTTCGAGGCTAAATAAATACGTAAAATATTGGGGGCGTCTTGTATTATTCATTAGCCGGTTTTCCTCCGACCGATTTTTCTTTCCGTCCTCAAATTAAATAAAAACGCCCTTTCCCTTTTCCGCTTATTGTCGTCGCGACACCGGAGGTATTAGTTCCTTAAGCGTAAGACAAATTGGAGCCACTCGTCATGCTTTAAGCAGAATTCAAACGGATAATTGGTTCTTGCCGCGGTACAAAGGATCTCCAATTTACATTTTTTAAATGCTGGAGGGGGGCAATCGTCGGATGCAAATCTCGAGAAAAATCGCAGGGGAAACTCCGTAAAACATTTATGTACGGACCATAGTTGTTCGAAGAAGCTCGTGTTAATCATCACTACGCCGATAAAACGTTTCTGGCATCTGAAACGCTCGCGAAGATAATTCTTTTCCGCGTCGGTTGCGTTTATTTCAAGCTTCGCGCTCGCAATTATTCGGTGTGGGACTCAATAGCCCGTAACGGTCCTGGTTGTAAATGGCGACACTACCGGGGAGACACGATAAATTATAGTCGTGGAAAAAAGGGGGAAAGCGAAAATGGGGGACTAATAGGAATTTGCAGTGGGAAAGATGGGGGTTTTCCTGCTAAAAGCTAAAACGTGACTTTTGACGTTTACGTGACGTTTCCGCGTTTACGTGACGTTTTTACGTTTACGTGACATTTTCGCGTTTACGTGACGTTTCGACGTTTACTTGACGTTTTGGCGTTTACGTGACGTTTTACGTCTACGAAACGTTTTCACCCACGTTATGACGTTCGCGTGAGTTTTTTTATGTTTACACGACGTTTTGACGTTTACGCGACGTTTTGGCGTTTACGTGACGTTTTGAAGTTCATGTAACATTTTACGTCTACGAGACGTTTTCACCCACATTATGACATTCGCGTGACGTCTTGAGGTTTACATGATGTTTTGTCGTTTAAGCGACGTTTTGGCGTTACGTGACGTTTTATGTCTTCGCGACGTTTTCACCCACGTTATGACGTTCGCGTGACGTTTTGAGGTTTGCATGACGTTTTGTCGTTTAAGAGACGTTTTGGCGTTAGTGACGTTTGACGTTTCGTGACGTTTTGACGTTACGTGACGTTTTATGTCTTCGCGACGTTTTTACCCACGTTATGACGTTCAAGTGACTTTTTTGAGGTTTACATGCCGTTTTGACGTTTTCTTGACGTTTACGTGACATTTTGTCTGTGAGACGTTTTTACGCACATTATAACATTTACGTGACTTTTTACGTTTACATAACGTTTTAACATTTACACGTTTTGACAACTTATTTTCCATGCAGCCCCGGTGTTGTGGCGTCTCTTAAATTGAAATACTAGGAGCGCCGAAAGGCGTTTCATAAAATTCGATAAGGGGCGTCTGGTAGATAAGGGAATGCCTTTATTGCAGCCAGATACACGTCCCCTTAACGCAGAACACCCGGTCGAATAGTCCATTAAGGCCCCCGGCGATTATTTTCACCTTGTGCTTGAATATCGCGGAAAATTACGTAAAATTTGTGGGTGTATACGAGTTTTCTAGCCTGGTTTTCGTGTATTTAAGTGTAATCTTGCTCTCCAGAAGAATACACGGTACATGTAGGGTTAGTTTACAAATGACGAGGCTATACAATACTAGGAAAAATAAAATTCCGCATATATATCGGTATTACATCTACGAAACTACCAGCTCAAATATGTTCCCATTCCAAACGAAACTACCAGCCGGCCTACTACGCGGATGCCCAGGCCGTATACTCACTAAATTACGAGCATACGTAGAATTCCCTTCGCCGAATTCATTTGTCCGGCATTTCCAACGGAAACGGAAACTACCAAATGACCCATCCGGCAGCCGAGGGGAATGTCTTAGGAATCCCCGGCAGCGCTTTCAGAGATTTAATTGTTCGCGGAACGGGAAGGGTTGGATTCCCGAATTTGGGAAGGTACAAGGTTAATCTGTTGCTTAGGGTAAAAGGGGGAATAAACAAAAAATGTAGGAGTTGAGTTGCTTTTGTCTCTGAAAATGGCTGCTATACACCTTTTTCCATTACCTTCGTCGCGGAAAAACACCGATTCATCACCCTCTTTGCAAATTTTACCCAATCTGTTGGGTAATTTAGTTCTTCACGTATCCTCTATCAACGTCCTACCCTACTCGCCATAATTTGACGCGTGAAAACTCCCTCAACCGCCACCCTTTCCCTATACTAGAGATGGAAACGGAGATATTGAGACACCACTCAACTAATACTTGTCGGGTTTAAGACGTTTGCAAGACAAGAACGATAGAAAAGTGAAAAGTCGTCGACGTCTACGACGACAACAGCAGTTCTCTGGCTTAGTTCCTACAAATCAGAGACAATAGAGTCCTATCTATACTACGCGTAGACCCGTCAAATTTCACGCGTGCAATACGGACAAAAGGGCGATGAATCGATACATCAAATTTCGAGACAGGCTTTCAATTGTTACACGTTCAAGCCTAGCATATCGATAGTATCGGTTCAGCTATTTTGTATATCGAGCAGAGTTTCAAAAGCTTTCACAAAGAAAATATAAGTATGTATATCTTTGACTAGAGCAACAACTAACTGAGAATATAAATATTCTTAAATGTTTAATTATGTTAGGTTACTCACTAAAAACGGTCTCAAGATATCTCTTTGTTAACAATACCTACGGCAAGCAGTGTTCCCCAGCTGCCTTAATGAGGTTTATAAACAGTTTTCCGACTTTCGCGAAGCGATGGAGTTTTTCCCCGAACGACTTTTTATTTGTGTTACCGATGGAAACTGATCAAAGTCAAGAGAGCAGGAGAGCGGCTCATTAAACTTTTGTTATGGTCCGCCAAGTACCTGAACGAATATTTAAGTAAGCGAGTTGGTGGAAACAAAACGCCAGCTGTGGAAACCCAGAGTTTGAAAAAGGAAGTCGTTTTTAGGAGAAGAGCGCAAACGTTTTTTTTTTGCTTGGAAAAGTTTCGAGAGTTTTCTGGATCCAACCGATACTTTCGTTCTCATTGAAATGCTTCATATGAACTTTTTGCAGGTTGACTTTGGCCTACAGACGCCTGGGCGTACTCAAAACTTGCATTTCCGCAGAATAATAGGGCACATCAGGTGCATCAGACAACGCAAACTCGAACGCGATATTGTCGGAGGAAGTTTGAGAGTTTAACAAACTCTAGAGCGGCGGAGTGTACCAATAATACGATAGTTTGTCTTAAAGGGATCAAAAACTACGGGTATCTGCATTGGCTTTCCTGGATAGCTGTTCCGGCACGTTTGAGGATGATGAAGACATGAATTCGATTTGGTGGGGAATGACATTAGGGCGCCATATATTATTGTGTCCTACCAATCTGTTCTTCTTACTGAAGATGATTGGCAAGATGTCAGTAATGAATTGTACTAGTTGTATGACTTGTTGTCCTAAGTTTCAAGACATTGCATTAGCTTCTCGCACCACACACAACAAAACACTACAACGAATCGATACATCGTCCGTCTCTATGTTCTTGAAACGTTTTCATTCGATAAACGATCGCTGGACCTGTGTCCAACTGCCGAAAATAACAAGTCGCGTTTGGCACGGCTCATTTGGCCGCAACCTGATCGATTTATATAAACGCCAGCAGCAGAAAGAAACCGAACCAACGATTTAATAAATCATTACGCGCCGCAATGTTTGTTCTCTGCCTCCGGCTCGTTTGTAATTTTTATGGGGGAAATTGCTGAGGAAACAAGGAAGTTCGCTTATAATAGAAGGCTTATTAGAGACACATCCGGTATTGTTATGGAATGAACTTGACCGTACAGTTATTTCTTAATAATTCTTGTCCTCACCAAAGCGTTTTACACGGTCAAACATCTTACAAGAATAAAACCACCGACATCCTGGTATGCCATTTGGACTAACCGACAACCGACCTATTTCAACTCGGTAGATGATTAATACTTCAGACGCGGCGTTTTCCGCCATATCGACCGGGTCTCCGGGACCGGAAAATCCCCGGAAAAGTCCGGCAAGAACCGCCGGAGGACACGGGAATGCCATTTTCTCGCTTCGGCCGCAGGACGATCCAAAGTAATGGAAGGAATCACGATCGGCTTTGGATGAAAAGGGAATAATAAGTGGAAAATTTGCAGGAAAATAAAATTCATAATTTCTGAAGATGCGCTAGGTGGCAACTCTCATCTCAAGGGCCTACTGCGTTTGTATAAACTGACATAAGATATACATTTACATCTCTGTGACTTGCGTATCTAGTTTCATGTAATAAAGTAATAAAAACCAAAGCTGTCCAAAATTAAAAATTTATATCTCACCCTCAAATGTCTAATATAGCTATCGAAAGTTGAATTTACATCTCACCGTCAGAAACCTGCAACTGTTTTATATAGATTATAGACAGTGCCTTGACCAATGCCATTTTGTTTCAGTTACTATGCGTCGACGGCGTTTCCCGTGGGACCTGCTGCCAGACTCGTCCCGCCAATCAAAAGGCAGCGGCTGATGACGTCAGCGAGAAACGGGAAGACCTGCCAATCGCAGAAGCTGACGACCGTACCACCGCTGGATCAACTCAAAGTGTACAGTAAGTTTTTCCTGTATGACTTTGAGGGCAAACACAAGGTCGTCGTACTGTCACAGTATCCCTCTAAGTTTACTACCATGTTAGACTAGTTTTAAAACGGAAACGCAATTAAACGCGAGTAAAAAGACACCCATGTAAGGGTTGAAGGAAAAACCAATCAGAAAAAAACTTAATTAAAGACTGGAACCGGACCGTAGCTCCGAAAACGGCCATACGGCCACCTGTGCCTGCCTCCGTATTTCCCTGAAGTTAATCCCGGGAATCCAGCTTTATTGCCGGGTCGGTAAGCAATTTTACGCTCTGCCGCAATCGTAGTGTAACGTCTTCGCAGTTGTAGAGGATTAGAAGGTTTTTACTTACTTTGTTTAGAGTTAAAATGTGTTAAAATTTTAGTATCTAGCGCGATACTTGAGGCTCACCCTGTATAATCTTTACTAATTCAAGGGTTGATATTTAAACAAAGCAAGACCGCAATAGTAAATGTCATCGCAAGGGGTTTCGCACATTTAAAGTCGTAATTTAACAATAAAATCTACATCTAACGGAACAGTTAGATTATAAGAACGAATAGATAAATAATGATTTTTGTATATTTACAAAATATTGCAATAGCGACCAAACATATTTTTTCATATCAACAAACGTTGTATACAGTGTATTCGCCGAGGGACTTGCAAGGAGGAAACACTTTTTTATGTTCGAGTTTCTCCCCCAATTCAAAATATATAATATTTAATGTAAACCTTTCGAGAGAAAGTATTATATACATATCTACTAAAATCTCTATGATCGAAGCACCCCAAAAAGCTGTAAAAGTGACAAACGCGACGGTCCCACGGTCCGGGTCCAACTGCACGACGGGCCTCAGACTCAAAGGCTCAAATTAGAATTTTGAGTAATCCGTCTCATAAATCGGGTAAATAAGGGCACTTTGCGAGCGCCGGCGAAACTTCGCGGACAATGGAAGGGCTTAGGGGGTAAACAACAGACGGGGGGAAGGGTTCGAAAGACAAAGAATAATAATTTAATTGCTGGTAAACGGCAACTCCGGCTTCACTTAAGCTCCGCAGGTACAAGAAAGCGGGTACGGTTGGAAACAAAAGTAATGTACGACTCCGTCTAATTCTCGCCTAAAACCCTTTGCAATCTTATCCCCCCCCATTCCCACCTCTAACCCCCCGAAACGAACGAACAAATAAATTCCTCAACCGTCGAACACAATTCACTGCCCGTCCTGCCTCGGGCCCGTAATTTACAGCTCCCAGGCCGACCTCCGCTAATTTAAATCGCTCTTTGCAGGCAACCAAGACATCCTGATATGCGGCAATTGCCGGGAGATGTTCTCCGAACTCGCCGACCTGCTGGAACACAAGAAGGCCTACTGCAAGCTGAGGTTCACCTGCAAATGCGACACGAACAAAAACAGTGAGTACCTGAACGATTTGCCACTTATGCCACGAATCTTGGTAGTGATATTTGGAGAGTTCTGCAATATTCAGTGACCTTGACATACGATCGGTCCCCACTCCTCAAGCCACGCCCTCCCTCGCCTATTCATTGGTGGCACATTTCTTAAACCACGCCCCCTTCCATGACTTAGAAGTGGGGGGGAGCAATCAGATCTCTAGGTGAGATCATCTAGAAGTGGGGGAGTAACCAGATATCTAGAGGTTATGGAGGACGGCGTGGTTTGCCTCCCGACTTGTTTATCATAGATTATCTTGTCTCAGGGACTTTGGACGAGCAGTCTTCAGCCAGCCTGTTATGCGTGCAATGCAAGGACGCTTTCCAGAACGCGTGGGACCTCATGGTCCACGCCCAAGCCGCCCATATGCTGAATATCTACGAACTGGGCATACCGAATGCCGTTGGGGCTTGTTCATCGCCTCCAATGTCGCCTAGAGACAACAGCACCCCGGACAAAGTGAGTTTCATGTTTGAAAACATTAATTTTATAGATACAGATACCAGGCGCGTATTTTTTTATGTTTTTGATTAGCAATTAAAATATATATCCCTTGAGATATCCATTAGAGAATTATTATGAAAAATAATACTTAATATTGAGATAATTCCGAGGATAATTCACTCACCTTTTATATACTTAGTTACGAAAAATCAATGGTGTCTGGAGTTCAAATGCACCGCAGAATTTTACAATCAATAATTTTGCAAAAATATTTTTATTTTGCCTTACTTTATCATTATAGTCTTTTATAGATTTACAATAAGCACTATTTAATTGCGTTCTTATATCAACGCGTCCAAGGCTACCGATATTCATATAAGTAGTATACAGGGTGTTTCAGACCTAAATACAATAATTTTAACCACATGATGAGAAAATTGAGCTTAATACGAATCCGCAATTGAAAAAAATTAAAAGTCAATAAAAAAGCCAGAAAAATTTGTTTAAGGAAGCTATTTTTTACAAACAATAACGACGCCACTGGCGAGGTAACGTCCGCGAAGTGGGCCGGCCAGAAGCTACATTATTAGGCGACGTGCAATGTTGCCGGTTTTAGCTGGTATTCCCCGATTTTAAATACTTTTAAGTAATTTTACCATTTATGCATTTATGAAAGGCCAATTCAATTAAACTAATGAAATCAGGCGGTGGAGGCGGCCCTTCCGCGCGGCAGGAGAGGGGGCGATCATGTATCTTCTATCTGCCGTATGCCAGTTTAGTTTTTGGTTGTTATCGTGTCGCCTCTTAAAACATAAAACCTGAACTAAGCGCCGTGTTTTGTGCCTTTATTTTTTTGTTTGCTAAAGATTATCCCTGTTGTCGGAGGACACTCACTGTACATAGTAATAAATACATAAATAATGAATCTAGTTAGTAGTAAAAAATCAGACAATGAATGAACTGTATCGGCAACGTCGCACCGCGAGCAAAACGACAGTCGCCACATCGAGAGGGAGCGCAGAGCGCGTCCGCGACCGCGCAGGAGAGTCGGCCATCAGAAACCAAGAAACCAACCACGCGGAAAGGTACGCGCCACGCGGAGAAGGTACTACAAGTCCTCTCGGACGCAGGGCGAGTTGAGGTCTAATTTCCGTCGGTGGACACCGCGCCGTGGAAAACCGCAGTACCATATCGTCCGGGCGCTGCCGTGCCGCCGAACTTTCTTTTCGAAACCGGGAGTTTTGTGATAATATGGCAAGTGCGTGTCTTACCGAGGAGGATAGTTTTTAAACCACCTTTCGCTATCAGCGATTATTATCCTAAAGGATAATAAAAGGTGGGCACATTTAGATAAATCAGTAGATACCTTGAAAAGATAAAAAATATTGAATTTTTTCGTTGCCTGGCCCCGCGATCTGGCAACGTCGTAACGAAGACCTGAAACGAATTTGCCTCTCCCTCGCGCCTTTGATACGCGTCTACCCGATAATAAAACTGAGCGGCCCGTTAGGGGAAATATTAAAATTATTTAATTATTTCTAAAATATTTCCGAAAAAAAAAATTTTTTTTCGATTTTTTGCATTTAGACACCTTTCCGAGTATGTGGTTAAAATTATTGTATTTAGGTCTGAAACACCCTGTATATTATGGTAGCAGGAGCATGTTTTGCCACTTGTTCTTTTAAATGTTTTATGTCAGCAATGCCAGTTTTAGTGCATAACGAATCATCAGTGCAAAATAAAGTACCTATTGAGAAAACAATAAAAAACACACGTTTTTACATTGCATCCACAAATCCAGTAAGAAATGTTGTACATAACTGCCTTAAAATACCTGTTAATTTATTTCCTTCTGTTTTTTGTGATTTGTTTTCGATCTAGAAGAGATTCCTCTTGTTTCTGAATGTTTTTCATAAGTCAATGTGTCGCTTATTTTAGTATTTCTTGCACGGTCACACAGAGGCGGAAGCCATTTGTAAAATTTTGAAAACTGTAAACACTACACGATTGCACAGTCTACAAACGGAATAATATCTGAATAGATAGCCAAGAAAAGAAAATTTCGAAAATCCGTACACCGAAACACAAGACGAAACAATTAAAAAACGTAAATAACTTGAATCGAACCGACAAAGCACGTGCCGAACCGCCCGAACCGTTTGTTTGGGTTTATTTTCACGAAACTATGGCTGACGCGACTATCGTGACGTGGCGCGACAGTCTACTAAACTAAATGCGTGCGTCATGAGTGGTCGGCCGTCGACGACGGCGACTCTGCTTGTCTCTTTTCAGCTTCATAGCGGGCGCGTATGCTGTTGTCTCTGTCTCACTTTCAATGCATTTATCCTTGTGGATTGCCATAGTAACCCTTGAGGTCCATTTAAAATACGGCCAGGCGGCTGCGGATAGTAATGAATTATTATTAGACATTAGTAATCTCGATTCCATTAGTATTAATTGGGGAGTTTTTGCATGAAAATGTAATTGCATTTTTTAAAGATAGTTTATTATTAAACATTCAAAATTTGTTGAAAGGTGGATCATTGGCCAAATGACCTTATGGAGAAGCCGCGCCTGATAGATATCGCAATAAGAAAAAAGGGTTTGACGTAGAGTTTTAATCTTTCTTTATTAACTTTTATTTTCAGGCATTTTTTCCGTTATATCAGTATAACTTTCACAGTTATTTATTTATCTAATGGTCTCACGCGATCCTCCTATTTTTATTCGATCTGTCCAATAGATGGGTGTGTTCGCAACATAGACGTACAGAAAAATGTTGTTCGGAAGTAATAAATTTAAAATAAATAGACATACAGGGTGTCCAACTTTAAAACTGTACAAATCCGTAAAATCTTCATTTTTGGAGATAATCACCTAAACTTTTTTTTGTTTGAAAGGCCTTCAAAAATCACTTCATTCGACCTCCCTACAATTTGCAAAATGCAAATCCAGGGCCGGCTGCGATTTTTTTATAGCCTCGATTTTCACGAAAACCATTTAGCGATTTTTTATTTAAAATCTGACCCCACAGCGTTAATCAGAACACTCCAGAACCCTTATATACCAAATTTGAATAAAAATATACAGGGAGTTCCATTCTGCAGGGTGTCAAAGTTGAGCAAAATAGGAATTTTAAAGGCATCTGCCAAGTCAAGTGTGCCATGGAATCCCCTCAAAACAGTTGAATGTTCAATAGGACCACTCAAGGTATTGGTGTGCAAAGGTCCAATACAAAATATACATAGTGTTCTTATCTGTGCCATCTCAAATTACTGAATTTGTAGAACTTATACGGGTCAAAAATCGAGTGTATTAAATCCGCTCCACATACTATAAACGAACTAAATCTAAAAAATACAGAAGCCTCTAGTTGGCAAGTCCATAACAGTTAATGTGGCTGATGTGCCACAACAGGAAACGCACAGAAAATGTATCATCTTAGACAGTGACTTTGTTGGGAAAGGTCCAATAATTTAAATTGTTTTTATTTGTTGGTTGGCATTTTGTAAAGAAATGAATTGCTTTTGTGTTTATTAATATTTTTCCGATGATTCCAGAGTACTCCTGACCAGTATAAAGTTTAATAAAAATTCAGAATTTTGAGATGGCTCAGAGAAAAATACCCTTATATTTTTGTAGTAAATCTATTTTTCACACCAACATTTTGAGTGGTTGTGTTGACCATGCAACTGTTTTGAAGGGATTCCATGGCACACTTGACTCGCCAGATGTCTTTAAAATTCCTATATTAATTCAAATTTGGTATATGGGGGCCTTGGGGTGTTCTGATTAACGATGTGTGGTCAGATTTTAAATAAAAAAATCGCAAATGGTTTTCGTGAAAATCAGGGGTATAAAAAATCGTAGCCGGCCCTGGATTTGCATTTTGAAAATAACAGGAAGGTCAAAAGAATCGGTTTTTGAAGGTCTTTCAAACAAAAAAAGTTTGGGCGATTATCTCCAAAAATGAAGATTTTACGGATTTGTACGGTTTTAAAGTTGGACACCCTGTATGTACATATATATATAATAAAGCGAAAACGGACCTACAGGGTGTTCAGATCCGGAACACCCCTGTAAAATTTGGATAATCTGCACGGTTTTTGAGGATTTTTGTGTCTGTGTAGAAAGTGTCATTCTTATGCACTTGTGGGACATATCGCCATGGTGGCAGCACTATTCCACGACCTGCCATGATTTTTTCGATGCAGTTTTTTGGAAAATGGATTTTTTTATCGGAAATCTGGCAACCTAGCTTCATTCGGCATCCCTGAACCTCTATTGTCCCAAATTTTATTAATTCACTTTGCCGAATAAGATTTATACAGGGCCTTAAAGTTGAGAAAATTGTTTTTTTTTATTTGTAATTAAAAAAAATCAGGAATTCTTTGGAAATATCTGAAAATCGAGCAAAATTTTTCAAAGCCAAACATGTCGTATTAATAAAGAAAACAGCAAATAACTTCTTATCTTTTAAAAATAATGCTTAAATATGCCATATTTAAGTAAGTATGATTTTTTTTTCGATACGATTCCTTCAGAAATGCTAGTAGTAGAAGTAGTAGTAAGAAGCGTTTTTTGAAGGCCTTTCAAACAAAAAAAAAGTTTAGGTGATTATCTCCAAAAATGAAGATTTTAAAGATTTGTACAGTTTTAAAGTTGGACACCCTGTATGTCAGATGTACTTGTGAGGCCATGTTTTCACCATAAAAAGACGTGGTTGCTATGTTTTTCCACGCCTTTATTAAACATGGAAAATTTGAAATGTTTATTTAATTTATTTAGACCGGTCAAAAACTTCTCGCTGCGCCTATGGCGTCCAGTATATGTATAAGTTTCGGGACAAAGGATGGGCCCGACTTCTTTCTCCCCGGTGCTTCGTTATCTGAAAAAAATCACCGGAAAAGGTTCTGCTATCGACAGGGGATGATTTCATAATTGATGGAGACTGGAAGGCAGCTAGGTCCCCCGAGTTCCTATTAGAAGGACAATTTCGTATTCATCTATAGCAGCGGAATAATGGTAGATATTCTTCGCTTCGTTATAAAAATGAAGGGGGGTGGGGAATAGTATAATAAGTATTGCAATATTTACACGTCTAATAACGTATAGCAAGCAATAATGTTAACTTAACACCAATAAAGAACTTTGCACATTTAGTGCGTTCAGTATTGGTCGTTTCCCCCTTTTTTTTCCAAACTAATAAGCGTGCGATATATCAAAAGGGTGGCGAACAAGGGATCCATTATTTTTATTTATACGGCCGAATCTCCTAACATGGCGGCGTGTTAAAAGAATAATGGGGAATAAAGCAAGGGGGCGCTGACATGTTGTGTATCCGGGATTCCAGCTATCGATGTGATCTTGTTCCTACGCCAATTTGGCCTAATATTTCTCACCAGGCCTTCCGCTTTGTCCATAGACTCAATAACAATCTTTAACGTGCAGAAAATATGAAATGTTATCTTTTTGTTACACCCTGCAGCATTTCCCTACGTAAGTTTCACGAGTATCTACAGGTACTGGTGTATCCTATATCGTGTATCATCCGAAGGTATGTGTTTACTCGACCCCCAGCATGTTTGTTCTACGTTTAATATTGCCTAGTTCCGTTGCCCTGTTATGAGCAACAGTTTAGTCAAGCAAATTTGCCCGTATGCGCCTTGGTCTCAACATGGCCTTACGCTGAATTCTCGAGAGGTGGCTAAGCTAAGAATAAACTCCAATATCCGCATTTGCATATTGCCTTTTTAATCATCCGCTATGAAGGGTACACCTTGTGTAACGACACGTCAAAAGTAAATGCTGTAGCCTTATTGCCAGTAAATGTAGTTACACAGCCGACTGTAGGAAAGCCCTGAAGTTGAGAAACCTGGCAACATGGCTTGCGGGTCTGCGCGGCGTGGCCTGTCACACCCTGTCAGTTGATTTTACAAGAAATTTACCAGAATTAATTTGTGTAGTGCGGGTAAGTGCTATCGTCGCCAGATTGCTACGACGAGGCAGTGTGCCTCTGGGTGGAAACAGACTGCCCGAAGTGCTGACGACAGCTTTTTTATAAATTTGTTTTGTTTGTGCAAAAGTGAAACATTTCTCTAAAAGTTCGAAGTGAAGAATCGTTCCTTTACAATTTCAAGCCTCAAGATGCCTAGAACCGTCGAGGGAAGCTGGAACTTTGTTATATACTTGGCTGTAAGTCAAATCTTAATAATAACTTGAAGTAGCTAGGTTTTCTTTGCTTGAGGGAAAGCGGTCAACTTGTATTCGTTTTGGGCTTTCCGAAGGACGAAAATTTAGGAATGAAATGATTACGGGCCAATTGCATAGACAAACTAAAGTAACCTTTAAAATTAAAGGAGCTTTCTAATAATCCAACCATTGTTTAGTATTGGTGCAAAAGTTTCTTTACCTAATGTTAAAGTCAAAAGATAATTTAGTTAAATGTATTATGAAATTGACCCTAACTGCCATTTCAATCAGAAGAGAATTACTCTCCTTCACAACGTGCTGTTCTCTGTTCGGTTGTTGTTTTATTTTTATGAAAATTTAACCATAAGGGAAGATAGGTAATCATCATTTGCCTGATTGCACACTTTGCGAAAAATTCTCACAAAAATTCGACTTACAACAAAATGTTAGTCCCCTCTATTTGCCCAAATTTAACATATTATTTGTCGAAAATGTACCTATCCACACCAGGAATCGTACTTATTATAAATACTTATACTTCTGTGTATATTTTGTTACTTGTTACTGCTTTTATTGTCTGGTAAACAAACGCACCTACTTACTTAGGTACCCAATTATTTAAACAAAGTTCACAAATGTCTCTAATTATAATTAAAAAGATGGTTTAACGTTTATTAGAAAAATAAACTAAGCCAAAGTGCAGACTGCTCTATACTGAACAGACCCGTTGAACCGTCCCGCTGCGGCGTTGCCACATGTTTGCACAGGGCTTGTAAGCTTGAGAAGGTTGTGGTAGTGATCTTCTCATCACAAAAGTGCATATTCTTCCAGATCACCGTAATTAAATATAATAATTTTATCATGCATACAAATATACAGAGTTTAGAGAAACTTTTGCGTTTTGTTTCTACGCCAATGTCCTCCCCGTAAACGCCGGAAAACGAGGAAATGGGGAAATCTCCCCCCACTATCGAGCAATTAGAAATCCTATACCGCGCTTTGCATACACTCCTTTGTTTCCCCGCTGCAAATGGAATCTCATTTCCCCATTTTTTTTTATTCCACGACCGACGCAAAACGTCCTATTCCCTTTCCACTGGATATTTTCTGTTGCCATGACGGCCCGACTCGCGTCGCCTCGCGTCCCCCATTTTTGAAACTTCATCAGTCAAAATTCCAGTTTGTAATCCAGAAATGATCGACCCAAACCTCGAAAAGTGCGACTCCAGGACCAGCACGAACTCTTCTTGGAGCATCATCAGCGAATCGGACGATTCGAGACGTGATTCCATCGAGAAAATCGACGTCGAACCTCAAGGGGGTCCTGCAACCTTCAAACATGCGACACCGGACGAAACCTCGGACGATACGGACACCGGCTTCCTCGAGTTCGATGAATTCGTGCAAGAACGTCAAGCAGAAGGCAGGAAGAGGAGGAAGTTCAAGAAGCCACGCGGACCGTGCCGTGCAGCACCTATAACTCTCCTGTCACTGGCTGCATGTCTGCTAACCATCACAGGTATCACCCTGCTCAGTATGCTTGTAACAGAACCGGATATTTCATCGCAAGTCGAAGAGATACAAGACAATTACGTAGAATTCATGTCAAATCATCCGGAACGTCCTGAAAACTTGCCTGACAATTTGAACGCTGTTTCTGAAGCAATAAAAATAGCGAACGACATCAATCTAACAGAAAGCATCCTGACGCCACACACTCCAACTGAAGAAGACATCTGTCCGGTGTTCGAAGAATTTGGAAACACTTCTTTTGATCAATCCGATACTACGTTCAAGTTCCCCGCACCAGGACCCGTTCAAGAACATGTTGTAAGTGAATTCATCAAATTAAATGAAACGAGCAAACCTCCAGAACTCTTTAACACAGAAGCTTGGAAAAAGCTTGTGGTTAGCTTCTTAAGGAACCATCATATGCATATATTTTTGGCTACTATTCTACAAGATGTTTGCTTGTTGAAGCTCATAAAGGAAGTCGAAAAGAAAAACAGGGTGCATGCTGAGAAAGATGCAACAATCAAGAAAGAAAGAACAAAACCCAAATCGAGGAGAACAAAGCCTAAACCGAAAACCTCAACATCGCACCCTGTATTACCAACTGAAAATTCTTCAAACTTAAAAATTTTGAAAACAGCGAGCGTCGCTTACAATGGACCAACGAAAGACGCAAATGAAAACGATTGCGAAAAAATAATCGCAGACTTAAATGACAAATGCATGACCGTTGGGCAAAACCACAGGCAGCGAATTCAAGAAATAAAAGAGAAGTTTCAAACGGAAATATTTCAAGCTAAAGAACAAGAAAAAGAAGCATTTTCGAGAAGGGAAAGAATAGATTTTATTAGAGACAAATACCTGTATCACCTAAAAGAAGACAGGCAAAAATATTTGAACTCTCTACGAAAAATAAAAGACGAAAGGCAGAGAATCATGGTGGACATCTGCGGGAAAAGCAAGAAGACATCTTTGGCTTCGAAGGACGTATCAGTCGGCAACTACGCAGTGGTCCTGCCCGGAACGTACGACTTCCAACAGAAACTTCAAACTTTGAAGCAGAAGGAAGATCTGGTGGTTCAACCGAACGCTACCCTGACATTTCCAAAGATAGAAGCGAACGAATCGAAGCAGTTGAAGCCTGTTGCCCAGCTTGCCGATGCGAAGCCGCCACGAGCCAAGAAAAGAAGATTGGAGGACGCCACATTGAAATATTGCGAGCTAAAAAGGAAGTATTTAAAGAGGAAAGCGAAGATCATGAAGAAGAAAGAAACAAGGAGGAATCTTCTTCTTATGCACAATGATGTTGAAGAGGTAGTAAAAAATATCATATCTGGTTTATCAACTGCAGTTAACAACGCAACTTCGAAGCAGGATGTAACGATTAAACCAACAACAGCAGTTTCAACTACGAACCAAAACAGGAGCTTGGACATTTACGACGTGGCTTTTGAAGGGAGAAGCAAAAGTGTCAGGAAGATAGAACAGAATCTTTTTGGTGCAAATAAGTCCAATTTGACGGAGCAGCAACCATCGATGTTGATGTTGAGCAAGCAAGATCCCAAGAAGAGCCACCAAGAGAAGATTATGCACAAGGGCAAGTTGTAAACATCAATATATCAACTTGTAGACATGTATGGTGTTTTATTTATGTATTTTTGACAAATTAGAGATCAGAATGTTTGGGTATGTGTAAGAAATCGTTATAGAAGAGAAAAACAACTTGCAGCTGGGCTTTTTCTTTTGTCGAATGCTAAGGGGAGAACTGGTAATTACCCCCATCTTCCTATAACTCCATTTCCACCCTTTCCATCCCTTCAACTCCAGTTAAATAGAGTCGGTGTCTTGGCTCGCCCCAGAGGGTTGGGTCTAGGCAATAAATTTTAATAAAAAAGTTACCTGCCAGCGGTTTGTCTTAATTCCGGAAAAGTAAAAGTAGACCTCCGCTTTACTACGGAGAAACGGGAACTTTGTTCATATGGAGGATATTGTACAGGGCGCCTTTTTTTTCAGAAATTTTAGATAACATTTTGCCACTGGTGAAATAGTCAGAAACTTTTACTTTTTATTGTAGGTTTTCTATTTTTCACTTCGCTCTAGTCTCGTTCTAAGGCTAAATGTTGGGGCTGGTCAAAGTTATTAAAGAAAAGTGCTCCTTTGTAAATCAGAAGGAACCTTTACCCTGTTGAACAGAACCGCTATTCCGCGGCATTATTTTCAAGTTTTGTTATTGTGAATTATGGCCCCCGCAAGGCCTATTAGCGATGATTAACTCACCCCTAATTTTTCACCCTTCCTCCTGCTAACTCTGATAAATATTTTGCCTCAGTTAGAGGGCGCGATCTGCCCTTCTTTCTACCACCAGCTAATCATCTAATTAGGGTTAAATTTTCGGGTAATTAAGTTGTGATTTACGCCTCCGCATTTCGGGGACTTCAAAGAAATTTTAATTGCCATCACCGGCGAAAGATTGTTTAGATTAGGTCTTATTTTCCCACATATACACTGTGTCCCGGATAAGAATGAACAGCATGGGGATATTGCAAACGGTGAGAGATAGAGCAACGGTTAAATGGGGAAAAAGTTGCGCAATTTCGAGGTCAATAAAATGGCACAAACAGATTTCTAATATCTTTTTTCGTTTTTGAGTTATTTTGAAAAAAGTAAAATTTTGCGTTTTCGATTTTATTTTTTTCTGAAGTTGTTGATGACAGATAGAAAAAAAAGAAAAACACTTTCTTGTGGCACTTTTTAACGGGCTTTAAGATGGCGTTTTTAGATTTGTTCTACAACGTTTCGTTTTTGAGAAACCATCTTCAACTTTATTTTTTTAAATACGGACCTGGATTTTTTTTTGCAGATTTTGAAAGCACTTTTCATTGCAAATACCATGATGTATGACACGAAATATTTTTAAAATGTTTTGAGACAATTTACTGATTATTCCTTTTTTTCCATTCATTTTTTTCTATTGCGGCCCTGTATTTAATAATAAGAAGTCTAATTATTAATCAGTATTGACAACAATTTATTTACAGTTTATTTTTACTTCGAAAACTTAATATTTTTAAATACGGCCCTGTCTGGTAAGTGTTTTCCTCTGTTGTTGTACAGCAAACAGTGTCGCATTGTGTTTTGGAGTAAATTCTTAGCTTTTTCTAATTGTCAGAAGAAAGCTTTAAGCAACTTTTGCTACTTATTAATTGCAACAATACATTCGTTCGGCCTCTACACTATTTCTGTGACGCAAGATATAACATGCTGACATGTTAAATTTGTCCCCATTTGAAAAAGCACCCTCCATTTCTAATGATACAAATTGTTAACTAAATGATACAGTGGGAGTTATGACAAATGACAAGGGGTTGGTTTCGTTGTTTCAAAGCCTTCTAGGTGGGGTTTTTTATTTATTTTTTATTATCGCATGTGACTGTTATTAGTCTTTGCCGTCCTTTTTTTGGTTCTCCAATAATCGAAAGATAAATTGTAAGTTAAATTGTTGACAATACTGATTAATATTTAGACTTCTTATTATTAAATACAGGGCCGCATTAGAGAAAAATGAATGGAAAAAGGGAATTTTCAGAATAATTGTCTCAAAACAATTTAAAAATATTTCGTGTCATACATCATGGTATTTGCAATGAAAAGTGCTTTCAAAATCTGAAAAAAAAATCCAGGTCCGTATTTAAAAAAATAAAGTTGAAGATGGTTCCTCAAAAACGAAACGTTGTAGAACAAATCTGAAAACGCCATCTTAAAGCCCGTTAAAAAGTGCCATAAGAAAGTGTTTTTCTTTTTTTCTATCTGTGATAACAACTTCAGAAAAAAATAAAATCGAAGACGCAAAATTTTACTTTTTTCAAAATAACTCAAAAACGAAAGAAGATATTAGAAATCTGTTTGTGCCATTTTATTGACCTCGAAATTGCGCAACTTTTTCCCCATTTAACCGTTGCTCTATCTCTCACCGTTTGCAATATCCCCATGCTGTTCATTCTTATCCGGGACACAGTGTATATGCAACATCTGAACATCTGTCAAAACATTTTCTACCCGATTTATTCGCAATACCCCTACAATACCAAGATGTCGAAATTTCGCCAGGTCTTTATCCCTAGATGGCCGTGGAAAAACAAAACGATGGCTCAGAGAGCGATTCCACTTAATTTCGAATAAACAACGACGCCGCCGCGCTATTCTAGAATTATTATCGTTCTTAGTGGGCCACGGGCGGGAAAAACAAAAGACGAACGGCTTCGACGCGTCAACAAGGCCGCCTTTGTTCTCGCAAATTAAGTCTTACGTACTTAGGCAGCAATTCGAGACTAAACGTTAGGAAGTGTTGAAGGTATTATCTTCGAAATAAAATGATCCACTGAAGTGAGAGATCATCGCTTCGTTTTTGTTATACAATAAATGAATTTCGATGATTGTGGTAACCTTTTTTCCCATATCATTCAAAAATAAAAAATATTTAAATTGAATCAGTTTCCAGGTGATTACAAATTAAATAAGGAAATTATAATCTGACCTTAGGAAGCCCAAGTAAATGAAGTCGTGATTGGAAAGCCATCCATAACCTCAAAGGCGTGTACGCGACAGAGATATATATGGAAGTGGGGAGAATGAGCGTCAAACTGCGCGAACTTCGTAATCACATGGGCCGCCATTTTCTAAGTTAAGCTTACAGGGTATAGTTAATATATCTTTAGTATATTACCAGGGTTACTTATAAAATAAATATATGTAAAATAAACTTGTAGATAAACGCTAAAAAATTAACTGCAAAATCGAATTGAAGTGTGAAATGGTATGTCAACGTACACGCGACGGAAAATTCTAACTTCTGGTGATATTTATTTGACAGTGTCCCAACATTGTCGATAATTCTGTGAGTAATATTTTATGTACCTGGTGAAGTTTCATACTTTTAAATTATTACTAAATATTATAATACTATGCAGTATAATTAAAGCAATCATATAATCCCTTTTATTCGTTATAATAACCATTACGAACGAAGTAAACACCTATTAGATCATCTATCTGAAATAATGAAGTAAACATTTAAATTCAAGCTTAATGGTAAAGGCCCTTTTCAGCTTCCGCTACTCTCCGGGAGATGGCGCTGCCGTGAAATCAAGTGTGCATTTACGCAGATGACGCGAATGCTTGTTGCCTTGTTGCCGGATCATGCACCTTCTCCCCATTTTCACAAATTACACTCTCACTGTGTAAATACCTTGCAAATTCCCCGTGCAAAATAAGTTTTCCGCAATTTTTCTATTGCACGCATAACAAAAGGGCGAAAAGGTCCATTAAACGCAAAGAAGGGCGGTAGAAAAAAGCAAATATTACGGAGCCGGGGGGAACATGAAAGAGTGCGGACTCTCTATTTGCTAGTTTGGTTTTTGATCCCACTCCGGAGATAGGTAACAGCTATTCCGGCGCTTTTTTTGTACGTCCTGAGTAAATACGGTCTCCGTTTCTGCAGAGGGAGGAGCTTTTACTGAGAGACGAATAAAAAAAAATAGCCGACAGGTAATGGGATGGGAATGTGTTGCCGATCGGAGAAGATAACAGGAATTAGGATTTTCGCACTCTAAGAATAAATTTTGAACGTTCGGAAGTGACGCTGACGCTAACTTTCTTATTTCAAATGGAATCCCGAATATTGACAGAAATCAATAAAAATATAAAGGATAATTCAGTCACGATGTAAAAAAATTTAACCACTGGTGAGAGAAAAATAGCTCAACACGAATTCGAAATTAAAAAAATTCAAGTCAACCAAAAAAAGAAAAATATATTTTCAGAAGTGTATTAAAACCCCTTGTTAACGGCGTATTATATCATAAATTTACTATTTTGTACCTTTTCCCAGATATTTCAAAAAATGTATGCATAGTCTAAGTGAATTTATTACCTTTTTACAAGCTTTTATTTAACTTGTCCTGTTAATATGGGTCGAATCTTGCAAGCTGAATTAGAACCACTTCCTGACATTCGATTGAGCTGAAATTTTGCGTACACCTTTAGTTCCAGTCGCAATACAATATGCAACACTCAATAATAATAATAATAATAATTTTATTTCTCAGAAAATATACACCTAAAGTATAATATAAAAAGAAAAAAGTATGTCACAAACACCAATTAAGGCGTGTGCGTGACCTACTGAGAACTGTTTCCTTTATCAATTTGTATATACATTCCTCAATCTATACTATCTATACTCTACATTATATTCGAACAAAAGAAAATGGAAGACTATTCAGATACAAGTATGTGACTGCCATCTACTAAGCATAATAATAATTGCTTTCACACCAAATATAAATACAGAGCAAAACACATACACAAAGTAAAGCCAGTATACACAAACATAAAACATAAATATGTAAGTATCTCTTATATCTATTTGTAATTAAAATTAAAATTAAAATTAGTGGAGATTATAAAGATAAGTAAAACATAGTTATACAAATAGAGGTGGTTATGTATTTCCCCTTTATGAAAGATTAATATATTTTTTAATAACTGGCCTTGGTAGGGATCTTATCCAACTGATTAAATGTTTCCACAGGTACACGCTGATACAAATGAGAACCAACAAAACAAGTAGATCTTTGACTTATTCTTTTATATGCCTTTAACGTTCTTGTTCGCGAGTATTGTCTATGTCTTGTCTCGTGATCGTGGTGATCAATAGTGTAATACTTTCAAAATGGCCGCCGCTCCAAGATGGCGGATGATGTATTTCTTGTCAACCCCCTCAATATGGGTATCAAATGAAAGGGCTTGAAGAGGAGAAAACGAAAAAGTTAGTGACATCACACAAAATTCAATATGGCGGATTACATTTTCTTTTCAACTCCCTTAATATGGGTATCAAATGAAAGGGCTTGAAGAATAGAAAACGATAAAGTTAGTGACATCACACTAAATTCAATATGGCCGCCGCTGCAAAATGGCGGATTAATTTTCTTTACCACCCTCGTGGCATGGGAATCAAATAGGTTCTAAAAAGCGCAAAATAAAATTGAAAATAAAAAACCTTTTAAAAACAAGCTTTTATTTAAGCCATGTACTAAACGAATAAAATAAGTTTAGGCTTTCGTTAAGGTAATTAAATTACAAATTGCGACAAGTTTTTGCAAATTGAAAAGCTTGTCGCGCGAATTGTAAAGAATCAATCACTGTTCAATAAAATTAATTGGTACCTACTTATCAACATTTCGCACGGCGAGCTATATATTGTGTTTAAAACAGAAGATGTATATTTGTTGCACGATGCATTATTTCTCAAATTACAAGTATTTGCTTCTGAGGTATTCCTAGTTTGGGTTATTGTTGGGGTGAGCATTAATATTATCAATTATTTAATTAAGTGTTACAAGTACAATATTGTTTTAAATTTTTACTCAAGTACCTATTGTTAGTGCATAAATTATTATCGTTATTAAAACGTCAACATTTATTAAGCTTATCGTCTCAAAAAATGCAATATTTTAAATTGAAAATCATAAAAACAAGAATATTCTTTATGGGTACGTCCATTCGTTCGTATGTAATTTCTATATTTATGTCCGCATGTTTTTGTTTTTCCAAGCAATGCCACTTATGTGATTAGTTTGTATTATTCTATAAATATTTGATAGGTGTACTCCAATTTTCATATAATGGATAGGGGAGCACAAATTTATGATGTCGTGTCAGTGTGTTTGCTTGTAGAAAGTTTTGGAAATATTGCGGCTTTTTTACCTCTAAAATTTCAAAAATACCCAAAGAAGGACCCTCAAGTTATTTCTATGACGGCTACGATGGTGTGATCTTGTCCTGAACCGACACTATATATTAAAGACCCGAGCATGACGTCATATTTCATTGTTGTTTACGAACTAGGGTGGCGCCACTCGACGAAAAAATGGCGACTTATTATAGGTTATAGGGAGGTGTTCTGTGGTTATTGGTGTGTCAGTTTCTGACGTTTAAAATGTCCCAAATTTTAAATATCCAGCTTTATTACGATTTACCTTCTTTTTACGGTAACGAATTGTCTTTGCGTCCAGTATTTGGCAGTTTTGTCCTATTAACACAGCTTTTATAGGTAGATTTGTTTGTGATAACATGAAATTTCCATGCACATGAAGAAAATGGTATGCACACTGCACAGACCGTTAGGTGAATTGCAGAAGAATAAACACTATTTTGGAATTATGGCATGATCTGATCAACCAGCTGAAGAAGCGAAAATTCTAGATATTATTTTGGAAGAGTATTTTGTAACGTATCCAAGAATGGAAATAGAAGGTTTTGTTTATAGCTCCAAAGCGAACCAATAGTCCTCCATATAAAGAAGAAACTGAAAAATCGAATGCGTTTTATGCTTACTTACACTACAACTAGCCATGGACTTTATTTAAATCCAAAAGGTACCAAATATTCTTGCTTCCTTTTCGACTCGCTTTTCTTAAGAAAATTTATGGAAATATGCCATGTGAACTTGTCAAATTAGAGGGACATAACAAACAAATATTTTATTTTATTTTGGATATTAAATTCGTTGTAACCAGACACATTTGCTCGTTTTTATTTTATAAAAGGTTCTGCAACAAAAGTGTTTTAACATTAAACCACCGTGTAAATTTGTTTCGTCGTGTGGCGCCAGCGGCGATCGCTTGAAACAGGGCTATGCACAGGTCTTTAATATAGTGTAGGTCCAGTCTTGTCAAAGAAAAGGTGCGACGTTGCCAGATTGTTCTGACTGTAGCGCCATCTAGACCTTCCTGATGGTAGTACCTAGTTCGAATATTGCCCGCGTTTTTTGACTAGGGCGCGACAATTCCGCCGTGTTCGATAATTCCGGCCGGTGTTGCCACGTCTCTTTTATCGAGTGGCGAACCGTCGGGCCTTCTGTAATTTATTTGGTCGGCCACTAGGGCCCAAATTACCGTTCACGCGACACTAAAAGGGACGGTAATTCGCCTCCACGCCTTGATTTGAATGTAACTGGATATTTTCGGTAGTTAACCGCCGGTGGATGTTTACAGAGGGCAACGCGGCGAATGTTTGTGTAATTATTTGATCGGTGGACAGCTCCGTCGTTGTACAGGGTGTCCCAGCGAAAACGTAACAGGCTCTGTAACGGCCAGGAAAATTCTTTCTTGGAAAAACGCAAAAATAGGTCAATTTTGTTTGGCAGGGGGACATCTTTTGGCATAAAATTGATAGATCAATCTGCAACCCCCTGAGCAAAATATTTAAATGGGAAGGGGGTTCATGTCGCACACCTTTGGAAACGTCTCTCAATTCTCTATACACCTGCATCAGATTTTCGAAAATCGAACGACTTTTTAAAAAGATGCAGCGTGAAAAATGCAAAACATTCATTTTCAATTATTGCCTGGTATTGTTCAACAATAGAAGATCTGCGTCTCCGTATTATAAACGAATGCCGACAAGTCACCCCTGAAATGTTGCACAATGTTCGGCAGCGTTTTGAACAAAATCTTTATTATTGCATGGAAGTGAATGGGCAACATTTTGAGCATTTATTACAATAAAGTTTCAATTTCCTCCCGTTTATGAAATTTTCGTCAAAGTAATGTTGCTGAACATGCTTTCTATAACTTACAGCCCCCCGACCACCACTTTCGGCTTAATTGTTTAACAATACCAGGCAATAATTGAAAATGAATGTTTTGCATTTTACTCGGTGTATCTTTTTGAAAAGTCGCTCCATTTTCGAAAATCTGATGCAGGTGTATAGAGAATTGAGAGACGTTTCCAAAGGTGTGCGACATGAACCCCCTTCCCATTTAAATTTTTTGAAGGGGTTCAACCCCTGCTCAGGGGGTTGCAGATAGATCTATCAATTTTATGCCAAAAGATGTCCCCCTGCCAAACAAAATTGACCTATTTTTGCGTTTTTCCAAGAAAAAATTTTCTTGGCCGTTACAGAGCCTGTTACGTTTCCGCTGGGACACCCTGTATATTCGATTTCTAAATAGTATAAAAAGCCGCTACGAATCCAATAACTGTATCATTGTCTTCTAACGGGGGTTGGGCCATTTCCATAACCCCACAATCTATCTTTGGTAACGTCTGTTTCGTGAGGTTTTCCGACATCTTCGGAAGTATCAATAAGCCGGCAGCTTTTTTATTGTCCATTGTTGTAGGGGTTTGGGTGGGGCCAAATTAATTGATACAGGTCACGGTTCTTCCTTGCCACGATGATATTGCTGGCTATTATGGGTAGATATAAAGTTTATTTTGTTCCGTGCTGGAAAGTAAAGAAGTAGTATAAATGACGATCGCATTTTCTTCTCAGAAATTGCAACAAAAAGTTCAGCAACTTTTTTGTAATAGTCTATGCAATAACCTGGACCGACAGTGACACTATATTAAAGACCCGAGCATGACGTCATATTTCATTGCTGTTTACGGACTGGGGTGGCGCCACTCGACGAAAAAAATGGCGACTTATTATAGGTTATAGTTAGGTATTCTGTGGTTATTGGTATGTCAGTTACTGACGTTTAAAATGTCCCAAATTTTAAATATCCAGCTTTATTACGATTTGCCTTCTTTTTACGGTAAAGAATTCTCTTTGCGTCCAGTATTTAGCAGTTTTATCCTATTAACACAGCTTTTATAGGTATATTTGTTTGTCATGACATGGAATTTCCATGCACATGAAGAAAATGGTAGGTATGCACACTGCACAGACCATTAGGTGAATTGCAGAAGAATAAACACTATTTTGGAATTATGGGATGATCTGATCAACCAGCTGAAGAAGGGAAAATTCTAGATATTAATTTGGAACAGTATTTTGTAACGTATGCAAGAATGAAAACAGAAAATTTTGTTAATAGCTCCAAAGCGAAGCAATAGTCCTCCATATAAAGAAAGAACTGAAAATCTAATGCGTTTTATGCTTACTTACATACAACTAGCCATGGAGTTCATTTCAAACCAGAAGGTACCAAATACTCTTGCTTGCTTTTTAGACTCGCTTTTCTTAAGAAAATGTATGGAATTATGCCATGTGAACTTGTCAAATTAGAGGGACATAACAAACAAATATTTTATTTTATTTTGGATATTAAATTCGTTGTAACAGACATATTTGCATGTTTTCATTTTATAAAAGACTCTGCAACAATGGTGTTTTAACATTAAACCACCGTGTAAATTTGTTTCGTCGTGTGGCGCCAGTGGCGATCGCTTGAAACATAGCTATGCACAGGTCTATAATATAGTGTTGGTCCAGCAATAACAAGATAGAGAATTTGGTGGTGTTTCAAATTTAGTGATAGTGTCTTCAATAATATTGTAATATGTAGGTAACATGTTATTTTACAGCTTTGAGAAAAAATCCACTATCGACTTTTCCTCGAATTTGAGCACTTTTAAAAAATGTACGGCACAATAGTTTTCCTGTTTTTAGTGCTGTATAACACGGACTCACGATCTCTTTTTCTAATAATGCAACTATAACCACAAAATATAAAGGTTAGGTTTCTAGGCCGCGTTGTCAGAATGAGGGCTGTAGGGGACTTACCTAATTATAATTAGGTAATTATCTACTATTGTTTTTACATTTTTATACTCTTTAATAACATATATGTACAGGGTGATTCAGTCATGATGTAAAAAATTTTAACCACACATATGGGGAAGTTTATAAAGGAAAATGCGAAAGAATTTTTTTCTCGAAGTTTAAAACGTGGGCAAACGAACCTTAATAAGAATACCTACCTATCTTTCATCTACATTATTGATGTACTCAGTCTTGATTCTGCAAAGGGCAAGCGGTATAACACTTCAAACATTTAATTATAATTAGATAGGTACATTTGTGAATTTTGTTTCAATAGTTAGGTGCCTAAGTAAGTAGGTACGTTTGTTTAACAGAAAATAAAAGCAGTAACAAGTAACAAAATATACACATAATATAATATAAGTAATTATAAATACGAATCCTGGTGTGGATAGGTATGTACATTTTCGACAAATATTATTGTAAATTTGGGCAAATAGAGGGAACTACATTTTGTTATAAGCCTAATTTTTGTGAGAATTTTTCGCAAAGTACGCCGTCAGGCAAATGATGATTATGGTTAAAAAAATTTCATAAAAATACAAACAAGCGAACAGAGAACTTCATGTTGTTTGTCTATGCAATTGGCCCGTAATAATTTTATTCTTAAATTTTCGTCCTTTGGAAAGCCCAAAACGAATACAAGTTGACCGCCTGCCGTCAAGCAAAGAAGACCTAGCTACTTCAAGTTATTATTATGATTTGACTTACAGTAATCAGGTATATAACTAAGTTCTAGCTTCCCTCGACGGTTCTAGGCGTCTTGAGGCTTGAAATTGTAAAGGAACGGTTCTTCACTTCGAACTTTTATAGAAATGTTTCACTTTTGCACAAACAAAACAAATTTATAAAAAAGCTGTCGCCAGCACTTCGGGCTGTCTGTTTCCACCCAGAGACACACTGCCTCGTCGTAGCAATCTGGCGAAGATAGCACTACCCGCACTACACAAATTAATTCTGGTAAATTTCTTGTAAAATCAACTGACAGGGAGTGACAGGCCACGCCGCGCAGACCCGCAAGCCATGTTGCCAGTTTTCTCAACTTCAAGGGTTTCCTAGAGTCGGCTGTTACACTGCTATCTGTCTACTATCAAAAATAATAGAGACACAGGCGTTCGGGAATTTTCGTAAACTATTGTGATGTAGAAACCCAAGTCGGCTAAACGAGTGAGGATTTAAAAATCAACATTCTGTGTTTTTTTGTTCTAATTTTTGTGTAAATTTGTAAAAAATTCTCTCAACTTGTAGTCCTAGCATGGTTTCGTTCTTTCCAGGAACAACCCAAGACGACATCGGTTCTAACATCCGCCAGTCCGGACCTGGCGGAGCACGACCACGCGGCCGAGAACGGTGACTTCCTGGCCAATGGGAGGGGCGGGGGCTCCCCCGACTCCGCCCTCGGCGCCGAGGCAGGCCCCGCCCCCTGCGTCATGCTCGGGATAGTTCGGGCCTCGTCGGCCGGCAGCCCGGGACCGGACTCGCCCGCCGTGACGTCGGTGGGGCCCCACCAGGAGAACGGGGTGGCCGCCAGGAACCAGGCGTGTTAGTTGGGGGGGAGGTTATTGAGAAGCCAGTGGCGTGGGAAAGGGGTTTTGTAAAAAATGCGAAAATAGTAGAGTTGGTGATTTTGAGGTTAGATTCGTTTTTTTGTGTTTATTCGTGTTTGTAAAAAGTCCCGGAGAGGCAATTGCGAAAAGCGGTCGCAGTATAGGATGTGAGAAAGGGGTTTTATCTAGTTATCGCTTTTTTGTGGGATCGTTGCTATCATAACTTATTGATCCAAGGATATTTTTTGACATTATTTGTCAAATGCGCCACACTTTTAACCCTATACAAGGAAAGAGAGAGGACGCCTAACAGCGCTCGCGGCCGTGTTACCGACTGCCACAACGCACGACAGGCCAGTGGCGTAGCATGAAACGCGTTCTTAGCCAATATTACAAAAAAGTTAAAAATGAAAAATAGTTAATTTTGACTTACATGTAATTTGAAATATTGGTATTTATTTGCAGATAATTTCCCAAATGTAAAGCTAGTGTCAAGTTCTGAAATATATTTATTTGCGGCGATTTCGAATCAATCAAAATAAAATAAATAATGCACGCCCATGGAAACCAGCCCATATTTTTTTGAAATTATCATAATCAATTAATAAATTTTCAATAAAAACGATGTTAATAGTTATTTATGTACCAAGGCACTTAAGTTCAACTTTTTATGACTCATGTGGAGTTTAGTTGCTGAGGCCTCTGGCCGAGGCAAATAAACCACATGAGTCATAAAAAGAACATCAGTGCCGAGGTACATATTATATTTTTTTTTACCTTCTGACAGAAAAACCAAACTGCTGCTTCTTGTGCAGCCTACACAACAAATCTATTGATATTCAAATTTACTAAAATATGTATACTGAAGGATTGCGCTTCTATAGGAAACAATTTCGCAATGTGTACGAAAAGTTAAATGAGCCTTTATCGGCCGGGTTTTGAATATTTGGTCACATTTGACGGGCGATTTCTCCGCGTCTGACGTTTGATGTTTACATCTCGCCAAGGCCTACTTATTGAAAAAATCGTACAATAATGGGCTACATTATTGTACGATTTATGTGCTTTTAATGACGATTTTGGGACATTTTAATGCCGATTTCAAGAAAAAATATTTATATTGATCCTATTTGCAAACAAAACATTGCACTTTATCATACTAAAAGGTAGAAAGAATTTGAAGAAGTTATATTGAGAAAAAATTGAGTTTTAGGGCATCTTTCAAAGGTAGCTTGTTAAATATTTGCCTGTGAAACGAAATCCCGGGCTCTTGCTTTTCACTTCTGCTTTTACTTTTAATTCACAATTTCACGAAATTAACTCGCAAGGTACTCGCTTTGTCTGCCACATATAAAATGGCCGCCGTTCAAAACGACGTAACAAAATCTTTCCACAGCAGGGTAGGCACTAGCGGTGTCATCCTCTCTCTTTCCTTGTCTAAGCTTTTAACCGATAATTATTATTGCAATTATTAATATTAGCAAACAAACTGACGAAGTTAAAAAACGAATGCAAAGAAAAAGACGTGGAAACATTTAATTACATGTATAATAATGTCAGTTTGAAAGTAAAATTTTTACAAACCACAAAAAAACATTGCTGGCAACCTAAGAAAATAAATTTTTCATACAAGTTCTCACCTCCTATTGACATCACTTTTACTTGTTTCTTCACAAAATTTTAGACACCTACCATATATTTATAAAAAAATATTGAAAACTAACTATCGTAAACTTAAATTTGTACCTAAGTAGTGAGATCCTAACAATGTATATTATTGCGTAAGGTAAATCTAGGTTCAATGGATGAAGGAAGAAATTATTGGATGAAACATTATTCTGTTGGTCCAAAAATAATCTCTACGCCACTGCCTCCAGTAATCAGCTTTTATTTATTACGCGATCCCCGCTTTATAAGAGGAGATATTTTTTCCAATAAAAAGGAAATCAGAAAGTGATAATTGAGAAAGTATTCAACGCGTAGTTTCCAATTTATATCCGAAAATAAATCACGAAATAAAATAAATAACATTTTCCACGAGAAAACTAATTTGAAAAATGTTAAGGGGAAGCTTTTAGTTGTAGTGCCCTCTAGTTGTACTTACCTACTATAATTTGAAGAATTAGTAAATTAAGAGGACAAGGATGTAACTTTAATTAGTACATGAATTTTAACTGACGGTTAGTTTTCCCGAATTTTAAAGACAGTTTGAGACACACTGGTCGCGGAATCCCTTCATTATTAAAGCGATGGATTCCTATGCATCGTTGCCATACCGTCACAAAATAATTCCTTAAAAAATTTCGAATCCCATGGGGTACATCATTTTAAGGGAAAAAAGAGATTTTGTTCCTACCCACAATCTTCCATAGTTTTGGTTTGGACTGTTGGAGAGTGTTATACCTAACAATTTTGCGTGATTAAACGTAACCACTTTGAAATCAGTCAGTTTTATGGTTTTATTCATTCAAATTTAGTTGAGCCATCATTTTGATGCAAAACTAACCTTGTTTTTAAGTGTTTTTTTACCAAATTTACCAAGTTGACATCTTGAAATTTGAATTTGGCGCCTTAGCCCCACCTACTTTTAATGACTCATCGCTTCCAGCTGGCGGGCCTTGTCTTTGCGACGGTGCCGTATCATCCTGCGTAAAGAATAATAATATCAAGACTCACCTAGTACCGAAGCAGTCACCCTAATTTATTAATAATCAGGGCCGGTAGAAGATTGAGTAGAGTGATGCGCGATGCGCTGGATTTCCAAAGGTTATTGACCGCCCCGTTATCAGCAGGTGTACTACCATGCGAGTGTGAACCAGTGGCACTAAAAATGTTTCTAAATAAAATAGCAATTTTGTCGAAACCTACGGCCAGTTAAAATTTATGTGCTAATCAAAGTGACACCATGTATATACAATAATATCCTCTTCCTTTAATAATATATGCACAACATCGTATTATCTTCGAGAAAAGATAAGTATGTCTTCTTAAGTTCGTAATATATTTGGTAAAATTACCCAAAAATTGTTGAAAAAAAAACTAGTTTTTCGAAACGGCTATTATTCTAAAACGCCATTGTACATAATTCTATGTAAATTGAAAAACATTTGACATATCATAAAGAATATAGTAGGTAAAAAATACATAATATTTATATGTAAGAGAAAGTTTTTTGAAAAGATTAGTGTCAAATACGGTGTACTAACGAAAGAAAAATACATAGCGAAATATTGTAGAATATAGCTGAAAGCTGTGTTATATAAAAGTTATATATTATCGTAGTTTTAAAAATCGCTTATGAGACCAAAAAAATCACGACTTTTAAGAAATTGTCGACAAAATGTTACATTTGTAAAAAGTTTGAGAATGGCAGTTTGTAAGAATGTTGTGTTATATCCCCATTTCGTTGTTAAAAACCTTTCGAAACAAAAACATATCAAAAATGCTTTCACAGAAATATTTTTACAGTGTTAAAAATCCAACATTTTTTGCGTAAAAGGGTTTGTATGTTGACCAAAAAAATATACACAATCATGTAAAAAAAATATTGTCTGCCTTGTTACCATGTGGTGTCCAATAACGACACATATTTTTGGGCACCCTGTATAGGAGCTTTCGATTTTACAGAATGTCGCTGGTGACCATGTTACTGATTAACTTCTATGTAAAGTATCCATTTCCTCCATTGTAATAGCGAAGTCATTGGTAATATATGTCCTCCATTGTAAACAATTTGTTTTATTTTATTGTCCTAATCGTTGATAGAAAAATATTTCAGTCAACGTCATAATGTAGTAAACAAATTGCGAAATTGCCATGCAGTTTCTATAATAATTTTACATTTAGAAAAACTGAAATACGTCTCTGGCCGATCAAGGTAAGTATATCGTCTGGTTGCCTACTTTTAATATTATAATCTTAGACAAGGAAATTTGTTACGTCGTTTTGAACGGCGGCGGCCATTTTATATGTGGCAGACAAAGTGAGTACGTTGCGAGTTAGTTTCGTGAATTTGTGAATTAAAAGTAACAGTGGTTAAGGGGAAAATATACTCTTACCATGGTGAATTGTTCAACGTTTGGTTGCAAAAGCAGAAGTAAAAAGCTAGAGCCCGGGATTTCGTTTCACAGGTAAATATTTCACAAGGTACCTTTGAAAGATGTCCTAATAAAAGTCTATGTTTTCTCAGTATAACTTCTTCAAATTCCTTCTACCTTTTAGTATGATAAAGTGTTTTGTTTGTAAGTAGGACCAATATAATTATATTTTAACATCGTTTTTATTGAAAATTGCTTAATTGATTATGCTAGTTTCATAAAATATGGGCTGGTTTCCATGGGCGTGCATTGTTTATTTTATTTTGGTTGATTCGAAATCGCCGCAAATAAATACAGTGTGTCCACGGATGGACTTAACTATACTTGTAAAATTTTTTATTTTCAATTCTTCGAAAAAAGTCATTCTTCATAAAAAAAAGTCTGCTTGTTCTTAAGATAAAATTGGCATGGAAAAAGTTGACATTACTAATACTGGGTATGACCAGAAAATTAAAGAAACGTTAATTAGCATAAGAGTAAACTACCTCTATTTGTAGAGATAATGAAAAAAGTTATGAAGAAAATTTGCTCAGCGTGGTAAGCTACTTTCAAAGCGTTAGGCCTACTTCGATTTTTTGATTTTTTTCTTGTTTTTCTTCGATTAAATAATTTTTTTGTAGATAGTAAGACAAAACTTATAAATAAAAGTTACTCAGAATAGGAAACTGTGTATGATGGAAAATTTTTTGACAATCCTAGGCCCACTTTGCCTTTCCTCCAATATTTTCCAAATTTCAAAGTAGGCCTAGAATCGTAAAATTTTGTCATCATGCGCAGTTTTCCATTCTGGGGCAGTTTTCTTAATACAGTTTTGTCGTACTATTTACAGAAAACCATTTATTTGACAAAAAAAGAGAATACAATCAAAAAATCAAAGTAGGCCTAACGCTTTGAAATTTTGTACACTTAAGTAGCTTTCTTTAATTCTCTGGTCACCCAGTATAAGTAATGTCAACTTTTTCCATGCCAATTTTATTTTAAGAACAAGCAGACTTTTTTACGAAGAATGACTTTTTTCGAAGAATTGAAAAAAAAATTACAAGTATTGTTAAGTCCATCCGTGGACACACTCTATATTTCAGCACTTGACACTAGCTTTACATTTGGGAAATTATCTGAAAATAAATACCGATATTTCAAATTACATGTAAGTCAAAATTAACTACCTTTTCATTTTTAACATTTTTGTGATATCGGCTAAGAACGCGTTTCATGCTACGCCACTGGTCTGTCGTGCGATGTGCCAGTCGGTAACACGGCCGCGGGCGCTGTTAGGCGTCCTCTCTCTTTCCTTGGCCAAGTGCTTAAAGGCCTATTGTGACGTCACAAAGCTCAGTCGAAATTTTGCTATAATTCTAGACTTTTTGATTGGAATCTAAACATTTGTCACTTTGCAACAAAGATTTACGGAATAATTCTCACTGTTAAAAGTGAATGTTGTTGTAAAATAAGAATCGTTGCGGCCTTGCCCAAAAAATTCATTACTGCGGTGTTTTCAATATGTTGCGTGCTTGTCCTCTATTAGCCCTTTCCGGAGTTCCCCATCTCACTAATTGTGCTTTACTACAACCGTCTGCCCAACCCCGGGACTACCCTTAAAAAAATACCGGAGTATAAAGCCACTGCAGTCTTCTGCTTACCCCTGCACGAACCCATAATCAAATTGGTTTTCATTTATTTTGTGCTATGGCCGTTTACAAACATTCATTAAGACACCAAATTGCCTCGGATTGGAAATACGTCTGGGGAGTTTTGGGGGAACTCCAGGGGGTTAGGGGAGGCCGCGAGACATGTGTCAGCTCATCAATCATAGTAGGCGTCATCGTGATCAACGGCGACGTGGGACTCTGCGAAATTGGTTCTGAAGCGCCAATGAATTATTGCCTATAGTAAGGAGAGTTGTTTATTTCTGTTATTTATTTAGTTGGCAGGGAATATTTTAAATTGTTCTCGTATGTTGGTAGGCAGATAAAGTAAAATCAAAACAAAATGGCTATTTTTTTTTATTTACACACTCACGGGCGTAGCCAAGGGGGGGTTTCGGGGGTTCAACCCCCCCCCCCCCCCCGAAATAAGCAAAATATTACCTAATATTATACCGAAAAAATACGAGGAGTGAAGAGTTAAATTATTATTACGTTTGAATATATTATGTAGTAATAGTAGCGCCTAGCGCCATCTTTTGACGAGAGGCAGACGCAGTTGCAGCCGAACTATTTTGTATTGTAGGGACACTTTGCGTTGTTTCTCGATTATTCGCCACGCCCCTAGGTCGAAATGAGCGGAACTTTGTGGAAGTTTCTAGACGGCTACTGGGCTGCTATATAAGCGGCGTGACCGCGCTTACGGCAGTATTGTTCCATGCGAACTCGAAGCGAATAAAAGTGAAAAGTGGTGAACGAATAGTGAAGAGAATTAAGTGTACCGTGTAAGTGAGTAATTTTAGTGCACTGTTATTCGATGACCTTGTTAAGGATAGATACGTGAATCATTATTACTGTCGAAAAATGGAGGGGAAAAAAAGGAAGGGTGATAAACCTAAAGGTATGGACTACTGGAAAAAGTGGTGTAGTCAAGGTCAAGGGGTTTCTAATAAAGAAACAAATTTGGATTTAGCTATCAAAGCTTCAGCTACCTTGCATGCTGATAAGAAGAATGCCTACCCCGAAATCTAGTTTGGAATGCCTAGATATGTGCGATAAAAACCTTTATCCTAATATTTACACATTACTACAAATCTTGGCTACCATTCTTGTATCCACTGCTACCCCAGAAAGGTCTTTCTCGAGCCTAAGGAGACTGAAAAACTATTTACGAAACACTACAAGTGAAAACAGACTTAATGGTTTGGCTCTAATGAACATTCACTATGGAACAGAAATTCATGCAGATGAAGTAGTGGATATATTTAAAAGAAAAAGCCGAAGATTTCTTCTTTAATGGTTTTAGATTTAGCGCAGAGGAACGAAATTAATTTATCCATTTCATTTAAAGTTAAGAACTTTATAAATATGTCGTAGTTTTTCGGATGAATATATAGATATTAAATTTCATGTAAGTATATTTTTGTTGTTTTATTTACTTCTCAAACTAAACCCCCCCCCCCCCAAAACTAAATCCTGGCTACGCCCGTGTACACACTCTTTCTACGCTATTTACTATTCCAGAAAATAACATCTGTGATAAACTAAGTACTTTAGGTACAAAAGGTAACAGTAGGGTAGATATTTGACAATATTTTTAATTTCTCTAAAATCGTACTCACTTTACAGTAGATGCACCAACTTAACTCGTAATACATGAAACGACGGCTGTAACCCTTATTTATTTATGATAACTAAAAACGAAGTTGCACAATTTTCTTCAGGCTGAAATCTACAGTTTTGTCGTTTTTTTGTCTAGAACGCCAAACCTGGCAACATCTGTGCCTGTCAGGAAAAACGGCATTGCAATGTTGCCGGTGCCCGTTTACAATAATTCTTGGAACAAAGGCAAATGTTACTTTTCTATTCAAATGTCTCCAGCTTGCCTATGAATATCTATTATTTAATGTATTGCAACCTTTGAGCTTTAACCAATGCAACTGCACAAAAAAATGTTGTCACTTAAATACTTTTTTATTGTTACGAATGTGTTCCGTGTATTGACTCCTCACTCCTCAATACTGACTTAAAAAAAAAGGAAACTCCTATCGGTCGACGAAGTCAATGAGCTTGAAGTCGATATTTTTTATTTGAACAAAAAAAATTTAATTTTGTCACTATCTCTATAAATCTCAATTCATTAGAGGTTTAGGAATGAATAATACAATTTAAATTAAAAAATAATATACCACGTTTTTAAAAAGAACTAAAAAGTATAAAAATTATTGATGCACTTAAATCACTATTCACTACTGCACTGCAAATGTTTTCTAAATGGCAGCTACTCCTCTACACTCCATACTATTATCAGTTTTTCGAATCTTTATGAAGCAAGGAGAAACTATTTTATACTTTTTAGTCCGTTTTTATTCCTTTTAGTCCTTTTTAAAAACGTGGTATATTAAATTTAAAAAAATTAACAAAAAAATTAAGACCTACTTCACAAATTTGCCCGTATGCAGACTCCACTAAAATTAAAAAAAATAACAAAAAAATAACACCGACTTCACAATTATGCTGACTGCACATTTATCTTTGGATTTGGCGACATTCAAGGCAAGGAATTTAAATCTATTTAGATATGAATACATCATATCCTACATACATCATAACTTACTGTCACCGACTCCAAAGAACTTAATTTAAAAAGAGAAAAATATTTCTAAAATTTTAGTTGAAATGTGCGTACAGGCAAATTTGTGAAGTCGGTGTTATTTTTTTTGTTATTTTTTTTTTAATTTTAGTGGAGTGTGCAAACGGGCAAATTTTTGAAGTGGGTTTTAATTTTTTTGAAAAAAAAAATTATTTCTTATTTTTTAGTGAATTATTAAGAATTATCCAAATCGGTCCAATATTAAATTCCATCCCCTATTTGTCCACCCTTTTTCTCTTCAAATTTAGTTTCTCTTCAAATTTAAATGGGGCCACTCCTAAAGTAATCCCTTTCTAATAAAATGAGAATCATGGAAATCAGTCCAATATGAAATTTCATCCAGTATTTTTTCACCCTTAGGGGTGGAATTTTTTATTCAAATTTAAATTCGGGTACTTTTAAAGTACTCCCTTTCTAATAAAAAAATAATCATCGCATTCAGTTCAATATTAAATTTCATCCCCTATTTGTCTACCCTTAGGAGTGGAATTTTTCCTTCAAATTTAGATGGGACCATTCTGTGGGTACACCCTTTCAAATAAAAAAGAATTGTCCAAATCGGTTTATAAATGACGGAGTTCTGAGGTAACAAACATAAAAAAATTGATAATCTTCTCCTTTTTGAAGTCTTTTAAAAATATACATTTAAATTTGATTATTTTCTGCTTTTCAGTCTTGTGTTTTGAAATCGATTTCATCATAGGTTCAAATTCCACACGATTCATTTTTTTTTAATTCTCAACCAAAACACAAATTATATTGTTTACTATTTTATTTTCCCATAGTTTAGTAAACACTAAAATCTGTATTTTCGTTGATAATTACTCGTAAAAATAAGATGCATCGTATGGGATTTGAACCCGATGCTACTTATTTCTAGTTCACCCTGTGCATACTGTGCCAAAACTAACCAACTTTCCAGGACCCCCCCAAATCTCCACCCACTACACACTACGCCCTAGTGTAAACCCCACCCCCCGCCCGCACCACCAGCAACTAATTAACATCGCCGTGGCAACATCGAAAACAACCGTAGGGTTAATAAATCTTCAGGCCGAAGGCCCAGCGGCGCATGAGGGCACCGGCATCAATCATGCGGACGTCACCTGCATGTCGGGGGCACTCGAGGGCCTCTAATTAAAGCACGACTTGGCCGCAGTTTGACAAAATCTCGATACGAGAATGTCGACAAAGCGGGCGTAAAAACTTCCGAAATCTCAGAAATTTGAAAATGTGTATTTTACCTTCAAATATTCTAGTACCTATTATCCAGTGACGTCAGAACGTATAGACGCAGGTTTGTTTTGATAAACGCTTGACGCCCAGAACTAATCACAATCTAACGCTCCATTAAATTATTCCGAAAATGTCGCGAGATTGTCATTTGCACCTTTTTGTCGAGCCGTAGCGAACTTATTTCGACTCTGGGCTCGGAGGCTGGCGTCATTAGACCAACCCCCAGTCCTCAGGTGAGGTTCCGATGCTTCCGGCGCCCCCAAACAAGAAAAAACATGCGACATCTAAGTGTGATTCTGGAGGAATTATAACCGGGAATCACCGGGTGTATAGTTGGTTGATGGTTGACTTTCTGTCTTTGTTTGTAGCATGTTTTTGGAGTAGTATGGATATATTTAATCTTGAAGTTAAAATAAAGGGCATGTTAACAATGGGGCGCCACGTCTTTTTGTAAGAAAAATGTTTACAAGACCAGTACTTAAACGAATTTTTTGTCGTATATAATGCCCTGTAAATCGTTAAGTATTTTGAGATACAAACAAACTTTATAAAAAAAAGTTGTTCAGAATTTGATCTTTTATTAAGATCATTTTGCTCTATTTTTTAGGAAACCACACCTAATGCGCAATAATTATTCATGCCAGGAGTTCGAGTGCAGAAATATGGATGTAAAGAAAAGGCTGTTAGACGAGTGCGCGCCTAGTTTTGCGCGACTCTATGAGTCCGCCATTTTCGAGTACTAACGTCAAAAGATTCCTCTCGTTCTCCTTGTTTACGACTGGTTGGAGTGGTTGGTTACCGCGTTTTTGTGTAATATTTTAATGATTTGAGTGTTTTTTGTTAAGTGATAGTATAGTTTATTAGTGATTAGTGATATTAAGTGCGGTAAAGGACTGTAGAAATAATAGAAAACTTCCATTCATAACTACAGGTAAGAAAACCACAGACATAAAGGACTTCAGATTTGAAAGGTATTATAAATAGACAAGGATCTTAATATCAACATAACATATTAGGTAGGTATGCCCAGGTATGCTATATCGTAACTTTTTTGTAAGCAGTTCGTCAACTTTTAACTTCTTACGTTCGACCAATGAAAACATTGGATTAGTAGAGTTAAAGTGCAGCCAGATAATGTAAACGTGAACTTCTGACGTATACATATTCACGAGTCTATACTTAGGCTTGTGTGTTTTACATATTATACGCTTATTAACTTTAAGTACCTAACCAAAATGTTTTGAGGTTGACCAAAACATTTCCAAACTCTCACGATGACACAACAAATTTTTTTAACTTTTAATAAAATTTTATTTTATTTATATTTACTTTATAAGCGACAATGGTAATATCCTAAAGAAATATTAACTATCCCCTGTAAGCTTAACTTCGAAAATGGCGGCCCAGGTGATTCCAGAGATATGGAGGTGGGGAGAATGAGGAGCTTTAAGCTGTGCTATTGGATAAAGTAAGTAGATACCTTTAAATAATGTTGGACTCTATTGTTTGAAAAATCGCCAAATGGCGAATACCTACAACGCAGCCACGACGATCGGAATAACCGGTCATAATTAATTGTGATTAGTGATATTAAGTGCGGTAAAGGACTGTAGAAATAATAGAAAACTTCCATTCATAACTACAGGTAAGAAAACCACAGACATAAAGGACTTCAGATTTGAAAGGTATTATAAATAGACAAGGATCTTAATATCAACATAACATATTAGGTAGGTATGCCCAGGTATGCTATATCGTAACTTTTTTGTAAGCAGTTCGTCAACTTTTAACTTCTTACGTTCGACCAATGAAAACATTGGATTAGTAGAGTTAAAGTGCAGCCAGATAATGTAAACGTGAACTTCTGACGTATGTATACATATTCACGAGTCTATACTTAGGCTTGTGTGTTTTACATATTATACGCTTATTAACTTTAAGTACCTAACCAAAATGTTTTGAGGTTGACCAAAACATTTCCAAACTCTCACGATGACACAACAAATTTTTTTAACTTTTAATAAAATTTTATTTTATTTATATTTACTTTATAAGCGACAATGGTAATATCCTAAAGAAATATTAACTATCCCCTGTAAGCTTAACTTCGAAAATGGCGGCCCAGGTGATTCCAGAGATATGGAGGTGGGGAGAATGAGGAGCTTTAAGCTGTGCTATTGGATAAAGTAAGTAGGTACCTTTAAATAATGTTGGACTCTATTGTTTGAAAAATCGCCAAATGGCGAATACCTACAACGCAGCCACGACGATCGGAATAACCGGTCATAATTAATTCAAAATATCTGACGCTTTGCTCCGTCGCACGACCCAAATTCGCCGTTTAAAATTTTAACCGTTTTCCAAACAAAACAGGCCGAACAATTAATTCGCAAACAACCTCTCGGTACGCGACATCCAATTTTCGTTGACACTCTTCACGTCGCCTGCAGGGGGCGCTCTAGAGCTCGGTCCTATCGTGTTTCTGTTTCGTCGGCGAACAAAGCGTTCTCTAATTAGATTACGAAAATTACGATTGAAGTACCTCGGATCCGTTCTTGGAAATATTTCGAAGAGTTTAGGTAAATACAACACTGTACACTCAGTGTACACTCAGTGTACAGTGTGTACTACACTGTGTATACACTATAAAATATAAAGGTTAGGTTAGGTACACACCACAGACCTATTTTAAGATAGATCGCTGTAACTATTTTTTTACATAGTATGCGCAGAAAATCGACTGTCAATTTTGGAGTCAGTGGCACACGCGCATTATACAATGGTAATACATTAACAACTTAAACTCAACCTATGATTATATTGCCATTTTAGCGATTTCAGCTACCAGTGTTTTCTTGTTTTTATCGTTTTTGTATTGCGCTGAACAACATACAGCAGCGTAAGAGCATATTTTCCCCTTAACAACTGTTAGTTTTAATTCACAAATTCTTGAAATTAACTCACAACGTATGTACTCGCTTTGTTTGACAAATATAAAATGGCCGCCGTTCAAAATGACGTAACAAAATCTATGCAAAATCTATTATATTAAAGATCTGTGCCTAGCGCTGTTTCAAACGATCGCCATGGCGCCACACGACGAAACAAATTTACACGGTGGTTTAATGTGAAAACACCATTGTTGCAGAATCTTTTATAAAATAAAAACATGCAAATATGTCCGTTACAACGAATTTAATATCCAAAATAAATTAAAATATTTGTTTGTTATGCCCCTCTAATTTTACAAGTTCACATGGCATATTTCCATACATTTTCTTAAGAAAAGCAAGTTTAAAAAGCAAGCAAGACTGTTTGGTACCTTTTGGTTTGAAATGAAGTCCATGGCTAGTTGTAGTGTAAGAAAGCATAAAACGAATTAGATTTTTCAGCTTCGCTTTGGAGCTATAAACAAAATTTTCATTCTTGTATACGTTACAAAATACTCTTCCAAAATAATATCTAGAATATTCGCTTATTCAGCTGGTTGATCAGATCATCCATAATTCTAAAATATTGTTTATTCTTCTGCAATTCACCTAATGGTCTGTGCAGTGTGCAACCATTTTCTTCATGGGTATGGAATTTTCACGTTATCACAAACAAATATACCTATAAAAGCTGTGTTAATAGGATAAAAATGCCAAATACTGGACGCAAAGACAATTCGTTACCGTAAAAAGGAGGCAAATCGTAATAAAGCTGGATATTTAAAATTCGGGACATTTTAAACGTCAGAAACTGGCATACCAATAACCACAGAACACCTCCCTATAACCTATAATAAGCCGCCATTTTTTTCGTCAAGTAGCGCCACCCAGTCCGTAAACAACAATGAAATACATATATGACGTCATGCTCGGACAAGGTTAGTGGAGAGTAGGTTGAACCCTTGTCTAAATGGATAGACAAGGGTTGAACCATTGAGTAAAGGAATAAATATTATTCCTTTACTCAATGGTTGAACGGTAACTTTTCGGTTCATGCGATGACGTCACATATGGATACCGTGCGCATGTAATATTAGCTTGTACGTGGCTTGTACGCCTCCAAGGTTAGTAAAGAGCTAAATATCAGGTTAATAATATCTAATTATTTGTTTTACAATACACCTGCATGATTTTTATGTTTTAATCAAGGTAATACACTATAAAAATTTAATATCTATAAAACTGTCCAAAGATAGTGTAAAAATCGCCACACAACAAGCTAAAATCGAGGTTTAAATAATGAGCTAAAACCAGAGCACGCTAAACCATCTGAATGCATGTTAACTCAAAGCAAGTATATATCCATTTTATCCACATGTGACGTCACAGCCGTCCCCTTCCCGCTCGCCTCAGCCGAGTTACCGTTCAACCTACTCTCCACTAGAGGCCCTGTATGACACGAAAAGTGACAGTTATTCGTTTTAACAGAGGTTGGACAACAGATTTTGGCAGATCTAGTAACATTGTTTTTATTATATTCTTATCTTGGCGGGTGCCAGTTTGTCAACAAAACTGTCGACAAATTATTGAGCGTGCTCATTTTCTTTTGCAAAAAGGAATGTTAACAGTTAAAAGTGACATCTTGTGTAATAAGAAACTGCAAGAATTCTGAGCAGGATGAATTTTTCATAACACCCTTTCCAAAAAGCGCAGAAGAACGAGCACGATGGTGCAAATGAAATACCCTAACATGAGAGTTGGAAATGATACGAAAATTTGCGAGGTAAGTAAATTTAATTACATAAGTATCTCTAGTTCCTTTTTATTTTTTGTTTGATCTGAGATTTTAATCTGCAGAATAATTTTCTTAATCTGCATCAGCAACATAACATAAGATATATACGTATTAAATATTAGTACCTACCTATTTATTTTCAATAAAAGTCCATAAGGTTCTACAAACCCCCTAGTAGTATTCTTATGAAAATTTCCCAATGTTAATAGGCATTTTTCGTTTCATTGAATAATAAAAATGTAAGTAAGTATATGTGTTAGAGAGAGGAAGTTTTGAAGGAGCTTTATTTTACACCAAGACCAACAAAATCGGACAAAAAAGAAGTTAACACGGGTGGGAATATAAAGAACCCTTTTTGTGTAGTCAGTTAAATGTGTGAGCTTATATTTCATTACAAATTTCTTAATGATAAAAAAATAGCATTTGATGAAAGCGTTTTATTATGTTTAGGTAGCTTAAATTTATAGTTCTTTAACGTTCACAGGTTCACTTCTGTGACATGGATTTTGAGTGTCAGGTTGTGCTGAAGAAAGGATCATCTCCTGCAACGTTTGATGAACGTGACTTTAGCAAGAAAGAACCATTATTAAATATGTATAAATGTCTGAGAACTTGTACTAGTTTGATTTTTCCTATTTACTTACAATATATCTTTGAAAACAAAAATACTGTTGTCTTCTTTATTGAAATGTAGATGATCTCTCTTGCATTAAAAAGTTATTAACTTTTATTTTACAAAAAAAAGAATGAGATATTAAATACCTAGGTACTCATTTTTTTATTCAGCCTAATTCCTATTATTATTGGTTGATTCATATTACCAAAACAAACTTTCCAACTTTTCGTTCCGTACAAATTTCAGTATTAATTGTCTTAAAATTATGATGGTAGGTATAAGAAGAGAGTTTGAAGAAACGAAACCATACAGTAAAACCATTTAAAAGACCTTTTTTATTTTTAAATGAACGGAATAATAATTATTATTGCAGCTATGATTCCTATTGAAGAAATATTCGAAAGTTTGATTAGTTGGTATGCTAGAGCCTTGTTTAATTTTGTGTACATACCTATCTACATATACCACCCTCCTACAAAAATTTAATAAATGTGTTTATCCTGATATCCTAAAATTTCTGTTCTCTTGGAACAAATTATATGTTTCTTCACTTTTCCATTCAAACTTCAATAATTATTATTAGTGAAGCTTTGCAAATAACATACTACTACCTAACCTATTTACCTATTTATTGGTTTTATCTATATTTTTATACATTTTAAACTGTGCCCTCATCTACCTACGCTTATGGCAGTTAACTGTCGTTAGCTTAACCTTAAAATCCAATTTTGATACATCGTGCTGCTAGGGGAATGTTAGAAAGAGCGAAAAAATATATGTCTGTTGCACAAAATGAATTTCATAGGGAAAATAAGACCCTCGCCAGAGAGAGAGATCCGATCGTTGTCCAACCTCTGTTAAAACGAATAACTGTCACTTTTCGTGTCATACAGGGCCTCTACTCTCCACTAACCTTGATGCTCGGGTCTTTAATATACATAGTGTCGGTCCAGCTATGAGTCGTAGGTGAAAGACTGTCACTGTGAAATTAAGCTGACGTGGTTCCGTGTTACCTCTACAGATGGCGCAGCAGGAGCCTCTGGGATTAACCGCAATAATACGAACCTCCCTTTGTTTTTCGATCGTGGTAATCTGGTTGTGGCGTTTCTTAACACCGCCAAGCGGCTTACTGTGGCCTCCCCACCAATTTTTCTCCTTGGAGGCAATCCGCTTAACGCGGATACACACAATGCCTTAAATTCTTCCCCCCGTATTCTAGTCCCGCCTACCACGATTAACCGAGGAGGCTGCGAAACAAAAGGAGAGCGCCAAATGAGGGTTGGGCATTCGAGGTCACTCCGTGACCTTCAAATCTGACATATCTCTAACCTGTTATATAGTCAAATTATTTTAAGAAGTCCTTACTGGGACTGTCAATTGGTAATTTCGCCATCCTAAGTTGGCATCAATGCAGCAAAAAATGCAACCGGGTCATAAGTCCAGGTCAGTAACGAGCCCATTTGCACAATGAATAACTACTAATAAAACGAACATGAACACAGATAACGGTAAAACTCACGAAACGTACAAAACCCGCGAATATTTTCACTGCCCAAATAGTTTGAACCCTTTTGAACGATCCGGAAAACCTTCGCTGTCACTTTCACAACACCGAAATAGAATTTGCCTGAGTACGCACCATAGACGCTGTCGCAAGTAGCTGATTATACCAAAATACCAAAATGAATGTGTTTCCATGACGTTTGAAATTATTATTAAAATATATATTATTAAAGTATAATTGTGATTGCAATAAGGTTTTTATTTTATTATGTTCTTTTTTTGTATCACTTGGGTAACTTTTCACATCATAAATCAACGAGTGACGCCATTAACTGGTTGAGACGCATATACCAATGTTATACCCATGGTTAACAGAAAATTCCTAGGGATTTTATGGAGAATGTCATCTGACAAAATCGGGACTTCTTACAGTAATCGGGGTATAGACAGCAAATATAAAATTGACAATTGCGATAAAAATGAACAGCTTGCTTAGATCTATTTTTAGAATTTAGAAGACAGTAAGAATTAACTGGATAATTATTCTTCTAACGTTGGTAATAAATAAACAGACGAGTTGTAGCATGCTTTCTTCTAATTATATGAGAGCTTTTTCATGTTTAGCAAATATATCTAAGCACGGAGGAACGTTTCATATTTTGCAGCAGTTGTGTTATAAGTTATAATTTATGTTGCAGTAGTTTTATTGTGGAAGTAATTGTGCCGACACATTTTAGTGAAAATTGTTTTAAAACTTCACATGCAAACGAGTTAGCTGTTAGCTCAATATCCTACTTAACTATTATTACGTTGTCAACAATTAATATAGGTACTTAGGTACCTACCCTATTAAAAAATAAGTGTAAAATAAAGGTGTTATCCTTTTTAAGTTACATATAGGGATATTTTGTGTATATTATATCCTCCTTTGATATACAGGGTGTTCGAAAAATAGACGGAGATATTTTAGAGGGTGATTCCCTGTTAAGAAATATGAAAAAAAGTTTCTATAAACATGGGTCCGGAAATGCAGAGTTTTCAAGATACAGGATGTTAAATAAAAAAAATAAAACATGAAATTATTAATGTCTTAAAAATTATTTACTCGATTCTGTTGAAATTTGGCAATGTTATTTGTTGTATTAAGAGGCTAATTTCGCCCTAACTAGATTAAATTTATTAAGTCCAGTGGCGTCCCGGGGGGCACCTTAGCGAATATTATTATCAAAAAAATGTACGCCACTACCTTTTTGTAACTTTAATATTTTTTGTTTGATTAAGCATCTAAAAATACAACTTCTTTCCCTCTTGTATTGTTTTCCTATCTCACTTCGTTTTCGAGAAAAAAAAATAAAAACCGTTTTATTGCATGTCACTGGACAAAATTGGTTGTAGTGTACTTTATGTTATGATATTGGAAAAGTTGCAATAACACTCTTTCCTAGAAATGCTTTTGATTATTTGTTTTCCAAGGCACTTGTGATTTTTTTTGCAAAAATTGATGAACCATGCAATATACTATTTAACATCCTGTATCTTGAAAACTCTGCATTTCCGGACCCATGTTTATAGAAACTTTTTTTCATATTTCTTAACAGGGAATCACCCTCTAAAATATCTCTGTCTATTTTTCGAACACCCTGTATATGTATCGGTAAAAAAGTGCAGCTAATGTGTATAATATCTACTGTGAAAATTGTCCCACCTTACCTCATCTTTCTCCCGTTTATTAGCTTGAGATGCATCGTACAGCGTTCTTGACTCCATTACGAGACAAAAGGAAAGCCACATCGCTAGGGAATTATTTAAAAACAGAGTGGGGGAGTTAAACACACGTAGGCCTCGGTTGGGAATTATTAAAAAATTCCCTGGGGACACGAATTAATTACCATGGCCCACTTTGATGTGCTACCAAAGAATACACCGCATAAAGACAAAAGACTGGCAACGCTTGAACGGCATAGGCGCCACGCGGTGCGGATCTTGTGCAATAAATTATTATTACACTATTTTCTTAGAATGAAACGAAATGATTATTCTAACTTAGGCCAGCTTAGCGATTTTCAAGGTCACGGCCTCAAAATTGCTTACAAATTCAGTGGCGGTTCGTGGCATTGGGCAGGGTGGGCAGTGCCCACCCAACCGCCGGACAACGGAAAAGGAAAAAAAGAATTTTTATCGTGTTTAACAATGGTATTAAATTTACCAATGGACTTCATAGACTCACGACTGAAACTTATAGGTACCAAAATTCAAAATTTGAATTTGGTAATAATAATAATTATTATGGGAGGGCACGATTGAATTTCCCAAACTAGCCAGTACGCGGTGCCCGGTTCTCCACCTCCAGCCGTCCCAGCCGATGCCGATGGGCAAGCCCGTAGCGGCCCAAGCGGTCGAATCTAGCCAAGCCATACGTCTGCGACGAGAGCTAACGCACCCGAGCTGCGCGAAGATATAAACGTAGGTTACGCGTTACGCATTTGTTCGGCACTATCAGTGGGCGAGCCCAGCCGGCCCAGCGGCGAGCGGCCGGAAACAGCGACCGAACGATGCCGTCTGCGTCTGTTATTTAATTTACATAGGTTAAATTAAGTCGCGAAAATTCAGAAAAAATGAATCCATGTTAATGTGAGTGTGTAATTAATAGTAACTAACAGTCAGTTATTAACTTCATTTTTGTTTTGGTAAGGTATGTAAAGTATAATAGGTACCTACGTATATTTACGTTTATTAATTAATCGCGGCTAATCGGTCCAATTTTAAAGAATTTAGAATGAAACTAAAGGGAAATCCGATTTAGATTTACATTCGAATTGCAAAAAAGTGATACTTATAACTTATACTTTATATTTATCCTTAGCACTTATCATTTTATCAATCAAATCAGAAAGTAAGTATCTAGTAACGTATTGGTTCCTTTGTTTCTTTCTTCAAATCTCAAATCTTATTACTTAGGAGTACATTACAAAACAAACAGAATTTTCCAATTTTCGGATCAGCGCCCTGAATTGAATAGCATTTCTTATTCTTATTTGTCAGTCTCCGGCCGGGACCGGCGACGCGGGCGGCGCGGCGAAGGCCAGGCGGGGCTAGCCCGGGCTCGTCCATTGATGAACGCTAGGGGGAGGAAGGTCTGACTTCAAAAGTAAACTAGAGTGACATGTCCAACGATATAAAGGAATAGATGACTCACTCTAATACAAATAAATCGGTTTTATTTTGTTTCTATAATTAGCGGGTCGGGGGGGACGAAGACGAGGTAATTTGTTTACATTGGCATTTCTTAAATTCAGTCTTTCCTATTTTGTATTTCATAATAAATCGTTTTTTGATAGATTGAATATCATATAGGTATATGTTTTGAGATACTTATATTTACAAAATAACCTAAGTCGTATAAAAAAAACTGGCAAAACTTGAATGTGCCAACGCAATAACATCTTTTCAATATCATGAAACAAAACAGGTTGTCTTTGGTAATGTATCTATACCTACCTATATATCGTTGGACATATCCCTATTTCCCTATTTCCGGGGGGGATGTCACCTGTTATTTAGGCTTTACCTCTTCTTCACCTTGCCCACCCGCTGCCAAAACCCACGGGCCGCCACTGTACAAATTTCATTAAAGTAATTTATTTTCATTTCTGAAAGTGGGAGCTAAAATCCTTCGCCTGCGCCACTGCGTTCGGCTCGGGGCTACGCGGCAGCCGGGCGGGTCTGGTTCGATTAAAATCCCTTTAATTGTGACACATCTACTTGGCGTTTGCGAGACAAAGACATTCGATAATTGGCGTAATTAGGCGGTGGTTGCGAGCGTCGCTTCGCCTCTCGCAGTAGTTTGGTTGTCTTCGGCCCAAGGCGGGCGTCCCAGCGTCCCAGAAAACATATTGGCATCAATGGAGATAATATGAGCAATTTCGTCGATGGGGATATGTGTTTATTGTGGAGTTCCATAGTTAGAATAGATAATAGAGCTGGCTCGGTTTCTTTCTGAAGCTTCCGCAGCGCCATCTACTGACAAGTAGCGCAACTCGGCAGAAGGTACTTCGAATTTGAACATAGGCAACTGTTAACACATGTAGGGACCTCGTAAGTTTTATGCAATGACCTTGGGAGCGTTTTATTTTGTCAAACGTAGATGTCTCCGTTTTCACAAAATATATTAATATACTTAGACATTTTAATATCGGATGAGGCTTCTAAAGCACTAAAATAATTGCAAATATCACAACAAACTGATTCTCGCGGTAGATTTGTCGGATTTTAGCTCTGGGTGGATGATTTTACGATGGTTCCGATGACAGTAATTTCTGATTTGGCGCCCGTGATCGAGTTTCGAACAAAAATGCCCATTGGCAGTCCCGGTCTGCGTCATTCCAGGGCTATTTACGAGGAAATTGGCTTGTCTATTATTCACAGATTGAAAATTGTCTCCGCATATCCATCTGGCGCTAGGTGAAACATTGCAAATTTCAGTATTTTTTACATATATCATACCTTTATTGAAATTGCGAACTAAATCTTAGAAATAGTCTTAGACAAGGAAAGAGAGAGGACAACGCGCTTGCCTACTTTGCGTGTATAGATTTGGTTACGTCCTTTTGAACGGCGGCCATTTTATATGTGGCAGACACAGCGAGTAGGTACGTTGTGATGAGTTAATTTGGTGAATTTGTGTATTAAAAGTAAGAGTGATTAAGGGGAAAATATACTCTTACGATGGTGAATTGTTCAGCGTTCGGTTGCAAAAGCAGAAGTGAAAAGCAAGAGTCCGGGATGTCGTTTCACAGGTAAATATTTAACAAGCTATCTTTGAAAGAAGAACTAAAACTTTATTTTTTCTCAATATAACTTCTTCAAATTCCTTCTACCTTTTAGTATGATAAAGTGCATTGTTTTGTTTGTAAATAGGACCGATATAATTATTTTTTAACATCGTTTTTATTGAAAATTTCTTAATTGATTATGATAGTTTCATAAAATATGGGCTGGTTTTTACGGGCCTGCATTATTTATTTTATTTTGATTGATTCGAAATCGCCCAAATAAATACAGTGTGTCCCACATTTATGGCTCGATTTCCATAAACTTTTTTTTGTTGCTAGAGCTTCAAAAATGGCATTAAATTCATAATTCAGGTACCTCGTGCCTTAAATTCATGGCCCACTGAGACGGTGTTTTAGTGCTGAAATTTCGAAAAGTACTATTAGGGATTTTTTTAGAGGAAAATCAATGCAGGATTCTTATTCAGCGTTGTTCGAAATCCAAACGTACCAATTTGCATTACCATAGCTCCACAGGGTGTTTCAAAATTTTTAGTGACCCACTTAATTAGTGACCACCCCTGTAAAATTTTTATTTTTAGCTCGATTTCATAAACTTTTTTTCGTTGAATAGAGCTTCAATAATGGCATTAAATGCATAATTCAGGTGCCTCGTGCGTTACATTCTTGGCCCACTGAGACGAAATTTTAGTGCTGAAATTTCGAGAAGTACCATTAGGGACTTTTTTAGAGAAAAATTAATGGTAGATTTTTATTCAACGTTGTTGGAAACCCAAACGTACCAATTTGCATTAGAAAATGGGGGACTAATTGAAATGACTGAAATTTGAGTTTATGTTATGTTGTGTTGTTTATTCATGTATTTGATGATATTAAATTAAATAAAAATTTTGTTCGCTAATAAATTCTTGAAAGAATATGAGTTCCTTATGAATATTTTAGTGACCAACTTACCAGAAATTAAGAAAATTAATTACAAATTAGTACGTTTTTGTTTGGAACCTCTCACTGCATATAAGAATCCGGCCTTACTTTTCCTTTTAATTTTTTTTTAACATCCTTTAGAGCTACGGTAATGCAAATTGGTACGTTTGGGTTTCCAACAACGCTGAACAAGAAACCGGCATTAATTTTCCTCTAAAAAATCCCTAATAGTACTTCTCGAAATTTCGGCACTAAAACACCGTCTCAGTAGGCCATGAATTTAACGCACAAGGCACCTGAATTATGCATTTAATGCCATTTTTAAAGCTCTACCCAACAATAAAAAGGTTATGAAAATCGAGCTATAAATAAAAATTTTACGGGGTGGTCTAAGTTTGGCAATAAAAATTTTGAAACTCCCTGTAGAACTACGGCAATGCAAATTGGTACGTTTGGGTTTCGAACAATGCTGAATAAGAATCTGGCATTAATTTTCCTCTAAAAAATCCCTAATAGTACTTCTCGAAATTTCAGCACTAAAACACCGTCTCAGTGCGCCATGACTTTAACGCACGTGGCACCTGAATTATATCCAACAAAAAAAAGTTTATGAAAATCGAGCTATAAATAAAAATTTTACAGGGATGGTCAGTCCTTAAGTGGGACACACTGTATATATTTCAGCACTTGACACTATTGCTTTACATTTGGGAAATTATCTGAAAATAAATACCAATGTCTCTTTCCTGGTCTAAGGGAGATCCTGATTTTTTTTATGAGACGAGCATGGATAATGGTTCGAGTTACCGAATCCAATAAGACGAATAAACAACAACAACATATGACCTTAATAATTATTCTAGTTTGTACTATTTGGAAGGTTGATTTTGAATTCTTCTTCATATTCAACGCTATCTTTTGAGAGCAAAAGAAGCAGTACCTAGCTTAAAATTCATGTTCAATTCAATTTTAATTGAAAACTGGGGTAAACTGAACACAAGTAAATATACCAAGGGAATCTACTAAACCTCTACTATCAGCATGCATGTTGTTTTATATATTAATAAGACCAGACTATAGCTCACTGCCTGTTTATGCAGCTTTTGGACGCACAAAGCTTAAACTAAGGGTACTTCGCTATCTGAGGCGAAATTCACAAGAATTTTTGAAGAGCCTATGCGTATTTGCCCATAGAACATGTAGTCCGGTAATAAACGTGATAGCCTCGTATCCGATGCATGCTAATTCGTGTCCTAGAGCCATCGAATCTGACAGATGCGTCCGTTCCCACCGATGGACAGATCAATTAGGGCAATCCGCTGACCGTGCGCGTCATAGAGTCCTTGAGGTGCATGACACGCCCTGGCACACGTATCGTCCGATAATCTGATAGAAAATAGAGGACAGAGGTCGGAGCTCCAGATTCATTTATTGGGGGCAGTCGACACAATCAATGTCAAAGATATAGTTCGGGTGTCCTAGAGCTAGAACGACACTATATTAAAGACCCGAGCATGACGTCATATTTCATTGTTGTTTACGGACTGGGGTGGCGCCACTCGACAAAAATGACGACCTATTATAGGTTATAAGGGGTATTCTGTGGTTATTGGTATGTCAGTTACTGACGTTTAAAATGTCCCAAATTTTTAATATCCAGCTTTATTACGATTTGCCTTCTTTTTTACGGTTAACGAATTGCCTTTTCGTCCAGAATTTAGCAGTTTTATCCTCGTAACACAACTTTTATATGTAGATTTGTTTGTGATAACATGAAATTTCCATGCACATGAAGAAAATGGTATGCACACTGCACAGACCATTAGGTGAATTGCAGAAGAATAAACACTATTTTGGAATTATGGGATGATCTGATCAACCAGCTGAAGAAGCGAAAATTCTTGATATTATTTTGGAAGAGTATTTTGTAACGTATATGCAAGAATGAAAATAGAAAATTTTGTTTATAGCTCCAAAGCGAACCAATAGTCCTGCATATAAAGAAGAAAGTGAAAAATCTAATGCGTTTCATGATTACTTACACTACAACTAGCCATGGACTTCATTTCAAACCAAATGGTACCAAATACTCTTGCTTGCTTTTTAGACTCGCTTTTCTTAAGAAAATTTATGGAAATATGCCATGTGAACTTATCAAATTAGAGGGACATAACAAACAAATGTTTTATTTTGGATATTAAATTCATTGTAACAGACACATTTGCATGTTTTTATTTTATAAAAGATTCTGCAACAATGGTCTTTTAACATTAAACCACCTTGTAAATTTGTTTCATCGTGTGGCGCCAGTGGCGATCGCTTGAAACAGCGCTATGCACAGGTCTTTAATATAGTGTTGGTCCAGCCCAGAGTTGACGAATGCTCGGGGCTGTAAGCAAACAACAAAAAACACCAGAAAAAAAATTAAACTTCAATCGTCACCGCCAGTCTGTCTCTTTCTCTCTCTCTCTCTCTCTTGACTCTTTCCATACATACTACTTATCAATAAACGAGTAAAATTTTGTATATCAGTGTAGCCAAAATAATTATTACGATTGCATTGAATCTATTGTCACCAATTTCATAAAACTCGCCAACGATGGCAATATATCAATCCTACTTTTTCCATGTCGACGATTTACTATGATAATTTTGTGCGGCTATATTCACAGCAAAGATCCTGATGATGATTTGTGGTAACAATCAGCTTTAGAACATCGAAACTACTTTCCAAAAATGAGAACACCCGATTAGATCTCGATCAGAAAAAGGATCTGCTCTTAGACAAGAAAAGAGAGAGGGACACCGCGCTTGCCTACCCTGCCGTGTATAGATTTTGTTACGTCATTTTGAACGGCGGCCATTTTATATGTGGCAGACAAAGTTAATTTCGTGAATTCGCGAATTAAAAGTGACAGCGATTAAGGGGAATATATACTCTTACGATGGTGAATTGTTCAGCGTTTGGTTGCAAAAGCAGAAGTGAAAAGGAGCCCGGGATTTAGTTTCACAGGTAAATATTTAACAAGCTACCTTTGAAAGATGTCCTAAAACTTTATTTTTTCTTAATATAACTTCTACAAATTCCTTCTACCTTTCAGTATAATAAAGTGATGTTTTGTTTGTAAATAGGACCAATATAATTATTTTTAACATCGTTTTTATTGAAAATTGCTTAATTGATTATGATAGTTTCATAAAATATGGGCTGCTTTCCATGGGCGGGCATTATTGATTTTATTTTGATTGATTCGAAATCGCCGCAAATAAATATATTTTAGCACTTGACACTAGCTTTACATTTGGGAAATTATTTGCAAATAAACACCAATATTTCAAATTACGTGTAAGTCAAAATTAACTACCTTTCATTTTTAACATTTTTGTGATATTGGCTAAGAACGCGTTTCATGCTACGCCACTGGCCTGTCGGGCGATGTGGCAGTCGGTAACACGGCCGCGAGCGCTGTTAGGCGTCCTCTCTCCTTCCTTGTCTAAGAGGATCTGATTCTGCTACTGATCGCAGAAAATTACACAATTAGGTTAGGTGATAATTTTATATATCTTCTTCATATTTCTTATGGTATCACAAAAAAAGCAAATGACACTAAATAGTGAATTATTCAATGCAAATATTACTGGGGCGTCGCTGACCAGTGTTGCCAGACCTACTGTGTTAACAGTAGATCTACTGTTCTCATCTCCAATCTACTGCTCTACTGTTTTCGCATTAAAATCTACTGTTTAAATTACATATTAGAACATATGAAAAAAAGTGTGGGCGACGCCAATTTCACCATCCAATCACACTGAAAATTCTTTATTTAGCTTTTAATACGGCCCTGTTCGATTATTTTTGACATTTTCTTACCAGAGTTTAATTTATATTTAATAAGTATCCTAGTTTGCACAAGAGTTCCTTTAATAAAAAAACCTACTGTTCAAATAGGCAAATCTACTGTTTTTTGTCTATCTGGCAACACTGGCGCTGACAAACAAGGATAGCGCTATGACGGAACATCCATCTCTTTTTTAAGACCGCATGTTCAGCGAATGTTCGGCCCTACGTCAGAACTCCCGTCCTTGTCGAGCTCGATATGAGTCATGAGTAAGACAAGGACGGGAGTTGTAACGTAAGGCCGAACATTCGCTGAACAAACATTCTTGAGTAAATACAATGGTAATGACTGTTCAATTTTGGCCTGGGAAATTATAATTGCGTTTTAAATTTCTCTCTCCTGAATGATACAAAGTTAATGTCACTGACATATTTTTATTTAGTATCACATGATAGCATAAGTAGGTATTCGTTTGTTTCTCAATTTGGGGCTCCCTTTTCCCGAACTCCGCCAAACTCAAATTCTCCATCTGAATGCTGTGCGGTGAAAACTTTTAGAAACCGCATGGTGGAGGGCGACATTGCCTCCAGGAATTTCCTCTATTTTGAAATGACCGAAGGGTAGGACCTCTCGCAGAAACCGCATTCCGACGAAACGACGTATGTCCGAAACTTATCTTCGAAATTAACCGGATAAAAGGAGATTTATATGTGGATTTTTTTGTGGCATATTGTACGTCAGATACCCATATAGCAAAATCACACATTGGCGGAATATTCTGATAATATTTTTTCAGAGAACGTGCATATTATAGGAATATTCATAAAAACTGTAGAAACATTATCTGAACATTCAGGCAACATTCACAAATATATTGAATGCACGTTCCACAAATATTCAATGTATGTTCTATGTATATCCATTTAATATTCACGTGTACATTATAAAATTTAAAAAAATCCGCCAACACCAGTTTCTGGGTTCGAACCTAGGATCATCGATTTACAAATTGACGCTCTAACCAACTGAGCCATCGAGGTACTTGGAAATATTATCTAAAAATAGTGTAAGCTCGAATCTCTGTGACGTCGCAAGACTAGTTCATCATAAGATATTTGCTGTATGAATATACTATTTAGCATGTTGGGGAAATATATTACAAATTGCACGTTCCTAAGGTGAACGTGCCTGTAATGTACATAAGTTAAATGTTCAATTTGTAAATATTTATAGAACCACTAAGTTAGGAATATGTTACACAATATATTGTGGAAATATCCCTTCTTATTCAAAACATATACATCATCTGTACATTCATCTAACATATTATATTTCTATCTGCGATTAACAAATATCTTAGGTAGGTATATATGCAGTTACTGAACATATTTCGTAAAATATTGTAACAATGTTTTATAAATATGGGGAAGGGAATATTTTTTGTACATTAGGAACTAATTTTGCATATTCAAAAAATATTAAATGCTTTAAGTATGGTATTTTACATTGTGAGTAAAAGAATAAAATGTACGCGATTGTAGTCAATCAAATGTTTTAATTTCCAAAGGTGCGTGCAATTTGCGTCATCCAGAATGCCCATCCGTTATTGCCAGGTCGCTACACGTCAGCACCGTCGGAAGCAGATGAGCCCGTCAGTTTTTGGTGCAATTAAGCGCAGGACCGTAATGGTAAGAAACAGTGCCTTGTCTTCGTGGTAATTATTATGCGACATTGTACAGGGAAGGACTGCCTCCTTTCGCCTGTCATGTTCAGGGGCCATCGTGAGTGGGAAACACGGACATAGGCGTACGTTGGAATTTTCAACATTTAAAATTTTAACAAAATTTTTATGTTTATTTCGGACGGCACGTCCTTTCAATTTTTAAACCTATCCGAATTTCGTTTGGACTCGTCGTATGAAAGTTTCATTGGAAATCCGGAAACCCAATTAAAATAGAACCGCCGAAAAAGTAATAAATAATCAAGCTGGCCTGGCCGTGGACATCAATACGCACTCTGTGTGAAACTGCGGGAACAGTGTAATTTTGGCTGCGTGTACTCCCGCATTTTTATACAAGGTGATTATCGTCTGCGAAGTGACCGTAAAATAAAAAGACTATTTTGTTGTAACACTTTTTTAATTAAATAACAAAACTGAGAGCAATGAACGATGGGTCACGTAGGAATTCGCCGTTGTCCCAAATGGGGCCAAAAATAAAAGGAAAGAGCGGCATATCCCGTAAGGGGGTTTCCCCAAATTTTCCCCAATTTCTTGAGGGGTAGCTAAGAGGATCTGACTCTCTGGGGAACTTAGATTTATCGCTGGGTTGTCCGAGATACACACTGGGCCGGTACACTTCTGTATTTTCTAATTAGATAAGTGTGCCGTGGTCCGGTGGGACAGGAAAAAATATGGAGAAGTTGGTATGGTATAAGCTTGAATAAGGGATAACGTATAAATAAATGAAACTTCTATATTAACTTGTACTAGGTATATTTTGCGTTACCTTGATACTTTCAATATGTTATTTTAACCAGAGCCGACTCTAGGAAAGCCCTGAAGTTGAGAAAGCTGGCAACATGGCTTGCGGGTCTGCGCGGCGTGGCCTGTCACTACCTGTCAGTTGATTTTACAAGAAAGTTACCAGAAATAATTTGTGTAGTGCGGGTAGTGCTATCGTCGCCAGATTGCCACGACGAGGCAGTGTGTCTCTGGGTGGAAACAGACAGCCCGAGGTGCTGGCGACAGCTTTTTTATAAATTTGTTTTGTTTGTGAAAAAATGAAACATTTCTCTAAAAGTTCGGAGTGAAGAATCGTTCCTTTACAATTTCAAGCCTCAAGATGCCTGGAACAGTCGAGGGAAGCTAGAAGTTAGTTATATACCTGCGGCTGTAAGTCAAATAATCGTAATAAGAACTTGAAGTTGCTAGGTTTTCTTTGCTTGACGACAAGCGGTCAACTTCACGGGCGTAGCCAGGATTTAGTTTTGGGGGGGGGGGTTAGTTTGAGAAGTAAATAAAACAACAAAAATATACTTACATGAAATTTAATATCTATATATTCATCCGAAAAACTACGACATATTTATAAAGTTCTTAACTTTAAATGAAATGGATAAATTAATTTCGTTCCTCTGCGCTAAATCTAAAACCATTAAAAAAGAAATCTTCGGCTTTTTCTCTTAAATATATCCACTACTTCATCTGCATGAATTTCATTAGAGCCATTAGAGAATTTCATTAGAGCCAAACCATTAAGTCTGTTTTCACTTGTAGTGTTTCGTAAATAGTTTTTCAGTCTCCTTAGGCTCGAGAAAGACCTTTCTGGGGTAGCAGTGGATACAGGAATGGTAGCCAAGATTTGTAGTAATGTGTAAATATTAGGATAAAGGTTTTTATCGCACATATCTAGGCATTCCAAACTAGATTTCGGGGTAGGCAGTCTTCTTATCAGCATGCAAGGTAGCTGAAGCTTTGATAGCTAAATCCAAATTTGTTTCTTTATTAGAAACCCCTTGACCTTGACTACACCACTTTTTCCAGTAGTCCATACCTTTAGGTTTATCACCCTTCCTTTTTTTCCCCTCCATTTTTCGACAGTAATAATGATTCACGTATCTATCCTTAACAAGGTCATCGAATAACAGTGCACTAAAATTACTCACTTACACGGTACACTTAATTCTCTTCACTATTCGTTCACCACTTTTCACTTTTATTCGCTTCGAGTTCGCATGGAACAATACTGCCGTAAGCGCGGTCACGCGCCGCGGCGCCGCTTATATAGCAGCCCAGTAGCCGTCCAGAAACTTCCACGAACTTCCACAAAGTTCCGCTCATTTCGACCTAGGGGCGTGGCGAATAATCGAGAAACAACGCAAAGTGTCCCTACAATACAAAATAGTTCGGCTGCAACTGCGTCTGCCTCTCGTCAAAAGATGGCGCTAGGCGCTACTATTACTACATAATATATTCAAACGTAATAATAATTTAACTCTTCACTCCTCGTATTTTTTCTACGCCCGTGGTCAACTTGTATTAGTTTTGGGCTTTCCAAAGGACAAAAATTTAAGAAAATGATTAAGGGCCTATTGCATAGACAAACTAAAGTACCTTTTAAAATTAAAGGAGTTTTGTTTGTTTAGCATTATTGCAAAAGTTTCTTTACCTAATGTTAAAGTCAAAAGATAATTTAGTTGAATGTATTATGAAATTGACCCTAACTGCCATTTCAATCAGAAGAGCTTACTCTCCTTCACAACATGCTGTTCTCTGTTCGCTTGTTTGCATTTTTATGAAAATTTAAACATAAGGAAATATACAGGTAATCATTATTTGCCTGATGGCGCACTTTGCGAAAAATTCTCACAAAAATTCGACTTACAACAAGATGTAGTCCCCTCTATTTGCCCAAATTTACCATATTATTTGTCGAAAATGTACCTATCCACACCAGGATTCGTACTTATTATAAATACTTATACTTCTGTGTATCTTTTGTTACTTGTTACTGCTTTTATTGTCTGTTAAACAAACGTACCTACTTACCCAATTATTGAAACAAAGTTCACAAATGTATCTAATTATAATTCGAAAGAGGGTTGTACATTTATTAGAAAAGATAAACTAAGCCAAAGTGCAGACTGCTCTATTATACTGCATAGACCCGTTGAACCGTCCCACTGCGGTGTTGCCACATGTTTGTCCAGGGCTTGTAAGCTTGAGAAGGTTGTGTTTCAACATATTGTTCTACATGTTTAAAGAAAAGAAAAAGATCGATATAAAAAGTGTGAAACTTCAACAACCTCCTAAGGCGAACTCATATACAAGAAAGTTACAGGCTGAAATTTACCTGCTAAAGAAATAAGTTGTACGTTGTAAGAAGCCCCTATACCGTAAATTTCGGCTAATTATCCCTCCCCTGGAAACTACATTTCAAGTTACTTTCAAGTGCTTAGTAGAAAATTTACGCGTATTATAAATCTCTGTAAAGCGCGTAGCGAATGTTGTCTTTTAAATCTATCGAGAAAATAAGTACTTAAGTAGACGTATTGGATAACATGTGCGGAGAAAGTGTCTTTTGTGCAATCGTTACACACTATACATTTTCTAAGACGCAGGTATACAGTGTGGTCATTTAAGTGTGCAACATATGGGAATTTTTTTATTAATTGCACAGCGAAAATACAAATATTCCCGAAAGTTGGTGCATGTTCGATAATCATATTAGGCGCACTTAGAATGGTTGCAAGTCAAACAGCATACAGGGTAAGTCAAAAAATATAAAAATTGTACAAGAGTAAAGTACTCTTATTTCAAAAAATTCAGCAAAATGTTATTAAGAAAAGTTGTCTAGAATTAAAAGTTATACCTAAATACCAAAACATGGCCTCCTAAGAAAAAAAATATTTTTAAAAAACATTAAGTAATAATCTCCTAAAAAAAATTGTTCAATATTCACCATAAAAAATTTCATAAATCAATCAAAATTAAATCAATTTCGCATAACTTTGTTCGACTTCAAGCATATTTGTAAAATTAACTTAGATTTTTAATTTTTTAGGGAATCACAAACTTCATGTTTGTTGCAACGATATTAAACAAAACTTTAAAATTTCGCAAAAATTCTTCTGAACAAGGTAAAACATTATAAGGTGCATAGTTTTTATTTTAAATGTTTATTAAAAAACTGTAGAAATTAATTGACGAAAAAAATTTTCTCGTAGGAGGCTATGTTTTGGTAGGTATTTAGGCATAGCTTTTAATTCTAAACAACTTTTCTTAATAACCTTTTGCTGAATTTTTTGAAATGAGGGTACTTTTCTCTTGTACAATTTTTATATTTTTGACCTACCCTGTATGCTATTTAACTTGCAACCATTCTAATTGCACCTATAATATGATTATTAAAGACGCATCAACTTTCTGCAATATCTGTATTTTGGTTGTGCAATTAACAAATAAAAGTCCCATATGTTGCACACTTAAATGACCACACTGTATACCTAGCATTGGCAATTTGCATTTTTGTCGAGTGAAGTGTGTGAGATGCGCATTTTTCATCTTGGTAAATCACCTTCATATATAAAAATAGTTTTTATCTGATAATGATGTAAATTGTCTCATAAAATTGATGCAACTAAAGAAACAATTACAATATACGTCTGGTAGGTACTACGTCGTGGTCTGGTTGGTTACACTTACTTTCACAACAATCCAAAAACCCAAACTCACTGAAATCTAACGATAAACACGGTGTATATATCGTTGGTTGCCTACATATAGGAAACAGTTCTTCGAATTATTCTTCTAACAAGAATTATTCTTCTAACAAATAAAATCATCAGTGAATCTGTCCAAACGTTGAATTATCCTTATTGACATATTTTGCTGTTGCCATGGTAAAAATACGCCCCACCTAAAACCCAGAGATAAAACTAAACCGAGCCCAAACGTCGGGGTCATATATCCGAGTTAACTATAGACTCCGCGACTTTTTCCCGAATGCAAAACACGAAAATATAAAGTGGATACACGCCCTCGGGTCTTGCATCTCAATATTTCAGGGATGCGACTCCTAACGATCATAAATTCTCGCAGTGACCTTACGGCGTCGCTGTATTTCATGCAGGGGTTGTGGATTTCAACCCCTTGGAGTTAGAACACGATAAAGGTGGAAAAACTCGAAGAACACAAAAGGCGTCGGCATGGGAATTCGAAATTACTGTTGATCTTAGAGGTTAGTACCAAAACCCAATAACAGATGGCCTACAGTGACGGCACAGATCTTGTTCCCCTTAGTACTCTATGTTAATAATAATTACCCTTTCCCTTTATTTCTCCTTGACTCCTGACATTTGGTCTTTACCTATAGAATAAAGTGCATCGAAAATGTAACGTTATTCGGTGATCTGTAACGTTTCATTATAACGTGGTTTATAGCCCCATGGGGCATAGTCTGTCGATAAAATGACCTTTCTGCTGGAAAGTATATCTTCGATATAATCAGTACCCTGGAGATTTGAAACTAGACTCTGCGTAAAATTGGAAATGTGACAAATTTACTACGTTAAAAATATATGTAGAAAAATGAAGGACATAAAAAGAATTTTTTTGAGAAGGGATATCGGTTTTTAGTGTAATGTAAAAGTGTTTACATTAATTTTAATTTAAAAATGACTCGTCGTTAATTAGAATAACTGCAATATAAATCTTGTTGTCTAGGAACATCGAATTTAAAAGTTGAAAGTCTTCGTGTTGAAACGTATTTGCTAAAGGCCAGAAAATTATCTTATAATTAACCAAAGGCATGCAACAGACAACGTGTAGTTCATTTATTACAGAGACATAATGGAAGGATTATCATTAAAAAATATACAGTGTGTGATAAATATAAAAAAGCTGCATTATAGGAGAATTTTTTTTGTTTGCAGAATTCATCAAACTGGGCATTTAACAGAAAAATTCAAGAAGGACACTTTTTACAAGCTTTTATTTAACTTCACCTGTTAGTATGAATGTGTGTGGGTCGAATCTTGTAAGCTGAATTAGAACCACTTCCAGACATCCGATTGAGCTGAATTTTTGCATAGTTCCGGTAACAATATAATATGCAATATTGTAATATTTTCAAAATGGCCGCCGCTCCAAGATGGCGGATGATGTATTTTTTGTCAACCCACTTAATAGGGGTATAAAATGAAAGGGCTTGAAGAGTAGAAAACGAAAAAGTTGGTGACATCACACAAAATTCAATATGGCCGCCGCTCCAAGATGGCGGATTACATTTTCTTTTCAATCCCCTTAATATGGGTATGAACAATAAGGTGAATGACTTCATACGAAATCCAATATTGCGAACACCCCAAGATGACGGACTAAATTTCTTTACCACCCTCCTGACATGGGAATCAAATAGGTACTAAAAAGCACAAAATAAAATCGAAAATAACAAAAACCTTTTTAAAAACAAGCTTTTATTTAAGCCATATACTAAAACGAATAAAATAAGTTTAGGTTTACGTTAAGATAATTCAATTCCAAATTGCGAGAAGTTGCATACTTTGACAAATAGGTACTTGCTTATCAACTAATTACTGTCCAATAAAATTAATTGGTACCTACTTTCATCAACATTTCGCGCGACAAGCTTTTCAATTTGCAAAAACTTGTCGCAATTTGGAATTGAATTATCTTAACGAAAACCTAAACTTATTTTATTCGTTTTAGTACATGGCTTAAATAAAAGCTTGTTTTTAAAAAGTTTTTATATTGTAGGTATCCCAAAGAATATCCGCGATAAACTTAACAAAATGCAAGAACAAATAAATGTAAATTTTGACTCAATTTACGTAGTATGATTTTATCAGTCTTTGAATTGCTAATTAAAAATTATTGATATAGTTTTGTTTCGTTATTTTTAATAGATTAAAAACATACAATTTGATTTCTTTGTCACCTCAATTAGCAATATCAATATCCTCGTGATAAGCTTATAAATAAGCCAGAAACTGTTAAAACCTATCACAACTCAACAAAATGAAATACCTCCTATTTGGCTTAGTCTATTTAGCGGTCGCTATTGCTAGTGAATCTTATGAAGGGTAATATTCAATTTTTTATCATTAGACCGTATGTTCTCATCGATCTTCGTTTTTTAAGCTACAAGGTATATACTGTCACTCCGAAAACCAATTCTAACGCCTATGCTTTGATCCAACTTGAAAAATCATTGCGTTTGGACTTCTGGTCTCACCCAAGGGCATTGCACAGAGATGCCACCGTCATGGTACGTCCTGAAAAGCAGAAAATATTTGAAACAAGCTTACGATACCATAGAATTCCATATAAAGTGCTTATATCCAACGTGAAAAGGTATATTCTTAGGTATTTTTTTATCAAATTTTATTTTTATTTTTTTGTAGGACTCTTGCCTTAGAAGAGATTCGTGAAAAAGTGAGGGTCGATGTACCAAAAGGAGAGGTTTCCTTTACTAAATTCATGAAGCATCATGAGGTATGATTGTATAATATATATTTACCTAACTGATTCATTCTTGATTTTTTACTTTAGATAAACTCTTATTTGGACGCTCTCTCTGAAAACTACCCGGACATTGTTACTCTGAAAGATATCGGCAAATCGTATGAAAACAGGTCGATGAAACTCTTGAAAATATCTGGTGGCCAGTCTAGTAACAAACCCACAATTTTTATAGATGCAGGTAAGAGGAGACCCGAAGACAGAATATAAGTAAGTAGACAAATTATATAATTTTTTAAAGGTATTCACGCAAGAGAATGGATAGCACCTGCTGTAGCATTGTACGTCATCAACCAACTGGTTGAGAATGCAACAAACAAAGATCTGTACGAGAATGTTGATTGGATCATTTTGCCATCAGTCAACCCAGACGGATACGAATATACTAGATCTGCTAATATAAATGTAACTATATAAGTGTTCATATTACAAAAATAATAGTTTATTTCTAGAAAAGGTTCTGGAGAAAAACTCGCTCAGAAGGGGTTTATTGTTATGGTGCTGATGCTAATAGAAACTTTGGCTTCCACTGGATGGAAGAAGGAGCTGATGACGAAGAATGTTCTGACATATATGCTGGAAGCGAGGCTTTTTCCGAAGTCGAAGCTAGAAACTTGAGGGACTTTCTTCTAAAAAATAACGAAGATAAAAACATAAAGGTACATGGACTATCAGACATGCTAAAACGCATAGGCAATCGTTTTAATGTCAGAACAGTATTTAAAACCAAAAATATACCTATTAAGATCGATGTTAGTTAAAACGAAACCATTTAATGAGGTACAAAGTTCAAAAAATTGCATTTGTAAAATTCCTTGCGAATGTATGTATCAGAAGCAGTAATGTATGTATCAGAAACAAATCATTGGATATTTTACGCAGAAAGTTAGAAAATGATCAGACTTTAGTGGAAAGGACAAATTTGAATATAGATGCAATATTAGAACTAACAACACTATGTGTTAAAACCACTTATTTTTAACTAGGAAATGAATTTTACCAGCAGGAATTTGGAATGGCTATGGGGTCTCCTTTATCACCATTCATAAGCAATTTATTTATGGAAGATTTTGAACAAAATGAGTGGACGAGATATGTTCACCAACCTAATGTTTGGTGGAGATATGTAGATGACATATTTGTTATATGGGAACATGGAGTAGATGATTTAAATTCATTATTAAATTTTATAAATTCGCAAGAACCTTATTAAGTTTACCTTAGAAATTGAAAATAATAATCAATTACCTTTCTTAGACGTTTCTATACTGAAATCAGATAGTATAGAAATTAGTGTCTATAGAAAACCAACACATACTAATAGATATCTCCATTTTAATTCCAATCATCATATTAGTGTTAAAAAAGGAGTAATTATTAAAAGTTTGTATGACAGGGCTAAAGAGAATCTGTTCTAATAACACAAAATTTGAGGAGGAAATTAAACATATAAAACATGTTCTTGAGAAGAATAGTTACCTATCCTAATGAATTTATTGAACAAGTTTTTCAGGATTGCCAACAAAATAATGCTAATAGAATTAGAGAAATAAATCTGGTGGATCGACCAGTAAATTTAATTATTCCTTATATTCCTGGACTATCATAGGCGTTTGTTTTAATGTCAGAACAGTATTTAAAACCAAAAATACATTAAGATCGATGCTAGTTAAAACAAAACCATTTAATGAGTTACAAAGTTCAAAAAATTGCATTTATAAAATTCCTTGTGAATGTGGAAAGTTCTATGTTGGGGAGACTTGTAGGCCATTTAACGTTCGTTTAAAAGAACATATATCAAGCAAAATCAAATTTCGAAGTCAAAAATATGCGAACAATCTTTTAATAACAATCATATGATTTTGTGGTATAGGTCCAAACCAATTCTCAAAGAAGAAGTAAGAAATATACGAAAAATTAAAGAATCAGCATTTTTTATTCTAGGAAATACGGACAACTGTGTTTCTGAATGTTCAGTGGAGTTCAGTAAAATATTATTGCCAGTTATTCAAAGAGAACTTCGTACATATAATTAGATAGAACACATGGTACAATATCAGACAGGTGGCTAGGCTATTGTTTCTGTTGTCATGACATTTTAACCTGAAATTTATTAATCTGTCATTTCACTTTGACGTAACATGATCTTTGAGAAGCGTTGACTGATATTAAAGACTGCTCACGGAGGTCACGTCTGTCACAGTTTTGGCTCACCATGCGCTTTCCGGAGATAATTCAATGCAGAATACATTATTAGCCATCAGAGCCATATGTTTTCCAGGACATAAAGCTATAGCCGTGAGAAGTCTTTATAAATACGTCAGTCAACGGAGTAAGATTTATTCTCCGAAAGCTCAGGAAACAAATTTGTTGAAGATATTTTTCGAGTTCCAAGTTCGAAGTTCAGTTCATTTACTGTTAGGAATTTACTAATTTTCCAGGCAACTTTAAAAAGTTGTCTTTTAACCAGTATGGTGGCGAAAAACCCAATTAAAATTCAACGGACCAGTTGAACGCTCATTTTGCAGTTGTACCTCAGCTTCCACAGCTATGGCGAATACATTCTGTACCCCTGGGGATACGCTGAGAACGTGCCAGATCCGGAGAACCTCGACGAACTCGTATCTTTGGCCAACAGTGTAAGGGACGCTATTCTAGCGGTAAGGGGCACCGATTACCTAGTGGGAAATTCAGCGAAGGCGCTCTACCCAGCGGCAGGCGGCAGCGACGATTGGGCCAAAGGTGTCGCCGGTAGGGGTCACTTATTATCATTATTATCGGCGTAATTATGTGATTTTATCAGGTATTCCATTGGCTTACACTTTCGAATTGCCCGGTGGTGGAAGTCAAGGATTCAATCCACCCCCATCGCGTATCGCTCCCATCGTTGAAGAAACTTGGGAAGGCGTGAAAGCTTTCCAGAAACACATCGAAGAAAACTACGCTCGAAAGGGCAGAAGACATCACTAAATGTTACACAATGTTGCCTGTTTTATTTTATCAATAATAAAGGTATTTCTTCACTTGAAAACAGTTCTACACTCACCGGCACGAAAAACGGAGCACTTATAATTTTTATTTAAAAAATCTAAAATTTTAATACTTTGCAATGATTTATTATTATAATAAGTTAAAAGCAAACAACAACATGTTTTAAGTAATATCTAACAACAATTAAACGTTTATTTGAAAAGCAAGACTAGACTGTTTTGAATAAAAATTTCCAAAAATTAAAAAGTACACAAGTCTTAGTTGGCCATGACTTTTCTTTTGTTTTTATTGTTTTGACAAGTCTGAGCTTAAAGAAGTGAAACAGTTCAAAGCTGTACTGCGTTTATTTAAGGTAAAAATATGGCTGTTAATCCTGAAACAGCGGCTGCTATTGTTGCGTTGCTTCAAGACGGAAGAACTGAGCGATATGTTGCCCAACAATATGCCGTATCCAATAGCACTGTGCACCGTATTTATACACGTTTTTTGGAAACTAGAGCTTACACCAGACGACCTGGAACTGGTCCCCAACGAAAAAGTAACGCTCATGATGATCGCTTCATCCTCTTGCAAAGTCTACGAGATCGTCGTGCTACAGCTGTAGAAATCAGAAATAGACTTCATCATGTTCGGAATACCAATGTAAGCGAACGTACAGTTAGACGAAGACTTGGAGAAGCCAATCTTACCAGTCGTAGACCTGCAACAGGTCCAGAGCTTCTTAGGCGTCATCGTGTTGCGCGACTTCGGTTTGCCAGAAATCATGAGCACTGGGGTGAAAATGATTGGGGGCGAATTTTATTTACTGATGAGTCCAGGTTTAGCCTGCGATCTCCAGATGGTCGCGAGAGAGTATGGCGAAGACCACAAGAGCGTTTTGCAGAATGTACCTTCAGTCCTAGAGTAGGATACCAAGGAGGTTCAGTAATGGTGTGGGCTGGAATTTCTCTGGAGGCACACACTGAGTTGTACATCGTTCCAAGAGGCTCCTTAACTGCTGCCAGGTACATTGATGAAATTCTCCAAGATTTTGTTGTCCCGTATGTTGATTTTATTGGAAATAACTTTCTTCTGATGCATGATAATGCCAGACCTCATACCGTAAGAATCACTCAACGGTATTTAAATGATGTAAACATTCCTGTTTCGGAGTGGCCAGCGTTAAGTCCAGATGCGAACCCGATTGAACATGTTTGGGACATGCTTGGGCGAAGAATGCGAAGTCGTGTTCCTGCTCCTTTAACCATAAATCAGTTGAAACAAGCTCTTTTAGAGGAATGGGACCTTATTCCTCAAGAGGACATTCGCCATTTGATTTTAGGCATGCCACGGAGAATGCATGCAATCATTCGAGCTCGCGGGGGTAATACGCGTTATTAAAAATGCTCCTCATTAGTTTTTGCTCAAAAATCGTTTAAGTTTTGATTCATTTAAGGACATTTTGCCACAACACCAATGTGGGTTTATCGTTCTAATTTTTTAAATTGTAACAAAAGTTTTTATTTAAAAAAAAGCGCCCAATTGTTATTAGAAATTACTTAAAACATGTTGTTGTTTGCGTTTAACCTATTATAATAATAAACCATCGCAAAGTATTAAAATTTCACATTTTTTAAATAAAAATTGTAAGTGCTCCGTTTTTCGTGCCGGTGAGTGTATATGTTGACCCTAATTTTTCTAATATCATCGTACCACACGGGAAGTCAGGTGCAACACTATCATACCTATCAGTTAAGCCTACTCGTCATGGAGTGCTTCGTAAATAATTTTTTAAGTGAGATTTTTTTTTACCTCAAGATCATACGAACAGAGAACTTATAAATAAGCGATAATTAATGGAATAAACAAGTTGTCAAGATGAAGTACCTCGTAGTGATTGGTTTGATCTGCCTGGGAGTTGCTAGTGCCGTTAAAAATTATGATGGGTATGTTTTAATTTACCTATTATATTAATCGTTTTTAGTTTATTGCATATTTTAAACAGTTTTCTTATTCACTATAAAACAGAGGGTACTTGGGCATTATTTAAAAGTAGCTTAAAGCTATATAGGTCTTTAATTGCCAGATGAACCAACCAACCGCTTTTAATTTTTTTTTGTTTAAACCCTTCTGATGTAACTGATTTGGAAATAGTGTATATTTGTCAACGTGATCTATGATAGTAAACAATAAAATCTCTGTTTTCTTGATAATTAAAAACAAGGAAAATGCATCGAGTGGGATTCGAACCTAGGATGAAATAAAAAAGGTTTTCATAGGCACGCGACTTTACCCATTAGACTACATCCACTCATACCTGAAATTGGCACTTGGTGAACAAATAATTAGTAGTTTTTAGTAGTTATTACAGTGGGTTGTCCGATGGCCACTTGATTTAAAAATAACTAATTGAAATTTAACAAAATTTTTAATTATGCAGTAAATAAGGTGTAGTCCTGAGGAAAAATTTAGGGGTTTCGCGATGTTTCTATATTTGATATCAGTGGAGGTCACCTTCAATAAGACATTTTGTTGTTAATTGTAGATAAAATTCCAAACTCAAGTACCCATTGTACTCATGATGATTGTAATCATGATATCATAACATTCGTAACATTCCTAACATAAGAGATAACCTTACTTGATGTAGGGATTAAAATAAATAATTTTTAATACAAGCACCTACTTCCTCTGCACTGATACCTATAGGTACTTGAATTGCTTCTTTCATCTTAGTCCTGTTGACAACGTTATTAGTAAATACTATAAAAAATTCTGCTGCATTGACAATATTCACAATAATAACTTTAAAATGTAATAAAAAATACTAACATAATAAATAACATACACAAGTTTTCTAATAAACACAGACATACAGTTTCTTCAAATCACTATTATTTCTTTGTAATAATATAGGTACAGTGTCCGCCATAAATATTGACACAAATGGATAAAAATTGTATTTTCAATTTCGGAAAAAATTATTGTTAAAAATTTCTGCTTTTTCTAAAACTCAAAATGTACTTTAAAAATTTGAATATCTGCTTCCGTATACGAGGGAAGTACAAAAATATAAAACTTGCTCAAGAGTAAAGTGCCCTCATTTTTCAAAGTAGGGGTAACATTTCAAACGCCAGCAACAACTCGTATCAATCATTTTAAGTTAAAAATAGAAGAAATAATAATAAAAAAATACATAGGTTCAGGGTGTTCGTGTTCATTGCTAGGTACATGGTAGAGTTATTAAAAAATATATCATATACAAAGTGTCTATAGACGGAGGGCCACTTGAAAATATCTTGACAAATATAAATTTTTCCGGAGAACTTTATTTGAAAGAAAAAATTGCCTTTTGATTGGCTAGCTAGCTAGCTAAAATATACCGACGTTTCTTGCAGAATGTTGTGCATTTTCTATAATTTTCCTATAACTGCACAACTATATTAACCATTTTGTGTTTTGATCTCAAAACTCACAAAACCGACTGTTAGTGAAAATGGAATTATTACAACTAATTGCCTCCTAAATAAAGATAACAGGTCCATTCCAAATATGCGCATGGGCTTATCTTCTCAGTTTATCTTGTCATGGAATCCTTTATTTCATCTTTGATCATGAAATAGAATCTATTGTACTTTTAACGTAAAATGTTACTTCTTTCAGCTACAAAGTATACACTGTAACCCCAAAAACCAAGGCTCACGCTGACATCTTGCTTAAACTCGAAAAACCATTGCATCTAGACTTCTGGGCACATCCAAGAGCTCTCGACAGAGATGCTACCGTCATGGTACAACCTTCCATGCAGGAACTATTTGAAAGAACCTTGCAGATCCACGAGGTTCCTTTCAAGGTGCTGATAACCGATGTAGAAAGGTTGGTTTTGATTTTAGTTAAAAGATAATTTTGTACAACATACTTTGGTTTTAGGACACACAACAATGAAAGGCTTCGTCAAAGTCTGGCACCAGCACTACCAAAGGGAGATGTGACATTCACCAAGTTTATGACCCACGCCGAGATCAACTCTTACGTGGAAACAGTTGCTGAAAACTACCCAGACATCGTCAGCATTGAAGAAATCGGTGAATCTTTTGAGGGCAGGTCGATGAAACTGTTGAAAATTTCAAGTGGCCCTGGAGACAAGCCTACAATATTTGTAGATGCTGGTAGGTAAAAAAAATTAACGATAAACCATAGAATATAAACGTTTTAATATTTTCAAGGTATCCACGCAAGGGAATGGATATCCGAACCAGTAGCATTATACATCATTAATCAGCTGGTTGAGAACTCAACCAACGCCGCTCTTTACCAAAACGTCAATTGGATTGTTCTGCCAGCACTCAACCCTGACGGTTACGAATACACCCAAGCAGGCGTAAGTTGTCTTTGTTTTTGCACAGAGTCATCACTTTTATGCAAAACCAATTTCAATTTGATTATACAATGTGTCCCGGATAAGAATTGACAGCATGGGGATCTTGCAAACGGTGAGAGATAGAACAAGGGTTAAATGGGGGGAAAGTTGTGCAATTTTAAGGTCAATAAAATGGTACAAACAGATTTCTAATATCTTTTTCGTTTTTGAGTTATTTTGAAAAAAGTAAAATTTTGCGTTTTCGATTTTTTTTTGTTTGTTCTACAACATTTCGTTTTTGAGAAACCATCTTCAACTTATTTTTTTAAAATACGGATCTGGATTTTTTTTTCAGATTTTGAAAGCACTTTTGCAAATAGCAAGATGTATGGGACTAAATATTTTTAAAATGTTTTGAGACAATTATACTCAAAATTCCTTTTTTTTTTCATTCATTTTTTCTAATGCGGCCCTGCATTTAATAATAAGTAGTCTAAAAAATATTAATCAGTATTATCAACTATTTAACTTAGAACTTATCTTTCAATCGGAGAACCAAAAAAAGGACGGCAAATGCTAATAATAAGAGTCACATACGATATTAATAAATAAATAAAAATCCTCCACCTAGAAGGCTTTGAAACAACGAAACCAAACCCTTGTCATTTGTCTTAACTCCCACTGTATCATTTAGTTAATAATTTGTATTATTAGAAATTGAGGGTACGCTTTTTTAAATGACGACAAATTTAACATATGTTAGCTGTTAGCATGTTATATCTTGCGTCACAGAAATAGTGTAGAGGCCGAACGAATGTATTGTTGCAATTAATAAATGGCAAAAGTTATTGGTTTCATTGGCTTAAAGCTTTCTTCTCACAATTAGAAAAAGCGAAGAATTTACTCCAAAACGCAACTGTACAACAACAGAGGAAAGCACTAACTAGACAGGGCCGTATTTAAAAATATTAAGTTTTCGAAGTAAAAATAAACTGTAAGTTAAATTGTTGGCATACTGATGAAAAATTAATGGAAAAATGGACTTTTCAGTATAATTGTCTCAAAAACAATTTTAAAAGTATTTCGTGTCATGTGTCATACATCATGGTATTTGCAATGTAAAGTGCTTTCAAAATCTGCAAAATAAATCCAGGTCCGTATTTAAAAAATTAAAATTGATGATGGTTTCTCAAAAACGAAATGTTGTAGAACAAATCTAAAAACATCATCTTAAAGCCCGTTAAAAATTGCCATAAGAAAGTGTTTTTCTTTTTTTCTATCTGTGATAACAACTGCAGAAAAAAAATGAAATCAAAAACGCAAAATTTCACTTTTTTCAAAATAACTCAAAAACGAAAAAAGATATTAGAAATCCGTTTGTACCATTTTATTGACCTCAAAATTGCGCAACTTTTTCCCCATTTAACCGTTGTTCTATCTCTCACCGTTTGCAAGATCCCCATGCTGTTCATTCTTGTCCGGGTCCGGGACACATTGTATAGTAAAAGTAAAATAAGTAATTCATAAAAATAAAACTTCTGTTACACATTAAAATATTATTTTCCTTATTTAGTTACGTATTGTTTATAAACATTCTTCAAAACTGAGAAAATTAAAAACACCAATGATGTGATATTGATATTGGCAAAAAATTTATGAAAATGAAAATCAGAAAATTACATACAGTGTGACTCAGGGATTTAGGACCACTCAAAACCTATCTCTGTACTATAATTCTCATCAGCACTGTTCTAAAATGCTAGAAAAAATTATTATTTTGGACGTTTAGAAACATTACGTAATTGAAACTATTTTATAAAAAATATAAGTATTGAATAAGAGAAATTAAGGTGGCATAAACACACATGGCATTAAATACTACCAACCCAAGTGAGTTTTTTGTGTTTATTTTGAAAATCATTATGTTTTTCAAAAAACCAATGCCCAACTCAAATACTGCATTATATTGGGCATATTTGGACAAAAAATCGGCCAAATCTGATGTCTCGTTTGGAAAAACAATATACCTAAAGTTTCTGGTAATTTTTTATTAGAGAAGAAGAAGAAAATACATTTCAGGTATATTGTTTTCGCAAACGAAACATCAGATTTGGCTGATTTTTTGTCCAAATATGCGCAATATAATGTAGTATTTGAGTTGAGCATTGGTTTTTTGAAAGACCTAGTAATTTTAAAAACAAACACCAAAAACACACTTGGGTTGGCACTATGTGTGATAATGCCCCCTTAAAGATTTTACAAGGGTGGTAAGTCCTTAACGTGGACACACCTTACCTACATATATATTGTATATATGATTGTCAAGCGGGACACATTGTATAACTTCGATTGCAACGACCCTCCTAAATAAAGAAACTCGATACGAAAATAAACCTTGAACTCTTAGGATCGTCTGTGGAGAAAAACCCGTTCCGCCGGCCGACTCTGCGACGGCGCAGACGCCAACAGGAACTTCGGCTACCACTGGATGGAAGAAGGCGCGGACGATTACGAGTGCTCCGACATTTACGCCGGGTCAGCCCCGTTCTCCGAGATCGAAGCCGAGAACTTCAGGGCTTTCCTCGCGGCCAACAACGCCGACGGCAGCATCAAGGTTTGTCGCGAACAAAGTCGTACCCAACCACGCGAAAACTACGCACGTTCTCCTTGCAGCTGTACGTAACGTTCCACAGCTACGGCCCTTACATTCTCTATCCGTGGGGTTACAGCCTCGACGCCCCCATTCCCGACAACATCGACGAACTCAGAACTTTGGGTAACAACGTCAGGGACGCCATTCTGAACGTGAGAGGTACCGACTACTTCGTAGGCAACTCGGGAAGCGATCTGTACCCTGCCGCGGGCGCCAGCGACGATTGGTCTTTTGCAAACAGTAAGTTACCCTCAGTCCTAATCCGACTGTTCGTCCTAATCCGGCTCCTAGCCCTAATCCGACTCTTATTCCCGCTCTTAGTTATGATTCACCTCCCGGCCCTACCCTTAGTCCTAATATGACTCTTGGGCGGACTCTTGGTCCTACTCTTAGTCCTAATACGACCCTTAGGCGGACTCTTGGGCCTACTCTTAGTCCTAATCCAACTGTTGATCCTACTCTTAGTCCTAATCCAACTGTTGATCCTACTCTTAGTCATACTCTTATTGATTTTGTTATAATTTTCAGACGTTACATTGTCGTACACAGTGGAGTTGCCCGGCGGTGGGATTTATGGATTCAACCCACCTGCCAGCGACATTCTTCCAATTGTGAGAGAAACTTGGGAAGGCGTCAAAGTGTTCCACAAACACATCGAAGACAACTACTAAGAGACTGAAGATATGATTTAATAAAATAATATAGAATAAAATAAATTAAAATAGGTATATTGTGTTTTATTGAAACATAAACCTTTATTATATAATGGTCATTCGGCACAATGTTGAAAATGTTATACAGGGTTTGTTACATAGGCCGCGGTGGTCTATATATCTTCTACATTGTTAATGCTAGACAAAAAAAGTACAGACAAAACTTGTAGAGAAACATGAGGTGTTCCATTTTTCTAACCTAACTTTTGTACAATTTTCTATAACTATAAAAGACAAAAGTTTTACTTGATATTTCATAAATCGACTTCTTAAGTGGATTATTTCAAGAAAAATGTGGGAATTATGTGGATATCAGTTAAGCCTACTCGTCATGGAGTACTTCATAAATCATTTTTTAAGTGAGATTTTTTTACCTGGAACATACGAACCGGGAACTTATAAATATAAGCGGGAAGTGTTAGATTAGTCAAATTGTCAAAATGAAATACCTCGTAGTGATTGGTTTTTTCTGCCTGGGAGTTGCTAGTGCTGTCAAGAATTATGATGGGTAATGTTTTAATTTATTATTTTAATCGTCTTTAGTTTATTGCATATTTTAAACAGTTTTCGTATTCACTATAAAATGGGGTATTTGGACATTTTCTAAAAGAGGCTTAAAGCTATAGGTATTTGCGTTGATTGATCCATCGACGGTCTTTGTCATAACCAACCAACCGCTTTGAATTTTTTTTTGTTTTGTTTAAATACCTCTGATTTCAATGATTTGCTAATAGGGTACATTTTTCAACATGGTCTGTCTAAATTTTATTACTATGATCTATGATAGTAAACAATAAAATCTCTATTTTGTTGATAATTTAAAAAAAAAGAGAAAATGCCTCGTGTGGGATTTGAACCTACGGCACGGCCCTCGTAAAATAAACTGGACTGCTTTTCCAATACAATCATTTGTCTCACCTATATACATACAGGGTGTTTCATTTTAAGTGCGAACACCCCCGTAAAATTTGTATTCTTCATCCGATTTTTTTTTTCTAAAAATAGGCCACAAAAACTCCTTTTTTTAAACAAATACAAAATTTCAGGTCTTAATCTCAATTTTCGAGGCCTACTACTAATTTTTTTTTCTATAGTAAAAAATGACAAAACCATTTAGCGGTTTTTTATTTAAAATCTGACACAACAGCGTTAATCAGAACAACCTAAAACCCCCGGATACTGAATTTGAACAAAATACATACAGGGAGTTCCATTCTGCAGGTTGTCAAAGTTGAGCAAAATAGGAATTTTAAAGGCATATCTGGAGAGTCAAGTGTGACATGGAATCCCACCAAAAGAGACGAATGATCAACAGAACTACTCAAAGTGTTGGTATGCAAAGATTCAATACAAAAACATACAGAGTGTTTTTCTCTCGGCGATGTCAAATTGCTGAATTTTTATTAAACTTTATATTGGTCAGGAGTGCTCTGGAATCATGAATAAATATTATTAAATACAAAAGCAATTTATTTCTTTACGTCATCCAATCAACAAATAAAAACAATTCAAATTGTTGGACCTTTATCGATAAAGTCACTGTCTATAAGATGATACATTTTCTGTGCGTTTCCTGTTGTGGTGCACCAGCCACCTTAACTTATATGGACTTCTGACTGGCAGGCTTCTGTATTTTTTAGACTTAGGTCGTTTGTAATGTCTGGGGTGGTTTTGATATACTCGATTTTTGACCTGTATAAAGTTTAAAAAATTCACCATTTCGAGTTGCTACAGAGAAGAACACCTTGTATATTTTTTATTGGGTCTTTGCACATCGACTCTGTGAGTGGTCCTGTTCATCATCCAACTGTTTCGAAGTAATTCCATGGCAGACTTGACTCGCCAGGTGAGTTTAAAATTCTTATTTTGCTCAACTTTCACACCTTGCAGAATGAAACTCATCCCTGTATATTTCTTGTTCAAATTTGGTATGTAGGGGTTTTGGTGTCGCTGTGGTGTCAGATTTTAAATAAAAAAAATTGCTAAATGGTTTCTTAATTTTTTACTAGAAAAAAAATTCGTAGTAGGTCTTGAAAATTGAGATTAAGAACTGAAATTTTGCACCAACGTAAAAAAAGAGTTTCTTGTGGCCTATTTTTAGAAAAAAAAACGGTAATATCGGGTGAAGAATACAAATTTTACGGGGGTGTTCGCATTTAAGATGAAACATCCTGTATATGTCCCACCGAAAGGTCGGCCATGTTGGGCGCACACGTCATTGGCTGTCAAATGTCAAATGAAGGAGGGCCTCTGGGCCAATGGCGATTGTCAAATGTCATTTTGTGTTGCCAAGGCAAATTTAGCTTTTCCCCTAGAATGCAGTCTAAATCCCCTAGAATGCACACAATATGGCGGCTAGCCATGCGGGCGCCAACGCCCTCTGCCGGATGGCTAAAAGTTGGTGAAGGGACTAGTTTATTTTCCGGGGGCCGTTTCGTGAGGTCACCCATACCTGAAATTGACATTTGGTACACAAATAGTAGTAGTTTTTAATTAATTTCTGTGATCTAAGATTTAGTATGGAGAAGATTTTGTGTCGTTTTATTTGTAGGGTTAAGATCTGTTAGATGGAGAAGTTAAAACATGTTACCAAAAACAATGTTTGAATTTTCATTTTCATGACCTACTATTTTTATATCTAAACGCAGAAAAATGTAATAAAATAAGTGCGAAGTGCCGAAAAGAGGGACAAAAAAGAAATACGGGTGTTTTATTTTGTATATTGAAAATTTTGCATTTGTTTTATTTTTTTGTGTAATCAAATAAATTTATTAATAATTAATAAGTACAACTATACTAAAATCGAGCAACTCTTACGCCTGGCGTAAACAAGAGCACGTGCGTTGAGATATTCGCCAGGGCCGCACTGAGGCACGACCTTTATTTAATTTTAGTTTTACAATTGTTTACATCAAAATATTTCGGAAGAGAATTATTGGCTTAATTAAAATGCTTCAAAACATCGATAAAATTACTTGCGGCAGTGTCTAAATAGCTGAAAACAACAAGATAAAACCGCATAACTACACTTTTGCGATCGAGTACCTACGTCCCTGTTGCCGAGTTGCCGGGTGAAATTTTATAGCCTACTGACCAATCGCAGAACGTCATTGAACACGTGGTTTTATTTACGCCAGGCGTACGGATTGCTCGATTTTAGTATAGTTTATAACTTTTTAACGGTTAGGTATAGAAAAATATATTTAAGAATAACTAACTGCGGAATTTAACAACCTTTCTAATTATGCAGTAACGAGTGCAGTAAGGTGTAATTAGGTGTACCTAGTCCTGAGAAAAAAAATTCGGGGCTTCGCGACGTTTTTATATTCATATTCATGGAGGTCACCTTCAAGACATAGTTTTATCAATTGTAGATAAAATTTCAAATTCAAGTACCCATTGTACTAGTAGATTTAGAATCATGATACCAGAATACGTAAGAGATAGGTGATAATCAAAATTCCGACCGCCTGTAGTCGGATAATAATTTTTATAATTATTATATTGTCTGTGTGTAGGTTTATCGTATATCCAAAAAAAATAGTTATTTATGTACCAAGGCACTGAAGTTCAACTTTTTATGACTCATGTGGAGTTTAGTTGCTGAGGCCTCTGGCCGAGGCAAATAAACCACATGAGTCATAAAAAGAACTTCAGTGCCGAGGTACATATTATATTTTTCTTGAAATCGGAAAAAAAATGTTTTATTAGGCAAGAAAATAATAATAAGGGATCACCCGTCCACGAACCGACTACGCGCGGCGTTGCTTGACTTTACCGATCGCTCTACCTAGGACAAGTATAATGATGTACGGCACCTTCTGACAGAAAAACCAAACTGCTGCTTCTTGTGCAGCCTACACAACAAATCTATTGATTTTAAAATTTACTAAAATATGTATACTGAAGGATTGCGCTTCTATAGGAAACAATTTCGCAATGTGTACGAAAAGTTAAATGAGCCTTTATCGGCCTGGTTTTGAATATTTGGTCACTTTTGACGGGCGATTTCTCCGCGTCTGACGTTTGATGTTTACATCTCGCCAAGGCCTACTTATTGAAAAAATCGTACAATAATGGGCTACATAATGACGATTTTGGGTCATTTTAATGCCGATTTCAAGAAAATATTTTTAAAGGAAGCGCTTACCATCTTCTGCACTACAGTACCTAGATACTTGAATTGCGACTTTTCTCTTAGTCCTCTTAACAACGTGTTGTTAGTAAATAATATAAAGAATTCTGCTTCATTCTCAAATAGTCACAATAATAACTTTAAAATGTAATAAAATAATAAATAACATACAAGTATTTATTTGTAAATAGTATACACATTGTCCGCCATAAATATTGCCAGAAGTGGAAAACAAGTTTCTTCTTTTTCTATAACTCAAAATGTACCAATACCTATAAAAATTTGAAAATCTGCTTCCGTATATGAGGGAGGTTCAAAAATTAAAACTTGGTCAAGAGTAAAGTTCCCTCATTTTTCCAAATAGGGGCAAAAGTTATTTAAAAAAGTTGTTTTAAATGTTGCAAAAAACTTATTGCGTCTGCATTATTATGCATAAGATTGTCGTACATAATAATTTAGTGGCAAAGTTGAATTAGGTTCATTCATTAATGGAAAATTTTCCCCAATAGGAATTATATTGTCAAAAATCTCTAATTTGTTTGTGGTTATCAAAAAGAAACAACATTTTCTTAAACAAATTTTAATACTAAACATTTCAAACGCCAGCAACAACTCAAGCAGATCATTTTAAGTTAAAAATAGAAGAAATAATAAAAAATATATAGGTTCAGGGTGTTCTTCTTAATTGCTAGGTATATAGTAGAAGTATTTTAAAAAAATATTATATACAAAGTCTATAGACGGAGGGTCACTTGAAAATATCTTGACAAATATGAATTTTTCCAGAGAACTTTATTTGAAAGAAAAAATGCCTTTTGATTGGCTAGCTAGCTAGCTAAAATATACCGACGTTTCTTGCATTTCTGTAATTTACCCATAACTGCACAACAAACATTATGTGTTTTGATCTCAAAACACAAAACCGACTGTTAATAGAAATGGAAATAGAAATATTACAACTAATTGCCTCCTAAATAAAGATAAGAGGTCCATGCGCATGGGCTTATCTTCTCAGTTTATAGTGTCATGGAACCCTTTATTTAATCTATGATCATGAATGTTACTTCTTTCAGCTACAAAGTATACACTGTAACCCCAAAAACCACGGCTCACGCTGACATCTTGCTTAAACTCGAAAAACCATTGCATCTGGACTTCTGGACACATCCAAGAGCTCTCGACAGAGATGCTACCGTCATGGTACAACCTTCCATGCAGGAACTATTTGAAAGAACCTTGCAGATCCACGAGGTTCCTTTCAAGGTGCTGATAACCGATGTAGAAAGGTTGGTTTTGATTTTAGTTAAAAGATAATTTTATAAAACATGCTTTGGTTTTAGGACACACAACAATGAAAGGATTCGTCAAAGTCTGGCACCAGCACTACCAAAGGGAGATGTGACATTCACCAAGTTTATGACCCACGCCGAGATCAACTCTTACTTGGAAACAGTTGCTAAAAACTACTCAGACATCGTCAGCATTGAAGAAATCGGTGAATCTTTTGAGGGCAGGTCGATGAAACTGTTGAAAATTTCAAGTGGCCCTGGAGACAAACCTACAATATTTGTAGATGCTGGTAGGTAACAAAAAGGTAACAATAAACCATACGATATTAACGTTTTAATATTTTCAAGGTATTCACGCAAGGGAATGGATATCCGAACCAGTGGCATTATACATCATCAACCAGCTGGTTGAGAACTCGACCAACGCCGCCCTTTACCAAAACGTCAATTGGATTGTTCTGCCAGCACTCAACCCTGACGGCTACGAATACACCCAATCAGACGTAAGTTGTTTTTGCTTTTGCACAGAGTCATCGTTTTTATGCAAAACCGATTTAAATTTGTTTGTGACATGGACCGCAACAACTCTTAATACTGAAACCCAATACTCTTAGGAACGTTTCTGGAAGAAAACCCGTTCCGCCGGCAAAGTCTGCGACGGTGCCAACGCCGACAGAAACTTCGACTACCATTGGATGGAAGCGGGCGCGGACCCTTTCGAGTGCACCGACATTTACGCCGGATCCGCCCCGTTCTCCGAGATCGAAGCCGAGAACTTCAGGGCTTTCCTTGCGGCCAATAACGCCGATGGCGGCATCAAGGTTTGTCGCGAAAAAAGTCGTACCCAACCACACGCAAACTATGCGCCTTCTCCTTGCAGCTGTACCTAACGTTCCACAGCAACGGCCCCAACATTCTCCATCCGTGGGGCTACAACTTTATCACTCCCACTCCCGACAACATCGACGAACTTATCACGTTGGGTAACGACGTCAGAGAAGCAATTTTGAACGTGAGCGGTACCGACTACTTCGTAGGCAGCTCTGGGAGCGATTTTTATCCTGCCGCGGGTGCCAGCGTCGATTGGTGCTATGCAAACAGTAAGTCACTCTTAGCCCTAATACGACTCTTGGTCCTAATCCGACTCTTATCCCTAATCCTACTTTTTATTCGCCTCTTAGCCCTACTCTTGGGCCTAATGCGACTCTTAGACGGACTCTTGGTCCTACTCTTAGTCCTAATCTTACTCTTGATCCTACTCTTAGTCGTACTCTTATTAATTTTGTTATAATTTTCAGACGTTACATTGGCGTACACAGTGGAGTTGCCCGGTGGTGGGATGTGGGGATTCAACCCACCTGCCAGCGACATTCTTCCAATTGTGAGAGAAACTTGGGTAGGCATCAAAGTGTTCCACAAACACATCGAAGACAACTACTCAGAGACTGAAGATATGATTTAATAAAATAATATAGAATAAAAGAAATTAAAATAGGTTTATTGTGTTTTATTAAAATATAAACCTATATTATGTAATGGTAATTCGGCGCAATGTTGAAAATGTGGCGTTTTAAAAAATATATATACCAAATATAGAATAAACCTCGAAGACTCAAGAGAGATGTTTGCTACCTCCCTGAGCATATTTTACGAGCACAATACGGCTGCCAGCTTATAGACAGTGGAGACGGGCTGGGTTAACAGTATAGCAAACTGCAAAAAAGATACGGGCACCACTTGTTTTGTTTAACCTACCGATAACTAAGCCAAAAACAAGAAAACCTATTAGGTCTTCCTAAATTTACATCGTTTATTCTACTAAGTGGTTCACGACAACAGTTTATATATTTTATATACTCCCTTACTATATTCTTACTTGATAAACAAATTTAAAGTCACACACCCTTGAGGTGCAATATAATTGCTTAATAATAATTACTTAATAAGTAAACACAACGTACGCAATAATAAACACAACGTACGCAGTAACAGTAACAACGTACGCAATAACAAGTGACAACAGCGTACGCTCTCAATTGTACATGTATTGAATTCAGCTATACTAATTATAATTATAATAGGTACGATAAAAAGTACAAGTGAAATATAGTAAGACCTATTAGCTGTCGTTGAAACCACGATGACCTTTAGTAGTGTTCGACAATGCCTCAGAACGGTCAAATGGTAACATACGTCGTTCCCAAAAAGTTATACACATGTCGGTCTCAACCTCTGGTGATCATTGTCCAAAAATAGGAGCAAACAACTTGTAAAAGGAACCTGAATCAAAAATGTCCTCCTAAGCACCTCTCAAAGTCTCCCAAGAAAACTTACCTCTTGGTTCGGGGTTTTCCTTTAAAGAAAACAACCAATCAACCACTTCTTGGTTGAATCGTCGATGGAGGAAGGTTGAATCCACTTAACCTTCACGGTTACAACTGTTATTGGGTCTGTTTCGTTTTCGTTTGCCCACCCTGTATATACTAACATAGGTACTTATCTTTTTTAGCATTCCAGCATTGATTAAGGTATTCGAAGAATCACACTATCTGTTTGCTAATCTGCAAAAAATCTGGAATAAACAAATAAAAACTAGGTTGCTTTTCATATCTATACCTAGGTTCTAGACTTGAATGATTCGGATAATAAAAAAGCTTTGACTTTGATTAAGAAAATAATACAACAAATATCATATAATGATAAGCTTATATATAGGCCAGAAAGTAGTGTTGTGTCTTATAAGTCGTCAAAATGAAGTACCTGGTGGTACTTGGTTTGGTCTGCCTAAGTATTGCTGGTGCCACTAAAACATATGATGGGTAATTTATCATTTTTTTATTAATTCACATATTTGTAAACTAGGCAAGAGAATCTAAATTTTTCCATTACCATGTTATATTTTTATTTTTGTCTTTTGCAAGATTTTAGGAATGGTGGGTAATATTTAATTTCACTACTTTCAGCTACAAAGTGTACTCTGTGACCCCGAAAACCAAGTCGCAAGCCGACATTTTGCTCCAACTCGAAAAACCATTGCATCTGGACTTTTGGGACCATCCCAGGGCACTTCACAGAAATGCTACCGTCATGGTACAGCCTTCCATGCAGGAACTATTCGAAAGGACCTTGCGGAACCACGAGGTTCCTTACCAGGTGCTTATATCCGACGTGAAAAGGTATGTTTTCGTTTTTAGCATGAAGACAAATATTTTTGGATACTAGATTTTTTGTAGGACTCGTATCTTGGAAGATGTCCGCCAACGATTGGCGCCTGCATTGCCGAGAGGTGGTGTTACTTTCACCAAGTTCATGACCCAAGCCGAGGTAAGGTTATTTAGTTTGCTCAGGTACATGTTTTTTCTCATTTGTTGGTTCTTCAGATCAACTCATATTTGGACACATTGGCTGAAGAATATTCTGACATAGTCACTGTTGAAGAAATAGGCAAATCGTATGAAGGGAGGTCGATGAAACTAATAACAATATCCAGTAGTAAATCTGCCAACAATCCTGCTATCTTCATAGATGCTGGTAAGAATCCAAAGAATCTAAACCTTTCTACACTCTATATTCAAACTAAATGCAACAGGCGCGTAAACATTTACACGATTAAAGCACGTGAACAATTCTGAGGGCTAATACGAGGCAGGGCCGCATTAAGGAGGATCTCTATGAATTTTATAATATAAAATATTAAAATGATATGCCCCAGTATTAAGAACTTTAAAAACAAACGTTTATGGCACACCTATTAGTCATTCACTTACCTGCAAATTTCTACTATTAACACAAATCGGTAGCACCAACAATTAATAAACATCCAAACAATTATATCTGAAAAAAAATAAAGGTCCACATTGCAACTCGGTACACCTCTGTAAGAAACACCGACTCGCTGCACTCGCCCGCCGGGTCAGATTTATTATTGCCGGCTAGCCAATAGCAAGCCGATCACGTGCGTATCACGCTCTAGCCATGCAACAACTTGTGTTTATGTTTCACTTGCGTTTAGTTTGAATAGAGTTTAGTGGTATTATTGCTGAAATCATCACCTGATTGGGTAATATATTTCACAAATTATGTCTGTCATTGGTTGTAATGTTGGCAGGCTTTGAATTATCATCAATCCTATTTTTCAAAAGGCATACACGCTAGGGAGTGGATAGCACCACCAGTAGCTCTGTACGTCATCAACCAATTGGTCGAAAACGCAACCAACAGAGCCCTGTACGAAAATGTTGATTGGATAGTCATGCCATCGCTCAATCCTGATGGTTACGAGTACACCCAAACAGATGTAAGATATCTTGTGTTGTTTGCACTCGGAACTGATTTTAGATTCATCTAGGAGCGTCTCTGGAGAAAGACTCGTTCAAAGGGGCGACTCTGTGATGGTGCCGACGCTAATCGGAACTTTGGCTATCACTGGATGGAAGGACAAGGTTCTGACAATTACGAATGTTCGGACATATATGGTGGAAGCGATGCCTTTTCTGAAATTGAAACGGCGAACATGAGGGACTACCTTCTGGAGAAGAACCAGGACGAACATGTCAAGGTACAAGATTTTGAACGTCCCTGGTAGTTTCAGTGCACTAAAAAGAACGCAGCAAAATTAAGGAGACCTAACCGAACCCTCATATTTTCTGTGACCCATTTCGATGTTTTGTGGTTTTTTAACCTAACTTTGGTTTCGTACAGTGTGCTGTTCTCTCAGAAAAATAAAAAACATAAAAATGGCATCTGTAGATTGAAATGTTTGTAAGGGGTAGCACTTTTTATACTCTATTATTTATTTACTAGTTAAAGTTTAACAGCGTTGCCAATAATTCATAATGATTTCTCTGGTAATAATTAAAATAATCTTCAAGATCAAATTGCAAATAATAGTTTTTCAACAGTGGTTTCCGTTGTATGTAGGGACTAGGGACATACCCAATCAGTTGCAAATACGTTTGCTTTGAAGTAAATAATGGTAGATAATATATGTTATTTATGTATTGATGAGATAAAGTCTGCCTGACTAATAGGTGAATCTAGTATTTATAATTATCTAGACACTTATTAGGCAGTATTTCTATACTACGTGTAGTACTTTAATCTGTGATACAACTAAGGAAACAATAATATAGGTACTAGGTAGCTACAATTACCAATACCAATCGCACAATCTGACAAACGCGCAAATCGGCCAAGAGTGTGCCTCACCTTGTGTTTGACACAACTGGTGCTGCGTCTTTTAGAAGCAATTTTTCGCTGTTTTTAAGTGTTTCTTAAGTATTCGTCGGTTTAAAATGCTTATATAGACAATTAAGTTATACGTTATGGGCAAAAAAAGTGTATTGTTTGCAAATCAAGCAACTCGCCAAAGGAGGTTAGATATCATGCGTAAGTACATAGGCGTACCTAGTTCGGGGCACGGTAAAAGATATACCTTTACCACCAGAAGGAAAATAATTCTCAACATGGGTATCAAACGAAAGGGCTCGACGGGTAGAAAACAATAAGGTGAATGACGTCATAATAAATCTAATATGGCGGCCTCCCCAAGACGGCGGATTGCCTAATTTTTCACAACATCCTCGACATGGGTATCAAATGAAAGGATTTGAAGAGTAGAAAACGATAAGGTGACTGACGTTATACTAAATCCAATAGAGCTGATGCCCGATGCCCCAAGATGGCGGATTAAATTTCTTTACCACCCTTCTGAGATGGGAATCAAATAGGTAATAATAAAGCACAAAATAAAATAAATAATAAAAAAACCTTTTTAAAAACAAGCTTTTAAGTAAGGTTTTCGTTAAGATAATTCAATGCCAAACTGCGATAAGGTTTTTTTAAATAAAAAAGCATGTCGCGCAAACTGTAAAAAAAATATATTCTTTGGCATGTACTTGCTTATCAACTAATCACTGTCCGATAAAATTAATTGGTACCATTGAGTAAAGGAATAAATAGGGGTTTACTCAATGTTGGTACCTACTTTTATGAACATCTCGCGCGACGAGCTTTTTGAAGTGTGGCATTGAATTATCTTAACGAAAACCTGAACTTATTTTATCCGTTTTAGTTCATGGCTTAAATAAAAGCTTGTTTTTAAAAAGTTTTTATTTTTTATTTTTTTATATTGTGTTCGCCGACCAGTCCACAACTACTAACTGCCAATAACATTGATAAGTTTGAATTTTAGAATTGACGCGTACTAGTTGTACCTGGGGTTATACTTCAATTTTTATAAAAAAAAATTGAGATATAAAGGCAAATATATTTTTTCCTATTTTTATAACTATTTTAAAAAAATAAGAGGTGCGCCACTGCCTTGTAATCGTTAGCACCAGATCTGTCACCCGAACTATAAACATTATTTTTTTTTATTATGGGAACAAACTTGCCAACACAAAGCCAGTTCTACGTTTTTTATTTTTCTGAGGCTGTTCTATAGTCTATCCAATATACAGCGGCAGTAGATATAAACAAAGTCACATGACCGCCTTGCGATCGATTACCAGGGTCGGACTAATATGCGATTCCCAGTGGCTTGTAATTCTGAACTAATTATTTTAAAAGTTCCAAAAATTGTGTTTCTACGTTTCGTGGATCTTTATAAATTTCCTTAAATTAAGTAGCAAAATAAATTTACAGAATATACTGCTCGCGATCCGATCTAAAATATGCGGGAAACTCGACTGAGGGAAGAGCCGGCCCTGCATTCTGCTCGCCGCGTAAACACTTGACATTTTATGACGGCCAGATCAATAAGAGAATAGGTCACGTGGTGGCCAATGTTTTGATCCACTGCCGCTGTATCTTGGATAGACTATAGGTACCGAGGTACCTCTGATGCTGTGAAATATCTTTATAATTTTGTTTCCAGGTTTACTTGACCCTACACAGTTACGGTCAGTACATTCTCTATCCATGGGGATGGAGCGAGACTACCCCTGATCCAGACAACGTTGACGAACTCGATTCTTTGGGTAACAAGGTCAGAGACGCTATTTTGGCGGTGAAAGGAACAGATTATTTGGTCGGCAATTCGGCGAAAGATTTGTACCCGACTGCCGGTGCCAGCCACGACTGGGCTATGGGTGCGGCAGGTGAGATATTATCATTATCGATATTGTTGATATTATAAGAGTTGATTATTGTTGTTACAGATATTCCGTTGTCTTACGCTATGGAGTTACCCGGCGGGGGATCTTTTGGCTTCAACCCTCCTGCTTCCGATATCATCGCGGTGGTTCAAGAGACGTGGGAAGGGATCAAAGTCTTCCAGAAGCACGTCGAAGAAAATTATTCCAAAAGTGGAAAGCAAGACTAGTTTATTTTAAAATGTTTAAAAAATACTTTTACATACTATTTAGGTTCATTTCACTTAACAGGCGTTAAAAGATTGGAAGGTTTTGAACGTTCCTGGTAGTTTTGGTGCACTAAAAGGAACGCAACAAAATTACGCTGACCTAACCCAACCTTAATATTTTCTGTATTTTTTATGTTTTGTGACTTAGTCACAAGAGAGGATAAAACCCACTTTACATTCCACGTTTCATTGGTCGACTCAAAATTATATGAACACTGTAGTAGCTTGTGTCCTTCCTCAATCAAAGCGTGTGCTCTACAGGTAGGTTTCTATTATGGCATTTTAGAGCAAGGAATATCTTTAGTACCTGTAGTTTTCGCTCGACATTCGCCGCGCGCCGGTTTCTATTATGGCATTTTAGGGCAAGGAATATCTTTAGATGCCTGCTGTACCTGTAGTTTTCGCCCGACATTCGGCGCGCACCGACGACGAGACGAGAGGCTTAATATTCACGTAACCTTGAGTCGGCCAAGGAAACGTGGAATGCAAAGTGGGTTTTAGCCTCTTTTGTGATTTTCTAACCTAAATTTTGTACGATTTTCTGTAACATAACCTATAAGACAAAAGTTTACTTATATATCAAGAAAAATGTGGGAAATATGTGGAAATATCTCGAAAAGAAAGTGTTTAGAGATGTAATTGCTACTTTTAAAACTTGCTGTAATAGACATTTTAAAAAATGGCGTTGTCAGTTACCCTGTACCTTTGCAGAAGGCAAATTGGTAGGATATATAAATCACCTTCAAAATTAAATTCAAGCTAACAAAACTCCTAAAAACCAAACTATTTCACAACTTTTCATTCATTTTAGCTTTACGTTTTTGGTGCCTGCGAGGGAGATTCATCGGAAGTCGATTTACAAAACCGATAAAGCTCAACGGACATTAAAAGCTTGCAAGTTTTTAAACGTTCCTGGTAGTTTTGGTGCACTAAAAGGAACGCAATAACAATTACGCTGACCTAACCCAACCTTCATATTTTCTGTGAACTTTTTTGATGTTCTGTTTTTTATGTTTTGTGATTTTCTAACCCAACTTTTGTACGATTTTCTGCAACATAACCTATAAGACAACAGTTTACTTAATATATCACGAAAATGTGGGAAACATGTGGAAATAACTTGAAAAGAAAGTGTTTGGAGATGTAATTGCTACTTTTAATACTTGCTGTAATTGTCATTTTAAAAAATGGCGTTGTCAGTTACCCTGTACCTTTGCAGAAGGCAAATTGGTAGGATATATAGATCACCTTCAAAATTAAATTCAAGGTAACAAAACTCCTAAAAACCAAACTATTTCACAACTTTTCATTCATTTTAGCTTTACGTTTTTGGTGCCTGCGAGGGAGATTCATCGGAAGTCGATTTACAAAACCGATAAAGCTCAACAGGCATTAAAAGCTTGCTAGTTTTTGAACGTTCCTGGTAGTTTTGGTGCACTAAAAGGAACGCAATAACAATTACGCTGACCTAACCCAACCTGCATATTTTCTGTGAACTTTTTTTGGATGTTCTGTTTTTTATGTTTTGTGATTTTCTAACCCAACTTTTGTACGATTTTCTGCAACATAACCTATAAGACAACAGTTTACTTAATATATCACGAAAATGTGGGAAACATGTGGAAATAACTTGAAAAGAAAGTGTTTGGAGATGTAATTGCTACTTTTAATACTTGCTGTAATTGTCATTTTAAAAAATGGCGTTGTCAGTTACCCTGTACCTTTGCAGAAGGCAAATTGGTAGGATATATAGATCACCTTCAAAATTAAATTCAAGGTAACAAAACTCCTAAAAACCAAACTATTTCACAACTTTTCATTCATTTTAGCTTTACGTTTTTGGTGCCTGCGAGGGAGATTCATCGGAAGTCGATTTACAAAACCGATAAAGCTCAACAGGCATTAAAAGCTTGCAAGTTTTTGAACGTTCCTGGTAGTTTTGGTGCACTAAAAGGAACGCAATAACAATTACGCTGACCTAACCCAACCTGCATATTTTCTGTGAACTTTTTTTTGATGTTCTGTTTTTATGTTTTGTGATTTTCTAACCCAACTTTTGTACGATTTTGTGCAACATAACCTATAATACAAAAGTTTACTTAATATATCACGAAAATGTGGGAAATATGTGGAAATAACTTGAAAAGAAAGTGTTTGGAGATGTAATTGTTACTTTTAATACTTGCTTTAATTGACATTTTAAAAAAATGGCGTTGTCAGTAACGCTGAACCTTTGCAAAAGCCAAATTGGTAGGATATTTAGATCACCTTCAAAATTAAATTCAAGGTAACAAATCTCCTAAAAAAACAAACTGTTTCACAACTTTTCATTCATTTTAGCTTTACGCTTTTGGTGCCTGCGAGGGAGATTCATCGGAAGTCGATTTACAAAACCGATAAAGCTCAAAAATTCCAATTTTTCGTAGTGGGCAAATATTTAAATTATCTTAAAAACTATGACAAAATTTTGGAGAAGAGATTTCCGACCACCATGAAAACTTACAGGGTGTTTATGGACGGATTTAGATTTTTTATAAGGGACTCTAGACAATACTTTAAGATAGTTTCGATGCTACATAAGACGCCCGGGAATTATAATAAATTGTTACGGCGAGAAATTGAACTTTACCATCAAATGCCAAATGACATGCGAAAAGTTTTTCCGATTTTAGTTCTGTCCACATTACCGTTTGCCTTTTACGTTCTTTTGCCTTTAATCTATCTGTTCCCGAAACAAATTTTATGTTCGCAATTTTGGTCGTTAGAACAGAAACACACGTACCGTTTACAATATTTTCAGGATAGACTAAACCATAGCAAACCACTGTTAAAGTACGTTTGAACTACTAATTTTTGACAGGACTCAGCTGCCTAATATTCTTTTAGATATCTTCAGGGTCAGTTGAACTATTTGAGCAAAAAAAATCACAAACTCTACGGCAAGTGGAATGACATTTTGGCCCAGATAAACACCGGAACGAATCCGTCCCCGGAACAAATCCTGGAATGCAAGGAACTGTTCGAAGGAGAACCGTATCACATCATGTACCTCAGCCATATGCACATTGTAGGGCAATCTGTCGCGTAACGTCAAATATTGTTTGACATAACCGTCACTTTTTGCAGAAACATTTACTGAAGTCGCACGCGTTACACTCTGGCTGGTTTCGGAGGACGAGGCTCAAGGATAGAGCCGCCATTTTGATAGAAATGGATAAGGCCATAATGAGGGAAGGTGGAGTCCACAATATACCGTTGGAAGCTTTAAAACACTGTTGTTATATCAGAGGTAAGCGACAGATGGCAGAAAACAATTGCTTGGTGTCATTTTTCAAGGCCTACTTGTATTAGTATAGCTTTACAACAATGATGGATGACCAAAAACAAATGCTAGTTGTAATTTTCCAAGGCCTGCTTGAGGAAGAATGACTTGTTGATATTTTAGGTTTAAATCCCACAAATATGAGAACAGAGGACATGGTGAATTGGTTAAGAAATTGGATAAAGGTTTCTAGTCAAATAAATCAGAACAGTGTGTCGTTATTGTTGCACTGCCCGATTTTGCTCGGATTTAATGAAGAATCTAACATTATTTTGATGAGCAAGAAGAAATAATTATTGTTTTAATGTTATTGAGTTACCAAATAAAAGCTATTTTGTATTAGAATATCTTTATTTAAAAATTAATAATTTAACAATAATTAAAACATTGCCTGCCAAGAAATATTCATCAACTTTGTCCGAAAGGTATGAAACTTGGCAATTCCCCTAATTTTGGTCTTGATCGAATACCAATAATTTCCTCACAAATATTCTCATTTTCGCTTTGTTTTTCGACATAATACCTCGGTTTCTCGATTTTTTCATTTTTCTCGTCCACTTTTATTTTTTTCTCTGAACATTTCTTGGCAAAATTTACCTGATACTTTCTTACCATTTTTCCGTGAGGGTACGGACAACGCTGCTTCACACATTTTCCATTCTTCTCGAACTCGGGACACAAAAATTGATGCCGTTTATTGCACTAAAAAAATCTCTTGAAAATACGAAAAGCCCTAAAATTTTAGCAATACCTGAGCGGCTTTTTGACAAAAACCTTCCAGAAAATCTCGACAGATTTCAGCTTTCGGACTAATCTTCACATGTAAATATTGGCAATTTTCTTTTGAACAAGAGCCTTCTAAATAATATTTGCACGTCGGCACTTTTTCTTTTGAAACGTTGTGAGAAAGAAGGCATCTTTCGTTGACACAAGCGCCTTGAAGGAATCTTAAAAAGTGAGGTTAGAACACAGAAATTTGAGGTTATGTACATACTTTGTGCACAAAGCTATCTGAGCGGGGTCATGCTTTTTGCCGCATTTTCCGTTTTCCTTTCCTTTGCAAGTGCCAAATTTTCGGTAATATGGACACGGGATGTTGCACTTTTTCAGTTTTTTCGGAGAAATTCTGGCAACCCTGCAAATAAATGGCACTGAGTATAAGATTTGAAGGAAAACACCTCTGAAGTGACGCCACCTATTATTCAGAGTAAGAAGTAGAAGTTATATATATTTTTAATGTTATAAATCCAATGAGCCTTTTAACTTTTAATTCATCTCTCCAATGATAGATGACAGACGGTTTTTTGACAATTTGGCAATCCTGACTGCTCTATAAATAATAATGTATGCAAGTTGGAACCAAGGTTTGAGTTTGGACAACCCTCAGACAAGTGGGACCACAAAACAGAAAAGGATGGTTTTGAGGTTATCTTACACATGAAATTAGAACTTATTTGAATCCTACCTGATTATTTTTCTTCTTGTAACCAAAGATTTCGTCCTCTCCCTTTTGAAAACCTTCTTACAAGGCGACTTACGAACAAATTTGTAAACTGACTTGACATTTTTGTCGATTGGAAGAACTTTTTTAAAAGGTACAGAAGTTATCACAGCTTTGCTCAATGTGTTGGGTGATGTATTATATAAAATACCACGAATATTCACTAAATTACTCTTCTTAGCTTGTCTAAGTAACTTAATTTTAGCTAAGTCGCTTATACTGAAGAATCTATTCATGTACACGTATTTCTTCTTTGATTTTACAACACCTTGACTAGAAAGTCTTCTGTTATCGAGCCTGAATCTGCTCGACGGATATTTCTGGATGTTCGGTTTAACGCAGGTCGATTTGATGATTTTAAACTTCGATTTAACCGAATTTCGACGTTTTGGAACGTTATTCGCCGGTGCACGAATCAATTTTGTTCTCGTAGAAACGAGTGTTGCTCGTTGCGGTTCCGGAATTTTCTTACGGTCATTTTCTTCGTTATTTGGAGGAGAAATTGCATTCAGCACTTTTGGATTAATGTGAATTTTCTTGGGGTTTACATGAACATTGCATTTCATTACATTTGGATTGACGTGTATCACAGAATTAGCGGAAAAATTTGGATTAACGTACACTTTCTTGACGTTGTTTTGAAAGTGGGGATTCACCAAAACCGTAGTGTTAACTTGCTGTAAGTTTTGTACTGGATTAACATAAACAAATCTGTTTTGGGACAAGTCTTGTGCCCTCTGCTGAGTGAAAGCGTTGTACGAATACTGGTCAGAATATTCTGAAAAATTACGAAATTTACGCGTAAAATTTGTTGAAAAGGTGTAGTACGTACGCATGCTGTTATTCATCGTCCTAAATCAAATAATTAAGCAAGAATTTGATCAAATATGTTCACTTTTGCACTTTAAAACAGGCGATGACGCAGTTTAGACAAAATAACTTGATGGGATCACGACGTGATGAAATGACGTATGACGTATGTCGTATGTCTGTCCATTGTCCATAATTTTATTGTGTCCACAAAATATAAAGTTTAGGTTATTTTTGTCCATATGGGAATTGTACATTTGAACTACTTGCAACTTTCCTTTTACCTGAAAAAAAGTGTCAACAGGGTTAGAAATTACGTGACAAAATAATTGTTTGAAGCCACTTTATTTCACCGCATTCCAAGACTCTTAATTTTCTTCATAAATTCCTCAACTCTCCCTCCATCAACGTCTTCCCTCCAGTCTCCATTTTTCTTGAAATGCGAGCCAACTATTATCGCATCTGCTTTTGTATAATCTTCCAAATTGTCCAGTGTTACACCGGAACCAACCAGAACGGGCAGAGTAGTGACCGACTTCAGTTCGTTCAGTTCGGTTTTGCTCGCGGGATCACCTGTGGCAGTTCCGGTCAGGATGACGCCGTCGGCCAGAAAAAATTCTGCCGCTTTCGCTGTTTCCGTCAACGATATATCGCTGGTGATGGCATGTGAACTAAAAGGGGTTTTATTTCATTCGTCTGTATGCACAAAAGTAATAGTTTGTTACCTGTGTTTTTTCTTTATGTCGGCAAAAACCATTACGTTATCAGCTCCAATACTTTTTCTATACCTTAAAATTCGACCGGCGTTGGCGTCAGTAAAGCCCTCATCTGCTACGTGGCTAAAAACGAATCCTTCTGCCCTGATGAATTGTAGGGAGCAAGCTTTGGCGATGGCTAGCGCCTCAGTGTTACCACAAGCTAAAACCTGCAGAATGTTTAGGGTTCTGATTGGTGATCGGTGTAGCTAAGAGGAAAGTTACCTGGACGCCCGTAGAGACATTCTTTGGGACGATTTTCGAAATTTCGGTGCAAATTCGAGACATGGCTGCAGTTATCTCTGGTCCTAAATGTTTAGATTGAATGTAAGGTACATCGTGCATGTTTTCTACTATTAATCCGTCCTATGAAAAATATTTTCGAGGCTTCCTGATAAAAAAAAAATTGTATGCGTAACTTACCACATCATTTTTTAAATATATTTCAGTTTCTTTTATCGCCTTTGAAACAATTTTATCGACGCTACCACGAGTGCCAGAAAAAAGTGGCGTACCTAAAATGAATTCGTTGAATCTCCCTGGTAAGGTTGACCTGACCTAACTTTTATGTTTTGTGAGAAAGTGGGGTTAGAATTTAAAGGGGTGGTTGATCAAGGTTATCATTATCAATAAATCCTTTATGATCATTGATCATTAAATTAAGATTTTTTAATTACCTGGTAGCGGTTCCACGTGTATCATTCCGATTACAGAGCACTTTTTGGGAAATAACGCACGAAATTTCAACATTTCTTAGGTAAGTTTTGTGTGTAGATTTTAGGGGATATCAAGCAACCACAGCAGGGCAAATGCTTGAAAATAATTTTAGGTTAATTTAAGTCAAGATAAAGACCATGGCCATGGCCAACTGATGAAATGAAACAGGTTGGTGCAACATAGGTAGTTTTTATTATTTTCAACTTTTTATAACTTTTTCTCATCAAACTCTTTGAAATATAACCACGAGATTTTTCTGCCCTTACGGTTTTACGATAAACTAACATATATATCACTCTTTTTCACGGTTTTTTCGATTTTTTCACACTACATACTTTATAAACTAATACACTTTAATCCATACATTATTAAAATACATTCATAAAGACTAATGGTGCTTTTACACTCAAGCAAAAATAGATTATTACATTCTAGTTTTTACCGATGCACACATATCGACCACTCAAGAAAAATTGACTGCACGTTTTATTGTATTTTTTTGGGTAATTTATTTTAATACTAGATGTGTGGCAGATAACGATTTTTCCAATTAGAAAAATAGCTACGTTGAGCGTAAATTTACAAAACGAAAATCACTAGCATACGTTAAGCTAATGAAGATATTATTCTTCCAAAAAATTAACCTAAACTATTAAAAATAAAGTGTTACTTTTTTTGTACTGATTTTTTGCATTTACACCATGGCTTCTTTTATTTACCTATTTAATTTTTGTTGTTATAATCACATATGCCTTGAAAACATCAAACAAATAAATAGTGGGCTAATGTCATAAAAGAAGCCATGGCCACTTGGATGGCTCCCAATAAAAAAAAAAATAAAAACTAAAAACAGATTTTCTCATCACAGAGCGTTAAAGATAAATAAAAACAAATACATTGAGACTCGTAGTATTAGTTAGAAATATTGTCTAGTTATAATTACATAATCATAATATTATGACTGATATTATTTTTTATTTTGTGCAAAGTTTGAATCACAGTAACAACATTTAAATTACTGAGAAAAACACGATTTGGGCGTGTTTTATTTTTAAATTATTTTGTGACATTCGGTTATATAAATTACTATACACATTATTTCGCGATTTTGAGTATTTTGTAATTTATTTAGCAGCGTTGCAATTTTTTCTTGAAAAAATTCAAGCATTTTCAATTTGACATTTTTGCTAATAGTCGAAAAATACCTAAGTATAGGGAAATTGATGCTTTTACTAAAAATAGTTTTTGCTGTGTGTACAAAAATGTTTGTGTGTTTACAAAAATGACGTTTGAATTTAAAAAAAAAAGTAGTTTGTTTTAACGCCCGTATAAAAAAATTTCCAATTCAGATATGCCATTTTTGTAAATAATATCCCGAAAAGTAACAATATTTTGGGGATATTATTTACAAAAATGGCACATCTGAATAGAAATTTTTTTATACAAGCAAAAAATTTAGCAACACTGCTTCCAAATCTCAAAACACCTTCGTTAAAATGTTAAATTAAATAAAAATATCAGCAGAAAAATAAGATTGCTCAAAATCGATAAAAATATTATGAGATTTCACTTAACAAAATTATAATCCATATTTACATGAGAAAAAAATAAATCACATTACCTGAAAATTGGTTGTGGTATAAATACTTCCCAACTGGCCTACTCGAAAATATCTTTACTTAATGCCCAGTTTAATTTTTTCGAAAAAAAATTCGACCCGTTTTCAAAATAAATTAATCGCTTTTTTACTTCTACTATTTTATTGCATACGATTATTTTATTATGAGAACTGGCCTCAAGTGTAACTAGTAATGTGATTTCTATACAACTACTAAATAAATATTTTGAAAAACGGTGAAACTTGAAAATGGCGGGGTCGGCATGATTTTTTATATTTTTTTATTTTTTTTTACATTTTGAACACAATTGGTGCTTTGGTTAGGATGATTGTTTATTATGTATTTTTGCCTAGGTTTATCAATTTCTTCCATACGATAAACAAAATTTAAACAATTATTATTTCGAAAAATATCAATTACTTTTTTGTTTAACGGCAATGGCAGAGATCTAAAAAACCAGGCGTTCAAGATTCGTCGAAAGCAAAAAAAATCAAAGCTGACAAAGGTTTTTTAATCAATATACCCCTTGTCAAATAATAATAAATATTCGAACCTGAAGATGTCAAATAAGACAAAATAAAACAGCTCACATCTTCAAACCCTGTTCAGTGTCTCGCTTCGAACGAACCTCGGTTTTCAAAAATCGCACCGACCCCCCCGGTTCTAAACTATAAATCATACCATAGCGCGGCTCAAACTTCCTTCTATATATTACTTATTCCCGAGATCATCTTTCCGACGAAAGCCGACCCTCGACGTGACAAACGTCGAAGGTCGACATTCGGACCGCCGAGGACGGCCGTCGCCTAGCAACACTTGCGGTTGTTGTTGGCGCACGAGCGCTGGGCCCCCTGCGACCGTTCGCCCCTCCTCTGCCGTCTGTTCAGCACCTGCTTGACGGCGTTGGTGCGCGCCAGCTGCTGGCGGGCGACGTCCTCGTACGCCCGCTTCGCCTGCGCCTGCAAAGTGCGGTTACGTCGGTTTATGCCTGTCTTGCGTTGGCAATTTCTTCATGAATTAATTCATGAAGTCACTTCAAGGACAAATTAATATAAAAAATCGTGTATTACACTGTCAATTTCTTCATGAAGTTACTTCACGAATTGGAGCATGTTCTATTTTCCGTCAAGTTTTGCGTGAACTTCAGGAGTACCCACATTGAAAATTTGAACACAAGGAAGGTTATATTTTGATACTGGTTTTTGTTTGAGGCATTAGACGAGGAATAGAGGAGAGTACATAATTTTAAAGATAATATTGTTGACTGAACAGATAATCCTCACCCAACGATAATATACTTAGATAAAAAGTGTGTGCAATGTTACAATGTTTTATTTATGTATTCCGCTGCCAAGGCACAGCTCCCTCATTCACGAAATAATCACAAAACTCCTCTCGGGCAGCAACGCAAGCATGTCTTGCGGTGATGAGCATGTTTGGTAAGAAAGTCCAAATTGAAATACTATATAGTCTTTATAAAGCTCTTCTAGGATGGAAGTAGGACATTCGGGTCTCAAAAATTATGTAATGTGCAACATGCCAATGTTATGGTTTGCACTTTCTCCACATTCATATTAATCGTAGTCAAAAAAACTCTAAATCGTTTGGCTAAAATGCCAAATGCATTTTCAACTACTCTTCTAGCCGGACTTAATCTATAGTTAAAGGTGCTTTGGATGAAGATGGATATGGTTAGAAAATATGTTCTGATAGGGGAAATGCAGCACAAAAAAAATTATTTTGTTATTTATTCTCTTGTGTTGGTATTTGCTAGAATCTGACATAAGGTGCCAAAAAAATTCATCAATTTCTTCATCAGTGTTAAATAGAACTTGTGAATAAATTCATGAATTTATTCATAAACTTATTCATGAATTAATTCATGAAGAAATTGTCAATGTAAAACAGGCTTTAAGTCCGGTCTTTGGTCGGGGTCTTAGAATATTAAGCCACGGGAAGGAGTCCACATACGTACTTTAACTGTAATGACGTGGGCAACAAAGATGGACATATTGTTCGTCTACCCACGACGGTTGATAGTTGCCGATTGTAACCAATCTTCGGGTCATTTTTGTTGAATTGTGTTTTTAAACGTTTGGAATATGAATTATTGTTGTAATAATTATAATTATTGTACGTAGTAATTATTAAGAACTTCTGAGTGTACTTATAAGTTTATCGTTTGTAAATACTGTGCGAAGCAAAAAGACGATAAGGTCAACTGTGCGACTTATTTAAAAATAAACTTTTGGCTGTAACATTTCATAGGTAAGTGATTTTTACTACTTAAAATTTGTCATAAATTTAATTGTTACTTTCTTAAAATGATATTTTGTTCGTGACATTTGTGGTTAGGCACCACAAAGCCAATGACCGAGAAAAATAAACATAGAAATGAGAAATGGCCTAGATAAGTTTTGTGTGGCTACTGAAGAAATATTCAAAATATTTATATTTACAACTACTGTAAACAAAAAACAGTGGCGTGCGTGCAAAAACACGAAATTTATTGAAAATAAATTATTGCTGTTTTATACTGTCCGCTGATCACAATACCACAATAACAATCAGTATAATAACTATTCATGTGTAGTAGTTTGTAAAACTAAAAATAATTAATGCTAAAATATCCAAGTAAAAATAAGAATTTCTGAACTCCAAATCTGCGACTATGTACTTACACATGAAATGTTACATCATTTGTAGAGATTGCTTGATTTGCAAACTATGCACTTTTTCTCATTGTCTATTGCATAAAATGTTCATGTCAAAAAAACACAAAAAATAAAACCAAAGTTAAAAAAGGTCACTATAAATGCAAGAGAGAGACACCGTGTAACGTCATTTTGAACGGCGGCCATTTTATATGTGGCAGACGAAGTGAGTACCTACGTTGTGAGTGAAATTCGAGAATTTGTGAATTAAAAGTAACATCGATTAAGCAGAAGTGAAAAGCAAGAGCCCGGGATTTCGTTTCACAGGCAAATATTTAACAAGCTACCTTTGAAAGATGCCTTAAAACTTTATTTTTTCTCAATATAACTTATTTAAATTCCTTCTACCTTTTAGTATGATAAAGTGCATTGTTTCTTTTTGTAAATAACCAACAACACTATACTCTATTCAAACTAAACGCAAGTGAAACATAAACAAAAGTTGTTGCATGGCTAGAGCGTGATACGCACGTGCACGTGATCGGCTTACTATTGGCTAGCCGGCAATAAAGTCTGACCCGGCGGGCGAGTGCAGCGAGTCGGTGTTTCTTACAGAGGTGTATTGAGTTGCAAGCGGACCTTTATTTTTTTCCGATATAATTCTTTCGCCGTTTATTAATTGTTGGAACTACGATTTGTGTTAATAGTAGAAATTTGCAGGTAAATGAATGACTAGGTGTGCCATAAAAGTTTGTTTTTTAAGTTCTTAATACTGGGGCATATTATTTTAATATTTTATATTATAAAATTCATAGAGATCGTCCTTAATGCGGCCCTGCCTCGTATTAGCCGTCAGAATTGTGCACCTGCTTCCATCCTGTAAATGTTTACGCACCACTTGCATTTAGTTTGAATAGAGTGCAGTGTTGTTTACATTATTAGCGCTTTGTAATCATGGCAACCTCGCCTTTGGCCTATTGCAAATCAACAACAATTAATTCTACACTTAGCAAATAACAGAAGTCTCCTTCCTGAGGTTCTATATTCCAAGGGTCGGGCACGATACACAGAAAACGGTATGTCCACGCGCAGGTGCTGTGACGTCAACGGTGACGCTTATTCGACAAAATCACGGCTTGCTTTTATTTTTAAACGGAAATTTGACTCGTTTTATAGTGAGCTAGGCAACCACATATACACCAAAGTGTCTCAAGGTGCCTACATTCTATCTTTGGATATATAATTTGACGCGAAATTGATAAGTGACGTATGTCAGTGAGACTAATTTCAGGACTATTTTTTATAAGTTGGCCGCGCGTGACGTAGATGCGCAGAAGAGTTTAATTTTCGTTCTCCTAGCTGGCATACCGTCATCTGTGTATCCTGGGGTCGGGCCGGACCGCGCCGGACCAACCCAAAACCGACCGCCCCCACCCACCTTCTGCGCCCGCCTGCCCATGGCGCGCTCCTTCTCCTGCCTGTCGGCGGCGCGCAGGCGGTTCAGGCCGCGCTGCGCGCCGATCGCGACGGCGCGCTGCGCCCCCTCCGCCCTCAGCCCCGCCCCCGGCCCCGCCCCCCGCCCCATCGCGACGGGGGACGCGTCGTCCGGCGAGGCGGACCGGCTGCGCGGCCTCAGCTGCTGGCGGCGCCACTGCGTCGCCGCCGCGTGGTGGTACACGCTCATGCTCGGGTGCTCGATCAGCAGGTTCTCCAGCGGCGAGGTCGCCACGTGCACCGGACCTGCAGAGCGGACTCCGTTTTAATCGGGACGGAATTCGATACAAATGCGGCACACGTTACCGGCGGAGGTGAAGCACGGCGGGGGCGTGATGAACCAGCTCTCCTCCATGTAGTGGGCGGCCGGTATCGATCCGGTCGACGACGCCCGCGTGAGGGCGGGCGGCAGGGGCGAGGCGGCGGCGTCGAGCCGCTCCGATTGGTCGGGCCGAGCGGCCGCCGGCCACGCCCACCCGTCCGGTCGCTCCTCCCCCCCCTCGCTGTCCGCGTCCGACTCGCCCTCGCTGTCGCGCCTACGGCAAACGGGGGCGTGGTTATGGGGGCCGTGGCTACAGGGGGCGTGGTCAAGGGGTTGACGGCCGGCGATTGGTCCGGCCGCGATTTTTTTACCTGTCGACGAGCACCCAGTCGTCCTCGCGACGCGCCGTGCTCAGTCTCACGTTGGTGGCGGGTTCGGGCGGTGACGTCACGGCGCCCAGGAGGTAGTTGGCCCAGTTTTGGAACATCTGGAACGGCGTTGTTGAAAAGAACGAATACGGTATTTATGCGGATTTTTTTTGTCGAAGCGCGACATAAACAAATTTAAAATGTTTACCAAAAACTTTCGGTAAGCACGGAGAAAGCCATACAAAAATATTGATATGAAAACACAAAGAAACGTTACAATCTTCGGTAAACAATGAGCTTATTACGGGTTATTATGATACTTTTAATAAATTATACGTCGGCGATTCACTTGAAACTTGCATGTAATACATTAAATGTATTACATGCAAATTTTCTACTATGTAGGCAGTTGCGTATCCAGAATTAACGTCTGGGGGGGGGGGCAAGCACTTATAAAGAACAAAACTCTGTCTATAATTTTAATGAATAAAAACAGAACAAAAACATATTTTCTAAAATAAATAAATACACGGTGTCCGGAAATAAATGCACCAACTTGAAAAATTAGAAAGAAAAATGGAAAATATGACGAAAAGTTCATATGAACATGGGTCCGCAGATGTTTGGTTTTCGAGATGCAGGGTGTTTAAATTGAAATTTTATTTTCGATTTTTTTATGTAACTTTTTGAGACGACAAAATTTTCTTTGGGAAAAGAAGTCATAATTTGATATTATTTTTGGTGCAACCCGTAGAGGGCGCTGCGTACGCTATCATTATTTAATTTAATTTGCCCTAACTTTTTTGACAGTAAACTTTTACGACATTTTGTGAATGTATCCTCTTCCCACACGTTTTCTAAGCAAAAAAAGGTAGGTATACTTGATGAATAACGCCAAAGGTGACAGTTTTCGAGAAATTTTCAAATTTCTGCATCGATGCAGGTGCATATCGACACTCGTATGCAATTAAATTCAAAATAAAATTTAAATAAACAAGCACATTTATTTCTTACACTTTAATTAACTTGTTTTTTTTTGCAACAAAATTTTGTTGTGTCTACGGACCTACGTCCATATGAACTTTTCGTGATATTTTCCATTTTTCTTTTTAATTTTTTAAATTATTACCGAAAATAATGCTTCTTCGAACCAGTAAAATCTATATCACAAAATCAAGTACCTATTCTTTTTTTGGTCTTGAACTCGTCAAATATATCCTCTGGAGATATGGGTATTTCAGGGAACACATAAAGGAGTGTTAACCTCCGACCAATTTGGTCGGAGGTGTTAACCCATTCAGTCGGTTTTCGCTAATAGGTATTGTTTCTAATATAAATTTTTAAAAGTTTCAGTTTTAAAAATAACAAATTGTAGACGTTTGATGTTCACGGCATTTTCAGATTAGGCCAGGAGTATATAATTTTTGGTATTACTAATTTTGATATTACAAATAAATCTCGTTTATCAGCTCTGGGGGGGGGGGGGGGGCAATTGCCCCCTTTGCCCCCCCCCCCCCCTGAATACGCCACTACATGTAGGTATCGAGAATTGTACTAACTTTTGTTAGGTATGTTCGAGCCCGTTTTTTTTGTGACTTGACCTTTGAATTTTGAATTAACATCGTCAATTTGATGCCACCTACGACCCAGCGCAGACCTAGCTACGTGATGTAACCATCATCGATGCAAAAAATTGTGTCATTATTAATAATTAAAAAAATTCTATCTACATACTTTAACCATATCAACGCAATTAAAATATTCAAAGAAATTAACATAATCGCTCTATAATGAGAACAACTGGATTCTATTCCAACTTTTCCAAGGTCAAAGTGTGACTATACTCGTTTGAATTATTCATTTGTTACTTGCAGTTTGAAAATCCGAAATTTTCGACCAAGTTTTTTTTTTTTCGGAAAATTTAGTTCAGTCTTATTTTTAGACGCACGTGTTTGGACGTATAATAAGAATTTTCGGTTTTGTACTTAGGTCTAATTAAATGAATGGTATTTTTGAGCGAGTTCCAAAAAGTGACATAATTCCTATGTCTAAAATAATTTGGAACAGGTGCGCCGAAAAATATCTGGTTGGGCTCCACTGTTAACCGGTTTTTTGGAATATACAGTGTGTCCCAGAATAATAGTAGACGAAAGATTCCCCTAAACAAGATTTTTGCTAGATAATTTCTTGGTCAATAACCCTTTTTATCAATCTTCTATCCTCGAATAAAATATCAATTCAAAGGTTAGACACTGTTTAGTAAACATTTTAAATCCTGCCTTGCTATTTATTACTTAAAAAAATAAACTGTTGCATCACCCAGGATTTTACGGTGTTGTTTTTTCTTTAATCTTTTGAAAGTCGTGATAAACGAAACTATACTGCACTTTTTAAATAATATCCTTGCTTTGGACAATCCAAATTAACTTTTGTTACCGCTGTCGCAATAACAAGTGCAACAGAACAATGAGTCAACAAAAACAGTCAATAAAGTACCTAGGTAGGTCTAGGTAAATAATTATAGTTTCATAAAATTGCCATAATATTCATTTCAGCATCTCTGAAAACTAGAAAAATATGGTGGTACCTAAGGTAAATGCGAATGAGTTGTAGGTACATAGTTTTGCACTAGGTATTTAATAGAATTTTCAAATTTACTGTCCGGCTTCCAAAATGCCTATAGGTTTATTTTTAGGTAGGTACCTACCTACCTATTTAATTTGGAATTATATGTAGGTACATACCTAAAACCTAAGGCACAAAAGTTGCGTGATTATGGGAAATCATAAAGTCATATCTATTTTTATAGAAATGAGTCAAAGGGATAAAAATTAATGACTGTGTAGGTGTGTCTATCTGCAATATTTCAACAAGTCCTGAAAAAAGAACGGAAATACAGCTAAATTAATAAATATAGAAATTTATTATGGAATATTAAATACGAGATCAAATATTTATAAAAACGTAAACACAATTTATAAAACTGTAAAGAGAGAAAAGAGAGAAAAAAAGAGATGGAAACACAAAAGTACCTCTGTCCTAAAAAAAAACACTTTAAACGACCTTCAAACACTTTTTTCACTCACAATATTTTGATACACACCAAAACAAAAACAAACTTACTTTTTCTATTTCTCCCTTCCTCGGTACAACAAAAAAAACAAATTAAAAACTACGAAAATACTGGGCTGGGACGGTGCTGTTGCGTACTCGCGAAACTCCGATCGGAATCTAGTCGCCTCGAAACAAAAAAACTGCGCTGACGCGTTTCCACGGCCTGCCGGGATGCTCAGCTGATGGCGTGCGATGTTTTGGCCGCGGCCGCTAGTCAGCTGTTCCGCCCCAGCCAGCTTGATGCCCACCTGGTCGCGCCGCGTTGCCGGATCCTCGGATCTTTCCCCGGATTTCGCGCGTTAGATTTTCTAGGTAGCGTAGATGCGCACGATTTAAAATTCGATTCTTACTACAGTCGGCGCGCAAAGTATAAGCTGTGTTTTTTTTTGAGGAAGACGCGATAGCACCGCGAAGTTTTAACCGATTTTTAAATAATTATTCTTCTGGGGTGGGGAATTTCTAAGAGTGGGAATAAATCCGACAACGGCGCCCGGCCAGAGAGCCAATAGCATGCGCCCTGAAATTCGCTTTGTTCGATTGTTTTCGTGTCCTGCGAAAGCGGTGTTGTCACATGCCTTGGTTTCGGATCAATTATTATTATTATATTAATCATTTTGTAATAACAGGAGTAGTAATTAAATATCGTTAATCGTTAGTGTTTTATGTTATGAGTAGGCGTCGGTTTTATGTACTGAAAGGCGATTTAATAGGTATGTGTAGGTTTTTCCAGAGATTCTTATAGGTATTTAAATCGGTTGTCTCGTCACAAATATTTTACAAAAAATCACATAGGTACGATTTTCACGAAGAAACAGGATGTAGGTACCTACAATGGTACCACGCTAGATTATTTGGCAACAACGCCTGGAATCAAGAACTAGTTTTCAAAGTGCTGGGCATCATAGAAAATTCACAAATTATTTGTAACCTGGCAAGTTACCATTTTTGGTAATCGATGACTTTCAAATTATGTATCTACTGATGTTCAAGAAAAAAACGTTGTAATAATAATTATTATTAATTGTCATCGTGTACTCTGAACTGAACCTTATGATTATTTTTGTAATCTCGTCAAGTGGCTCTTATGATATTTTATTATTGTATGTATTTGAACGAACACAAGTTTTGTGGTGTTCCAAGGTATATACCTAGTAAGTACCTACTTTAAAATGTGTTTATACACGTCATAATACGTTAAAATTTTCCCAGGTAATTTTATATTCTACCTAGGAGAAAAAAACAAACATTATCGTTAATATTTTTATCAACAATACACAATACCTTATCGCATCTTAGTAACACGCTGTCTAGCAGTGGCTGTTGACTAAATACCATTATCTTTTTTTTTCTTGTATACGGGATAAGATATAACTGCTCTTATCATCGCCTATTTTGTACTTTTTATATGCTGCTTTCGACAAAATAACAAAGGTTTTGTTTTTCCAGAATGCCATTATTTTTATTTTTTAGCTATTTCAATGGGTGACTAATCCATGAGCGGACGTGTTGGATCATGTCAATACGTGTTTTAACCTTAACTGGTTACTGGTTGCGCAAGTAAAATTTTTTGACATAATACCTCTGTCATTCAAACTACGCACCTATGTTCAATTTCTGAAAAAACATTTCCCTTCAAGTTTCTGTTTGAGTTTCACCATTTGAAAACAAAAGATTTTTATCTGTGTTGACTTCCTGCGCAAATCGAAACGCTTCGCTTCATACATTACATAGTGGCACACGTGTTCCTTTATATACATTTATGCAAAGTAGGTATCTACGAAAAGAAACGAGAGCGTTCTAATATAAATAAAACGCAATTTATATTCATGCTCCTCGGCGGTTTGCTGAACCTTTGACGGCGCAACCGCCACCTTCGATTTTTTTTCGCGTTTGGACATTTCTAGAAACGTCGGTAATTACAGCTGAATAGTGTTCCGACCCACTTCGGACTCGAGTGCACCGCGGTCTACCGCCGATGATTTGAAAAACAGCGCGTTTAGTTGGAGTTCTTTGTTCCTAGGCGTAAAAATGAAAATCGGTCGACAGTTGATGGAAATGTGCTTTGGGCCGGCGCGGCGTTGTCAAGTCTCCGGCAAGAGACTGAGGATCGTCAATTGTGATTGTTTTCCGTAAAACTGATGCAGTTATCGAAATGGTGCAAGAGGAATTTCTCTGATAAATACCAAAAATATTAGGTTCTAAGTAAGATTTTGCCAAAAATTCTATAATTTTTTTATTAACCTACAAACTTACCACAAATAAGTATTTTATTCTTAAATTGGCACCAATGTCAGTGTTTCTTCAGTTTCAAAGTTCCCCAGCTGATAAAAATCTGACGGCTATCGCGTAGTTTTGTATGGCAGCCAAAATATTGCGAAATATTTCGTGGAATTCTGTAACAAAAACAATCCTGCGTCAAGCAATTATGTGGAGAAAAAAACACTCGGATTTATTTAAAAAATGTTGCGCGCTTTAACCTGACGACAGTTTTATAATATTAATATTCAGTCCTTACCGAGTACCTAACACTGTAATGTACGTGAGGCGAGTTAATAACTCATTCAGTTTTTTAATTAAGCTATTAATAGTTGCGGTCTCTCAGTCGCAATGGAACGGTTTTTAGACGTTTTTTAGGACGCCAAACTACTAACACACTACTTGCTGGTTTCAGTCTATATTTACTACTGAAAATAACAGCGGAAACGCAGAATAATCTGCGCCGAATAAAAGGAAAATATACGCATCAAAAATTACACGCAAAAATAAAAACGCTTTGTAAATAATATCGTAAACATTAGGTACTACGGCGACGTTTTATTGTAACGTCGGTAACACGAAGCCTCGTTTTTTTTTTATTCGTCCTGATTGGCAAATTTAAATTTTCAATGTGGGTGTAATAAGTTTCGTTTGACAGAAAGGTGACGCAATAGATTTGGCAACAAGGCGACAGTGCTACAATAAACACGACCTTGGTTTCCATTCTAGTCACCTATAGCTGTGTTCGGGTGAACTTGAGTAAGTTCATGGAAAAATCACAGCCTACTCGGTTGGCCAATTTTGTTTAGTATGGTATACAGTGCTATAAAATGAATCTACTATTTTCGTTTCCTCCACCAGGGACGTACTGGGGGGATATGTAATATTGAGTAAAGACGCGTATTCTTCAAAACAAAGGGTTTTCAAAATTATCAAAGAAAAACTGTCGCCTTGCATTCAGCGGTGCAATTAATATATATATTTGAGTATACTGACTGCGTCAGAGATATTTTTAAAATTGAAAATCGTGCCAGCTAATAAAATAATAAGATGCTATTGGAGTAATATACCTAGGTACCTACACTTGTTTAGCTTGTGCAAAGTGGTTGACCTTACCAGATAGGTATATTTTTTGCAATGAAACAAAATAGCTAATTTATTGTCACTGGCCTACTATTATTATACCTAGGTACCTACCTACATATTTTTGATAGGTATACTATGAAAGAAGTTAGTTGCACTAAAACAGATTTTGAGCTTTTAAAGAACAAGAATCCGGATTGAGTTTTATTTTTATTATACATATTTGTTTACAAAATTGTTTGTTTCAAAACTAGGTAATTATTTTATAATAATTTAAAATACCTAGCAGGTTGTGTAGGTTAGTAATAATATGTCTGCAAAAACAAGTTTTTGCACTGTCATCGATTAAATGTGTTTTCAATCGGAATAAAATTAAACGTCCAATGATTTTTTTATCGAGTGGCATAAGTTTAAATTATTGTCTAGAATATTTTATGTTCAAGTGGCACTTTATAGCTGTTGAGTGTTGGAATGTAAAATGTCTGCCTCTAAAATATCAATATTTAAGTTATGCATATTATAATTTTGTTGGCCTAATTTGAAAAAGTAAAGTCATGCCCACCTGGTGATAACATTATAATGCTATAAGCGTATTTTATAAACGGCTCCTTTGATTTTTGGCAAAACCGAACGATATATTTGTTAAATTTTCGAAATAACCCTCTGTTTTTACAGATGGAACACTGAAAACAAAAGTTTGCATGCCAGGGTAACAAGCGCTTGCCATATAATACTTCTTATGACGTCAATGCTTAAAATACAAAATGTTTCAAAGCATATTCGGGGTTTTATTTCTTAGGAACAGGTATCTGCAGAGACCATCGCAAATGTGAGTAAGCCATGTCAAGAAACGGGTCCACAGCCATTTGTTTTGTTGAAAACATGTGAAAGATATGACAGAGGTAGAACCCAAAGCCTATACGGGAGACCCTTGGGGTTATAATGTTTTAGTTGTAGGTTGTAGGTAGCTTCCTGTTTAAAAATGACTTCGTGCTTTCTGGTTGATACGCCTAAATCTAATTCCACTTTCTTTGAAAACGATCGGTGTAATGAAGATATAGCAGTATAATCTACTAGGATGTCATTAGTGACATTAGTGTTGATATCACTTAATGAGGCTCATTAATTAAGTATCGTTTAAATGGTTCACTATACGAAATAAAAAATTTGTTTAGGTGCCTATATAATCTTGCTGCCATATCTATTTCTTTTTGTTTAAAAACTCACTAACATTTTTCCGTTTTGGAATTTATGGAACCAAATTTATTTCTTATATAGGTACCTACCTATCTAGTTTCTGAAATTATTATGTCAGTAGGTTATATTTATGCTGTTCATTTACCCTCATTTTTTAATTTTATCGTTTTCACTGTTTATTTCTCGACACAACAACTTTAAAGTCCGTGTTTACTTTCCAAAACGATTCTTTGTTTTAAATCTAGGCCTACTTAGATGCAGTTGGCTTTGGTCTTGTCTATGCGGCGTTGCCACTCGATGAACCTTGATATGTCATCACAAGTTTTTATCCTACAGATTTCTCGATTGAAACCTTTGAAAATAGTTTATAGGATAATTTATGTTATATCAGACTTTGATATATCTGCCGTAGAAATACTAGAGGGAGATTATTTTCGATGTGAAAACTGTCCGAGCTTGTCTGGAAATCCGGCAACGCCGCCCCAGTTACATCATCGATCGCGTTGAGCGGTTCTCAAGCCCGTTCAAAATCGTTACTTGCGCTCGAACAAAGAAACCCGTTTTTTCAATACAAACAAACTTTATATTTGCCGAATCTCACAGTATATATATTGGGTGAATTGCCCCAGAAACGTTTTGAGATCGCCGGACGAATACCTCCACCCCCCAGGTGAGTTTCGATCCCGCAAAATCGCAGTAGGTATCGATCAGCTGGCGTAGGGCGATCGCGACGTTGCCGGATCGCTGGCGGGCGAGAAGACAAGTTTTTTCTTACCTGGGATTTGCGGGGCGTTTGAAAAATCTTCGGGGCGGGAGCGGTCGGCACAGGAGAGCGGCCGAACACGGACTGCAGGACGGCAGCGCCAAAGGGCCCTACGCTCGGCTCAGCTGACGGCGGGAGGATGGGCAGTGCCGCACTCGGCCCATTTTGTATCGGACTTTTTTTTTTAAAGCTTCTTTTGTAATAGACCGGGAGCAGTGGCGGATTACCCTATAGGCAGAGTAGGCTATAGCCTAGGGGCCCAAGGCTTTAGGGGGCCCGTTCTTTTTCGATGTTTTGATCGGAATTAGGAATTGGAAAATGTTTTACATTTTTCATTTTGCAATTGCAAATTTCAGACAAAGAAAACATCACTCCTTATTTTTTCATCTAGGCTATTGGGTACTCTATTTAGTCCACTCACATCAGTAACAACAAAGCAATTAAAAATAATAAAACGGCGAGTGGTGTTCCTCAGACGAGCTCGGTTCCAAGTGGAGCAAGAAAAAGAAAAATTGCAAAATTAAAGGCTTCAAGGCAAGCCGAAGTTTTGCAAAATGTTCAAAAAATAAATGTTTTTTCAAAAAAGGCATTAATACTAATACCTACAACTGATATTGATCCTGAATGTCAAAATGCGTGTGAATTATCGAAAAGTTGAAGGTAGGTTGAACTTTTTCTGCTGAAATTTGAAAAATTAAGCTTAGGGGATTTGCTTGTTTCCTGTTTTTGGTTTTTGTTCTCTAGGTATATGCATTTTTTTGATTTTTTTTTAGCTTTTCCAGATTTTTTTGCTCTTTAGGTCTCGCTTTAGGTATAGATACATAATTCCCGATATTATTTTGTCCTTTGTTTTAGAAGTATTTTTTTGTTGAGAACAAAAATCTGAATCCTTAATATTATAGAAACAAAAAAAAATGTTAATAAAAAACTATCGGAACTTAAAATTTTACCTAAATTTTACCTAATTTTTTATTGCGACGGGTCAAGGGGTCCTTAAATAAATTTAGCCTAGGGGCCAACATAGCTCTAATCCGCCCCTGACCAGGAGATAGCGACAGATTTTTGGACGTGATTTTACGCAGAATGCCTTTCAAACGGAATTATGTTACGTGTATTCTCACAATAATAAGGTATGAATCAGAGTCATCCTGGGTTCTTCACATATGGAAAAATATTTATTCGAAAAATATGCGTGGTAAAATTAATTATTAAAATATCTACAAGTTCACGTGACAATGATAGCCCTTTGTGTCCACGCTAACGGTTTGCCTATGGTTTTCCGAGGAATTTTCTACATGGCAGTCTGACTAAAATCATATCAAAACGCATATTTTCCGAATAAATGAAAACGCAGGTCGTTGAAATCTATGAAAAAAAAAAAAGATTCTACCTAATTGTAACATTTTTGCAAAGTATACAGTGAGTCCCAGGATAAGTGAAACGAGAGGTGTAAAATACCAAAAATTGTCGAGTTCGAATGTGGCCATTTGGGGTCCAGGCCTGCTTGCCTAGAAAACAATTTTCACCATATTTTTAATTTTGAAAAATAAGGTAGGGCCTGGCAGGAACTATTTATTTATTTTCGGTGTAGGTTAAGTGCCCTTTGTCGACAAGATATCGAAAAATTTCATTAGAAAAAGTTGCTTAGAATTGGAAACTATGACCCTGCGTCAATTTTCAAAATAATTGGCCTACCTACTTTGATTTTTGTCCACTTTATTTCCTATAACAATAACAAATCATAGTAGGCCGATTGAGTCCAAATTTCGCAGTCTTGCATACTTTTTTATTCTGAATAACTTTTTCTTATGAAATTTTTCGATATTTTAAACGACAAGGATAGTTCACCTACTTATAGAAAATAAAGTGGACAAAAATCAAAGTAAGCCAATTATTTTGAAAATTGACACAGGGTCATAGTTTTCAATGCTAAGCAACTTTTTCTAATGAAATTTTTCGATATCTTGTCGAGAAAGGGCACTTAACCTACACAGAAAATAAATAAATCATTGCTGTCAGGGCCTACTTTATTTTTCAAAATTAAAAATATGGTAAAAATATTTTTTCTAGGCAAGCAGGCCTGGACCCCAAATGGCCAAATTCGAACTCAACAATTTTTGGTCTTTTACACCTCTCGTTTCACTTATCCTGGGACACACTGTATACTTCGAAGAAAATTTGATGTACCTACACCATAATTATTGGATAAGTGATGAGTAACCCTAAGAAAGTTTAAGGATTCTACATAAGGAATGATGGATTTGAGAATAATTCAAAGTACAAAATTAACATTAATTATTAATGTTAATTTTGGATTTTTATAGAAGTATCTATAGCTTTTCACAAAACAAAAAAATCAATGATATTTTAATAGGCTTTATTCCTTGATCTTTTAAATTGGGCACTTCAACGTTGGATCCGAATAAAATACTAATTTTTGCAACTACTATTGTGAAAAAAAGTACTTTATAAATATCATGTTGGTACGCTAAAGGCGCTTTTGCGCACGAGTTGCATAAAATATTTTTTCCCCGTAGATATATAAAAAAAAGTATGCCGAAATCGTTCCATCATTTGATGGCGTTTCTTCTTCCACCTCAAACCACCTGTATTTATCATAACTCGATTAGGTATTTTGTGTGGAAATTGTCCACGAATTTTACTAAATACGCACCTGTCAACCTGCCCTTTGATAATATCACCGTTTCCCTTTCTGCTTACATATCCTGTTTCTGTCCTTTTCTGTCTGCGATTTTCCGCCGAATCTGTCCCTTTCTGCCATCAATTTTTATCAAGGACAGAAGAAAAACAAAGGACCATAGACAAACAATAATAGACAGGGGCAGTGGCCTTCTGCGTTTTTCAGGACGGAAGGAAATATTTACGTGGGCACTTATTATTTTGTTTTTTTTTTGTATGCCTTCTTGAAACTGTATTTATTTTTATTTTTAGGTGTAATGAGTACCTACAGAAATTAGCAACTTAAAAAAATGTTGAAAACTTTCTTAAGAGTGGGCACTTTTGGCACTTTGGGAGCTGCAAGTCTTGCCATAGCCATAAAAGATACAAAAATAAACGAAACTGACATTGTGTCTAATGTAAATGGGGGACTTAGGTTCATACGGTAATATTTAATAACTATTCTTCTATTATAAATTATATATTTTTTTATAAACATTGAATTTTATAGTTCCGTAAAACTAGGACTATGGATAACGCTAGACTATTACTTCTCTATGCTCGGCCTAACCGAAAACACTCCAAACTACAAAATAATGATGTCCAGAATTCACCAGAGGGCAGCCAACAACATTTTAAATGGCTGCCTACAAAATGGCGGCTCCTACATCAAATTAGGACAAGGGCTGGTGTCGTTGAGCCATATTTTACCCAGGGAATACATAAGCACGTTGAAAAGTTTACAAGACAAATGTTTGTGTAGGGGGACAGGGGAATTATACGCGATTTTTAAAGAGGACTTTGGCAAACATCCCGAAGAAATGTTCGAAAGTTTTGAGAGCGAGCCCCTGGCCGCAGCTAGTATTGCGCAGGTAAAGTAAATGTGGCAACGTTGCATTTATTTTTCGTTGCGAACATGGCAACAGTTTAATGTTGTAGGTATTCCGGGCGAGGACAAAAGATAATCGTGACGTAGCTGTTAAAGTGCAATATATAGACCTGCGTCACCGTTTTCAAAGTGACGTACTGACTATTAATTGGTTATTGAATGTAGCGTGCGTTTTCCATCCGAAATTTAATTTTACGTGGATTTTGAAAGACTTGGAAAATGCCCTAAAGGAAGAATTGGATTTTGTCAACGAAGGATTAAACAGTGAAAGATGCGCGAAGGATTTAAAACATTTGAAATACATCCACGTCCCGGAAGTTCTGTGGGACTACACGAGTACGGTAGAGTAAAAATTGTCGCATTTTTATGTTTTACTCTACAATATTATTTCAGAGAGTTCTGGTTACTGAATATATTGACGGCTTAAAAATAAATGAATTGGACGAATTGAAATCGAGAAATTTTTCTTTAAAGGACATCAATACGAAATTGTTTGAAGCATTTGGACATCAAATATTTGAAACGGGTTTTGTGCATGCTGATCCTCATCCAGGAAACAGTAGGCTTTAATAATGTTTTTTGTTTTCGTAATTATTTCTTCTATTTATTTTCTAGTTTTAATAAGGAAACGAAATGGTATAACCGAATTGGTACTCTTGGATCACGGTTTGTACCAACAAATACCCCCGGACATTAGAATTTCTTTAAGCCATTTTTGGAAAGCAATCGTTTTCAATGATCAACCAAATATGAAGAAATATTCAAATATGTTGGGTGTCGAAGGTAAAAAAAAAATGACAAACGACAAGTATGACATTTGTAGCAGGCGGATGTTGATTCTTTTTTTGCAGATCATGAACTGTTTGCAGAAATACTTATGCAGGCACCTTTGAAAACTTGTGGATTTAAACTTAAAGCAAAATTAACCGAAGAAGACTTACAGCAAATTACCGAATTCGCAAGGGATAGATTTGACAAAATAATTTGCTGCCTTCAACAAATGCCTAGGACGTTACTTTTAGTTGTAAGGTTAGTATTTACAAGTTTGACAGTTCAAATGTCAGTTGCTACGGTAACTGTGATGGTTCCTATGGCGACAAGACAGTTGCCATTAAAACCTCTCTTTGACAGTTGCCATTATAACCTCTTTTTTGCAGGAATTTAAACACAATAAGGGCAATAGCGCACGAACATGGAAATCCTATAGATAGATATGCGGTTTTGGCAAGAACTGCGACGAAAACTGCGTTTAAATCAGAAAAGAGCATGTCAACGAAAATTAGGAATGTTTCTGTCAAGTTTTATTTTGAAATAATGCTACTGTAAGTAAAAAAATAGTTAAAAGTATAATTTAGTAAAAAAAATAATTTGCAGGTTAAATAAAATTGTGACGTGGTTGAAATCTGTAGCGATGGACGTTTTGTATCAAACCGGAATGGCGCCTAACCTAAAAACACTTATGAATTCGGCAAACGTTAGCTGACAAATATTTTAAGTTATTATTTTACTCAGGAATACTTGTTATTGTATTTTTGTGTTGTTTATAATTTCATGGTTGTTGAAGTAAAAAGTGAAAAACTAACTATTCTGTTTTAATATAGACAAAATTTTGGCTCAAAAAACATTGCAAAATAAAATGCCCCATCTATATTCAAACAGAAAGAATATTATTTGTTTGTTTACACCCATGGCCAACTATGTTACATAAAATAAATCAGGCAACTGTCAAAACAATTGTTTTCTTTCACAGCCAACTTCGTTCTATCGACTTTCCGACACCTAACCTATAAAATTCAAACCGTCCAAAGAAAAACCGTTCTAACTTATAAAAGCTTTATTCTGCTTACAAATTATTTCTTTTTGGGGGCGGCCTTTTTCTCGGGCTTCGATTTTGCCTTCTTTGCGGGTTTCGGTTTGTCACCGCCTTTGGCCATCCTCTTCTTTCCGTACAGCGTTCCGTTTCTGGACGCAGATTTTCTCAGCGTCAAAAAGGTTGAAGTGCGGATTTTGTTTCTGCGGCTGCGAGCCCTGCGCAGCTTGAACCTGTCAAAGTCCGTCAACTGGAGACGCTGGAAGGAAAATCGAGGTTACGTGCCGCAGAAACGAATGGGCGCTTTTTTTTTTAGGTTAGGGGAGGTCAGATGAAATACATAGCTTCATGTGTGTATCAGTCGGCAATTCCTATCAAGCATTTCGGTTCATCATGTGGAAAAAAGTTCGGAAAGTAATTTTTATAAAAGAAATTAACACATTACAAAGATGTGGATTTTCTGTTTTCGTTATTTTATACTTCATAGTAAAATTTCATAAAATAAACTTACCTTTTGCTTGGCAGCAACTTTCTTGGCCCAAGCCGAATTTTCCCATTTTTCGAGGACCTTTTCTTCCCTCCACGCTCTTCGCACCACGCGGGTAGACGCGGTGAATGGATATTTAAGCGAAAATTTTGTCAGGTGCAACTGATTTAGCCTCAGCTGGCCTCTAGGGACTTTCGTTTCTGGTCCGTCCACCAAAACCTGCAACAACTTTTATCAGAGCCGCCAGAGAAACTTTCGTTAAAAAATTTTTTCCCGACAATGTTCAGTTAATGGTTTAGCTTCATTTGTGTATCAGTCGGCAATTCCTATCAAAACCAGAGGCTCATCATGTCAAAAAAATACTTTGAAGATGATTTTATTCTAAAAACATAACCTCGAAATTAAAATTTGTATTAAACTCACCCTCGTTTGGTCGATAACATCCACAATACTAACAAGCTTTCCCTTGTTGGGGCCGTCGCTTACCACAGCGACACGGCCCGTTTCTACAAACCTTTCAAAAGGCTGGAAAAAATAAAATATTTCAGTAAAAATGCCATGTGGAAATTGCAACTATTTTGTCGTTTTTTATGTCAAAACAGGCCAAAAACTGCAAACAAAATAAATTTATTCCATGCTGAAACATTCAAGAATACTTTTTTAAGTGAAGTTTAGAAGATAAGATTGTATTTTTGGCTAGTTTAACGAAAAAATGTTGGAAACATGCTCACCATGCTTATAGAAATGTGAAAAGAACGATGGCTGCCTTCGGCGACGTCACCGGATATGTCAGCTTTGACAGATGACAGACAAAAGTCAAGTATCCTTCTGTTTTAAAAATAATTGTCTTAAATTCCAATTTGTCGCACTATTCTGTAGACAATAATTCTAGAAAATAATTTAAATTGCTTGCCTTAAACATTAGTGTAAGACAGTTCCATGTTTGTTTAAAAATCTCCTTAATTATGGAACAGGAAGTCTATCTAATTTCTGCAGAAAACCACAAAATATAAATGTAAGGTTAGATCACATTTGAACTTTCCATTTAGGACTCCAATAGTTACAGTTTTCTATACGATCGTCCGAGTAAAATTAGAGCTTCAAAACTTAGACATAATCCCGCTAGAGGACCTGTCGACCTTTCCTGTCAAAAATCAACTGCAAAATTATAAAAATTTCCAGGATTTTGGCTGATGCAACTCCCTTTGATACGATTTTTAAGTGTGTTTCCACGAAAATTGTGAAATATTTTTCAAATACATATTCCCGAGTTATTTGCGAGTTCGGTTTCTATCAATCGAGATGTCTGAGGACGATGCGGTAAGATATTTCTCGCATTTTTCTTGTCGAATTTAGGTTAGATTACCAATGTGGCTTGAATGGAACAGCTTTTCAACTTTCTTGTGTTCGTTTCTTGAAGATTTTCGACCCTTCCCTAAAGAAGAAGAAGAAAAAGAAGAAGACCACTTTCGATATCGATGCAGCGCTAGCCGAGGGTTCTCCAGATGCTCCGGAAGGAACAGTTACGAGCGAAGCTAGCGATCTTAAAGAAGAAGGTCAGAAAATTATTATTGTCGTAGAAAATTTAAAAAACGAAACATTTTTCTATAGTTTAGTTAATTAATTGTGCACACTAGATGCTTTAGATATAATTTTTTTATTTTTCTGTGATGTAGAGCAAGCTGCCGATGATGTCGACATCGATCTCGACTTCACCAAGAAGAAGAAGAAAAAGAAAAAACCATTCAGCGCAGATGACATAGAGGCGACCGCCAGCGACGTTCCGAGAGAAATTCCTGACGAGGAAAATCAAAATGAAGGAAACGCCGACGATAACTTTGACATGGACATGCTAGACTTCAGCAAGACCAAGAAAAAGAAGAAGAAGAAGAAGGATCTTGACGAGATCATGGCCGAGGCCGATGACAATGCGGACGACAGGGAAAATGGTAAGCTAGAGCTGCGGGAAATTTAAACTTAGCTGAAATACGTGGGAAAATACTTTGATGGTTTTGTTTTACATGCTGCACGGTTGTGGAGAGAGTTTATGAAACAGGTACAAGTTAGTTTGGCACTTCACAACATTTTAGTGAAACATAAATATTTGACTAGTTTATAAACTCCTGGACAAAATTAACGCAACATCATAAAAATGTGCCACTTATTTGATGCTATTTTTTTTTTGTCTGAATTTATGATCCGATTTGAATGATTTTTTTTTGCATTGTAGGTTGGTTCCTTGACAATGTCATAGTTTTCGCTGTATATGATAAAAAGTTTTTTTCCGAAAATTCGTATCACCCTGTGGAGTATACTAGCAACCGAAACATATAGCAGTTGACATTAGACGGTAGGCCCATCTTTCTTCAACATTTTCTTTTTTGGTTTACTTCATTTTCTCTGTTATTAAAGGAGATACACTGTTTTATATTGTAACATGTTTTTATAGACTTTATTATTCAACACAGTCATTGTTGAATGTTTTCAAGTAGGCTATGGAACTTTTCTGACATTTCAAGCGATGTGTCAACAGATGTTGTGTTTTAAAGTTACAAAGGTCAAATAAAATTCGCGATACCGATAAAAACTGTTCGGAAACTGCTTATTAAACGTTCGTTTCGTATGCCCAGTTGCCCGACGAGTATTTTAAAATTGAAAAATGAATCGACCAAAAAATTTATCGGCAGAAGAAGCAGTAAGAGCTTTAACTTTGGTGGATAAAGGCTATTCGATGTGTCATGTTGCTAATGTGATAGGAAGACATCGTTCGACTGTAAGTCGTATGGTTGAACGATTTAACGAGACAGGATCTTACTCTCGAAGGTCAGGCCAAGGGAGAAACCGATGTACTGATCCAAGGGATGAGCGTTTTATTGGGCAAACTGCTCTAAGAAACAGGAATATCACTAGTACTAGGCTAAAAAGTGAGCTTAGAACTGCTCGCCATCATACAATATCGTCTCGAACAATCAGAAGACGTTTAAATGAGGCTGGTTTAAATGACAGAATAGTCGGGCAACTGGGCATATGAAACGAACGTTTAATAAGCAGTTTCCGAACAGTTTTTATCTTTATGGCGAATTTTATTTGACCTTTGTAACTTTAAAACCCAACATCTGTTGACACATAGCTTGAAATGTCAGAAAAGTTCCATAACCTACTTGAAAACATTCAACAATGACTGTGTTGAATAATAAAGTCTATAAAAACATGTTATGATATAAAACAGTGTATCTCCTTTAATAACAGAGATAATGAAGTAAACCAAAAAAGAAAATGTTGAAGAAAGATGGACCTACCGTCTAATGTGAACTGCTGATATGTTTCGGTTGCTAGTATACTCCACAGGGTGATAGGAATTTTCGGAAAAAAACATAACATTTTTGTTACACCCAGTATAAATCGAAAATGAACTTTGTATCATAAACAGCGAAAACTATGACATTGTCAAGGAACCAACCTACAATGCAAAAAAAAATCATTCAAATCGGATCATACATTCAGAAAAAAATAGCATCAAATAAGTGGCACATTTATGATGTTGCGTTAATTTTGTCCAGGAGTTTATATTGTTTTTCGGACATCAAATCTCTAAAATTATGAAGCCGATGGAGATAAATAAAAAAAATATGGTCAAATCGAAACAACCTCGGCATAACCTTCAAACCTTGCAGTCGACGACAACTCTGTAACGTGGACGGGCTCTGACCGAGATTACACCTACGAGGAGCTCCTTAACCGCGCATTCGAGATAATGCGCGACAAGAATCCGGACATGGCGGCCGGCAAGAAGCAGAAGTTCGTCATGCGGCCGCCACAGGTCGTCAAGATCGGCGCCAAGAAAACCTCGTTCGCCAACTTCACGGAAATCTGCAAAATGTTGCACAGGCAGCCGAAGCACCTGCTGGATTTCCTGCTGGCGGAACTGGGGACCAGCGGGTCGGTCGACGGCAACAGTCAGCTGATCATCAAGGGGCGCTTCCAACAGAAACAGATCGAAAACGTCCTTAGGAGGTGGGTTTTGGTCTCGTTTTTAGGAAAGATCTACACTATATCTTCTTTCGGCAGATACATCAAGGAATACGTAACCTGCCACACGTGTAGATCACCCGATACCATCCTACAGAAAGACACCCGTCTGTTTTTCCTACAGTGCGAAACGTGTGGGTCTAGATGTTCTGTTGCTAGCATCAAATCTGGTTTCCAGGTACGTTTAGAGGTTAATTTTGACAGAACAATCGAACGCCGCTGTCAAAGCCACAGACCACTAGATCCTGCAATTGTTGTCACAGCCAATGCTACTTGATTATTGAAGTTAACTTTACCTTGGTCATTGACAGCGCAACCGAATGTCATTGTCAAAGCCTACTCGATTAGTTTGTTTCAAACTCACAGACCACTAAACCGAGCAATCTGGTTGTTTTCTGATAGTCTGGATATTTAATTTTTTTCTTTTTCAGGCCGTAACATCCAAACGGGCCGCAATCAGAGCGAAGACAGCCTAGAAATGGAAATTATACACCGTACCGCAATATTTATACCCGTAACCTTAATTTGTATATTTTAGCCGCACCTTTTTTAAAAATGATACCGATAAATAAATGAATGTTTTGTGTTGCGAACGATTGTTTTTTCACCCCAAAAATAATACAAAAAAAAAACACTTAATATAATTTATTTACTTTTTTCACCATCACTATCCACATTATCAGGATCACTTTGCATTCCGATCATAATGTACAAATCTGCCGGAGTGCGAAAGCATTCATCCATCATAATTAAAGTTCTTTTATCCATTTTCGATTCGAAAACATAGGTAGCGCCTTTCCAAGGAATTAGAGAATATTCTGAAAGAAAAAAAATATATTATGACAGTTATCATAACCTAAATTAATCGCTGCTTCCATGGCCTACTCATGATTGTCAACTTGATGACAACATACAGTTTTCTGTCAAATGTGACAACAGTGGGTACGAACCTGTTGTAGGAACTGCGGCAATTTGGCCAACTTTGCAAGTCAATTTTTTTGTCGTGTACGGAATCGATCCGTAAAAGATCATAACGTATTCCTTATTTTTGCTTGCGTTGCTGTATATTCTCAACGGCATTCTGGCTAGCAAAACGTTCATCAAAACTGCCAGCCCCATGAAAACGGTACCATATAAAATAACCTCGTTTTGTGAAAGTCTGGGGGAATAGTCGTACAAATGGCTTCTAAACGGCAAGTCTTTTCTAATCTCTGTAACGAACACTAAAGAAACTAATGTAACTGCAACTGTTACGATCGTAACTACGTGTGCGGCTAACAAATATCTTTCCATTGTACTTCTATAAATTAGTTCGTAATGTTCAGGCATTTCGTCTATTTTGTACAGGTCCTTTTTTGTTGGCTTCCTAAACCATTTAAAAAACTTGGAAATCGAAAAACTCCTCGTGTGCGTCAAAGTTTTGTTTACGTTTTTCAAAATTGGCGCCACATTTGTTGTCTTCATGTTGGTATTGATCGCGTGAAACGTTCTTTTCGGGAAATTTCCATTTCGCAACAAGATTCTTGGCGTGAAAACTCTTGTACAGACGCAGAACAACATTGTCGTCTTTTTAACACTCTTCTTTGAGTTTTAAACGTTTTTTTTTTCACTACTTTCGGCAAACTATTCGCCTATCTTTCTAGGGTATTTCGCGTTGCAAGTGTCATTTTCTTATGTTGGCGGACACGAAAGTCACCAAAAAAACGGTTGACTTTTGATTGAATGGCAGTTTGAAAACGTCTGATTTTCGGATTCTGCACGTTTTTTTGTGCACAACAAGAGTTGTTCACGTTCAATCCACAGACAGTTCATTCTGAGCAAAGATAATGGCTCAAGATTCTGCATTATTCAAACAACCAGCTAGCAGTTTTAAAGCTAACAAAGAAAACGAAAAGCCAAATTTGCAATTTATTCAAAACCTTGCAAAAAATTTCTATAAAGACCAAAATAAGACTGCAGCACTTTCAAAAATCCCTTTAAAAGACACTAGAACTACACCCAACATGACTGAACATTTACATAAACATGACAATAATGCTACGAGTAGTAGTTCAGAAGAAATTAAAAAACCTGCTCCGAAAGAAGAACCAAAGCAACAGCAACAACCCAAATGGACTCTATCAGACTTCGACATTGGTAAGCCACTAGGAAAAGGGAAATTTGGAAATGTCTATTTAGCAAGAGAAAAAAAATCGAAATTTGTGGTCGCCCTTAAAGTGTTGTTTAAAAGTAGCATTAAAGAATTTAATAACGAACATCAGGTACGTCGTGAAATCGAAATTCAAAGCCACCTAAGGCACCGCAACATTTTAAGAATGTACGGTTATTTTCACGACGAGTCTAGAGTGTATTTAATATTGGAATATGCACCAAACGGTAAGAGGAATTAATCTTGTGTCGATATAATTTAGACATATTTTGTTGTTTTTTAAGGTGCCGTTTACAAGGCGTTATTAAGTACCCAAAATAAAAGGTTTCCGGAAGACGTGTGTGCGAGGTACATAGCGCAAATAGCGGACGCGCTACACTATTGCCACGTCAAAAAGGTCATCCATCGCGACATTAAACCCGAGAACTTATTGCTCGGCGTGAATGGCGAAATAAAAATCGCCGATTTCGGTTGGTCGGTGCACGCCCCATCGTCGAGACGTAGTACCCTTTGCGGAACCCTGGACTACTTACCACCGGAAATGGTCTGCGGGAAGACCCACAACGAAAAGGTCGACCTTTGGAGTCTCGGTGTGCTGTGCTACGAATTTTTGACAGGTCAGTAGGCCATGACAACGTCCTTTTGTTTTACCTCTGTTTGACTGCTTGTTTTGCCACGTTTTTGACTGATTGTGCCACAGCCTACTATGTTATTATGTTTGATGCAGGAAAACCACCGTTTGAAGCAAGAGACCAAGACGAAACTCTCAGAAGGATAAGCAGGGCCATCTTTTCATTTCCCCCATATATTTCCGAGGGGGGCAGGGACTTAATCAAGAAGTTATTGGTGGTGATTCCGAATAGAAGGTTGGAACTGACGGAAATATTAAAACACCCATGGATAGTGGAGCATAACGGAAAAGGGAACGTATTAGCGAGTGAAAAATTATAGGTCGTTGTTGTTTTTATATAATCTTAGGTTAATATTTATAAATATGATACTTGCATGTATCGACTGACAGGCCTAGTAAGGGGTGATTTTTTTACATATTCGAATCGTAGGTAATGGCTGTCTTAATTTTTAATTTAAAATACTCTAGTAAGAATATGGTGGTTGCCATTATTTGTATATTTTTATTTTTTATTAGTATAATCAAAGATCATAATATCGAATATTATGATCTTTGGTATAATAAAGAACATTCAAAAAATAGTTGAGAAGTTTTTAAATATACCAATGACAAGCAAGCCATGACTTCTAATGCAATTTGACAGATATCTTCAGTTGTTTCTTGTTTCATAGCCTACTGTAATTTTTCTTCCTGTTTTAAGGTTATGTTTGATTTTTGTGTGGGATTTTTTGAAATAAAGCACATTTTTAAAAATATTTAGGTATATTTTGTTTTTTAATAAAAACCTTTACAAAATATTTTTTTAAATGCGGTGAAAAATGCATAAATACAGAGGAATACAATACCACCACAAACTATTTTATGAACAACGATCAATAATTATATTGTAAGAAAATTATGCACATCAGATTAGGTTTTTTTTAATAAATACATTCTTCTGTAAAACTTAAAAGCTAAAAATGCACATTGGAAGACTGACTAATTTTTTAGTGATTTTAAAAAGTGCACATCTAAACATAAGCACCCTCGTTTGTCAATCACGACTTTAAATTTGTTTGTTTTTTGACAGTAGGAGTTTTAAATTGACAGACTGCTCCAAGGCCTACTTCATCTGAGATTCTCTACAAAACGATTACGTCTTATTTATTTTGAAAAGTAGGCCGTGGAAACAAAAATATGAAGACATTTCGTGATATGTAAAATTTTGTGCTACTATGACAGCCTACTTGAAATCCAAAAAAGAAGTAGGCCACGAAAACAAAATATTTGTCCAAGGCCTTCTGGATTTTTCAGTGATATGTGAATTTTATTCTTTTGACTGCTATTTTAATGTTGTCATGTCTCGAGTTTTTCCTGACTACGTTTGGCTTCAATGACAGACTAATTGACACTTTTAACCTGCGGCATTATTGGAAATACTCATGTGAATTAGCAGAGATCCCAATTCCACGTCTTCGCTATATCCGTTTTTCAACCAGACGCTCCTGTACCCCGTCCTCAGGCACATAGCCTAAAAATTCGATTACGTAACCTTGAAATTTTCACAAAAAAATACTCACCGGATACGTCGCCTGGCCGATGAAGTTCGGCTCCCCGAAAACGTCCTCGTCCTGCACCAGGAACCTCAAGAGCGCGAAATGCGGGTTGGCCACGACAAACTCGCAAATCTCCTCCTGCCATTTCGGGTTAAAGCCGTTATCCAATATCCGTTTCGTCGTCAATTTCACGCCCGAATCGAACGGGGCGCCGATCACCTCCACCTGCAAGGAATAGTTCGAATGTACCGAATTTCGCGCATTCGAACTACCGCGGTAGTCCGAACGTACCGTTTTGGGTACGTGCGACCTACCGAGTAGTTCAAACGTCCTAACCTCGACAAAGGGGCTGACGACACCTTTCTTCTTCGATCGGCAGAGGTGCCGCCCGGCTATCACGCGTATGGAGATCTTCAGGGGCGCCACGCCGACGAGTGTATTTCGATCGTACGGGTCGAAATCGTCGCGAAGCGTGAATTCCGGTTTCAGTAAGTATCCGGCGTTGCCGTTATCCCTGAATTTGGCCTGGTTCAGCTGCATGGGCTTGTCGCCGGTTTGGTAATTCAGAGCCACCATTTGGGAGCCGCAGTTCCACAGGTTCGTCGGGTTGTAATTGGACGAATCTAGACGTTGTTTCTTGGGGTATACTCTAAAAACGACCAAAAAAAACATTAACATTATTTATTTTTTGGTGACTACCTATTTTGGGACATATTATTTGTTCAACTACACGAGGACTTTAGGTTATGTAGATTGACAAAAGCAAGTAGGCTGTGACTGAGACAACAAAGTTAATGTTAATCATGGCTGACTTGATAATATCAAACTTTGACAGTGCTAACCACAGACATCATATATATAGTGCTGGACAATGTTTTTTATACATACGAGTAGGATGTGCGGAAAATCATTGACAAATTTAAAATCATAAAATAGTAATAAATAGGCCCAGTGGACATGCGCATTTGCAATTTGAGGTAGTGTTTTGTGAAACTTGACACTCTTTGACAGCCATTTGACAGCGACAAACTAAGTATAACCATAACCTACTGTTGTTTGCATCATAGACGCCTTGTGGCATAATTTTTTCGATTTTCAGCTAATTATTAATAGTTTCCTCGCGTTTTAGTTGTTTGAGTGTTTTATCTAATTAAGTGATCATCTCGAATATGTTCTGTTCATTTTACACCAGAGTGTTTAAAAATGAAACGAGCCAAAATGCAGCTAATTGAAAATGCGGTACCAACTCTTCTATTAAAACCACCTAAACCATCATTTAAGTAAGTATATTAACATGATTGTGGTGTAAGAAACTATTAGTAGCTTATTTGTTTTAGTGTTAAAGTTATAAAGGTAGATGAAAACGAGTCAAGTTCTAGCATCAGTGAAGCAAATTCTAGTAGTGGGACAAAACTAGTTTTACAAGTATAAACGAACCTAGTTGTAGTTATCTGAAGTCTTGACCAGTCCACGTTGAGGTGAGCTTAATTTATTGACAATATACAAGTTTGTAGGGAACTAGTATTTCAGAAAAGCATCATAGGCCCATGCGCAAATCCCCAATTTGCCATAAAAAGGGACTTCTTCAGCACTCTACCTATATATATGATCTCTATGGCTGTGACTGAGACAACAAGGTTAGGGTTAATCATGGCTGACTCAAGCTTTGACAGTGCTAACCTAAAAAGTGCACTTTAGCAGGCCATGGCAAGAAACAAAACAACTTTCAACGTTCGTTATGGCCGACTTGATCGTTTCACTAACCTGGTGAACTGCACCTGGTGGTACTTCAGGAAAAACTTCCTCTCCTTCTGACATATCAGCTTTTCCGCCTTATTTTCCGGGAACGAGGACATCTCGTAAAAAATAAATCCCTGCGCCCTCGACCTCTCTAGATTGAAAGTTATCGATCTGCAATAGATGATGATGTGCGACAATTCTTTGGCTATCCTATATTCTCTCTCTCTTTCTTTGTGTTGGTTCTCTAATTGGCACGCGCGCTGCGTCACTTCCCTTATCGCGTTCCTCCATTCTAGCGCCTAAAATTTTACGGCGAATTCTTAGTAGTTCAAACATACGAAAATGGTAGTTCAGACCACGGTACACTTACCCACGGAATGTCACTAACGAATCCGAAAACAAGGCAACTATGCGCATCTACGTCAGTTGCGAATCACGAATTGTAAATAATGCATGGTGTCTTCGGTTGTGTTTTACGATTTTTTATAGTTTACAGTTTAATGTGTCAAGAAAAAAGTGTAAACAACTGACTGATCGTCAGTCCAGCTCGACAGTGCTTTGAAATAGGCCAAAAATGCCGGGATGTGCAGTCAGCGTTATGTCCAAATAATAATAGAAACAGTAAGGGAACGGAAATTAAGTATTATAGATTTCCCAAGGACAATAATCTGGTAAGGAAACAGATATTTATAGAACATAGCATTAAAAATAGGCGACTAAACAGAGTTTATGCCTGGTTTATACAGCAAATAAAATAGAATGTGCAATACAAAATTAGCCTTGTTATGGTTAAAGGGAATCATTATTTGATCCCTATTTTACTCACTATTTATTATGTTGTTTTGTTTGTTGTTTAACTATAAACTAAGCATTAGTTGTGCAGGTTGTGCTTGTGTCGAGGCTTGTGTGCATTAATTGGTAAATAAGGCTTTAATTGACATAAACACTGGAAGGAAAAAGTTATATTTTTGGTAAGGCTTTGAATTTTATTTATCAATATCTTTGCCTATAACAAGTCATCTGTAAAATACTTTTTTTCGATGGAGAGTTTGTGTCGATAGAAGCCAAAACTTAGTTCAGGATTACCTTACTTACAATAAATGTATTATTTAGATACCTATATGATATTTTTTTATTGTCTACCAATAAATATATGGTCTTTTAAAAGAAAAATCCTGTTAATTTAACAAAATATACATCAATTTTATTTGCATGCATACGATTAGCTAAAACGCAAAGGAAACAAATTATTTGTAAAATTATAATTATCAAATTAAATGTGTTTTTAATCAACAGAATATTCATTCATTTATCTAGTAATATAATCTACATATTTTTAACAACATTTATTTAAAAGAAAACGTTTAAAATAAGATTTTTGTTACTACTAAATCTAAATATGTAACTTCTTTATCTGTACTGGACCCTTTGAACATTGAATTAAATGTTTTCTCATTCTTCCTGCATCGGCAAAATATCCAGCTTTACAAAATTCAAAATAGCATATTTTAATTTTTGGTCACTTCTTTTCTTGAAGTAATTCCAGACTATTGAATTTTGTTTGACCATTTTGCAAAGTAGGTACACAGTTCGCAATATTCTAGGTTAGAATTAGAAACGGTTTTGTAGTTTTATAGGTTAGAAATGGAGGGATTTTTTGATAAATGACCATAAATGACCATAAATGCTCACAGGTGACCAGAAATTCTCATTAATTCTCTAACTGACGACGTTTATATAAATGATCATAAATGCTCCAAAACTGCCGGACAGTGATCAAAAATGGCAAGACACTTTTAAAAATGTCCTGCTCATAAATGCTCAAAATGCTTCTGCTCATAAATGCTCCAGCCATCTATAAAAATAAGCAAAAACCCATAAAAAAGTATCTATTGCTGTGTAAAACATATGGAGCAATTTAAATTCTGATTCGCAACTGACGTCACAAGGTGCGACAGCAAGGCCTACTATAAAGACAGGCCCCGGCCCACAAAAATCACGTGACCATCTTAAGTCAGACGTTACATGTCATTTGTCACATAACTGAAAGCGGCAGCTTGGGCTTTGAGAAGTTTTAAATGTTTAAAGTGTTTTTAAACGTCTTAGTTTATATTTTAGAAACAAGTTTATGTCTTGTGCGCGTGTGTCCTGGCGGAGGGGAACCGCCCAGGTGTTATTATGGCCTCTGGGTGTCTGGGTGGGAGTCGTGCCGTCCAAGAGTATTGGTGCCGCTCGCAACGACGCGACGCGACGCGTGAGCGCTGTAAGGGGAATTCTCCCCCGAACCACAGAATAGGGAACCCGGAATGGACTATTATGGACATGGGACAGTATTAATATTGGACAGTGGAGCCTGCGACACAGAGGGGTGAACTGCTTACGGGAGATCCGCGAGTTCAGACGGTCCGGGTGGCTGGAAGCCGTTCCCGTTGACCACGTTCGGGTTTGTGTATTTATTGTATTCACCATTCACCTTGTGCGAAATAAATCAGTGTTGTAACACACTCGAGGATTTTCGTTGTCGACCCACGTCCTGATATGGTTTCTATTCGGTCTTTCACGCTGCCGATCAACTGAGACCTCGTCAATATTTACAGTATACCTACTGAGGTTAGTTTTCATTTTTATTTCGTAAAAAATAACGTAAATACCAAATATTGGGTCTGTTTATATTATATTTATACATATTACAAAAGCCAGGAAGAAAGTGTCGCCATAACAAACATTTGTTTTGCCTCGGGATGAAAATTTCCGCCAAAAATGGATTCGTCAAATCCCAACTGAGATTTAATTTCTAAAAAACCCTTAAGTATGTGTGGCTAATACATTTTCAAGAAAGTGAAACAATAATTAAAGTGGACAAATGTGTTGTGGGAGGAAAATACCTAAACTAAAGGAAGGTGATGTCCCAACAATTTTTGAGAATGTGCCAAAATATTGTGAGTGCAGTGCCGTTTAACTCTCAGCCTAAAACAGCTGAGGCAGGTTGAAAATTTTGAAAAAACAATTAGAGAAAGCTTGGATGCACAAAACCGATAATGTAATAGATGAAAGAAAACTTGCCAAATTGTTACGAAATTTGTTTTTTCTACTTATCTCCAAAAATGCCTTTCATTATATAGAACTAAGTTGTTCACGTGACTACGCGATTATGCGTTAGCGCCGTGGCCTGTCTTTATCGTTGGCCTCGGTGCGACAGAGATAGGCATATGGATGCGCAATGACATACCGTCGGTAAGTGTATCGTGGTTCAGACGAATTATTTACCGTTTCGTGCGACTGGACCCCGCACTCGAACGGCGTACAAGCGGCGGACGTCGAAATCTTCAACGCGCACTCCACGCCCGGACATTCGGGGTTATGTTTCACGTCCACGACCGCGCCGTTCATGTCGAGCGAGCCCTGCACCATCGACTCCCCCGTCTGCAAGCGAGACCCAGTTGAGGACGATCGAAGGGGGCGCCCCGACCTCAAAAACTCACCGGTTCGTCGTTGACGTCTTGCGGCTCGACACGCTCGACCTCCTTCGCGTAGTTCTCGGGGAAGTAGTGCTGCATCTTGCCGCCGTAGTCGCCCAGGAGCCATCCCGGGGTGTTCTCGGGCCTCCGCACGTTCGTTACGATCGAATGCTTGCAGAAGGAGAGCTCGTCGGGGCGCTGCGCCCTGTAATCGTAGAGGGCCTTCATGGTGATCTTCGGCTGGAGGGCGGCGGGGTCCATGTAGGACGGCGTGGCGTGGTAGGCGGCCGGATCTTCTTGTTCCTTGCGGAAGAAGGAGAAAATTGAAGAAAAAATTTAGGTAGGTACACAGCTGGGAATGATCGCGCCAAAAAAGATCTAGATCATAGATCAGATCGTTTTTCAAAAATAGATCTTTTCATGCAAAAACAATCTTAGATCAAAGGTCGTCTAAAAATGATCTATTTAAAAAAGATCAATCGATCTAAGATCTTCTAAACAATCTAAGATCTTTGAAAAAAATTCATGATATTATAATTATACAGGGGGTAACTAAACTGATGGTCAAAAATGAAACCACGTATTCTTGGAGTCAAAATAAGGGCACTTCTTCATATATTTTTTTTGTCCTACGGGCCATAGTTTTTTTTTATACAGAGTGTAGAAGTTTGGAGAAAAATACACATATTCCTTAGTATTTCTACTAGTATACGAGATATTTTCTTCAAACTTGGCGTGTCACATGAGCAGATGAGCCGTCAAACTTAAAGTTGACATGAAGCTTGTGAAGCCCCCAGTTGCGGAGATACAGGGTGTTAGTAAAATTAATTAGTTCAGAAAAATATGAATACCCTGTATAATCGCATTTTTTAAATTTGTTTTGAGTGGTAAATTCAATGGTTAACAAAAAGTATATCTTAGTATTCTTTCATATTCGCAGCCGTTTCTTAATTATTTTTAAAGAACGGCAACGCTGCAATGAACAATAGTCACTATCTAGCAATCTGTGGATGTCAATTAAACTTTATTTAACAAAATACAAAAGCAAAAACAATAATAAAAGAAACGTATTGCTATTAGAAAATAAAATTATTAAATGTGCGAAATGACCGCCGTCTCTTTCAATACACGCAACTATGCGTTTGCGCATGTTTATTATTGCCATTCGCAAGTCCATAGCAAAAGTGCATATCAGTCAATTCTTCAAATGAAAATATAATTTTTCAAAATATTGATACTAAGGTGCAAAGTTGGCAGCCAAATGATTCAAATAATGCCAAGTTTAATCGACATCCACAGATTGTTAGATTTATTCTTAAAGTGACTTTTTTATTGCAGCATTGCCCTTCTTTGAAAATAATTAAAAAACGGCTGAGAATATGAAAAAATACTAAGAGATACTGTTTGTTAACCATTGAATTTACCATTCAAAACAAGTTTAAAAAATGCGATTATACAGGGTATTCATATTTTTCTGAACTAATTAATTTTAATAACACCCTGTATCTCCGCAACTGGGGGCCCCACAAGCTTCATATTAACCTTAAATTTGACAACTCATGCGCTCATGTGACATGCCAAGTTTAAAGAAAATATCTCGTATACTTCTAGAGATACTAAGAAATATGTGTATTTTTCTCTAAATGTCTACGCTCTGTATAAAAAAAATATGGCCCATAGGAGAAAAAAATATATGAAGAAGTGCCCTTATTTTGACTCCAAGAATACGTGGTTTCATTTTTGACCATCAGTTTAGTTACACCCTGTATAGTTAATATATAGATGTCTATAAATACTTTTCCTAATTTTGACATAGTATAAAGTGCCATCTTTCAAAACCTGAGCAAGTGAGCAGTTTTACGTAACTAGTTGTGTAAAGTAAAATTTTACGTAACTAGTTACGTAAAGTTACTACTCTAACCGAACTGGTTACGTAATCAATCAGTTGATATATCTATGGAGAATTAGACTTTTCTTGTAAAAACGTGTTCAACGATTATTTATGCAATTTACAATTTTATAACTAAAGTTATAAAATTAGGAATTTTGAGAAATAGATAATTGAAAATAAAATACAAATTAGCATAAAGCATTCATTTAAATTTGACCACAAAATAGGTTCTTGTAGTTGTAGGTAAAATGTACGTCAGTTTGTTTATATTATTTGTCATTTTTCGCGAATTCTGGCAATTTGCACTTTAGCTGAGACCTAGAGATCTCCTGAGGTAAACTGCCTTAAATGAATGCTTGTTAGTAACGTAAGTAACTGAATTCGTAATACATATATTTCAGAAAAATCCTTGTTCGTACAAAACTATTCATTCTTCTAAAAAATATATACCTACCTTTCCACCTACATTATTTTATATAAAAGAATCGCAGAAACGTTTCAAAAACGAACTACTTACAACAATTAAGGTCAAAATGATAACATATTTTACAAATATGTAGATATAAGAACAAAAACTCTTATTCCTACAACCTATAGAGCACTATTTTTTATTCTTCAAAAATAAAATATTATATAATATAAAAAAAACACAGAAACATTTCAAACATGAACAAAAACAAATGAGGAAAAGATCTTAGATCGTTATAACGATCTTAGATCCTTTTAAAGATCTTTAGAGATCTTAGACCCTTGAAACAATCTTAGATCTCTAAAACGATCCTAGATCTTTTAAACGATCTTAGATCTTTAAAATGATCTAAGATCGTCAAATTCAGATCATTATTCTATTTTATTTTGAAAAAGTTTATTTTTGCTATTTATTTTGAAAAACACGACTGTATTAGATTTTGCATATCTTTATCTTGCAGCACAAATAAAAAAATATGCTGCAGTAATAGCAAAGTCTAGAGAATACTATTCTCTAGACTTTGGTAATAGTAGGCTGTGCCTGAAGAAAAAGTCAATTATTTTGTTTCAATTGAGTTTCAATCATGGCTGACTTTGATAATGTCAAACTTTGACAGTGCTAAACGCAAATATAATTTTTTACATTTTATTATTTACCTTTTTTTTTGTTATAATTACAAACCAGAAAATTATTTATGAAGACACCTTCTTGTTTACCTTGAAACTCGCGGGCAGGTTAATCTTTTCATTCAGTAATTATGTCATAAAAAATTATTGCCCTTTAACAAGATAAAAACAGGATGTGCCAGGCCAGGTATACCCCGCCATATAAAAATTTAACACGTTAGATCTGGGGGAGATAACCACTTTTATAACCACCCGTGGCGAGAAATCTACTTTCTTGGAACTAATTTTTCTTACCTCACTCAGGACCGTACTCGGAATTTTTTGAATTACTTTATTTTGTATTTTTCTCCCGGAAATTCAACTTTGTTTCATCAAATGTTCAACTAACATGACGCCGAGAAACAAGTAAACGACATTTTTCGAAGAAAACCCGATTTTATTAAAATGTGTATATTTCTTCTTCGCAAATCCCTGAATACGCCCCTGGCGCGTTCCCTAGGCATCAACCAATCAAAACATCAAAAGGGCCGAGCCGTGGCAGCAGAAAACACGGCCGAGCGCGGCGAGGCGCATCCCAGTATGCCGTGGATTAAATTGGAACAAAGTTTAGAATCTTTGCTTTCAACACGATGAAAATATCCACCATTGAAAACATCAAAATTTATTTCTTCGAAGGTATAGCATCTCCCTGCGTGTGTGAATAATTTAAAACTATCCTTCTAGGAGGGGGGCGTGGGGGGGGATATAATCAGTGGCGTACTAAACAACATTATCTTTAAATTACATACTAAAATTTTCCTACGTAGAACAAGTTACGGAACTGTCATTTTTATTCCCTTATGATCTTTATTTCTGTGACAGTATAGTAACAGTAACACACTACACTTACAGGGTGTCCAACTTTATAACTGTACAAATCCGTAAAATCTTCATTTTTGGAGATAAAAGCTTAAACTTTTTTTGTTTGAAAGGGCTTCAAAAACCGCTTCTTTTGACCTTTTTGCCATTGTTAAAATGCAAATCCAGGGCCGGCTGCGATTTTTTTTATACCCCCGATTTTCACGAAAACCATTTTTTAGCGATTTTTTTATTTAAAATCTGACCACACAGCGTTAGTCAGAACACCCCAAAACCCCCATATACAAAAAATTTGAACAAAAAGTATACAGGGAGTTCCATTCTGTATAGGGTGTCAAAAATAGGAATTTTAAAGACATCTGGCGAGTCAAGTGTGCCATTGAATCCCTTCAAAACAGTTGCATGGTCAACAGGACCACTCAAACTGTTGGTGTAAAAAGATTTACAACAAAAATATACAGGGTAGGTATTTTTCTCTGAGCCATCTCAAAATTCTGAATTTTTATTAAACTTAATACTGGCCAGGAGTGCTCCGGAATGATTGAAAAAATATTAAGAAACACAAAAGTAAAACCAACAAATAAAAACAATTTAAATTATTGGACCTTTCTCACCTTTCTAAGATGATACATTTTCTGTGTTTCCTGTTGTGGCACATCAGCCACGTTAACTGATATGGACTTACTGACTAGCAGCCTTCTGTATTTTTTTGATTTAGTTCGTTTATAGTATGTGGAGCGGTTTTGATATACTCGATTTTTGACCCGTATAAAGTTCCAAAAATTCAGTAATTTGAGATGGCACAGACAAGAACACTCTGTATATTTTGTATTGGGCATTTGCACACCAATACCTGTGGTGGTCCTGTTGACCATTCAACTGTTTTGAGGGGATTCCATGACACACTTGACTTGGCAGATGCCTTTAAAATTCCTATTTTGTTCAACTATGACCCTGCAGAATGGAACTCCCAGCAGACTTTTAAAGTTGCTGCATGTACCAGGCTTTAATGCAAACTTTTTTGGGGCTCTTATAAAAAAGAAACAGGGTGTTGAAGTTTACGAAAAAAATTGTTGGAATAAAGAAAAATGGGAAAAATTAAAAAAATTATATAAACATAAACAATGCAAATATCTGCAATTTTATTGTTTTCTATTCAATTTATATAACTTTCGCGCGCCGCTGGCCGTTAGGGCCCACAGCGCATTCCGTCGATGGGGTTAAAAAACCGAGTCACAGACCCGTGATTTCGAGGCAAGTTGCACGGACAGGTCTACAATGCCCTTTAAACAGTTTAAATCTAGCAGGCGAGCCGAGCGAACGCGACCTATGGTTGTTTGTTTCGTCTCGAAGTATGGGGTGGCCGTGGAAACAGGTGCTCTGTTTTGTGGTGAGTCGCTTTTGTTTTCAATTTGTGACGTGCGACGTATTATGATTATTAAAATTTTTTTCCAAGAGCATACGTTCAGGCGGCTTGCTTTTTAAAAATTATTTGCACATGCGCAATTTGTATCCATTCGAACTTTTTTTTTACTGCTAGGGTTTTCACGTGGTGAAGTTCTTCTTGGTGATTGTAGTTAACAATTTAGCTTTTATTTTGCAAACAATTTTGTATTTCTTAACCTCTTTTATTGGTAGTTTCAGTAATTTGACAAAACGACGCGTGCGCAGTTCTGACTGCTTTCTAAGATTATAAAGAAAAAGTTGAAACTTCCCAACTTTTAAATAAAAGAAAAAGCAAAACATAAAGCAAAAGTGTTGCCTGAATGCTTCCATTATTTTAGAATATGTTCAATGCAAACTTTTTTGTGGCTCACAAAAAAGAAACAGGGTGTTGAAATTTAAGAAAAAAATGGTTAGAATAAAGAAAAATGGGGAAAATTAAAAACTTAACATAAACAATGCAAATATCTGCAATTTTATTGTTTTCTGTTCAATTTATATTTCCAAAACGAGAGAAATTTTTAATTTTATAAAATTATTATCTCTTTTACTCAAAAAAAAACATTTCTCAAAATATACATTATTAGGTAGGTACTTATATTCTGGGGGTTATTAAACTTTTTATCAATGTTAAAAAAAATTTTGGGGCTCATAAAAAAGAAATAAATTGTTGAAAGTTAAGAAAAAAAATTGTTGGAATAAAGAAAAATTGGAAAAATTAAAAAATTAACATAAACAATGCAAATATCTGCAATTTTATTGTTTTCTATTCAATTCATATTTCCAAAACGAGAGAAATTTTAAATTTTATAAAATTATCTCTTTTACTTAAAAAAACATTTCTCAAAATATACATTATTAGGTACTTATATTCTAGGGGTTATTAAACTTTTTATCAATGTTAAAAAAATTTTGGGGCTCATAAAAAAGTAACAGGTTGTTGAAATTTAAGAAAAAAAATTGTTGGAATAACGAAAAATTGGAAAAATTAAAAAATTAACATAAACAATGCAAATATCTGCAATTTTATTGTTTTCTATTCAATTTATATTTCCAAAAAGAGAGCAATTTTAAATTTTATAAAATTATCTCTTTTACTTAAAAAAACATTTCTCAAAATATACATTATTAGGTACTTATATTCTAGGGGTTATTAAACTTTTTATCAATGTTAAAAAAAAATTTGGGGCTCATAAAAAAGTAACAGGTTGTTGAAATTTAAGAAAAAAAATTGTTGGAATAAGGAAAAATTTGAAAAATTAAAAAATTAACATAAACAATGCAAATATCTGCAATTTTATTGTTTTCTATTCAATTTATATTTCCAAAACGAGAGAAATTTTAAATTTTATAAAATTATTATCTCTTTTACTCAAAAAAAAAAAACATTTCTCAAAATATACATTATTAGGTAGGTACTTATATTCTGGGGGTTATTAAACTTTTTATCAATGTTAAAAAAATTTTTGGGGCTCATAAAAAAGAAACAGGTTGTTGAAAGTTAAGAAAAAAATTGTTGGAATAAAGAAAAATTGGAAAAATTAAAAAAATAACATAAATAATGCAAATATCTGCAATTTTATTGTTTTCTATCCGTGTCTATCCGATAGACAAGGTTTCTATTCAATTTATATTTCCAAAACGAGAGAAATTTTAAATTTTATAAAATTATTATCTCTTTTACTTAAAAAAACATTTCTCAAAATATACATTATTAGGTACTTATATTCAATTTATATTTACAAAACGAGAGAAATATTTTATAAAATTATTAACTCTTTTACTTAAAAAAACATTCTCAAAATATACATTTTTATATTGTACGGGTTACTAAACCTTTTATCAATGTTAAAAAGCTTTCAACATTCCAGATAACGACTACATTATGTTTCAAAACAATTAGTTCGATTCCTATATCAACCACCACACAAAGATATTCCAGAAGTATTGACCAAAAAAGTACACCGAGAAGTCAACATTTATTGGAAAAAATTATTGTGTACTCTTCAAACAATGCCACCTCAAATACAAATGATACGGTTGCTAAGAAAACCTTAGTAGAACATAAAGAACATGACCAAAAAATACAAGGTACCAGCTTTTTTATTAATTTTTTCCAAAACTAAGACATTTAATTTTAGGCAAAGAACTCCCACTTCTCAATCACGAACAGCAATATGCAGAGGAAGCAAAAAAAATAATCGACAGGATGACAAATGAAGAACTCAAAATTCGCTGTCAACATCTTTCGAGAATTTTATCTGTCAGTAACACAAACGTTACGCCTACAACTTACCACAGGCTCATCACAAGAAAACCACAACAAGATACAATAAGAAGACCAGTGTATATTCACAATAAACCCACTTATGTGCAAAATGCGAGAAATACAAGTAAAAAACCTGGCGGATTTTATATAACAACTCAAGGTAAGAAATTGTCCGACACGTAAAACAGTGTTTATTTCAAAGCTTACTACGTTTTTAGCGTCATCAACAACATATAAGCCAATACACACAGTGACAACACCAAGAACGACACAGGCGACCGTCAAAAGGTTTCAAACGACCACACAGTCAACTTTGACGACAAACAACGTAAAATATATTCGTTTGGAGCCGGTCATTCTCCAGAAAACCATTTTAAGCGACGGCAGGGTGCTCTATTATTGGCACAGGAGTTTGCCAACGGCCGTCGAATATCCCACATCGCAAAAAAGTACGGAAGAGCCGATTAGTACGACCACGGAATATACCTCTTATCTGAGTTTTAGGTAAGGGAATTTCTTAAATCCGCGAAATACACTTCCCCCAAAAATTAACGCACCACCAAAAAAAGACCCAAAAGTTTAAAGTAAATTTTTGTCAAAACCAATAGTCCGATTTGGACGAATTTTTTTTTGAATGATAGGTTGTCTCTTCCAGAACGTTGGTGTACTAACTGTATTTGCATAGAAACCTCTTTTTTATAAATACCGGGTGTCTCAAATTATAGCCTGTTTTTTGGTGGTGCGTTAATTTTTGGGGGAAGTGTATTTTTCAAGGGATAATTTTCAGAAACTTGCTTCCATTTTACGGGACATCGTCGAAAGAGATAACGTCGACCACGGTACCGAGTACGACAATGTCGGAGACGCAAAATTTAGGCAACTACTTGTACAATCAGCAATTGAAATTTGTCGTTCCGATACCGTACGGCAATTCGAATGTGCCGACTATAAGAAAACCTTGGGATTTCGACCATTTTGCTTATTATCCGAAAGAATTACAACCAAACGATTTACGTTTACAGGTGCCGTATACTCCTACATTTCATGTGATCAAAAGTATCACTATTCCAAATGCTCAGTATGAATCTATAGAAAAAACTTGAAGTTTGACAAGTGACAGTTTGTCATTTGTTTCAAGGTTACTATGTTTTTCTTTCTACCTCATTATTGTAAGTTTAAAGAACCATTTTGGAGACTGAAATAAGTATTGTAAATAGTATTCGTTTAGGATAAGACACAAAACAATATTGATAAATATAGCAAGTAAAAAACAAATGTATGGCTGGATAGTGCAATTTTGGTGTAAAAAAAACAATAATATTAGAAATATTCTAAGAATGTAAAACATGTATTATAAAAATAAATAAATATTATTTAGACTTACCGAAGTTAGTCTTCGAACGGTTTCTTCACTAATAGGTAGGCTAAGCTTTACTCTTCTGTATAAAGGATGATTTTCGTAATAATTTATAAGCTCGACTAAACTTTCAAATTCTACATTTCCGATTGTATACAGTCGTCCCTCTAGTTTCACCCTACAGTGTTTTATTTTTCTATCGGCTCTAAAAAAAAATAAAAAAATAAAAAATTAGAAACAAAAATCAAAATTAAAAGTTACCGAAAACTGATCGTAAAACAGTTAACGTCATTTTCGCTGGGCCTAACCAGAAAGGCGCCCTCGGTTTTAACCCTCTTCAGCACCTCCTCGGACTGAGTTCTACCCATATTCTTATGGTACCACTCTTTATTTTCGTGCAGGTTCGGCTGCGGCACGGGATCACGTAGCGTTATCGAAAATTCCGCCGTCACAAGCGGAGTCGCCCTATAGTGCGATATCAGCGAGTACAGACTGTCGAAATATTTCCCCTCTATCAGGAAATACTTCGTTTGTTGTTTGTCTTGCCGCGACCTGATCCTGCAGTGGTTCACGTGACCGTTCCGCCAAAACGAGAGGCAATACTCGCCTGGAAAACGACAGCCGTCAATCATTTGTTTGTTTACCATTCACAGATAACATAACCCCAGTCTGTCAGTTGACACCATAGAGATCATATATAGTATAAGTAGAGTGCTGGACGATGTTTTTTATACATAGGATGCGCGGAAAATCTTTGACGAATTTAAAATCGTAAAATAGTAAAAAATAGTAATAAATAGGCCCAGTGGACATGCGCATTTGCAATTTGAGGTAGTGTTTTGTGAATCTTGACACTCTTTGACAGCCATTTGACAGCGACAAACTAAGTATAACCTACCTACCGTTGTTTGCATCATAGACGCTTTGTGGCATAATTTTTTCGATTTTCAGCTAATTATTAATAGTTTCTTCGCGTTTTATTTGTTTGAGTGTTTTATCTAATTAAGTGATCATCTCGAATACTTATGTTCTGCTCATTTTACACCAGTGTTTAAAAACGAAACGAATCAAAACGCAGCTAATTGAAAATGCGGTACCAACTCTTCTATTAAAACCACCTAAACCATCATTTAAGTAAGTATATTAACATGATTGTGGTGTAAGAAACTATTAAGTAGTAGCTTATTTGTTTTAGTGTTTAAGTTATAAAGGTAGATGAAAACGAGTCAAGTTCTAGCATCAGTGAAGCAAATTCTAGTAGTTTGGACGAAACTAGTTTTACAAGTATAACCGAACCTAGTTGTAGTTATCGAAGTTTTGACCAGTCCACGTTGAGGTGAGCTTAATTTATTATCAATGTACAAGTTTGTAGGGAGATAGTAATTCAGAAAAACAACCACTGTTTTGAATTGCGCGGTCTGAAGGTCGAATGCACATGTTCCATAGGCCCATGCGCAAATCCACAATTTGCCATGTTCAGCACTCTACCTATATATGTGATCTCTATGGTTGACACAGAATAGAGGACTGTCAAATGTAAACAATATGGCGGCCGTGGGAACACAAAACAAAAAAGTAAGGTTCTAAGGTTATATTAAAGATCAAATACAAAAAAAGATGTCCCACTTACCTACAAACGTTCCGCTTGCCCTAACTAAGAAGGTACCGTCTCCGAGATGCGAGTATCGCCTCAGCAATTGCTCGGCATCTTCGCGGACGTTCGGCAATCTCCCGTGAAACCATTTCTCGCTAAAGTGGAGCTCCTCGTTCGGCACGTTCGCTTTCGGACGACCGAAACAATGCCCCTCGTCCTCGTCTTCGCTCCGCTCGCTCTCCGTACCGTCCGGCCTGTAACTGTCCGTGTAGAACAGCTTGTGGTTGGTCAGCACGAAAAAATGCGGGTTCCAAATCTTCTCGACCGGATCCTCCAGGTACATTATCCCGTTCTTCACCGAATTCCGGAGGTCCATTTCGTTCTGGTCGTTTCGCAAGAGTAACGCCGTGTCTTCCTGGCCTTCCGGCAATTTCTTGTGCTTCAGAATTATTCTGCGTCGCAAAGTATAAGGCGACGGCAATACAGACTCTCCGTGTTCCACGGGACTCGTCACTAGCATGTCACCAAACACCTCCTAAAAGTTAGGTTAGGGGGTGACAGAAATTTTTAGGTTGTGTCAAAAAAAGTTGACAAGAACAACGCTAGTAACATTAGTCATATTTTGACAAAAACAAATGAAGGTATGTACTCTATTCAAAACACAAAAACTACATGAAATAAAACAAAATGCTTTATTTACATTGCCTATTTGTTGGAAGCATTTTCTTTACTACCTTCATGGTTCTAACATGTCAAAAGTTTTAGGTTATCCGTCGCTAATGTCAAACAAAAATGACACTAACGACATCTGTCATTTTTCTAACCTGCAGGGCGGATGCCATCTTCCTCTGTTGCGGGACCGAACAATTATCCTCAATCGACAGTATCACGGGATATTCTGAAGTAGCAAACGCATGTTCTTTTATGGTTCGAATTACGTCCATGAATTTTATTTTCGTCGTTAAAGTATGACCGTGATATATGAACGGTATGCCATCGGGACCGTCCCAACAATCTAATTCTATGCATCTACAGCCCATTCTTAGGCATCTAACGTAGGCTTCTACGGATGATTCGCTCGATAATTGATCGCCTGTTAGATAACTAAAAGTTTGTAAAATAAAAACGTGATTGATTTTCCACCAAATACCTCTAACAAAAGTTACAAAACACTGATTTGAAAATAGCAACTGTCAAATTAACAAATATGGTGGCTGTGGAAACACAAAATAAAAAAGTAAGGTTTTGAGGTTATGCTACATTGTTAAATTTCAAATCCTACTTAAAAATTTATATTTTTTTCTTACGTGTTGTGAGATGAGGCGATCCAATAGTGGCTCAACGGTTTCGTCATATCCTGATATACGGTGTCTTTTTTCGGGTCCCACAGGTCGTTTTGTTTCGAAAATAGATAGTCTAGAAATTCTGGAATATTCAGGTAGGGCTGCTGTATTTCCCTCTGCGGGTCGCGTAAAAAATCATAAATAAATTGCGTGACGGTTTTAGAGTCACTGAACTCGGAACTGTCCTGTTCGTTACGTAGGAAACTTTCGAATTCTTTTAAGGTTATGGTTTTCGTGTCCGAGGAGTATTGGTGGATTTTATCGAATATTTCGGTTATGTTCTAAAAAATGCGGTTGATAAGAAAAAATAACAAAGTGCTGGTGTTTGCTTACATTCTCATCTAAAATCAATTTTTGGTACAATAAAGCAAAATCGTCGAATCCTATTTCCGTCTTTTTTCGAGAATCGACTTCGTTGAAAATTTCTCTAAGTTTACTAGTAGGAATTTTGCAATTTACTCTAGGCAACAGGGACTTTACATTTTTTAAATTTATCCTAAAAACATAATTCAATTTAAAAAAAGTATAAAAATGCCATTTCAAGATCCAACAGTTTTTTTTGTTTTATGTTGTTGGCAGTCAACCTACCTAATTTGTTTGCTCTATAAATTTTCTAGTTCGTTACTTTTCATTTTCCACTGGATGGCACAACATTAGTACATTATAATAATTTTATAAGTAGAATTCACTCATAGTCACAGTCACAACTTATTGAAATGGCATTTGGTTTCGAAACTTTGTCATTATTGACATAAAAATCATAGCTATGATAAAAATTATTCATAATCTAAGTGGGCCATGTAACATGTCAATTTTGTTTTCACACTTTTCCATGGCAAGATTTGATTTCGAATAGTTTTTGATAAAATGTTTTTTTTTTAAATTTTACTTACATTTCCCCTGGCCCCTCCATATCGTAAAATTCCCTTCTCAACCACCCTTGAACTTGCAATGGATATGGTGCAAATATTGTATCTTTTACTAAATATCTCAAACCTTTTGTCCACAAACCACATTCTGCCTCAGAAAGAGCTAAAATTTGCACATTTTTAACATAATTTTCTTTAATCCTTCATTCATTTTCACCTGCAATGCTCAACACCCTCAAGTTAAACTGCGAGCCATAGAACACCACGAAACATTTACAATAATCGATTTTGGCCGCGTCCTCTGGCCACTTATCGAAGTCTTTAGAATTTTTACCTAACCTCACTTCTTTTATTTCGCCAAGGTCCACGGCACCGTCGTAGGAAGGTTTGGAGGTCGGCAGTTCGGGTTTCATCCAGATCAATTGTCTCGTTTCTCTTCTGATAGCCAACGTTTTCCTTTCGCATTTTTTACGCCACGAAAATTTCGTCACGAGGGTCCCCCGCTCCAGTTGGCTTATTATTTGTTCCATTTGGGGTATGTATCCGAGGCCGGACGGTGAGGAAAACACTCCGTTTAGAAAGCCCAGCATTTCGGGATAACAATTTTGCTGTTAATAATGAAAGTTGTTATACCTAGTGGGCGAAAATAGCAACCAAAATAAATATTGGGAGATAAGGAACATCTGTTCGATATTTAGATATACCAATTACTTTAGGATTAGCGGTGATATCGCATAATTAGTATTGTGCTATTTATTTTGATAAAATAATTGTTCAAACAATCAAGGCACTTTAAACACTCGACTGTAGGTACATAGAGATAGATTAGCAATTAAAGCTTTTACATTATAAATTAAAGAAAAATAAGCAACAAACTGTAAACAATATGTTTTACCTAGAAGTCGTAAGCTCTATTTTATTATCATGTTTGTAGTAAAAGCAAATCCTAAATAAATACATGGTAAACAATACTTTAGAATGCAGTTTACAGTTGTTGCAGCTATAAATATTTAACTTCTAGGAAGACAACACTCACCAAAGTATAAACAGGAAGAAAATATATCTGCTACAAAATAATAAATTATAACCTACTTATTACTTCCTCCTAAGCAACATCTTTTTGTGTGCATGCTAGACACTTAAAATGTCCACCTTTTTTCTTTTTGGCTTGTGCATGGCCCGGAAATGTGGCTAAAATAAAATTAAAACTACCATTTCGTGACCTTATTGGTAAAAAAATGAAAAGATTTGAAGTTTGAAGACGGAAGACCGACTGTCAAGAAATTTGACTTTTTGACGTATTCTAGACAAAAACCTTCGCATTAGTACGGCAAAATGTCGTTAGAGGGCGGCAACAATTCGCCTAACCTCATGCTAATCTTTTCTGCGGATCACATCGATCGTCTAAACGGAAAGTTCATTATCGCTGACGTGTTGGTGGTTAGGGAACCTGGCCGCTAGATGGCGCCACATCAACTTTGAATAATGTTTATGATTTCTTACAATATTTGTGTGGACGTTTAATGGATTACTCTGTTAATAAACAGAACACCTTCTTTAATTGTATCCTTGTAATGGATAGACAAGGATTTTATATTTTAAATGTGGTAAAAATTAACCAAATACTTGTACTTTTCTCCTTCGCTCATAGATGGCGACGAAACGAATGCCACTGTTTGTGTTTTGTGATTTTTTCGAATTTATTCATGAACCGTTTTTTTTAGCCAGTATTGTTCAAAGTTTTTGAAAATATTTGAGTTTAAAATGGGGGAACGGGGGGAACCAATGCCAAAAATACCATATACGTCGAAACCCACAAATACCCAGAAAGATATTGGCAAAAAAGCTATTAATATGAAACCTGTGGTGATTCAATTAGAACCCATACATTTATCACCGAGAGCTGTTAGTAAGAGGACCATGGAGCCAGGTACACCTGTGGCAAACATAGAATTTAGCATGGAACTTAAAAGAGTGATTAACGAGAGAAATATTTTGACCACGAAAACCAAGAAACGTGTCATCGACGCCTTAGATGAAATCAAGCTGAAAAACGATGAAGAAACTAGACACTTCAAAAAGGAGAAGGCTTTGAAAGAAATAGTTGACTCCGAGAAGAAGTACGTGAGCCAACTTGAGACGATTATAGATTTTTTTATAAGTCCGGTGAAAGAGCAAGATATACTTCCGAAACATAAGTTTGATATGCTGTTTGGGAATATTCGACCAATTTATAATATAAATAAAGAATTGTTGGACGCTATAAGTAATGGAGCGAATAATGTTATCAGTGCGTTTTCGAAAATTGCTCCGTTTTTGAAAATGTATTCGGTATATGCTTTTGAATATAAGAATATACTAAAGATTTTGCATGTAAGTACCATTTACTTAAGATAGAAAAAAGTACATTTCTTTATGATTTCCGAGTATTTGTTTACTCTAGGAAGCAAAATCTGCTTATCCAGTTTTTGCAAAATTTATCGAGGACCAGGAAACACGCCCGGAAGTTCAAAACAAACTTTCCGCTTTACTTATTACTCCGATTCAAAGAGTACCGAGGTACAAATTACTTTTGAGTCATTTACATCAGTTGACAAAGCCATATGAGAAAGACTATACTCTCTTGATAGGTAAAGTGACAATTTATATTTCCAAGTAACGATTTTTCTAAAATTTATTTCTATGTAGATTCCTTACACAAAATACAACAAGTAGCTTCCCATTTGAACAATATCCTTGCCGACCAAGAAAAACAACGTGGAATGCTTGAGTATCAACGTTGTTTAACTCATAACCATCCAAATATTATTGCTCCTGGTCGCTACATCATAAAAGAAGGTCATTTAACAAAAATGACTACTCCAACAACGCCAGGTCAAAAAATGTACGCTGTCCTCTTGAACGACATTATTATCTTCAATAAAGTTAAAAAGGAAAAACTTGTAAGCAATTCTCTGAAAATTGCCTTCATATTTCCTTTGAGCAAATGCAAGGTTACCGAGGTAAGCCAACGAAAACTTCACAAATTCATCACTAGTCGAAAATTATTTCGTAGATTGCCGATAAGGGCTGTTTAAAAGTAGAAAGCGGGAATGAAGAGCTGTTTTTATACCATCAACGGTTGAGCGAGACCAAATGTTGGGTGTCTGAGATAAATAATACAATAACCAATCATTTACAAGACCGAAAAACTTTGAGGAAGGAGAGTTCAGCTAGAAGGCCTGTCAAAAGGAAAGATGTCAATGAGTATAACGAAGTTGGCGTTAGCCCTGGACAGCCGATGAAGAAGAAGAGGGGTGCGGAGGAAGCTGAAACTCTGGTGAGTAGAAATTTTCATGATCTTTTCTTTTTCGGTTTTATTTCTATTTTTTCCTTTAGAGTCTACAGGTAGGTATAGAAACTGTTTTTTTTTTCTCCTTTAGAATGCAAATGCATGCAAACTCTTTCTTATGATTTTTCGTTTTTTTAAATTTCTCTTTTCTTTTTTTTTTTCTTCTTTACATTGCAAATTACAAATACAGGCATAGCCGAAACTATTTTTCTTGTGATTTTTGCCTTTTTTAATTTCTTTTTCTTTCTCCTTTAGATTGCAAATATAGAGATAGACTAAACTCTTTTTTGATTATTTTCCTTTCTTTAAATTTCTTCTCTTTTTTTTCTCTTTTAGATTGCAAATACAGGCATAGACTATAAACTCATATTTTACGATTTTTTCCTTTTTTTAATTTATTTTTTCTTTTTCTTTTCTTTAGAAAGCAAAGGCAGGTGTATATAATATATATAGAAACCTTTTTTTATTTGTTTTTATTTTTTAATACAAGTACAGGTGTAGAAGCCGATTTTCTTTTTTTGTCTTTTTTTTCATGAAATTATTTTAATTATTATCCTCTATTGTACGTATTATTGTGCCAAGATTTTCTATTTCTTTTTTTTGTTCTCTTTCCCGTTTTTTTTTCCTTATTAATAATGTTTTAGGCCTATAAGTTACTTTTAGTTATAAGTATACTACACTGTATCCTGTCTTGTAATTGGTTTTTTTTTCCTGAAAGGCAGTGAACTTATAAATAAAATAAATAAATTTCTTTTTCTTTTGTCCTTAGAACATAAATACTGGTCTCAAAAAACACATCATGATGAGACCACCAATCAGAGCTGCGCTCTTTGATGCCACCTTTGCTAGATTGAATCATAGTAAAAACAATAAAAAATCTAAACAAATTACAATAAAAAATATCAACCAAGATAATGTAAAAGCTTCTACAATAATTGTCCACGAAGAAGAAAAAAGTGATGTTACTTCCGAAAATTTTAATGAGGAACAACTTATGGAATATCGAAATGTTTCAAATAGAATTGAAAATGATGGAGAGAATATTGAGGTTGTGAGAGCAAATAACGGCAATTTTGAAGGAAACAATAATAACGAGGTTTTTGTTTTTGGGAGGCAACAAAATAAGCAGCAAGTTGGGGGCATAAAGGCATTTTTAGGAGGAGTTAATAATGTAATAAAAAGATTTTTAGGGATAAGAAGCTAAATATTATTTTAAGGTTATAGTTTTGAACCTTAAACAGTTTTTATTAAATTTATATACTTCGTTTATTTTAAGTTGTGATTACCTACTAATTTTAAGTATACTAATTATTTTTAAAGTAAATGTCTATGTTTTTATGAAATAAAGAGTTAAAAAAAGTTTTCATTTATTTTCAAGCCAATGAGGAAAAAAAAACAAAAAGGTAAGTGAGTTGAAAATTCTAAAAACTTCAAAAGTCGGAAAAATTACTATACATTTTTCGACTTTTTGAACAATTTTCTAATAGAACCAAATCCTTTATAATAAAGGTTATTTGTCTATTTATGCGGCGTTATTCAATAAGTACTGTATTGCAATATTAGAGCAATTTTTTATCTGGTTTATTTTTCGTAAAGGAAAGCTAAGAATCACATTAATTACACTAATTAATTAAACAAAAAAGGTGTGAACACGCTATTAATTAATTCCTCTGGCACGAAATTAAAATTTATTTTCTTTTCCGTTTTTGGGACGGAATTTCGGAAAATGTTTGCCTTGCATCATAATCACTAGAAATGCTTTTCCATTTGTAAATATGGTTTATTATTATGGCGTATGTCGCGTAAGTATATCAGCCATATTGAAATTGAATGTTTGTCTCTAACGACAAGACACAAAAAGAAATTAAGTTCGCCACGCTTCTATCAAGGCCAACAGTTTAAAAGGGGGCCCACGAATAGCAAAAACGCCGTTTCTTTTCACCAATCATAAAGATCAAATAGCATTTCTCAATTCGGCGATGGGCAGCCACTTTCAAAAATGGCCACATGCAGCTTCCTCCTATCCTTCGTCTTCGGGCCGCCTCATCCCGCGGCAAATCCGCGCCACCCCCCTGTACACTCCGCCGTGGCAACGCAACAAAACGTGTCGCCCGAGGAACAAAAGACGCGACCGTAAACAACGACGAGAAATTTTCAAATTTGACATATTTTTTCCCTCGAAATAATGACCATAAAATTGTGAGTAAGCACCCAACCACCAAGCGACGCAACAAAAGTAAACAGTAACCACCGAAGATGGCATCCGCAACCGTGCGCCCGCTGCTGCGGCGCCTTCTCGCCAGCAACAGACTGAAGCTGATGACCATGCCGAGGCGCGGCCTCGCAGAAGACGCCCAGGCCACGGGCACGTGCCCGCCGAGGGTCATGCAGGACCCCTGCAAGCAGGACAGGAGGAAGGGGCTGATCCTCGGGATATATACCAACCCTGACGACTTGTACGATCCTGGAAAACTGACGCCGACAGGTGAGGCAACATTCGCCAGGTGGTATAGTACCATTCGTGTGTGACATATGCGTCTGTAAATGTGAATTTTGCTGCACTAGCGAAAGTTAAGCAGTGTGTTGCTATTTGACAATAAACGTTCTCTTGTCTTTGATACGAAAGAATAATAGAAAAAACGACGTCATCTAAACAGCTAAAACTACAAGTTCTTAGACCTTTAATAATCTCAACAAGATTCGTATACCGTACTTTCACCGTTTTAGTAGACATAGGGGAATAGGCCGCGCGTCGCCGTGAGTCCAGCTAGGTTTATCAGTCGTTGGCGGGGGAGTACACACGCCCCCGCCCCCCGCCAACGACTGACGAACCTAGCCGAATACACGGCGCCGCGCCGCCCAGCCATGGCAATGTCTACTAAAACGGTGAAAGTACGGTAGATATAATACTTATCCTGTTCTCGTCGTCGCGTCGCCTTGACCTGTCTGTTTCTTGTCTTTTAAATGCGAGCGGTAATCAAATCTTTCCTCGGTTTCGAAAAGCAACGCCAACATCCTACATCTCTCAACTATTAACACCCCCAGGCCAAAGATACGACGCGATGGTCTGCCACCGTCTCTCCGACCTCCTAGAATACGCCGGTCCTCCTCCGAAGAAGGGCCAGGTCCGCGTCTTCTACAACCTGGACGAGGACTTCAACATGGTGGCCGTCGTGGGGCTGGGCCGCGAGTGCCAGGGCTACGACGTCTTCGAGCAGATAGACGAGGGCAAAGAGGCCATCCGCATAGCAGCCGGCCAGGGCTGCAAGGCCCTCCAACACATGAAGGTCCTCAGGGTGTACATCGAGAGTTTCGGCCACGCCGAATCGTCGGCGGAAGGCGCGGCGCTGGGCGTGTGGTTGTACCAAGAGAAGAAGGACAAGAAACACCAGGTGATCATACCGCAGCTGGAGTTGTTCGACGACTGCGACTGGACGGGATGGCAGATCGGCCTGCAGAAGGCCGCTGCGCAGAACCTGGCGAGACAGCTGATGGACACGCCGGCCAACCTGATGACTCCGACGTCGTTCGCCCAGAACGCCGTGGAAGTTTTGTGCAAGTCCGGTGTTAACGTCGAGGTAGGCAGGTGTTGCCGCGAGTAGTGGGTTTGTGGGGGTTTTGTGACAATTTGGGACCTTGAAGTATCCCCCACCACAAGCGTCTGCTTCTTGCGTAGGATCACAAACAAGTTAGGTTAGGTTAATGACGATTGAGATCTTTAAATGATTGTAACTCGATTCTACACTCATTTTGATGCGGGTTAGGGTTAACATTCACGATTAACAATTCGCCGGAGAGGCTGTAACATTGTTCAAAGTATAAAAGCGACACACTAGGACACCAGATCGCGCCATCGACCTTCGAGGTCAACGCACTTGTCACAGAACCCCCAGAAACCCACTACCTTTCGTTCTCCCCGCCTAGGTGAAAGTCCGCGGCTGGGCCGAAACCCAAAAAATGTACGCGTTCCTCGCCGTCGCGCAAGGCTCCTGCGAACCGCCGATCTTCCTCGAGCTCAGCTACTACGGGGCGTCGAGGGACGAACGGCCGGTGGTGCTCGTCGGCAAGGGGACCACCTACAACAGCGGCGGGCTCTGCCTCAAGGCCAGCAACAAGCAGCGCTTCATGAGGGGCGACATGGGGGGCGCCGCCTGCGTTCTCGCCGCATGCAGGGCGGTGGCCGGGCTCCAGCTGCCAATCAACATCAGGGCCCTGATACCGCTGTGCGAGAATATGCCTGGCTGCGCCGCGATGCGACCAGGGGATATCGTCAGGGCGATGAATGGGAAGAGTATCAAGGTAGGCGTATACCGTGGAGAACGGAGCGGACCAACCGTTGCAACCGTAACCTCTCTTCCAGATCGAATCGACGGACTCCGCCGGCCGGCTGTGCCTCGCCGACGCGCTCGTCTACGCCCAGAACTTTTGGCCCCGCTTCATCGTGGACGTGGGCACGATGACCAACGACATGAGGCACTCGCTGGGCGCGTCCGCGACCGGCGTCTTCAGCAATTCGGAGGCGTTGTGGGAGTACATGCTGGCGGCGTCGATGCACACCGGGGACAGGGTGTGGCGCTTCCCGCTCTGGGACCACTTCACCAAGCTGGTGGCGCACCACCACGCCGAGGACGTGAAGACGTACGGGCGGGGCAGCATGGGCCTGCACTGCTGGAACGTGAAGAGGTGCGGCGGGGCGTGCCGCGTGGCCGCCTTCCTCAACGAGTTCGTGCCGTGCGGCGACTGGATACACCTGGACACGTTCGGCGTGATGCGTTCGAACGGGAAGGACTTCCCGTACCTGAGGGAGGGCATGTCCGGCAGGCCGACGAGGACGCTGGTGGAGTTTCTGTCGCAGTTGGTGTGCCATCGCGAGTGAGGGGCCAGGGTGCCTGTGTGACGAGTTCATAAATGTGTGGAGACGACTTTTTTATATTGTAATATGTACTTTTTATTTTATCCCGAATAAAATCCTTTATTGACACGGTCCGGTTTGATTTCGGCGGTTTCTACAGTACAAAGTTGGGTTGTCTACTGCAGAAATTGGAAGGTGGGAACGGGGAATGAAAATAAATAACGGCGTTTGTTGATAAATTTTTATTTTTCAAAAAAATGATATGGATACACACGTTAAAACTCCACAAGTTTCTAAGCACATTGATTTTAAATAATAAAAAATATATACGTATAACTACTTACTAGTAGGAAATTCGTTAAAATTTAGATATGTCTAATAGAACACTTTCTGACCTTTACACTAACGATAGGATACCTGTACATATTTGAACACCAAAAAATAAGAAAATAAATATTAGGAAAATACACCTACACATTTTAATTTATTATAGCTATTTGTTCCTAGTTCTGCTGGCATATTTAATAAAAAAATTAAGAATAAAATTATTTTAATAATAATACTTTCTGGTAACATTACTTATATGGAAGCCGAACTAAGTGGGTATTCTATATTATAACACTTTTCAATTCCTAAAAATTTTTGAAGAGTAAGTATTTTGATTTACATTGCTTAGGTAAGTAATTTCTTCAATGTTTTATAACCACAATATGAATGTTTTTTTAATATAATTTTTTGTTCTCAACTTATGTATAATTTTTAAGCCTTTTTCTCTACTTACAATTTTAAAAATACAGAATGGATTTGGCAGAACAAATGCTTATTCCACTTTTGCCCAACTCTGTATTTTTATTTTATTGGTTGTACCATTACATTCCTTCACTCAAACGGTCAATAAAATAATTTCATTCTCCACAAAAATATTTATATTTTATTTTTAGTCTTTGTATACACAAGGGAAAATACTGAATATAGACGAGTACCTATACAAAATTTGGCCTAGAAAGAAGAGAAGAATGTTCCGCCTTCAGACTAATGAATAAAAAACTACCTATGCAACGAAATATTCTCTTTTTTCACTTTAGAGGAAAGGCACTTGCACTTTATGCACCTTTTACCGTTTTTTAATATTTCAAACTTGGAACCGCACGAAAAACTCGATTTTAGCGTTTGTTTTCTGGTAAAACTAAGCAAATACCGAAGCACAAACCAAAACAAACAAAATGGAAAACAAACAATTTGAGCAAGCGCTAACTTTGGTCCCTGTCAAACTGCCGCAACAATGCCGATTAGTGCGAAAAGTAATGGCTGTTCTCTACTATAACCATTTTGTCAATAATAAAACACCTACATAATCTTTCTTGAACACGAAAAGGTTGTTTTACTTTACTTTTCCGCCTGAATTTTATAAGTGGGGCAATTTTACGTTCAATGCATCTACTAAAGAAATTGCCGGTTTTATTTATGATATTCCTAGTTATTGTTACTCTTAAATGTGACAACATGTTTGGGGCAGGTCAGTAAGACCAATATTTGTAAACATGGGGATAGTAATAAACAACTATGCCTTTATTCGTTAGTCTGAGGTTTCGCCCGAGAGCTATCCTTGTCTGTCAGCGCCGCAAAAGTAAATGCGTTATTTGCTGTTTTGTGATACCATATAAATATGAAGAAATATTACCACCTAACCTAACTGTGGAATTTTCTGCGATCGACAACAGACCAGTTTTCTGATCGAGATCCAATCGGATGTCCTCATTTTTTAAATGTAGTTTCGATGTTCTAAAGCCGATTGTTGTCACAATACCAAAGGCCAAATTTTGAGTAGACTCGTCTATTAAATGTAAATTTTCTACCGTAGACTGTTAATGTTCTACCTGTAGAAGTGAGCTTTCTACAGTAGAACCCCATATTTACAACCTCCAAATATCACCATATAAATCTCGTTTATTGTAAACGATTTCGAAATCTATTTTATGACTGTTATTTTCCCGCACGTTCTATAGGCGGAACGTGAAGAGTTTTCTACGCGTTCTACAACATATCACCAACTTTTGTAACCTAACTTTTGTAAGTTTCTCCGCCACGCGTTCCCTACCGGTGTTTCCTACTCTACTCCCACCAGTAGAAAATCCGCTCTACAGGGCCGTCACCTTGACGCCGCCGAGCGCCGGCGCCGACGTTTCGACGCCGCCCAGCTATAGCTATGCCGGCGACGGCTGCGACGTCGTTACGATCGGCGTCGGCGGCGTCGCCGCCTTCTTCTCTTTCTTCTCCTCCAAAGAATCGTACATCGGATATTCGCAGCAGAGGATGAACTTCAACAGAGGCGGCACTTCCTCGTATATCGACGGTGGTATTGGGATGAGGGGCGACGTTGAAGCTTTATAGTAGCGGTAGTCGGAGATGCTGCAAGTGGAAAGGCGCGTTTTTCTACGGGTAGAATGTAGAAGTCTACCGGTAGAAGTTAGGCGACATTCTACTGGTAGAAGTTAGGAGGCGACATTCTACTGGTAGAAGTTAGGCGACATTCTACTGGTAGAATTTAGGCGTTATACTAGTAGGTAGTGTACTTACTCTCTGTATTTCTCATCTGAAGATTTCTCCAAAAGGGGTATGCCGGACAAGAACAAAATTATCAAAGTAGTGAAAATTGGGGACAAAATTGCAACCCATTCGACCCCTTCCAGGACATTCAGGGATATCACGAATATTCCCCACCACAAAACGATTTCCCCAAAGTAGTTTGGATGTCTCGACAACCTCCATAAACCTGAAATAGCCCCATATTCAAGCACATAACACTTTTTGAAAATATTTTAACTAGGTACCATCATTACACCAGCGCCCTCTATTGGTAGAATCCTGTCTAAACGAGAATTTCTGCAAGTCTGCATAAGTCTCTGCGAGGAGGCCAACCGCGAATAGTCCTGTACCTGCAGAATCTAAAGGTGTCATGGTTTTTGGTGCCGGAGGGGCACCATGTCTCGGAGAGTTCACTACTATGACTGGAAGACTAACAACATACACCCAAATAGCCTGAAAAACGCTTTAAAATGTTTTTTCTACTCGTAGAAAGTGAGGTAATCTACGGGTAGACATTTTGTAGTGAGTTGTCTATCAGTAGAAAGATTTCGTGACTTGCCTGAAATGTCCAAAATATTGCAAATCGAATGTTATTGCTCTTTTTATCTTCAAATTGCTTATCCCTCCCAATTTTTATAATCCTATACAAGAGATAACCTGACAGCCTTAGGCCCCACATGCATACATACACAGTCACCATCAGTTGTCTGCTATCATAACTTTTCTAAAAAAATAAATTCAAAACTAAACCAAACTAAAATTGAAAATGTGTTACCTTTCCCTCTCCCTGACCCAAGAAGAATGTCAGTAGTGCCAAAATTACAAAATTGATTCCCCCAGCAAAATCTGTGACTTTATCCAGTTGAAATGTGGCGGCAACAGTGAAAAAAATGACTTGCATGGTGACTGTAACTATGGCTGCAATGGCAAAGTGGTCCTCATCGAAAATTTCCACTGCCATTTTGAAGATGTCCTAGAAATACATTTCACAACAACAATGCGGAAAAAAGCTACTTTTCACACTAGTGCGAAAAATACGTGTGCGTTAATACCGAATAAACAATAAATATAATAAAATAATCTTTTCATTTTTAAGTCGGCGCTTGACCTAGTTCTTAAACGATAAAATCAAGGAGTTATTTATACTTTCCTTATAAATAAAAGCAAACAAAACATTATTTTGTCTTATTACTATGACCATACCTGTCCAATAATATTTCTATTTATAGGTTTCTCCAATTCATCACCATTCATTCATCCTGAATTGTGCCCAAGGTCATTCTCGCACAGCATCCAGTCTCTGGAAAATCGATACACTGCTCCTGAAGCAGACGTTGTCGAACAACACTCCAGAAACATTTAAAAATGTGGACGTTTTCCAGAATTTATAAACTGGCTAAAATTAGAACGGGACCACATTTGGCAACGTCGCGAAACAAGCAAAAATCACTGACATCTAAAAACAATAGAACACGAAGTCTTTCTTGTATTTTATCCATAATAACTTACGTTGGCTTTATTACTTTTGAATAGAAATTTAACATCAACACCCATATTTTAAGTGACAAATTGGATTTTTAGTGTAGATTCTTATTACATAATCAGATTTCAGGGAGTACGAAACCTACAAATCACTGAAAAAGACAAAAATGCCACAGACTGAAGTCTGAAGCTAAAGCTCACTAGCTGAAAAGATAGTTTGGTATATACGAGGGATTGTTAATATGAATTTCATGTTGCTTTCGATTTATTTGTGATTTTATTGTTGAAACAATGCCTAATTATAAATATTTAGTATTTTATTGTGTGGAATTCATGCAAATTCTGTGATTTGAATGTTTTGTCAGTATAATTTTAAATTTTCATATTTATTAGATAGCTTTAGGCAACCAAATATACACAGGCATTAGCGACTGATGCACGGTCTGACCGGTACATTATCGTAACGTCCGACCGGGCACTAGTCAGTAGTCACTTTCTTGAAAAAGTACAACGTAAAATGTGTGCTCTGTGCTGTAATTTTGACAATTCAAATTAATTTCTATAATACTTTTTTTGTAAATAACGTCATAATTTTAATTACTCCAAAATGTCCAGATATTGTAGTATTGCTAACTACAAGAGTTACATAAATTCTTTCAAAAATTTAAAGGTAAAAAATGCGAAATTTTGTCTAGGATTTCTTTTAGGTTATGTCACAAGTTTTATATTTTCATCCTTTTCAGAACAATAATTTATTTCCTAAGGAATTGCAAGAACTGCTGAGTAGAGAAAACAAGCCACACGATGCTACGTTGGTTTCAAAAATAAAGGTAAATTTTAGATTCGATACAAAATTATACCTATTATTTTTTTGACTCGTAGGAACACATAGAGTTACTTTCAAACCGACTGCAGAAATCTAGCAAAGTTTTAACAGCAATTAAAGACGACAAACAAACAAGAACCCAAACCGTTCGTCCGCGATTTGTCAAAAAAGAAGCCCAAAGGTTGTGTTCTAACCTCGCTCGTCGAATATCGCAAAATAAGAGGTTCGTTTTTGGTGCAGCCGCACTCACAGAGTCTCAAAAAGTCGACAATGTAGTTCCAAAAGCAGAAGTTACCGTTGACGCTATTCCGGAGCCCCCACCTATTCCCGACGAAGTCGGGGAAGTTTTGAACCAACTAAACGCTTTGGGAGAACAAACTTTCGCTTCTTTGGGGTTAGGGGGATGGACACCTGTCGGAATGGTACAACAATGTATGGAATATTTACATGTAGGGCTCGGAGTCGACTGGTGGCTGGCAATCGTTATTGGTAATTATTTTTATGATAAAATTAGTTGTATTAGTCCATTTTTACCACAAGTTTTTTACCCCTCGGTTGGCAGGCAGTGGCAAGCCTTTTCAAATTGTGCTTAGTTGGCCATGACTTTATGGCATGCTACAAGGTTACCTCCTTGGACCCTCACATATTAACATTTATTTTCATAATAATTCTTCCAGCAAATTTTGTTCCCCTTCAGGTACACTTGTAATAAGGATATGTATGTTCCCGTTAGTCATAATAGCCCAGAGAAACGCAGCTAAAATGAATAATTATATGCCTCAAATGCAATTGCTACAGTTGAAAATGACCCAAGCGAGGCAAACTGGAAATCAGCTGGAAGCTGCCAAATATTCACAAGAAATGATGATTTTTATGAAGGAAAAAGGTTTAAATCCGCTTAAAAACATGATTGTTCCTTTAGCACAGGTACGAATAAAAAAATTTTAGAATTTCCTTTAAAAACACATTTTAGATGCCAGTATTTTTGTCGTTTTTCATGGGTTTGCGACAAATGGCTAATGTGCCCGTAGAAAGCATGCAAACTGGTGGTTTTTTCTGGGTTACGGACCTAACTTTGCCCGACCAGTATTTTTTAATGCCGATCATAACTAGCGCTACCCTTTGGGCCACTATCGAGGTAAAAATTACATTTTAGTTGGCCATGGAACCCCACAAGGTTGTTCTTGGACCTACACACATTGTCACTTACCACTGTTTTGATTCATGGCCAACTGTTTTAGTTGGGCATGATACAAGGTTATGTTCCTTTTGTTTCATGGCCAACTGTGTTTTTGTTGTTTTTTTTTTTCACGGCCAACTATTTTATTTGTAGTTGGGTACAGATACCGCAAGGCTTTCAGCACAAAACATGAATATAATGAAGTACGTTTTAAGGGCGATTCCGCTAGTAATTTTGCCGTTTACAATAAATTTTCCTGGTGCAATTTTGTGTTATTGGCTGTCAAGTAATGTAATATCGTTGGGCCAGGTGGCGTTTTTGAGAATACCAAAAGTTAGAGATTATTTCAAAATCGAACCTTTAGTGACGCACAACCCAGAGAATTTGCCGATTCAGCCTAAGGGGTTCACACAAGGAATCAAGGATTGTAAGTGGGAATTAAGAATTTTCTTACGAAGATTTATTTTTTACTTTTTAGCTTGGACTAACATAAAATTAACTAAGGAATTAGAAGAACGTAGTAGGCTTGACGAGATGATTTTTCAAAGAGCCGGGAAAGGGCCGATTCAAAAAACATACAAATATGATCCTACAAAACAAAGTAGCCCAAGTACTGCATCCCCGATTAGCGCTAAAAAACGATAATAGCTGGTTATTAGATGTACTAAGTTAAATAAACAAATTGTCTGAAAAATATTTTTATTACTACTATTTAACCCTACATTTTACCCTCTAATCCTGGGTGATATACACTGATTAATAACATTAATTAAATGCGAATTTTCCAAAGCAGCCGCCACTCTTTCCTTATCGGCTAGTTGCTTATTAACTTCCCTCTCTGAATTATGAGTTCCAGGAGTTACTTCGACTCTAACCTTAAATCTGACGGGCAAACACCTGAAAAAACAAAATGTAAGCGGGCCACGACGGAAACAAATGACTCGCCTCAACAATTTCACGCGTATCGACAGCCCAATCAAGGTGGCCATGCTGCAGTGCGGTATGGTCGGGGTGAAGTACACCAAAATTTCGTTGTTCTCGTCATCCACTTTGATCAGTTCTACCTGAACAACGTGGAGTTGCTCGAGGGTCAGCGGATGTTCGGGGTCATTTATGTCTCTTATTAGATCTGAAAAATGGGACAATAAAAATGTCCCTCTGAAAAATAGGCTAATAAAAAATTTGTTTATTTTCTCACCAAAAATTTCACGGCTATCAAAGGGATCGACTTTAGAATCGTTTAGCTCATCCCCAGATGCAACTCTTTCGGCAGTTTGTACGTAAACGTTTGGATTTTGGTTGTCCAGTGGTTTATCCATGATTCTTCTTTGTAAAATAACAAAAATTTGGGATAATAATAGGTTATGTTAACATAAATGACATTTGGCCACAAAACAAAAAAGTTAGGTCATATAAAAAATGTTTGCTACGCGAGTTAGATCCAGATCCAGAGATCTCTGGTTAGGTCGTGTCTCCTTCGTCCTTGATCAAGTAAGGTAGAACAATAATTCTACTAAAGTATAATTTATACAGTAGAGAATATAAGGTACGTAATTTCTAGGGATTTAATTGTAGAAAATTATGTTCCTCTTTCTCAAAAAGAATGCAAAATGTTAAACAATCAATATTCTTAAACGTCTAAATGTAATGGCTGTCAAACGGGTAGACCTTAAATCTTTAAAAATTTGAGAAAGTTTCTAAAAGAAAATTGCTTATTTGTGAATAGAGAGCTCATCTTGTCAATTATATAAAAAAAATATGGATCCCAAGGCGTTTACCTTATGTTTCGCACTTCCGACATTGTTTCTTTATATTATATAGATATACTTAGATTAATTTAGAACTGGAAAAGAACATTCACAATGACCCACAATAGATATAATTCTTATTGTCTCCATTTGACACAATATATTTATATTTGACAAGTTCTGTCTTTTCTGCGCTTTTAGTGACATTTCACCACAGATATCACAATAATTGTGATGTCTATGCCCGTATTGAATGTTCTGTGATCTATGCATTTCACAGAAAACATATACAGTAGGTGTTGTGGTTGTGGCCTTGAAGAGAGTGAGGTAGAATTTTACTTAAGTTGAGTTATGCAGTAGCGAATGTTAGGTTTAAGGTTTAACTTTAAAAAATTAATTTTTCACAAAAAGAGTTTAAAACAGACATTCTTTGTCGCTCGTCGCAATTTATATCAAAATTAAACACATGATGACGGGACCGACATAATTTGAAAACCCAAAATCGATACCATTTAATCATTTTAACGACGTTGGAGCTATTGTACGCTATAAATGATTGATTGGCGTTATTGGCAATCATTTACCTGCCTATTTTAGGACCCAGCATTAAATTACGATTCAGAAATAGTACGTAGCCCCATTCTATGCCTTAAACAAAAGGGCAACTCCGATAATAAACAAAAATTCATCTATTAATCGATCTATATTACGGCTTCTGCTTAATTACGAGCCTATTTAGCGTTCTTGGAAAATCAAAATAACTATCAAAAATTACAAATAATAAAAAGCTATGGTATAATTATAATATTTTATTATAATCACATGTCATCTTTTGCTATTCGCTCGTGCCTCTCATTACCCTAGTTGCTGGTGTTATTGCTCTCAATAAGTAGGTAGGTACATAGTATATAATGTCACATTTATACCTATACCTATATAGGTATACTAAAATCGAGCAATCCTTACGCCTGGCGTAAATAAAACCACGTGTTCAATATGACGTTCCGCGATTGGTCGGTATAGGCTATAAAATTTCACCATACTCGGCAACAGGGACGTACTCGAACTCAAAAGTGTAGTTGTGCGGTTTTATCTTGTTGTTTTCAGCTATTTAGACACTGCCACAAATAATTTTATAGATGTTTTTGAGCCATTTTAATTAAGACAATAATTTTTTCCACAAATATTTTGACAATTGTAAAACTAAAATTAAATAATAAAAATAAAATTAAATAAAGGTCGAGCCTCAGTGCGGCCCTGGCGAATATCTCAACGCAAGTGCTCTTGCTTACGTCAGGCGCAAGACGCAAGAGTTGCTCGATTTTTTATAATAAAAAAATACTAAGTAGATCATCTTGTTTAGCAAACTACTACTATAAATCCCTTGCACGCGACCGCTAAAAAAAGTACCTAATTATATAAATAATTCCTTGGAATTTATTGTTGTCGCCGCCCATGCTTTTCCTTCCTTCGTCCGCCCGCCTTCCGTTTCGTTTTATAGAACGAGGCGACCGGCGATCCATCCAAGCAGGCCCCGAACGACAAAACAAAAGACCGACAACGACCACGCTGGCTAGATGTGATAAAATGCGGTACCGCTTCTACTTTCTGTGAGAAATAGTTCAGTTCCTACCATGGAGGCCGGATAGGCATTTGGAAGAAAATAAAAGCAGCCGTGTAGTGTAGATACTTTTGCATTTTTGGTGAGTTGGTAATGTTTATAGAATATGCCTTATTGCAGTTTTTTTTATAATACCTATAACCAAAGTCTAAAGAATAGTATTCTCTAGACTATTTGATATAACTAGGTAGGTACCTATAAATTGGCCGGTTTATTAGGTTTGGATTATACTTATTAACGTACCTACCTATGCTGTGGTAAAAAAACAAAAAACAATAACAATATGTTTTGCGATTTAATGAAGTGAAAGTGTAAAATTTTATATAGGTATAATGTGCCTTGGATGCAGTATCAACCGGCACCATATTATATTTATAATTTGCATGGAATGTTGTATTAATTTATTTGATACCATTATCATAAAATATCAATTTGACTTTTTGACTAGGTAAAAAGTAGTAAAAAGTAGGTAGGTACCTACTTATATGTGGTAGTTTTACCCATCTGAGTAAAATTTTACAAATGAACTAAAATGAAATTTGTATTTTTTTATAACGCACAGAAGATAGTCTAAATAAAATACAGGCAGGTATTTATTATACCTACCTCATTGTCAAGTTGCGAATCGATAAGGCCCTTTGCGGATTCGAACCATGGAGGTAGAACATCCGACTAGAGCGCTAGTTGCCTCTGCCTATAGCACATTAAAACAGTGGCATAGAAATGCGGGGTTGCAAGACTTCCGAGTAACCGAGTGATTTAGCAAAGTAAGGTAGCCAACGATCGTTGTGGTAGCTTATAAACAGGCGTATAGCGACTAAATACTGATATATGGATATATTAATTTAATATTTTATTGTCACGATTTATACAAGGTTGTAGCTGCAGCAGAGAATTTTTCAAGGGCCTGATATCACAGTATCTTGTACATATCGGCTGCGTCGATTGTTAAGGTAGAATGTCATCTTCATCTCTAACCTATGCGTATAGGTATTAATTTACTCCTACGCCAATAATTATTATGTTTTCGGTACAGGTCCAAAGCTAATAAAAAGTGTTATTGCCATTAAGTGAAAATTACCCCTATGAGACCAATGTAGCGTGTAAAGGGTAAACAATACATTAAATTAAAACAAAAATTTTTTATACTGTACGAGTGATTGAACCAATAAACAGTATTTTGTGTCATAATGTTACTTGATAAAGTTAAGAAAAGTTTTCTTAGAAAATTAAATGCGATGAAATTTTGAATTTTCAAACAGAAAACAGTTTTATTTTGCCCGCTACAGCAAAACAAATAAGTTTCCTCTGTACAGGGTGTCCCATTAATAATATGGTACAAAGAGCAACTTCATATATTTTGTGCCAAAATACTACCTACGATTGAGCTTAACAACCTCAGACAAGTAATAAACATAGACTAACTTAAAGGCTGCATTGTAATCAACCAACATAAAAATGCCTACTTAAAACAAAAACAGCAAATTTGACACTTAATCCTGAATCATATGATAACCAGAGGTTAACTGCGTGTCCTATGCCACAAATGCAACAATTTACTCTTCCCATTGTTTTTAAAATTACACTAATTCACTCATGATTAACTTAACTATATGTATTTTGTCCAATAACCCCAAAATCTCCTCAAAAAACAAGAATAACGCAAAAGTAAATACTCGAAACACATCAACACAAACCGGCGAAATCTCAACGAACTCTAGATCAGCTGTTGGGGCACAATAAAGCAAATGCGCATCGATCACAAAGAGCTCGTGCAACGTTGCCACGTTAGCCAGAATAAGCAATTTTTTAAGGATATATTAACTAATTGTTCCAAATTGATGCTTTTTAACGTTGGTTATACCTTTATTTCGAAGGTACAAGATAAATTTATGAAGAAGTATGGCAATGGTGCAATCATTGCATTGTTTTGTTTTAGATTTCTGTTACTAACTCAAACAAATAATGTTACTAAACATTTTTTATCTTGGCAGGGTCTATATTGTATTGAATTATTAATCATGTTTATTATTTGTCTGAGTTAACAACAGACAAATCTCAATGGTTACTGAGATTCAGGGCGTTTTCGAAAAGTGGCCGTAACTTTTTTCAGGTTGGAATTTTTGTGTTTCTGTAAAAACATTTATAAAGCATCTAATGCTGCCACTTCATTTTTTTTTCAAGTCAATGATGAAAACAAAATTAATGTTTAAAAGTGTCAAATTTGGTCCGCCCTGTACATTCAAAATGAACGGGAAAAAATGCCAAATCGACATTGGTCAAAACACCATTCGTTTTCTCGAAATAGGGTGTCAAAATTTTGCCGAGTTTCAATCTTCTCCATTTTGAAAGCGCAACATTTTTGGTACATTGTTCATATATATTCTTTCTCACCGAACGCCCTGTATATTGCCCTGGGCATAAGAAAAGTTCTATATTGTTACACCCCAAGGAATCCGTGGTTAACGGAACGTAGGTACTACTCTTTTTTTTGTATTTTCTATTTTATTCCAGATATTCTCTGGCCCCATCGTCCGGACCTGTTTCAACCCCCCACCCCCCACCCTCGCCGCTTCGCAGCCTCCTGCGACGTCCAGTCCGCGCCCCGACACCGGCGAAATGATAAGTCACAGCCATGACCTTCGAACCGGTGAGTTAATAACTACTGTCATCAGTTGTTGTTTTTTTTTTTGTTTACTCGTCGTAGCCACCTTGGATGTGTGCGGGGAATGCGCGGTATATCGGTATGTTGTTGGGACTTTGAGAGGGAATGATCTAGAGTTCCAGAGCAACGAGTTCGTGTGCAGATAGATCGTTTGTTAACATAACAATATGCAAATGACAACGAAATTTTGGCGATTCGTGTCCCTCTGTTTATAATATTTTGAGCCTGTATTTTTTTTCTGTTATGCTCGCCCGCTTCGAATCTAATATTATAACAATAATTATTGAATTTGCCAGTTTTGCCACAAATCCGTAACAAACATGATGTCTCGGTTAAAATGTACATACTTCTAAAATTGTGATTAATTTTAATTTTTTGGCGGTAAATTTTTAATTATTTAAAACCGCAGAACGACATACTTTTGCTTATCAATCACGCTGTACTTTTCTTATTACTCAGCAATGTATTGTTTTCTTTTATCAAATGCACATGCCCGAATAGAATGATACTGTTGAAATATAGCTATATAATATGATCATAAGCGTCCATAGAAAATTTTCAAAACTTTGAGATAACTGTAGAAAAATGTAGTATGTATATGGTTAGAATTGAGAGAACAAAGGGAACCTAAAAATCCCAAAACATACAGGGCGACTCAAAAATCTGACCAAGTGATGCTCGTTTCCGGTCAAACCGGAAGTCGGAAATGAGAACCGACAATTTTATGTTACTCCCCGTATACTGAGTACTAATATTCCGTGTTAAGATCCAACTTCACAATTTTTTAGAAAAGAGTATTTTTTTAAATAACTTGTTAGCAAGACTAGAAGATCAACGACTGTTTTCTCAAATTATTACCTATTGTGTGCGTGCATGGTACTGAGCTATAGTAAATATAATTAAAAATATACAATGTATAGTAATAATGTTTTTGATTGTTTGGAACGTGCAAGTCGGGTTTTTAAGCTGCAATTAAGTTGAAATTATAACTGTGTCGTCACAGAACAAAAGAAATGAATAATTTAATAAGGGCTATTAGCCATTATGTATCGATTCTAAGGAACTGGAATTAAATATACTGTTTCAATAACGTTAAATTGTTTGCCAATGGAAAATATTATTTAACATGTTTTCGCAGATGATCGATTCGATATTGAACATCTGGCCTTTTAGGAATTTTTTCCTAGGAAGCATACCTATTTGTTTTATCTCGTTTTTGAATAAACAACAATAATAATTATACTTACTCAAATAATTTGAATTATTTGCCTGTGTGTACTTATTGATTTACTCTGTTTAGGGTTCTTAACAACATTTTCTCCTTGTATGCTACCGTTTCAAGACAATCTTATTTTTTTTATTTCGACATCGAATTTATTGTATACGATATTTTAAAAAACGATATTTAAACGATATTTTAAAAAATTGTAAATTTTGTTATACGCTTTTTACAATTCCTCAGAACGCTTAAATTTGCAAACTTTCCATAATTGTTGAAATCATAATGTCCAAAAAGTTGGCTTCGAAATCGATATCGACTTAAATGAGTCCGTAAAACAGCTATTTTTGGTAGCGTATGACAAAAAGTGTTTTTGCTATTGAACTTTCTTTTATTAAAGGTTCAAACAAACAAAAAACATCTTTTCTATTATTGTAAGGATCATTTTGATGTTTTAAACACTTCTACTATTGTTTTTTTTTTCAATACTAAAGTTCATCTTTTAGTTTTTTTCCACGATATAGGTAACTTATTCCACATGCAAGTGATTCCGATTTTTGTTGATGAACCATAAAACTTTGAGGTCTTGTATCTCTACCATATATCGATATATCTTGGAAACGAAAGCCTTAATATTATCAGTCCGCCATCTACCATCATATTTACGAACTAAGAGCCGCGTTGAAAACAATACCACGTTTTCGCGCTTCTAAAATCGATGGCGCACGCGCGATAGTTCGCTACCTGTCCAACAGGTGGCGCCACCAGTACCTAATATCAGACTCGTGGCCTCCTACGATTACGGCTCCCTTCGGTTCCCAGCCGTAAATAGTAGGAGGCCATGATCAGACTCATATTAACGACGCCCTTTTGTTTTCCCACCTACCTTGACGCTTCCGTTTCATAACGCTTTTGTCGAATTTTCAGGATAAACCCAGGACAATTTACTGGGCAATATTTGCCCTAGTCAGCTTCATAGCCCTGTGGCAAATATTGGCTGGCCCCACTCCGGACCCACCGCCCGAAGTCCTCCTGGACTTCACCACCTTCACCCTCAACCCCGGCAACACTTCGTTTTCTTACCCTTTGCACAAATTGCCAAGTTCGGATTACGGCCAGCTCATAGACCTGAACTTCACCTTCAACATATTAAGTTACGTATGCAACGAAACGAATCCTCTGGTGATAATTCTCGTGCATTCCTCCCCTACGAACTATAGGAAGAGGGAGATTATCAGAAATTCTTGGGGTAGGCCCGTAAGGAACGTACAATTGTTGTTTGTGTTAGGCGCTGTTGATTCCGAACGGTTGCAGAACAGTATAGAACAAGAAAGTAGCAAATTTAATGACATTATTCAAGGTAGTTTCCTGGACACTTATAGGAACCTCACGTACAAACATGCAATGCTTTTAAAATACGCGGTCTATCATTGTCCGCAGGCTAAATATATATTAAAAACTGACGATGACGTTTTCGTAAATACCCCCCAATTGAGGAACTTTCTGATAAACGACCTCTCTCCTTTCGGTGGGAGCAAAATGTTGCTTTGTACTCCTAATAAGAACGGCATTGTAGTGCGGACTTACAGGTCGAAGTGGAGGGTTTCCTTCGCCGAATATCCAGAGAAAACTTATCCGATTTACTGTCCCGGTTGGATAGTTATGTATTCACCGGATGTAGTATTCTACTTGTATCGAAAAGCTCAAAATGCAAAGTATTTCTGGATCGACGATGTCCACATAACTGGGACCTTGGCACAAAAAAGTCATATAAAGCACACCGATGTTGTAGCTTTCGTTATTTCGCGCGAGGACTTAAAAAATGTGGTCGACTATTCTTTGAATGCTTCGAAGCCTTTTTTGTACGGACGTGTCAATTTAAACGAAAGACAAATATTTGCGTTGTGGGAATATGTGAAGAAGAAGCCGCTTCTGAAGTCCTTGCTGAGGAAAAACGAGGAAAAATAAAGATATAATAAAAGTAAAGTTTTATAAATAAAAATGGAGAATAGGTTTTTTAGGTAGCACCAGAAGTAGCCAAAGCATGGTGCCAAAGTAAGGATTTAGGAAATACAAACATTTTAAAGGATTATTCTTAAAAATGTTTCAACGATTTTAAACGAAAAAAAATCTTTTAAAAACAAACAACAAACAGTAGTTTCCATTTTATTCACTGTTAGTTAAGTATCTATTCCCCATTTTTCTTCTAAAACGCTCGAAATCAAGACTGAAGAAAGTATTATTCTATCTGAATTTGGTGCAATACATTCCGTTTAGTAAGATTCGTGTAGGTAGTCAAAATTGAAAATTGTGAACTTCTCTACTTTCAAAAAGCAATGAACTTAATGCATTGGCTAGATTTTTGCTAGTGCTTCGAAAATTATCTCTACTGAGAAAAAAGTCTTATGCTTGCAGAGCCATTTTAGAGAAAGTGCCTAAGTAAGGAGATAGATTTCTTTTTAGTTTTTTCGTTTTTTCTCTACAGTTTTAGTCGACTTTTTATGATGAACGGGTCCATAAGAATTTAGTACCTTGATAGATCAAAATATATTTTTTGTTTGAGGAAAATATAGAAATTATTGCTTAAAAGGGTCGTCCAGTATGTGTCATAAATAATATATGATCTGAATTTGCTATTTCTTGTTTGTGTTTTTATGTATGTAAGTATTTATTTTTTATATACTTGAATGATTTTCTAGGTTAATAGGACATTATTATTTGTTTTTTGGAAAAAGTATTTTTGTTGTATAGTTGATATCAAAATTGTTACTAGCATAATTTTTATCGGTTTAAAACGTTGTGCCAATTTTGAAGTCTATGCAAAATAAAATTATTGAAACTTTTTTGAGCGTTATTTTCCTTGCTTCACTACTGAACATTTTCTTCATGACTGCGCGGCAGGAGTGGTATTTTCTTAGCATTGGGATTATAATGAGTGATAAATTAACGAAAGGTATTGTCTATTATCCGGCATACCACGAAAGAGAATTTAACAATTGCAAATAGTGGGTATGTAGCCATAATCAATTAACCCCACTTCTTCGGAATAAATTAACTACAAGGATTATAAATATTTTGCCCTTCAAAAATGTAACTTAAAAAATAAAAATAAAAGAGCAGACGGGGATTTGAACCAAGAACCTCTCGCACGCAAAGCGAGACTCATGCCCCTAGCCCATTGAGGTCAGATGAATGTTTTACTTAACTATAGCTGTATATAAATTTAATTATCATGCTTGAAAGTTAAAGTCCATTTGTCAGTTGTCATACCTAGAGGCCCTGTATGACACGAAAAGTGACAGTTATTCGTTTTAACAGAGGTTGGACAACGATCGGATCTCTCTCTTTGGCGAGGGTCTTATTTTCCCTATGAAATTCATTTTGTGCAACAGACATATATTTTTTCGCTCTTTCTGACATTCCCCTAGCAGCACGATGTATCAAAATTGGATTTTAAGGTTTAGCTAACCACAGTTAACTGCCATAAGCGTAGGTAGATGAGGGCACAGTTTAAAATGTATAAAAATATAGATAAAACCAACAAATAGGTAAATAGGTTAGGTAGTAGTATGTTATTTGCAAAGCTTCACTAATAATAATTATTGAAGTTTGAGTGGAAAAGTGAAGAAACATATAATTTGTTCCAAGAAAACAGAAATTTTAGGATATCAGGATAAACACATTTATTAAATTTTTGTAGGATAGTGGTATATGTAGATAGATATGTACATAAAATTAAACAAGGCTCTAGCATACCAACTAATCAAACTTTCGAATATTTCTTCAATAGGAATCATAGCTGCAATAATAATTATTATTCCGTTCATTTAAAAATAAAAAAGTTCTTTTAAATGGTTTTACTGTATGGTTTCGTTTCTTCAAACTCTCTTCTTATACCTACCATCATAATTTTAAGACAATTAATACTGAAATTTGTACGGAACAAAAAGTTGGAAAGTTTGTTTTGGTAATATGAATCAACCAATAATAATAGGAATTAGGCTGAATAAAAAAATGAGTACCTAGGTATTTAATATCGATATATTAGTCTCTCATTCTTTTTTTTGTTATGAAAAATTCATCCTGCTCAGAATTCTTGCAGTTTCTTATTACACAAGATGTCACTTTTAACTGTTAACATTCCTTTTTGCAAAAGAAAATGAGCACGCTCAATAATTTGTCGACAGTTTTGTTGACAAACTGGCACCCGCCAAGATAAGAATATAATAAAAACAATGTTACTAGATCTGCCAAAATCTGTTGTCTAACCTCTGTTAAAACGAATAACTGTCACTTTTCGTGTCATACAGGGCCTCTAGTCATACCTACTTCTAAGCAAACAAGGTAAAATAATAATTTAGAACTGTTTCAAGTTTTTGAAGATTTTGGTTGGGGTGTCAGCTATTGGCTTATTATATGTTATGTTTATGCTAAGCCAATGCCTGACAGGAGAAATAGGAGAAGAAAAGGGGGAGGGGAAGAGAAGAAGAATAAATAGAAAACAGATAGGTAGAAAATATTAAATGAGAAAAAAAAACAGTTGGAGCTAAATAAAATGGGAATACATTTAGGTACCAGAAACAATATTATCATAGAAAAATAAAAGAAATAGGTAAATAAAAGCGAATAACATTATTTTTAATAACAACTGGTGACCTATGAACAAATAACAATTTCCAAAATTGAATACCCAACGTTTCCTATTCAAAAATAAGTTACTATGTGTTCCAGAAATGAGAATGTACGAATAAGTAAACATTTCTACATACAATAATCACTTGTGTTTTCCTTTTTAAAAATTGCTCTTATAATTTTTATAGGGTGTCAGGTCTTGGGCTTGTCACTTTCAGGCTAAGGGCGTTGACTGACGTATTAATAAGACTTCTCACGGCTATAGCTTCATGATGGCGCAATGTATTTTGCATTGTATTTTGCATTGTATTTTGTCTCCGGGAGGCGCATGGTGAGCCAGAGAACTGTCAAACATGACAGCCGTGAACAGTCTTTTTTAATACGTCAGTCAACGCTAAGGGTCTAAAGTCTATCCAAGTTACAGCGGCAGTAGATATAAACAAAGTCACATGACCGCCTTGCGATCGATTACCAGGGTCGGATAATATGAGATTCCAAGTGGCTTGTAATTCTGAACTAATTCTTTTAGAAGTTCTAAAATTTGTATTTCTATACCTTTCGTGGATCTTTATAAATTTCCTTAAATTAAGTAGCAAAATAAATTTACAGAATATTATACTGCTCGCGATCCGATCTAAAATATGCGGAAAACTCGACTGAGGGAAGACATTTTATGACGGCCAGACCAATAAGAGAATAGGTCACGTGGTGGCCAATGTTTTGATCCACTGCCTCTGTAACTTGGATAGACTTTAGTCGAAAATCACTATGTCAGGTACTGGATAAAAACATAAATTTTGAAATATTGTTTATAAAAATATATTGCAGATTTGATTTGGGCTGTTTGTAATTATTTCCAGTGATGTCTCTCCTACTTACTCCATATTAAGAATAATCAATAAACGCGCCAAACTGATTTTTATAGATTAAAATTTGATAAATAGTCAGGCACTGGTAAGTTTACGTTAATAGTCATGGATAAAGTATAGTCGTCTTATTCTATGATATAATGTACTATTATGTGTAAAGAAATCCTTAATTTAGAAGATGATTTATGTCGTTAAAATTATTTATATTTAAAGTACTGCCTAATGTAAAAAATATTCAAGGATATAATAATATTATATAGGCCAATATCGCCCCAAAATGTTAACGAATAATCTTCATAATTTTTTTATGAACTATGATCATTAGGAAGATTATTAAAAGCTCATGGTGGGCTTACGTGTACTTCCATTTAATGATACGGTTAGAACACCTACCAGTTTATTGATTACTGATACAAAATTACTTTCGCTGAATTTATAAAAATCATCTATTATTGAGAGTGGACATTATTGCTTGCGACTTGTAACATAAAGACGGAGGTCATTTTATATAAAAAATTACAGCAAATATTTTTTGAACCAAATAGGTAGGTACCTACCTTACCTACTCTGAAAGACAACCTCTAGCTTTTGAATAAAATATATTATTATAAATACCTACCTACTTATTTATATAAAAGCATAAATGAAGTAAACGCATGTTTTTTACTATCCTACCTCCCATTTTTTAAATGATTATTCAACTCCTAAAGTGCAAATAATGGATTTTTCTTCGACCCGTAACAAAAATATTAATCCACCACCACTCGTATTGCTAAATACAAACGCTGTAGACTCGAGCGTATTCTGCGTTCCATTTTATTATAGTTTCATTCAGTCTGCTTGTGTCACCTTTAGAGATCGCAAGGAATTTTGTTTATTCTCTATCTTTGTAGTTCTTGGATTATTTTTGTGTGTTATTAGCTTTAACAGGAAACCTTTTATTAGCTTGCCGATTCAAATTGGTGGCTTAACTTGGAAAACGTAAGTGTCGATTTATTTATTTTTCTATAGTTATAAGTATAGGTACAGGGTAAAATAGTATAAACATACATCCTAGTGAAATTTCATAATATGTTGGATCCTTAAAAAGTAAAGCGCAATATTTTTTAAGAATAGTAGTATTCCTGTGTTATTATTGCTTTATATATGTACTATTGAATAAAACAATTTTGTACTGTTTATTTTACATTATCATTATGTACAAAAATAGATACTCCATCCTTATTAGCCTCAAACTCAAAGTAATTCATTATTCTATAATATTAAATAAACATAGGTATTTTAATTTTCTTAATTCGGTATTTGTATCTACGTTATAGCAATGTTTTAGAATAAGAACGTTTGGTTATTAACTACAGGTGTTACATTTTCATTTACGACACAAGTGTCGATAGTATAATATTATATCTAGAAAATACTAAAGACAAAATTAAAAAATGCGATTAGTTTTGTTTAGAATAAAAACATTCAAAATTTATTATGTGAAAAATACTTAAAAGCGCTGAATTTTAGAAACTTGCTTCCCTGTCCTTGGCAACATTTCAAAACTTGCATATCAAGATAATTTTGTGTATACAATAAAGCATAATAATAAACGACGTGCAGGAATTTTATTTGTCTCATTTCCGAATTTCGAATAAAATTTCATATTATTTTCATCTGATGTCTAAATTACCCGAAATGCAGCAGTTTCATATATTCAAACGAATATTTTGAGTCATTCAAAAAACGCGCGTCTTATTTTTAGATTACACACTTGTCCGTTGGATTGATAATTCAATAATAAACTTGATATATTTATACATCCTGTGTCTGTCTACTGGCTACTGAATAAATAGAAGAACAAAACAAAGGCGAAAAATAACTTGCATTGAAAAATGTACAGGGTGTTCCCGTATATTTTGACCCACCACTAGAAAGTATATTTTTCGAGTTAGAAAAAAAAATACTTAAATGAAAGTTGTAGGGTTTTCCTGAACCGCTAGGATCTGTTACCAGATAAAACAAATGAGCGTCGCTAATTTATGAAAAAATATAAACTTACTTTTTTTAATGGAACACCCTGTATATTTGTGGATTTTTGAATTGCACGCATTTTTCCGATTCCAACAATATACATATGTTATATGTTTCCTCTAAGCATTCGCATGATATTCCAAATTGCAGATAAACACGCACTTTATTATTTAATCAAAGTTGCCATGGAAAAACATTTCAACTTAGGCAAGGGCATTCCTGTCCATCCATTATTTTTGGGACAATACACCTTGGTACCCCGCAACTTTCATTTTAGTAATTTTTTTCTAACTCGAAAAATAGAGGCTCTAGGGATGGGTCAAAATATACGGGAACGCCCTGTACACTCCACCGAAAGCATAGCTAGTAACTTGTAACATAATTTTATTGCTATATGTAACACGTGGATACACGAACTTTAAGCGACAATTTTAATCGTAAACATCATTTTCAAACAAAAAACGAATTGAGCCCTTTAGGGTCTACCATACAAACAAAAGAACTAAATTGTTGTGGTAAAACGAAGGCAAGTTCCGTGTTCGTGTATAATCTAATTAAGGTTCGATATATTTTATAACTGCGAGGTTAGCGAACGGACACAACCTTCCGACAAAGAGAATTCTTCTAGGCATAGATACCTGTATTAAATGTCATTTTTGACACATAACGAAAGTCGCAGAAACTTGTGAAATTTGTCGAAGAAAATACCGTTTCTAAATATATACATTTTTCCCATTACTATAAATATTTGAAGGCAATATGACAATCGAGGTGGATTTTCCCACAGGCAACTTTGTTGAATTATTAAATCTATCAAGTACCGACTCTGTTATTTACTATTACCGTCTAAAATACTTCCTTCTAAGAATCTCAAATTGATACGTATACTTTTATTATTATCTTGCGAAAAATAAGTTGCTTCTCAAAGGTACTTTTTTTGTGTTTTCCTAAAGGTGGCGGGATCCGAAATTAGAATATCTCCAGTGATGGCCAATGTCCGAAATGGGCATGACAACAGCGTAGAAGACTTCACCAAGCATGTATTTGGAGGTAAATATGTAATAAGTTTATAGGCTCTTAGATAGTTGTCTCAACTTTACCAGATCTTACACTTAATCTGCTACACTCTGTATAATAATAATAATAATTCGATTATTCAGTTTTATAATACTGCACTGTGTAACACCAAAAAATCTTTAATCTTATTTTTTTTTGCAGCTACAGGACACAGTAAGTTTTCAAAGAATTCAAAAAATGTATCGTGAGTAATTTTGTTTTTGTAAATACCTAACATTATTTTAGTTCGACCATAATGAATAGATAAGATAAATGCACACATTGTGGAAAAACCCCTATCGCACATAGTGTGTTGTTTGTTTCACCTTAAAAATATTAATTTATATTTAAGTACACTAAATTAGGTCAATGCTCTTATCTCATATTTTAGAGTGCATCCATACAATATTAAAAATGCATTAGTTAATTTTGAAACAATGTGTAAAAATCATCCCTATCGATTCCCAAGTTTCATAAAATTTCAAAGATAAATACAATGTCACCTAACTTTTTATAACATTGATCTTATATCGACATAATCAATGTATGTCCATAATTTAAGATTTGATAGATACCTATCTAACCGAAAAGTTAAGAAATATGGAACTTGTCAATCAAAATCAAATGAACAATTGTCAGATTAAAATGACATGCTTAAAACTGACCCATGTACACAGGAAACGTTTCTTTGGCATAATTCGTATTCTTTTTGATAAAAACCACTATACTTTTTGTACCTAGCATTCCTTAGGGATGTAGTTTTGGCACATATTATTTAAAAGACTTCTACCTATCCATAAGTTTATTTTGTGGTAGTGGGCATGGGTCTTTTACAATGGCGCCTCGTATTCTAGCTCCGATTGAATTATTCAGATAAATTTTCATAAAAACATTATACCATTATATCGATTAGCGGTAAGTAAAAATGAAAAACTGTGGAATATTGTCACACAAGCAAACAATTACCACAGTCGGCACTGCCTACTCAATATCCACATAGTATGATGGATAATTTTCCCGGCATTACGGTTTGGTATTATTCAACACTGGATTAGTTTAATGTCAGACTTTTTCCAAGTAACACCAGAAACATTTTAGTATGTGACCAAAGTTAAAATAACTATTAGCAAAATTTATCTGTGATAAAAAACTTAAGAATAGTGTAAACATTATGTGGTGGGATATTTTTCTACCATTCAATGGAGAATCATTCGATGTATTCAAATTTACGTAAGTAAAAAATCGTTACTTAACCGATTACCTATTTACAATTCGTTTGTTATAACCGAGCGTTCGTTACATCCCGTACCCAAAGTTCGACTGTAGTAGGTTTTACTTTTACTTACTTAAAAATTAGTTGTTCCAAGCTGTGTCTTCTCACACACTGTCCCAAGTTTCAAGTTTCTATTTACTTACCAAAGTTGCACAAAACTTCTAATAGGAGAAACAAAACTGTATGTCTCTTGTGGACACCAATTTCTTAGGGCGCATCTTATTAGCTTGACTTTAAATGGAAGAAGTTAATTCTCGTATGTAAATAACAAAGATCGGGACTTACAGAGATTCTGAACTTCAGGCATTCGATTTCAGGAGTTTAAAACTGAAATTGCTCTAGGAATTTTAGGAATTACCTATTGTGAAACTTTTTAGCTGTAAAAAAATTGAAAATATGATTTTTCGACTAGTGGAAACTGGTGCACAGACAACCATCATATCACCCACAAAAAAATTCAACTATACCGCCAACTATATATACAGGAAATTAATGGAAGGAAACGCCATAATAAAAAGGCCATTTATTTATACTTACCAAAGTTGCACAAAACTTCTAATATGAGAAACAAAACTGTATGTCTCTTGTGGACATCAATTTATTAGGGCGCATCTTATTAGCTTAACTTTAAATGGAAGAAGTTAATAATTCTCGTATGTAAATAACAAAGTTCGGGATTTACAGAGATTCTGAACTTCAGGCATTCGATTTCGGGAGTTTAAAATTGAAATTGCTCTCGGAATTTTAGGAATTACCTATTGCGAAACTTTTTAGCTGTAAAAAAATTGAAAATATGATTTTCAGACTAGTGGAACCTTGTGCACAGACAACCATTATATCACCCACAAAAAAATTCAACTATAACGTCAGCTATATACAGAGAAAATCAACGGAAGGAAAAGCCATAATAAAAAGGCCATTTATTTATACTTACCAAAGTTGCACAAAACTTCTAATAGGAGAAACAAAACTGTATGTCTCTTGTGGACACCAATTTCTTAGGGCGCATCTTATTAGCTTGACTTTAAATGGAAGAAGTTAATTCTCGTATGTAAATAACAAAGATCTGGACTCACAGAGATTCTGAACTTCAGGCATTCGATTTCAGGAGTTTAAAATTGAAATTGCTCTCAGAATTCTAGGAATTACCTATTGAGAAACTTTTTAGCTGTAGAAAAATTGAAAATATAATTTGTCGACTAGCGGAAACTTGTGCACAGACAACCTTCATATCACCCACAAAAAAATTCAACTATAACGTCAGCTATATACAGAGGAAATTAATGGAAGGAAACGCCATAATAAAAAGGCCATTTATTTACACTTACCAAAGTTGCACAAAACTTCTAATAGGAGAAACAAAACTGTATGTCTCTTGTGGACACCAATTTCTTAGGGCGCATCTTTTAGCTTTACTTTAAATGGGAGAAGTTAATTTTCGTAGGTAAATAACAAAGTTCGGGACTTCCAGACATTCTGAACTCCAGGCATTTTTAGCTGTACAAAAATTGAAAATATGATTTTTAGACTAGTGGAAACTTGTGCACAGACAACTATCATATCACCCACAAAAAATTCAACTATTCTAACGTCAGCTATATACAGAGGAAATTAATGGAAGGAAACGCCATAATAAAAAGGCCATTTATGATGTCCATACAACAATGGACGTTGGACAAAGTCAACACTTAAAAATTGATGATGACCATAAACGGAAATCAGATATGAGATAGATGGGTTCGATCCTTAAATCTCCTGGATTTATAAATACAGAAGTTTTTAGATATATTAAATTCTCTGGCAATTTCATTTTTTCTCTTATATTTGGCAATTAAATATTTTAATTGTTTTTTCATGGATGACTATAGATTTTAAAATAAATTTGAGAAAACTAAAAACTAATTTTTCTACAAAACTGTTATTACTTGAAATTATTTGGTAAAATTTGATATGGTGCACAGATTTTTTCTAAAAAAATCGTTATGTGATTCAGTAAACTGTTGCTCTTAGAAATTGGCATATTTTGCCCTGGATTTTGCTCGAAAGATGTAATTTTTGCTCAAAAAATCCAGGTCAAAAAACAGGCTGTCCCAAAAACAAGCTCGTTTAGTGTAATAATGTAAATAAAAAAAATGTTACAAATTTGAAGGGTTATATGTATATCGATCTATGTGCCATTCAATGATCAAAGTTTACACCCTTGGCAATATGGCATTGTTCCACCCGCACACCCTAAAAAGAATGCGGGGTTCGAACGGTTGCGATGTTGTCAGATTTTCTCGAATGTTTGGCCAACTCGTCAAGCATCTGAAATATTCTAATTATTATTTTTCTTAATTGACAAACGGTTTATTAGGCCAAAGTAATTTGAAGAATATACTCTTGATAAGTAGTTTACTTATAGGTTGTGTTAAAAAAATCAATATACAAGCCATTATTTTTATTGATTATAAATAATTACGTAGACGATTTATTTCTGTACCTAGCGTGATATTAACATAATATACAGTGTGGTCATTTACGTGTGCAAATATGAGACTTTTTTTTTATTCATTGCACAGCCAAAATACATATATTGCCGAAAGTTGGTGCATGTCCAATAATCATGTTAGGTACATTTAGAATGGTTGCAAGTTAAACAGCATACAGGGTAGGTAGGTCAAAAAATATAAAAATTGTACAAGAGTAAAGTACCGTTATTTCAAAAAATCAGCAAAAGGGTATTAAGAAAAGTTGTTTAGAATTAAAAGCTATGCCTAAATACCAAAACATAGCCTCATATCGGAAAAAAATTCGTCAATTAATTTCTAGTTTCTTAATAAATATTTAAAATAAAAATTTAGCACCTTAAATGAGAGTTTTTTTAATATACACATTATCGTTACTAATGTTTTACCTTGTTCGGAAGAATTTTTGCGAAATTTTAAAGTTTTGTTTAATATCGTTGCAACAAACATGAAGTTTGTGATTCCCCAAAAAATTAATAATCTAATTATTTCTACAAATATGCTTCAATTTGAACAAAGTTATGCGAAGTTGATTTAATTTTGATTGATTTATGAAATTATTGTTTAGGTTGAATATTAAAACAATTGTTTTTAGGAAATTATTACTGTTTTGGTATTTAGGCATAATTTTTAATTCTAGACAACTTTTCTAAATAACATTTTGCTAAATTTTCTGAAATAAGGGTACTTTACTCTCGTAACATTTTTATACTTTTTAACCTACCCTGTATGCTGTTTGACTTGCAACCATTCTAAGTGGCCCTAATATGATTATCGAACATGTACCAACTTTCGGGAATATATTTGTATTTTCGTGGGACAATCAATAAAAAAAAATTCCATATGTTGCACACACTGTATTGTAAAATCTTATGTCGATAATGATTCCAAGGACTGTAAGTAGAAGTATATTTATATAGAAATCGACATTAGTAGAATAAATGACAAGATTCTATGGCTTGTGTTTGTACAAACAAAATTATTGCTGGACATCTTATTGCTGTATCACCATTTTTATGTATGTTATACGTAAGTATGTACAAATTGCGACAATATAGTTAAGCTTCTTTAATTCGACGTTCCTCAAGTCTACGATACATAAAAAGTATCCTCTCAAAAACCGAAGCAACACAGAACTTTTTCTACACAAAAAAAAGCGAAATAAAATCGTCAACGGAACTCTGACGTTTCGCGCAAGCCGGCAACGCCGCGCGCTTCGTTCCGCGCACGCGCGGCGCCGCGACGCGCGAAACCCGAGGCGTCTGCCGCCAGTAGCGTTGCAGCGTTGCCGTCGTGCGGGCGGCAGCGCCAATCGTAAACCGCCGATGACGTAGGAGAGCCAATCGGCGAGCCAGCATGAAGAAGGAAGGTTAGTTTTCAGGTCGAAACGTCGAAAGTGGCGTTTTTTGCATGTTTTTTTTTGTCTTGGGGTAGTTTTACGAATTATTTTTTAGGGTGTCAGCCGAGGGGGTTTTGTAGTCAGTAGGATATTTGTGTTCCATCTGTTGGACGTAATTTTTGAATGAAAATATCAAAAGGGGTGTGTCTTGTATTATAAGAATATTATGGTTAAGAGAAAAAGTCAAGGAAAAAAATAAAAAAGTTAAACTTTCAATGAAAAAAATTCTCTTTATGTACAAAAGATATAGTCAACAAACGAACACGTTACAGAAAACAAAATTTACCAAGATAACTAGCAACAACATCAACAAATCGTTAGCAACAGCCTTTTTTCAGACAAAACAATGAAAAAAAAAACAAAATTAACTTTTTTTGTCGTGCTACAAATATTCATTTTACGAAATAAAGTGCGCTCTTTTACCTATAGAGATGTCATCTTTCGGTGGGTTTAAACAATAAAGATATCTGGTATTCTCTATGTAGATGCAAGATAAAAATAAAGATATGGAAATGTGTGGTTATAAAAAGTTACTTAAATGCCTTGGTAGACAACCATTATTTTGTAACTACAACCACATCAATTCAAATAATAGCTAAAAATACTACGTATTTCCAAAAATGTAACCCTCTTGTGTTATAATAATTATATAATTGCGTTTTTTTAATTTGGCGTTTGAGAAATTATATATTATATTTATTATGTATATGATTTTTTTCTACACACTTAAATATTTTTGTGGTTTGGAAATAAGTTAGATCAGCTAATGTTCCAAAATTATATAGATATTCCAAAAACTGTAAAAAACATTAAAACAATTTATTTCTACTCTTTCACATAATATACAGGGTGAGTTTTTTTCGATGCCCACTATGGGGATCTCGGAAACTAGCAGAGATAGAACAAAGGTTAAATAGGGAAAGAATTGCAGTTTTTAATGCTCAATCTAATACCCCTTTTGAATTTTTTAAAAAGTTCATGGCTCACTGGATATTTTGAAAAAAGTAATTTTTTGCTATTTCATCAGATCTCTGTAGCTCCGTTATTTCTGATTATACAGAAAAACTGTAGAGACCGAAATTGTAGATAATTTTGATAAGATAATCTTATCCAATTTTTTTATGTTGTTCGCGACTTTTGAGATATAACATAAAGTTGTGTTTTTTTTAAATATAAATCATAGTTGGCTGTGGCCTTATCAAATCGGCCATTTTTTGAGCTTTCCAAAGATATAATACTCGGCATAGTTATTATAAGAAATAAAAGAATTTTGGCTAATTTTCTGTTTTTTTTTTTAATTTTATATGGCTGTAACTGAACTGATGGTCAAAAATGAAACCACGTATTCGTGGAGTCAAAATAAGGGCACTTCTTCATATACTTTTTTCTCCTACGGGCCATAGTTTTTTTTTATACAGAGCGTAGAAATTTAGAGAAAAGTACACATATTTCTTAGTATCGTAGCGTAGAAGTTTGGAGAAAAATACACATATTTCCTAGTATCTCCGCAACTGGGGGCCTCACAAGCTTCATATTAACCTTAAATTTGACAACTCATCCGCTCATGTGACACGCCAAGTTTGAAGAAAATATCTCGTATACTTCTAGAGATACTAAGAAATATGTTTATTTTTCTCCAAACTTCTACGCTCTGTATAAAAAAAATATGGCCCGTAGAAGAAAAAAATATATGAAGAAGTGCCCTTATTTTGACTCCAAGAATACGTGGTTTTATTTTTGACCATCAGTTCAGTTACAATCTGTATAAATATTTTCATAATTACGTTCTATTTTATAATAAGGCATACTTCAAACTTTCAAATATTTTATTTTTAGCTGGTAACAAAATGCAACAAAATAAAACAAAAATTATCATGACGGAGCTCCACCACATAATTTGCCCGAGAGAAATTACCTAGATCTAGATCAGCTCTATCCAAATAGTTGGATAGGGAGAAATAGACCTATTTCCTGGCCGCCCCGATCCCCCGATTTGTCTGTTCTGGATTTCTTTTTGTGGGGAGCAGTACAAAATAAAGTATGAGACAATTGATGAATTATTAAGAGCAGCTGTTTTAGAAGCAATTGCCAGTATTGACAGGCGCTCTCTAAGAAAGGCGACAAATTCAGTTTTAAGATGCAATATTTGCATAAATAATAATGGTGAATTGTTTGAACACTTTTTTTATTTTAAAAGGTGATCTTTTAAAATAATAATAATTTGAATTTCAGTTTTTTAATTTTCGTTTTATTTTGTTACATTTTGTTACCAGCTAAAAACAAAATATTAGAAAGTTTGAAGTATGTCTAATTATAAAATAGAACGTAATTATGAAAATATTCCAGGCAGACTATGTGAAAATTTAAAAAAATGAGAAAATTAGCCATAGCTCCTTTAGTTTTTATAATAACTGTGCCGAGTATTATATCTTTGGAAAGCTCAAAAAATGGCCGATTTGATAAGGCCACAGCCAACTATGATTTACATTTAAAAAAAACACAAGTTAATGTCATATCTCAAAAATGACAAACAACATAAAAAATTTGATTAGATTATCTTATTAAGCCCAAAATTATCTACAATGTTTGTCTCTACAATTTTTCTGTATAATCAGAAATAACGGGGAGCTATACAGAGATCTGATGAAATAGCAAAACATCACTCCTTTCAAAATATCTAGTGAGCCATGAACTTTTTTAAAAATCCAAAAGGGGCATTAGATTGAGCATTCAAAACTGCAATTCTTTTAACCTTTGTTCCAGCTCTGCTAGTTTCCGAGATCCCCATAGTGGGCATCGAAAAAAAACTCACCCTGTATAATATGTCAAAGGGTTTATGTACGAAATTGCAAACAAACATCAAACGTTACCACATTGCTTATTGCACATTATCTACCTATATAATGCATGTAGGTTTTTAGGTTTACATACATGGTACATAGATAGCGTAGGTACAGTATATCTATACTCCCCTTTCTTGAGTCTACCTTAATGCCTAAATCGATAAAGTCGGTGTCTTCTCCTTTTTCGTGGTCTCTCAATATCCCTCTATGCACTGAAAACACAAATCACACAAAAAAATTCTTCTCAGGCCAACTTCCTTTTAAGTGTGATGGAAGATCCTGAAAGTTGCTCTCGATAGAAAGAAGTTTTTGTTTGCTTGTGTGAAAGGCAAACATGAGGTCTCTCTTATGATCTAGATAAGAATGATATTTATGTGTTTTGTCGTATGGACATTACTCATAAACAATGGGGCAAGTGCCTTTTCTTATTTCCTCTACTCAATGCTTGTATCTTGCGAAGAATTCAGTTCTAAATAAAACAGTTCAAATCATTTGTCTTCCTGTATATTTAAAATTTATTTTCCATCCACCGGTTCGTCGCAATTATTTCAGTATTAATCCATGGTTTGTCATGCACTTTCGTGTTAAATAAATTATAAACAGTATTCGATTGAACTATTGCTATGAAATTTCGAATTTGTTGGAGTTTGCAATAATATTCACTGTATTTCAACTGAATATGCTCAGCACAATGTGTTTAATTATTAAAAAAAAAATTAACCACGCAGCGGACTAAAAGACTTTGTTTACATTGTGGCATTTCGAATTTTAAATGGTTTGTTAATTTTGACTGATAATCATACAACATTTTTCTCTCTGTCTAGGCACATAGTGACATTCTAAACGTTAATTGTCTTTCTAGTGCTGATAGAAAAAATTGTTCAGACAAGTATCATAACTTGTTATATACGCAAAATTCAAGAAAATGTCACGAGAACAAATTTGCAAAGCACCTTTTTTCCTTCAAAAATGGTGTCGACAATTTTTTTGGTAAAATTAATTATCCGCGAAAAACTAATTTACCCCTAAATTCAAGATGGATGGATAAAAAAAATTTCTTACCCAATGAATTGCAATATTAAACCTTAAACTTACTGGACTAAAAATCCAAGTAAAAAATCAAGAATTTATTTCCAGATATTTATATAATCGTCCTTGAACGTTGGGAATCTGAAACCGTTTACTTTTGTGGGTGGTCCCAAAACACCAAGGACCCTATTTGGTTAGTTGAGCACTTTGAGATTCCATTAGTGGTCATGGAGGGTCTAGACCTTTGGAAAGGTACAGTGGAATAACCCCAAGGAAACAAGCATATTACCTGGCTCAAAAACAAAGAATGGCCTATTTTATGGCTAGAAGTGTTGTTAGGATACCGTTAATCAAAGGCCTCTAAATCTTTCTCAATTTATTTCTTTACTGCATTTTTTTCGTTGCTAAAAACTGGCACTTATACTACTTAAAAGCACTAATATTAAAATATTTTTGATTATAAGCCCATTTAGGAAATACCATAGAAAATCGTATGAAAATTTAAGGGGGCATAAAATGTGACTAAAATGAAATTTATTTTCGTCAAGATTTTAATGGAAAGGTAATTAATTTCTGGAACGGGGATTCGAAATTCAAATTAGATATTGGTGTGTACAAATTCATAGTATTATTCATGTGCCCAATTCATTTTCCCAAATTTATAGATACTGGGGGTTATTCGTATACGATATCGTTGAAAAGTGGTCACAATAATGTGTTTGCTACCTGAAATAAAGTAACTTTTTCCAATAATCTCACCTATTTACGGCTATACTTTTGAAGATACAGGGTCTAAAACATTTAAGGTATAGATACAATTAATGTTACGCTCTGTATCTTGAAAAGTAAAACCTTGAATGGGTAAGTTTATTGGGAAAAGTTACTGTATTTAAAGTAAAAAACACATTGTTTCTACTTTGAGTGTTACTTATGGAGAAAAGTTATAAGTTAATTTTTCAGAAGTACCCCGAAATAATACGAAAAAATAAAATTTGCTATGAAACCATGACACATATGAAAAAATGCTAAGAGAACGTTTTTGTTTACAATAAAAATTTACATAAGAATTTGAATACATTTTATTGCTATACAAGGTGGTTCTATTTTTTTTCTAAAATAAATTATACTAATTACCCATTTCTACGCCACTGGTTGTTCAAGATGGTTGATATTAACAGGTTCTATGCTAACCCATGCCGTTATAACGTGTACCAAATATGACTGAAATATCTCAACTAGTTTGTAAAATATTCAATAAATTCCACATATTTCTTGCAACTTTAACACCTTGTAACTTTTTTATAAGGCCTTAAAATGATATAGTTTATAGAAGAAAGTGCGGTTATTTTTTGGTTTTCTATCACCTGTTGAAGTGTTGCAGATTAAAACTGAATCACCCTGTATATTACATATATTTATAGAAGGTGTTTTATAATGCTTCCATTTTTGGGACACAGAGAGCATACCTTCTTAATAAACTTCTCTTGTAGTTAGCCATGATACCTGCCCCGTTCATCTCTCTGATCTCTTGAGATATTCTTTCTTTAACTTGGTCGATATTATTCGACTTCTTCGCATATACCCAGTTTTTCAAAGTGCCCCACACAAAGAAATCGAGTGGGGTTAAGTCTGGGCTTCTGGCAGGCCATAAAATAGTTCCATTTGAACCGATCCACTCTACAAAAGTGCCATCTAAATGCCTCTTGACAGCATTTGATTTATGTGCTGGAGCACCGTCTTTTTGCCAAACAATATTTGGTTCATTAACTTGATTCAATGGATCAGAAATTTCTCCTCTTTAGAGCTGTAAACATTTTAGTCGAGTTAAACCACCTTCAAAAAATACTGGACCAATTATGTGATTCCGAAAAATACCACACCAAACATTTATTGAAGTTCGACCTTGTCGTTGAATTGAAATAAACTGTCGTGTATTTTCTGATGACCAATAGTAAGAGTTTCTTCTATTAGAAACACCACATGTTGTAAAAGTGGGATAGAATTTCTCAGATTTTCGACGAAGAATAATAAGACTCCTTCCTGCATATTCTCAGTTAAAACATGTCAATGTTTATCTATCTTTTCTTTATTTTTTAAACTTCCAGTTATTCTCAATTTGTTATAAATATATTTGAAATACGGGTGATGAGAAAGGACTGTCCCTATTGGTAGGGGTATATATTCGAGCGTATTCGCGACTTGCACGCTTCGCATTCTTTTCGCAAGAAACAACATTCAACAATGTCGTTATTTTCAAAAATATTATAACAATAATATACCATTTTCATAGCACGATGTGGTAACACAACAATTAACACCTGATACAAACTGTCCAAGTCAAGCTCTGATTCACGTAATAGTTGTTTTGAATTTTCCATGGCAATTTTGATTTTGTCCGACATTCAATAATTATTCCAAGGACGATTTTGTGCAAATTACTAGATAAAACATATAACATATATAGTGTCCTCCAAAAAGTTCGCACCATATTGGGGAAATTTTTAATTAACGTTTTATTTCGAAATTTAATTTTGGGGTTACCATTTCCTTTATTTGACAGTTATCAAACTTCAAATAAAAACATTTGCTTCTATTCTCTCCATGGCCTACTCATCAATATCGATTAACGTGAAATTAAACTTAAAGGTAATAAAATTTATACCCCAAATGCTAGACGGTACGTCAACTTTGCAACACACATAACAGAATTTTAAGGCGTAAATATAATTTTCTTTTGAAAAATACCTATTCTTATCGGTAATTAGTAATAAAAAATTAATAGAATGATAAAGCTAGTGATATAAAACAGTTTCTACGAAGTTTCGAGTTTTTAAAATTTTCAGAAATTTCATAAATATAAAAAATTGTCAAAAAACTAAATATTTTAGTAGAGCGTTCAAATTTGGTACACTTACGTAAAATTGAAAAAGAAACAACTTTTTCAAGTAAAACTTTTTGTTATTTTAACAAATAAACCCATTTTTGGCGATATTTTTTCACATGACCACGTTTGAGTGGGTCATTTTTCATCTTATTTAAAGCAAAAGGTAACCCTTAAATTACATTTCAAAATAAAACGTTAATTAAAGGGCACTGTATATCGTTCAAATCAGAAAAATGCGTAGATTTCGAAAAGCGAGAAATATAGAGGTTGTTCCATCTAAGAAAACTAAAGTTTCTTCTATATCTCCAAAACGCCACATTCATTTGTTTTTCTGAATAAACAACTGAAATCGCAAGACAATTTTATACAATTCTCATATTTAATTTTTTTTCCCAAAATTAAAAACAAAAAAAGTTAAGGGGGTAGAATGTTATATCTGGACCAACACTATATTAAAATCGCCACTGGCGACACACGACGAAACAAATTTACACGGTGGTTTAATGTTGAAACACCATTGTTGCAGAATCTTTTATAAAATAAAAACATGCAAACGTGTCTGGTACAACGAATTTAATATCCAAAATAAAATAAAATGTTTGTTTGTTATGTCCCTGTAATTTGACAAGTTCACATGGCATATTTCCATACATTTTCTTAAGAAAAGCGAGTCTAAAACGCAAGCACGAATATTTGGTACCTTTTGGTTTGAAATGAAGTCCATGGCTAGTTGTAGTGTAAGTAAGCATAAAACGCATTAGATTTTTCAGTTTGTTCTTTATATGGAGGACTATTGGTTCGCTTTGGAGCTATAAACAAAATTTTCTATTTTCATTCTTGCATACGGTATAAAATACAAAATAGTATTTAGAATTTTCGCTCCTTCAGCTGGTTAATCAGATCGTCCCATAATTCCAAAATAGTGTTTATTCTTCTGCAATTCACCTAATGGTCTGTGCAGTGTGCTTACCATTTTCTTCATGTGCATGGAAATTTCATGTTATCACAAACAAATCTACCTATAAAAGTTGTGTTACGAGGATAAAACTGCTAAATTCTGGACGAAAAGGCAATTCGTTAACCGTAAAAAAGAAGGCAAATCGTAATAAAGCTGGATATTAAAAATTTGGGACACTTTAAACGTCATAAACTGACATACCAATAACCCCAGATTACCCCCCTATGGCCTATAATAACTCGCCATTTTTTGAGTCTAGTAGCGCCACCACAGTCCGTAAACAACAATGAAATATGACGTCGTGTGTCGGTTCAGGTTATATGACTAACCCTGTACACTTCGAGGCGCTGCGTCGATTGGCGCAACGTAGAATGGCGTGGCTCTAACCGTTTCGGCGCAAATGACCATAAAGTTCACATCGAAGCTGATAACTCGAAGGTCGTTTTTTTTGCCGAGAAACAGATTCTTACAATACAATAATAAACGTTTATTCTTCGAGTTATCTAAACCGACAAGGGAGTTAACACGATTCCCGGACGTCGATAGGTAACAAATTCGAGGTTAGAAGGCATTAGCTTCAGGTCCTTGGATCCAACATAATTTTCAGGAGACCGGACGTAGATATATATATATATATATATATATTTCCCAGCTCTGGAATGGCTTCAGATTTATAATGACCAAAATTAAAGAGGGTTCTATAAATTATTTTCAGAAGCTGATTATGTATTTCATATAATGTTTTCCTCCTTTTACCCATTTTCGTATGAATACTTGCTTCTTGTGGGTATGGGTCCTCCTGCTACCTCCTTATAAGCCAAATATTTGATCATCCAGAAGTTAGATTAACTTTGGACAACTCCGAGTTGCCAAGACATACATCGCAAGTTACGCTTTTCTTTTATTTCTGTTTTCTGGAAGTATCCTAACGTTTTAAACTGGATTATATTGTTTGAAATCTAGGTCAGCTAAATAAGTCTGACTTTTAAATATGATAAATACAAAAAGGACGGTATTTCTGTAAATGGGTGTTTGATCGCAATCCAGACAACAATAGAAGCGGCATAGAAGGAGCACAATTTAAGTTGGGTATATCGGAAAAACTTCAACCTAACACATATTGGTGATATATTGTGGCATATGGCTGCACACCCAACAAAAGCTTAAGAACGAATACAAAAGGACACATAACCATTTGTTGGGACTTTGTGTACCCTGACACTGGCTTTTCTTAGATGGAATTTTATATGGCTGGCTTCTCAAGATTATTTTCTTATTGTTAGTACTTGTGGTAGGATATAAACTCCTGGACAAAGTTAACGCACCACTCATCATATTTTTCTCAATATTTTTTATATTTTTTTGTCGACAAGTTAAACATGGACCTTATTTGACAGTGACAATATCTAGATACACGTATCTCGATACATTACTTCACTGCTCATGTGGTTTATTTGCCTCGGCCAGAGGCCTCGGCAACTAAATTCCACGTGAGTCATAAAAAGTTGAACTTCAGTGCCTTGGTACATAAATAACTATTATTTTGAGTTTTTATTATAAATATTTAGATTAAAATTAAAGTGGCGGGTTAATTTTGTCCAGGAGTTTATTTTGACAAAATATGAGAAACGGATAAATTTAGGTAGATACAGGTACTTTTTTCACAAAGCAAAAAGAGAGCTTTTGTTTAAACGTTTTCACCCGCTTACAACGTTGGACATAGCTGAACCGGGTTATTTAAAATTCTTCGAATGCGTCAGCCATTAGCAAAATTGTTCGCTTCTGTTAAAGTCGGACTTATTGGTGTTCCAAAAGCTTTTAGTCTCACTAAGTAGCCTTCGTATTCATTTATATAAGCCGCAGAAAAAGAAAAACAGTACCAGAAATGATAATGAACGACCTTAGATAGTACGCTCTCTCAGTTTTTGTCCCCGTTGCCTTTCTCGACGTCATTATAATACCCCGTCGGAGTAGGCTATAGGCTTTGCACGCCCCAGGAATTCAATAAGGCCGGATTTCTGGCATTTCTGGATGTGAAGTGGGAGATAATAGATCCGGAAAGGAAATGACGGGATAATACTACACGGTCGGCTATTAAACGGTTGTGGATCATCTGGATACGATGGGAAGAGCGTGTAGAAATTGGCTTGTTTGGTGTTTACACCTGAAACTGTAGTTGTTGTGGATATTGTTGGTGTAACTAACTTATTTGGTAGACTGCTTCTGTACTTTTAGTCTAACACTAGACAAACCACGATAATCGAACTTGTGGTGTGTTAACATTTTGTATTTCTTTACAGCGGAGCATGTGGTTGAAGAAAATAAGACATGCGGCAAGATCCTGACCGTACTGTCATGGATCCTTGTCATACTGACCATGCCGTTCTCCCTCTTCGTATGTTTCAAGGTAAGAACTTCGTGGTGTACCGCAGGGGTATGTTCTGGAACCCCATTCACCCAATTCACTATAGCCTCCTATATAATGTTTTCTATGTGTAGTACCTACTTGAGCAAATGCTATCATAGTTTTATTGACAATATTACCGTTCGCTATTCCATTTTCAATGATTTAATCAGTCACCTACGCAGCTATATGCCTCGCATAGTAATCCAGTTGTTTACAGAACCGTACACCCTCCTCATAAGCAATCATAAATAAATCAACAGATGAGATCTCTGTAACGCGGCAATACGGACTAAGCGCCGTTTCTCATACCTCTGACGCGTCACCATCCATCAAATTTTGGAATTTTTAAAAGGGAAAATGACGGTGGCAACCAAGGATAAAAAAATAATTACTTAGGGAGAGGAGAGGAGCAAAAGGAAGACGTAAAGTTAAAAAATAGAAGCTTGTAATAATCTGCAGTAAAACAGGGCGTCCCGTAATTCTATATAATTCAGGTCATACTGTCTGTATCCTCATTCATTTGCTGACGAAATTTATCACTCATTGACGAAAAATGTGAACTACTTGATAATACCGTTGAATGATCCCTCACTCAACGGTAATACTTATAAATAGTTTATAAAAACACGAAAACTGCACACGTAAACAATTTTAGAAATTGACACACTGGGGTAAACAACATAATAAGTGCACAGAATAAAAGCTGAGGCGTTGCCATGTTGGGGTGATGTAAAAGGTCTGTTGACCACGGGCGTAGCCAGGATTTAGTTTTGGGGGGGGTTTAGTTTGAGAAGTAAATAAAACAACAAAAATATACTTACATTAAATTTATTATTATTTATTCATCCGAAAAACTACGACATATTTATAAAGTTCTTAACTTTAAATGAAATGGATAAATTAATTTCTTTCCTCTGCGCTAAATCTAAAACCATTAAAGAAGAAATCTTCGGCTTTTTCTTTTAAATATATCCACTACTTCATCTGCATGAATTTCTGTTCCATAGTGAATGTTCATTAGAGCCAAACCATTAAGTCTTTTTTCACTTGTAGTGTTTCGTAAATAGTTTTTCAGTCTCCTTAGGCTCGAGAAAGACCTTTCTGGGGTAGCAGTGGATACAGGAATGGTAGCCAAGATTTGTAGTAATGTGTAAATATTAGGATAAAGTTTTTTATCGCACATATCTAGGCATTCCAAACTAGATTTCGGGGTAGGCAGTCTTCTTATCAGCATGCAAGGTAGCTGAAGCTTTGATAGCTAAATCCAAATTTGTTTCTTTATTAGAAACCCCTTGACCTTGACTACACCACTTTTTCCAGTAGTCCATACCTTTAAGTTTATCACCCTTCCCTTTCTTCCCCTCCATTTTTCGACAGTAATAATGATTCACGTATCTATCCTTAACAAGGTCATCGAATAACAGCGCACTAAAATTACTCACTTACACGGTACACTTAATTCTCTTCACTATTCGTTCACCACTTTTCTACTTATATAGCAGCCCAGTAGCCGTCCAGAAACTTCCACGAACTTCCACAAAGTTCCGCTCATTTCGACCGAGGGCCGTGGCGAATAATCGAGAAACAACGCAAAGTGTCCCTACAATACAAAATAGTTCGGCTGCAACTGCGTCTGCCTCTCGTCAAAAGATGGCGCTAGGCGCTACTATTACTACATATATTCAAACGTAATAATAATTTAACTCTTCACTCCTCGTATTTTTTCGGTATAATATTAGGTAATATTTTGCTTATTTGGCTACGCCCGTGCTGTTGACTATTTTATTAAAGTGATAATTAGCATACTTTCATTACATCACAATTTAGTTTTAGTTTAAAATTTATAGCTACATTTATTTATTAATTTAATGTTATCCCATTATTAAACTCTATTTTGAAATGGAATACTGTAAACAATGGAGTACATGGCATCACTCAAAAAGGTGTTGGCTCTGTTTACTTTTTGTTCTTACTCCCTCTATCCTCGGTTATTTCTCTGCGGTAAGTGTAAGTTTTATGTCATTATGTACCTAGCCAAGCATCGATCTATTACTAAATGAGTTTCTTGATAGCGTTCAATTTACGTAAAATTGATTTTCTTTGGACATTATTGACGCCTTATTGATCGAGAATAAAAGTCACTTTTACACAGTAGGTATCTTTGTTAGAGCTCAAATTAACCGAACCTATTGTTTAAAGACGTTTGAGCGGTCTACAAATTTGGCAATTTTTTAAATCGATTTTTGAAACCAAAATGGATCGTTCCTTTGAAAATCGATCTGTAGAAACATCTAATGTTAAAAAAACCCGACTGTCGCTTACAGAAACTAAACACGGTAGTTCATATAGATTGACTTTTATTTATGTTTTCTATTTATGACAAACTGGACGGTCCAAAATAGAAAAAGGCGAAACCCAAGGTCACTTGCAGCGTCTTATTTTTATGTTTTCTTTTATTTTTGATGCCGTCGTTATCTCTTACTGCGATGTAGACCATTTTCGTTGAAATGTGCTCAAGTCTCGCACGGCAGTAAAGCATAATGACGCAACGGAAACAGTTTCCATTTATTCAAACACAAACACATTATACAGCGAAGTTAGCAACGGATTTTTAATCACTAGCTGAAGATCAGTCACATTGTTTTTTTAGCTAAGGCTCCCAGTGAAACCATAGAGATCATATATATATATAGGTAGAGTGCTGAACAAGTCCCTTTTTATTTCAAATTGTGGATTTGCGCATGGGCCTATGGAACATGCGCATTAGACCTTCAGATCGCGCAATTCAAAACAGTGGTTGTTTTTCTGAATTACTATCTCCCTACAAACTTGTATATTGATAATAAATTAAGCTCACCTCAACGTGGACTGGTCAAGACTTCGATAACTACAACTAGGTTCGTTTATACTTGTAAAACTAGTTTCGTCCAAACTACTAGAATTTGCTTCACTGATGCTAGAACTTGACTTGTTTTCATCTACCTTTATAACTTTAACACTAAAACAAATAAGCTACTAATAGTTTCTTACACCACAATCATGTTAATATACTTACTTAAATGATGGTTTAGGTGGTTTTAATAGAAGAGTTGGTACCGCATTTTCAATTAGCTGCGTTTTGACTCGTTTCGTTTTTAAACACTCTGGTGTAAAATGAGCAGAACATATTGGAGATGATCACTTAATTAGAAAAACACTCAAACAACTAAAACGCGAAGAAACTATTAATAATTAGCTGAAAATCGAAAAAATTATGCTACAAAGCGTCTATGATGCAAACAACGGTAGGTTATACTAATTTGTCGCTGTCAAATGGCTGTCAAAGAGTGTCAAGTTTCACAAAACACTACCTCAAATTGCAAATGCGCATGTCCACTGGGTTTATTTATTACTATTTTTTACTATTTTATGATTTTAAATTCGTCAAAGATTTTCCGCGCATCCTATGTATAAAAAACATCGTCCAGCACTCTACCTATATATATCTATGATCTCTATGAGTGAAACAGAAATTCTGTTTCTGCTAATCTAACCTCCGATTTCTGTACACCTACCTTTATTGTTTTGTGGTTGGTGTGTTGACAACATTAATTTGCATCTTACCGACAACCGCATACTATTATTGTATTTGTTAGAAGAAGTGTTACAAGTATAAGAGCATACTTTCATCTCGCTTAAAAAAATGGGGTCAAAACTAAAAAATTCACAGTGCTTTTACCTACACCGTGTGTATTATACATATAGTAAAGATATATTAAGTATGTTTGTAGCTTGAGGAGGGAAATTTACATAAAGAGGTGGGAGAACGGTCTAAGTACAGGGGCTGAAATAACCTTTTATGACCTCTTCTACAACTTTGTTAAGTAAATACGGTTCAGACCCTCTTCTTTACGTTTATGCAAACAACCGTAATATGCTTGTAGGGGGAGTTTTCAAGATATCAGTTCGTAAGGATCCGTGTATATTGTAGACTTATTTGTATAGTATTTTCTTCCAATTGTACAGGGTGGTTCATTATAAATTGACACCCCCTTAACTTGCTAGTTTTTGAGGTTAGAAAAAAAAGTTTTTACAAAAGTTTTAGATACTAATACCACAGACCTATATAGGTCTGTGCTAATACAAAGGTTAGGTTTTTGTGACCGTGGACCGTGTACAGTGTGTTCTAGAAAGCCGTGGCAGACATAACTTATGTTTTTTTAAATAGAACACCCTATATATTTTTGCATTTTTGAAATCTGCTCATCAAGGCAATTAAAATGATATTAAACTTTGTGGCATTATCTTTTTCCGTTTTTGAAAAATTCCGTTTTCAAATTTTATACTAAATTTATTTAACTCGAATTTGTGGATCTCGTGATAAAGATAGATAACAAAAAATATTTGTTTTAAACAAGAGAGTAATATAGAAACTCCAAAATGTTTCGGAGCCTTTTCAAATTTTACTGATTATATTCTCGAAATAAGAATTTCAGGAAAATCGTAAATGCTCCTAGACATTTTGGAGTTTCACTATGTTACTTTCTTGTTTAAAACAAATATTTTTCGTTATTACATTGATCGTCTATCTTTATCACGAGATCCAATGAATGAAATGAATTTAAAAAACGTAATATGTTGAAGAGGAATTGGGAGAGAACATTGGCGTTTGTAACGTGATTTCTTGGGGGTTCCGTAGAACCAAAAACTCATCTTAAAAATCAGACATATATAGGGTGTTCCATTTAAAAAAACATAAGTTATGTCTGCCATGGCTTTCTAGAACACACTGTATAAGTTACAATAGCGTCACAAAAAACTTTGTATTAGTATCTAAAACTTTTATAAAAAACTTTTTTTCTAACCTCAAAAACTAACAAGTTAAGGGGGTGTGTCAATTTATAATGAACCACCCTGTACAACTACCATTTTATATGTAATTGTAACTTTTTGTTTCAGGTTGTTCAAGAATACGAACGGGCAGTCATATTCAGGCTTGGCAGACTTCTTTCTGGAGGAGCGAAGGGTCCAGGTAATTTTTCATTTTACTACTGCAGCCTTATATAAAAATAAATTGGGAAAATGCCTGAAAGCATTTTCCTAAAGTGCATAGGTAGGTACGTATATCAAAATACTTTTCATGTAAATTGTTTTGCGTTTCATTTTCTTGTCAACTACAATACAGGTACCTAATATGACGTTTTATGAAAACTTGAGCCTGAAAATATTCAATATATGTGCAGAGAAATTCCTTATGCCAGAAAGAAATTGCAGGCATGTGAGAAGATGCTGGTGGAATACATATACGTATATACGTCACAAACCTCACTAAGGTCCTTATTGTGTAATTATTTTGTTTACCAAAGCTTTACATGAAATGTTCTCTGCTATTTAGAGGCATCTAACAACTCTGTTTCACTCTTTCGAAGCCAACTTGTTTTCTTTGTGTTCAGTGCGTCGAAACACGGTATTTAAAAACCATTTTTAAATTCCAAACAAGAATTTTTGCAAGACCAGCGGAGTCATATAGACAATAAAACAGAGATGGGGGTTGCTTAGAGCTTAAGGATGATATATTAGATGTGCATATTTGGAACAATATACAATAGCAAGGACTACGAGACTCGTATAATATGCAGACTGAGAGAAAATGTGAATGGGGTTACAGTGTTCGTGTAGTTTGAGGTCAAACTTTATTTCAGAAATTGTGTGTCCACAATAATGGGTGTCTATAATAAGAAATGAATATTAAAGATGATAGTGACAGGTGACAGATATAGTGCGTAGCATGAAACGCGTTCTTAGGCAATATCACAAAAATGTTAAAAATGAAAAGGTAGTTAATTTGGACTTCTGTATGTATTTGAAATATTGGTATTTATTTGCAGATAATTTCCCAAATGTAAAGCTAGTGTCAAGTGCTGAAATATATTTATTTGCGGCGATTTCGAATCAACAACCAAAATAAATAAATAATGCACGCTCATGGGAACCAGCCCATATTTTATGGAACTATCATAATCAATTAAGAAATTTTCAATAAAAACGATGTTAAAAACTAATTAGATTAGTTCTATTTACAAACGAAACAATGCACTTTATCATACTAAAAGGTAGAAGGAATTTGAAGAAGTTATATTGAGAAAAACTAAAGTTTTAGGGCATCTTTCGAAGGTAGCTTGTTAAATATTTACCTGTGAAACGAAATCCCGGGCTCTTGCTTTTCACTTCTGCTTTTGCAACCAGACGCTGAACGATTCACCATCGTAAGAGTATATTTTCCCCTAATCACTGTTACTTTTAATTCACAAATTCACGAAATTAACTCGCAACGTAGGTACTCGCTTCGTCTGCCACATATAAAATGGCCGCCGTTCAAAAAGACGTAACAAAATCTATACACGGCAGGGTTGGCAAGCGCGGTGTCCTCTCTCTAACTTCTCTATATCCAATTTCATTTTCTTTATTTCTACCTCGGATTTGCCATTGAGTAATCGATGCAAATCTCCGAAATTTCCATTTAAAATCACGTAAATTTTCTATTCGCATCATTACTGAACCCAACCCATTTGATTTACTTCAGCTTCTGCTTAACGAGCAAAATACCAAATTAGATTGGGGAGTTTCATGCAGAATACAACAGGAAAACAAAGTTGCGTCCTTTTTCATCCTTTTCGCCCTAGGGCAGTCTCGAAATAACGTACCTATTAACCAAATTCTGGAATTTCATTGTGTATACTGCAATATCTGGGTAGGTGGAGAATTTCCAGATTTAATATATGCAATAACGCCAAAATAAATTCTTTAGAAGAAATTGTAGTTTAAATGCTTGAAGGTGGACCTACAGTATTGATCCAGGTTGGGGAAACGAAAGTGATGTAAAATTTTTTTGTTTTCTTTTCAGGAATTTTCTTCATTCTTCCCTGTATCGACGCCTATGCTCGAGTGGATCTACGTACTAGGACATACGACATTCCACCTCAGGAGGTATGTAATGGAATTAGCTGTGGCAAACACGCGGGTTCACTTTGTTCCTTGAGGATTAATGTTCAAATAAAACCATTTTCCTGACAAGCTGCTATCGTCTCTATAGCCTCAGAGCAATGAGAAAGTCCACAGAACGTCAAAAAATAATTCAATTTTTTCTTGTATATCTACCATAGGTATACAGGTTTTCTCTGACAAAATTATGGTTAAAACATAATTTTTCATATAACACAAATATATGTTAAAAAGTGTCTAGATTCTAAATTGTTGTTTTCCAAAGGTAGTAAAAAGGTTTATGCATGGTTTAAACTAAAATGCGTGTGGAAAAGTAAATGCGCTTGTAGAAAAAATAGTGTTCCTAACTCTTGCGGAAAGTGTCTTTTCCACACTCGATTTCTTGGCTGAACTCCGCTACGCGTCGTTCAGCCAACTGCAATCGCGTGCGGAAAAGTGGCATTTCCGCACTTGTTAGTTAATATACTATTTTTTAGTTGAAAGTTTTGCAAATGAAAACGTAACTTTCCACATAACAATAAAAGTCTCAAAACAAATTTCAAGTTCAACAAGAAACACAATAAGTGTCTGAAAATAGAAACGTTGTCTCCAAGATTTCTCTATCTAACAGAAATTCTATGGGTACCTCAGTGGTTATAACGGAATCGATCCAGACTGGAAACCCAGTAGTATAATTTTCCAGAGAATTCAACCGGAAAATTTCAACCCTTGATAATTATTCCAGCTTTCAATCTGCCGCATAGGTCTATTCGTACTTGGTTTGGTATTCTTTTTGACTTAACTAAAATAACCTACAAAAATACAAAAAATACGGAAATACAAAAATACAGAGATAGAGAAACACAGAAATACAGATCTACAGAAATACAAAAATTCGGAAATTCAGAAATACGGAAATAGAGAAAAAATACTGAAATACGGAAACAAGGAAACACGGAAACATGAAAACACGAAAATACGGGAAAATACGGAAATAGAAAAAAAAAACGACATACAAAAATACGGAAATTCAGTAAAACGGGAATACGGAAATAGAGAAAAAATATCGAAATAAGGAACACATAAATATGTACAACAAAAATACAAAATTACAAAAATATGGAAATATGGAAATAGGGAAATAGGGAAATACGGATAGGTATACAGAAATACGGAAATACGGAAACAAGAAAACACGGAAACACTAAAATAAAAAAAAATACGGAAACAGGGGAATACGGAAATAGATTTTAAAAAAACCGCAATATAGAAATACCGAAATTCAAAAATACCGAAATATAGAAATACGGGAATAGGGGTAATAGAGTAAAAATATCGAAATAAATAATACATAAATATGTACAACAAAAATACAAAATTACAAAAATACGGAAATACGAAAATACGGAAATACGGAAATACGGAAACACGGAAACACGAAAATACGAAAACACGAAAACATAAAAACACATACACAGAAACACAGAAACCCAAGAACACAAAAACACAAATATACAGAAATACAAAAATACAGAAATACAGAGACACACAAATACCGAAATACAAAAATAGAAATGCAAAAATACGTAAATACATAAATAGGTAGATACATTACTGTTTAGTTGGTTTAGAGGGAAGTTTTCGAAAAATGCTCGAATGCAGGCTACACTAATATTTCTTTCTCGTTACACGCACATATTATTTATGGAGGCATCTTCATGAATTTAAAGCATCCCACCGCGGCTTTGTCCGCGTAAAATACGGCCCTGGAATTCTACACGGTAATGCAGGCCGGTATATTTTCAATTTACGTCGGCGCCCAAGTTTACATCCCCCAAAATACTTTATGAACGTCGAATGTATCGGAATTTGTGTGTTGCTCATTTCGGGTTGTCCCGTCGGACCATCAAGGGCGTAGGGCGTGTCGGGGTCACGTGTGGCCGTTGCCACAGCAACACTGCAATAAGAATGTATTTACTACGCATTTTAAAAACGTTTGTTTTCAACAGAATGTGCCGGACAAAAGGCTTGGAAGGGGCTCGTTTACACACTGTTACAGATGACGGCTATGGGAAGGATTGGCGTAAATTAAATTTCGGGGGAGAATAATGAAACGTTTTTCGGCGTTTTGTAAACTTAATTATTCGGAAAGTATAGGCTTCGAAAAGTTTTAATGAATCACGTTCATTCGAGGGTTTCGAGTGCACAACGATTATGGAATGCCAAAAGGCAATACAATCGAGTTTTCTTTCAATTTTAATAACCGACCATATAGGATTTCCTTCTTGTGGGCGTATTACAAAGAATACCAACAACATCGACAAGCCGCTTTAGCTTCAGCATCTAATCCAATTCGGGGGAAACCGAAACGAAAGTTTACTGGTCGAGAGGAAAACAAGGTTGTCAGACCACACACTTGTAGCGTACGGTGAGACGGCTCGTCTGAAACCTGAAACACACAAAAGCTTTTACCCCCTCGTAGGCTTGGGGGCAAGATTGATGGTAATGGGAGAAGTGGGGGCATACGTCGGCTTCCCAAGAAGACACCTTATGGATTCGAGGGTTAATTGGGAAGGCTATTTTGACAGGAGAATGTTGTACCTAGGAATTCTTTGGAAACATTATTGGTCGAAATCCTTACAAAATGCTCAGTAAAACGAGTTAAAAAGTGTGCTTTACAAAGCCAGTACATCACACTGACAGAGTTAAAATTACCCAACAAAGCAGAATTCTGATACTAACTTTACTATGATTAATGTATTATTTTGCCCTCCATTTTTCCTACAGGTGTTGACCAAAGACAGCGTGACGGTCTCGGTGGACGCCGTGGTCTACTACAGAGTGTCAAACGCGACCGTTTCCATAGCCAACGTAGAAAACGCCCATCACTCCACCAGACTGCTCGCCCAGACGACTTTGAGGAACATCATGGGGCAGAGACCCCTTCACGAAATCCTGAGCGAACGCGAGAGCATCTCCCAACACATGAAGGCGCTGCTGGACGAGGCCACAGATTCGTGGGGCATCAACGTCGAACGTGTCGAGATGTAAGCGACTTTATCCGGAAATATCTCAACCATCGCCGGACTTTTCGCACTTTTTATCGGGCCATACAGACGTTTTAACGCACCGCCACACGTCCCCGTTGATATTTTTCAGGTCCGACCACAATTTAAAAAATTCCCTTCTTCTAGCAACTTTATCCGTAAATATCCTAACCATCACCGTACTTTTTGCACTTTTTGACGCACCTCCACACATCCCTCTTGATATTTTTCAAATCTGACTACAATTTAAAAACTTCTCTTCTCCTTCTAGCGACTTTATCGGTAAATATCTTAACCATCACCGTACTTTTTGCACTTTTTATCGGGTCATTCAGACATTTTGACGTACCCTCACACATCCCTGTTGATATTTTTCAGATCCGACTACAATTTAAAAACTTCTCTTCTTCTTCCAGCGACTTTATCCGTGAATATCTTAGCCATCACCGTACTTTTCGCGGGTTCTATCGAGTCATTCAGACATTGTGACGCACCCCCACACATCTCCGTTGATATTTTTCAGATCCGACCACAATTTAAAAACGTTTCTTCTAGCAACTTTATCCGTAAATATCCTAACCATCACCGTACTTTTTGCACTTTTTATCGGGTCATTCAGACATTTTGACGTACCCTCACACATCCCTGTTGATATTTTTCAGATCCGACTACAATTTAAAAACTTCTCTTCATCTTCTAGCGACTTTATCCGTGAATATCTTAGCCATCACCGTACTTTTCGCGGGTTCTATCGAGTCATTCAGACATTGTGACGCACCCCCACACATCTCCGTTGATATTTTTCAGATCCGACCACAATTTAAAAACGTTTCTTCTAGCAACTTTATCCGTAAATATCCTAACCATCACCGTACTTTTTGCACTTTTTATCGGGTCATTCAGACATTTTGACGTACCCTCACACATCCCTGTTGATATTTTTCAGATCCGACTACAATTTAAAAACTTCTCTTCTTCTTCCAGCGACTTTATCCGTGAATATCTTAGCCATCACCGTACTTTTCGCGGGTTCTATCGAGTCATTCAGACATTGTGACGTACCCCCACACATCTCCGTTGATATTTTTCAGATCCGACCACAATTTAAAAACGTTTCTTCTAGCAACTTTATCCGTAAATATCCTAACCATCACCGTACTTTTTGCACTTTTTATCGGGTCATTCAGACATTTTGACGTACCCTCACACATCCCTGTTGATATTTTTCAGATCCGACTACAATTTAAAAACTTCTCTTCATCTTCTAGCGACTTTATCCGTGAATATCTTAGCCATCACCGTACTTTTCGCGGGTTTTATCGAGTCATTCAGACATTGTGACGCACCCCCACACATCTCCGTTGATATTTTTCAGATCCGACCACAATTTAAAAACTTCTCTTCTTTTTGTAGTGACTATATCCGTAAATATCTTAACCATCACCGTACTTTTCGCACTTTTTATCGGGTCATTCAGACATTTTGACGTACTGCCACACATCCCCGTTGATATTTTTGAGATCCGACCACAATTTAAAAACTTCTCTTCTTCTAGCAACTTTATTCGTAAATATCCTAACCATCGCCGTACTTTTTGCACTTTTTATCTTGCCATTCAGACATTTTGACGCACCTCCACACATCCCTCTTGATATTTTTCAAATCCGACTACATATTAAAAACCTCTCTTCTTCTTCTAGCAACTTTATCCGTAAATATCTTAACCATCACCGTACTTTTCGCGGGTTTTATCGGGTCATTCAGACATTGTGACGCACCCCCACACATCCCCGTTGATATTTTTCAGATCCGACCACAATTTAAAAACTTCTCTTCTTCTAGCAACTTTATTCGTAAATATCCTAACCATCGCCGTACTTTTTGCACTTTTTATCTTGCCATTCAGACATTTTGACGCACCCCCACACATCCCTCTTGATATTTTTCAAATCCGACTCCAATTTAAAAACTTCTCTTTCTAGCGGTTTCATCCGTAAATATCTTAACCATCACCGTACTTTTCGCACTTTTTATCGGGTCATTCCGACATTTTGACGTACCCCCACACATCCCGTTGATATTTTTCAGATCCGACCACAATTTAAAAACCTATCTTCTTCTTCCTCTAGTAAGGACGTGAGGCTGCCGGTACAGCTGCAACGGGCGATGGCGGCCGAGGCCGAGGCGGCCCGGGAGGCCCGCGCCAAGGTCATCGCCGCCGAGGGAGAGCAGAAGGCGTCGCGCGCGCTTCGGGAGGCCTCGGAAGTGATCGGGGACTCCCCGGCCGCCTTGCAGTTGCGCTACTTGCAGGTGAGTTGCGCACGCGCATGGATTCGTGGGCGAAACTGATTGGCCGGGACGAAGGTCTAGTTTTATTTTCGCGAGTAATCCTGCCATAACCTCACTATGTTTGTACATACACGACGTATCTGTGTTTACCCGCACTGTTTGTGGTCATAAGGACCTTCTCGAAATTCGAAATTATGTTTGCATAGCCGGGACATGATATGACGCCAGTTAGAGGCACTCGGTTTTGCCCACATCCCCGCTAGAGCTAAAGAGAAGTGGCCCATATAGGTTATAGGAATGTTTCAATTAGAGCGACGACAAATTTGAAAAATATAATTTATCACCATTCTTACAGTTTGACAATAATGATAATAAATTAGGTACTCTAGTAGCAAAAATTAGTTTGATATCTTTTTGGAGCTCTAGTTAAACACCATAACCTCTATGTCCGTAAAATTTTGCTTACAACAGTTGCAACACTTTGTGCAAATGCGTTTGCATGTTCATATCGGGTTTTGTGAGATATCTTTTCTGTTTTGTTTGCCTCAAATTTTGCATGGTATTTATAAAAAAAATTGCACAAACATATTTTAGTAATAATTATTGCTAAATAGAAGAAATCTCTTAAAAGCGCTTTGTCTGCTTTTCGATATTTTCTGTCTAGATAAGAAGTTTCCTTTCCTGCCACATTTTTTTGTCTCATAAAGTTTGAAAGAAAATTGTCTTTGTATTTTAGGTTAGATCATAGACATTTATAGATAAAAATAACACGTAGAGGTATTAGTCTACTAAAAAGTATTCTCACTTTTAAAATTTTATTGCTGTGCCAAAACAATTAGGTGCGAATATTTGAACTTTTATTCTACTATTTTATGTATACTGTTTTTATATGTCTATGGATTAGACACTAAATACGTTGAGTAGAAACAGCAATACGTAGAGCGAAATAGACAGACTTCTGTGGGGAATTTTATTAGTTCAGATCCTGTGGTATCTTGGAGGGGAGCAAAACAATAGCAATAAAATCCCTAAGCTCTTTTTATGGGCCTGTATGCAGGACCATAAAATGTTTGATGAGACTTGTAATAATAAAAATTCAAAGGAAGTCTTGGAATTTTGAATTTTATCCCCCATAAAAGTTGTTACTTTTAATTAATTTTTGCCTGCCTACTAGGGCAACTACTATGCAAACATGTCAATATGTGGTACCTATTCATTTTTGGAGTTTATTTATTCCATTATTCAAGTTTGTGCATATGTAATGCATGCAATTTGCCGCATATTATGCCAATAATAATAATTCTTTCATAAGCCGAAGCAAATTCTAAAATTCATATTTTCTAAAGGGCACAACCTGCAGAGTTAATTAAATGAATTCTTTTGTACTTCTTTCAAAAGCCACCGGAGAATGTTTTTCCTGAAAAATATAAGAACGTGCTCCTAATTTAAATAAGCAACAGAGAGAAATATTTTTATATTCTAAGTGAATGTTTATGCATGGATTGGTGCATCTTCGTCGTAATTCTAGATCTACCCCTTTAGAATAATTTAAATCAATATTTTTGAATAATACCTTTTATAACTAAAAGCATGTCTATAGATTTTACATCCTTTTTTAAATATGATCCATGACCTGACTGTGTTTTTCTAAAAGTGTATTATTTTCCTATACGTTTTTGGAGAGCATAAACGTTTGGTAAGTTTTTAGTAGGTAGAGATTACATTTTTTAGAACAGTTTTTTAAACTTTGGTAGTAGCTTTTTAACAGGTAACAAAAAACGCTTTTTGATATAGGATTTTTTACGATAGGTAGGTAGTAGTCACTTTAATGGGCTAAGAGCTAATACACTAAACAACAATAATTTGACATTGGTGAAGATGGAAAATTTTGTATTAAAAAATACCGTGGATTCTTCTCACCCTGTGTAGGATAACAACAAAAAAATTGGTGTGCATTATAATTAAAACATATTTATACATGGCGTCTCACTTAAACGCAGATAGATTGTCAAATATTGAAGATTTACAACAACAAAAAAAATTTCAATGTTTTTCTTCAAAAAACCGGCGACACCCTATATCATGTACATTTATAATGATTACCACATGCTTGCATTGTGCCAGATGTCTGGAAATTCAAATCAGACTGCATAATACCCCTTGGAAATTGGATTGGTGCCCGATATCTTGGAGGCAATCATAACAGGGATCATTACTATTATTCGGTAATATGGTAGTTTATATAATTGTCGGACTTAGTCACTAATGAGAAGTCGTGAGTTATAATGATACGGGACATGTGTGAAATGAGAAACAACTCAAATTACAAGAAAGAAATTTATTCACCTGCTTTTAATATGTACAGGGTGTCCCATTTTGGGTGTTTTTGGGTGTTTTTCTCAAAAATCTCGGTTATTATTAAAGCTGGAGGGTTGCGGTTTTCACGTCACTGTACTACTTTTTTGAGAGGAATTTGGTGGACCAATCAGATTTTAGATAAGCATTGGCGCAGGACTGAAATTTTCGATTTTTTGGAAACCTCTCTCCTGGCTACAATTTATATATATCGACAAATTTAATCATTTATTTTAATAGATTTTTTGGCGTGGAATCGAATGGAATAATTAGTTTTTTGGTAGCGTTAATAGTTGTTGTGATATGAACCAAAGTTATATATTTTTTTAAATGGAAACCATAGTTCATGTCTCAAAAACTATTAACGCTACCAAAAAACTAATTATTCCATTCGATTCTACGCCAAAAAATCTATAAAAATAGTTGATTAAATTTGTCGATATATATAAGTTGTACCAAGGAGAGAGGTTTCCAAAAAATCGAAAATTTCCGTCCTGCGCCAATGCGCGGAAACTATAAAACTTATCTAAAATCTGATTGGTCCACCAAATTCCTCTCAAAAAAGTAGTACAGTGACGTGAAAACCGCAACCCTCTAGCTTTAATAATAACCGAGATTTTTGAGAAAAACACCCAAAAACACCCAAAGTGGGACACCCTGTACTAATACATACTAATAAACTTATATAATAGTCTATAACTTTCAGTTAAAACATCTTCGCGATAAGATATTGGACATAGTGTAGTGACCATTTTTAAAAAACTACATGATCACCTCACTGATGGTTTTATTACAGCCTCAAGCTATAGCTGACTTCAGCCCTACGCGCCTAGGTAGATCTAAAGCTCCCCTTAACGATAATATAAAGTTTAAATCATTATTTAAATTTTCGATTTGTTTATTGTGGTATTTTCAGTTCAGTATTTCGCGTATTTTATACAGAGTTGAAAATCCGATTTATATTTTTTTATACGTGATTTAGATTACAATTTGTCTGGCTGGAAAAACAGCATGATATTTCAATAGCCTTATATCTGCATAAAAATGTTTGTTTTTCTGGACATCATCTAATTTAATATCGAACGCTGTTACAGTGTAAAAAAGTCGTTATTATTTTTTAAATAAATAATTTATTTATTTTTAAAAATTTATAAATTTAATAAATTAAAATTATCTAAATTCCTACTTTCGAAATAGATACACACGAACTGTTCACATAACCCCACATTCAGGTCATGAATCGTATTGATATTTGCGAATCTCTCTTCCAATTTATATGAAGTATTAGTGCGGTTCATTTGTATTCTGCCAACTTCACAGATGGGGAAACTCTATCAATTTCCGCGACATTCCCTGGGCTTATTCACGAGTTTCACTTAATTCCTTAATGTAAGTGATGCGCTCTTGGCATACAGATTCATTAAAGTAGGACACCGGCGCTTTGAGCGAATGAAGATTCGAAATAAATCAGGGAAAATGCAAAGTCTGGCAACGCCGCGAACTGGGGGACGAAAAAACTTCGTGGCAGATACGCAAATGGTAAAAAAGGGGTGACATGTAGCGAGAATCCTTCAAACGTCCATTTCTATTCGAGGTTTTAATCCTACTAGCGGTTCTCCCTCATTTTCGAGCTTTTCGATTGCTTTAATGGCAGAGAAGCTTACAAACCTTTGAAAAGTTTATTCTGAATCATTTTGAAGCCATTGGGAAGTGCCCAGATTACAATTTGAAGTAAGAGGATTAGATTTATATCTATTTATATATTTTACAAAGCGTACAAATAAAAAGTGGAATTTTATACATTTGAAGTCTTTACTAGAATATTATACTAGAAGAATATTTTTATTTATTTATGCATTTCAATATTGTTTTCAAGCAAAATAACTGTATTTTTCTATTAATTTCAATAGACACTAAACAGCATATCAACAGAGAAGAATTCAACAATAATATTCCCCCTACCTATAGACATTATCTCATATTTCATGAAGAATAAGAATAAGGAATCGAAGTAATATGGCAACGTTGCGATTTAAAAATGTCTTTGTTGTTGTATTTCTTGATTATTTTGTAGCCATATTTTTTCTTGTATTATTGTGGATATTTATTTTGACCCTTGATGTGTTGTAACATAATGGATAGAGAGGATACAAAACAATATTTTCAAAAGACGTCGATACTGTTTAGAAAATAATTTAAATATCCACAAAATATTGACTCAAAATGAAGAATGTCCTAATTTTTATCAGAAACTGGGCGGATTTTAACAGTTTATAACGCTTGAATGTTTTTATTCTCCACTTTTCAATATTGTTTATAAGAAAAATAACCCTGTTTTTTTATTAACTCCAATAGACACTAACCAACATATCTAGAGAGAAGAATTCAACAATAGTTTTCCCATTCCCTATCGACATTATCTCATATTTCATGAAGAATAAGGAATCGCAGTGATACAGCAACGCTGGCAACGTTGCAACAATTTTTATTTGAAAACATTAGTGTTAGTTGTATTTCTTGATGTATTTTGTGGATATTTATTTTGGTCCTTGAAAAGTAAAATAATCAAGGTTATAAGGTCATTATCCACATGAAATCTAATCTAAATTAATTAATTCTAAGGTCTCTAGTTTCTAAATTTTGTTTTTTTAACTACAGATGTTTTTCATTAAGACGTATTCATAAAATTTAAAAACTAAAGTAGGAGCACAGTAGAAACAGTTTAATAATCACCTGTCACTATGTATTGATTGCATTATAATATAACGATAATGTATATAATATATTATACAGTGTGGTCATTTAAGTGTGCAACTATGGTATTTTTTTATTAATAGCACAACGAAAATACAAATATTCTCGAAAGTTGGTGCATGTTCGATAATCATATTAGGCGCACTTAGAATGATTGAAAGTCAAACAGCATACAGGGTAGTTCAAAAAATATAAAAATTGTACAAGAGTAAAGTACCCTTATTTCAGAAAATTCAGCAAAATGTTATTAAGAAAAGTTGTCTACAATTAAAAGATATGCTTAAATACCAAAAAATGACCACCTAAGAAAAAAATTTTTTTTTGAAAAACATTAATAATTTCCAAAAAAAATGTTTTAATATTCACCCTAAACAATTTCATAAATCAATCAAAATTAAATAAATTTCGCATAACTTTGTTCAAATTCAAGCATATTTGGAACAAGGTAAAACGTTAGTAATGATAATGTGTAAATTAAAACTCTCAAATTTTTATTTTAAATGTTTACCTATTAAGAAACTGTGGAAATTAATTGACGAATTTTTTTTTCTTACGAGGCTATGTTTTGGTATTTAGGCATAGCTTTTAAACAACTTTTTGTAATAACCTTTTGCTGAATTTTTTGAAATAAGGGTACCTACTTTACCCTTGTACAATTTTTATATTTTTTGACCTACCCTGTATGCTGTTTAATTTGCAACCATTCTAAGTGCAACAATATGATTATTGAACATGCATCAACTTTCGGCAATATCTGTATTTTATTTGTGCAATTAATAAAAAAGAGCCCTATATGTTGCATACTTAAATGACCACACTGTATATTGGTTAAATTCAATAATAATCTCATTAAAAAATCTAAAATTTTAATATGCTGTAATTGTAATTGTTGGAGAGTGGAAAACAAATTTTCAAAAAAACTAGCGCTCATCTATGCATAGGTTTCCGCTAGTAATAATTGTTTTAATAAATTTTAGAGACGCTTACAAACCTTTGAAAAGTTTATTCTGAATCATTTTGAAGCCATTGGGAAGTGCCCAGATTACAATTTGAAGTAAGAGGATTAGATTTATATCTATTTATATATTTTACAAAGCGTACAAATAAAAAGTGGAATTTTATACATTTGAAGTCTTTACTAGAATATTATACTAGAAGAATATTTTTATTTATTTATGCATTTCAATATTGTTTTCAAGCAAAATAACTGTATTTTTCTATTAATTCCATTAGACACTAAACACCATATCTACGGAGAAGAATTCAACTATAGTGTTCCCCCTACCTATTGATATTATATCGTATTTCATGAAGAATATGGAATCCAAGTAATATGGCAACGCTGGCAACGTTGCTATTTAGAAACATCGGTGTTAGATGTGTTTCGTATTTCTTGTTTAATTGTATGATTGTGGGTACCTACTTGCTATTTCACAAGCAAGGTTATAAGGTCATTATCCACATGAAATCTATACTCAATTAAGTCTAAAGTCGAGCAAGTTTAGCAACGATTTGTAGTCTCTAAAATTTTCTTTCGTTTTTTTTATAAAGATATTTTTATAAAGTTTAAAAACTAAAGTAAGGGCACAGTAAAAACATGTTACTAACCACCTAACACTATTGTATTCATTGTGTTTTTTATTGTTATAGTACATATAACGAACATGTATATAATATTCTCATTAAAAATTAAGAAAATGGATTAAAAATCTAAAAACAAAATTGTAAAAGTAGATTTTATATATATATAAAGCAAACCACGGCATTACAAAATTTGTATATAATTTATACAGGGTGTCCCAGGCTATGCCCTCTGTCAAAACATTTCTTATGTAAAAATAGCTACAAGTCGGGCATTACATTAAAAACTACACTATCTTGGGATACCCCCTCAATTTTACATATTACAAAAATTAGTTATCCAAGCAAACAATAACCACAATCGTTGGAACTGTTGAATCTCTAATATTTAACTAAAGTAGGCTGTGTCTAAGCGATAGAAGCCATCAAATATTCTGTGTTATACTTAAGGTAAACACCCAAAGATTAGTTGATGTAATTAATGAAGATAACACTACAAAAAGCTTTCTTAATACTAGTTGCACCGTTAGCGAACTTTCAGTGTGTGTAACGTACCTAATTATATTAGACAGATTAATTTTGTAGAAATGTATTACTTTCTTCTTTGTAATAACATACTAGAAGATATACAAGATGTAGGTATATAACAGAAAACTGAAATATATTCAAAAATTTAGTATCTATGTTTGTTAGATCTGTTCAGTTTTTTTTAATGTACAGGGCATGTAAAAAATATCTATACTAAATAGGCAGAATAAGTGAGTAACGAACTTTTAAAGTAATGCAGAAAAATGTGCACAAATCCAACAGCTTTTAGCTATGTCGATATTTGACTACATGCCCCAGTACATAACAAGCAGTAGTTATATACTCAACGATTGCATATAGCTTTATCCAATTTTACCGTGTATATGCATGTAGCGAGCGGTGGCAATTTTCGGAGTTTACTACAGATAAATTTTACCATATGGCACATGCGTTTCATATTTATGAGTTCAGTTCAGAGCCGTTTTGATTATTCTAAAATGATGGGGTTTTGGTTTGCGGAATATTGAAATCAAAATTGTGGAGTAGAGAGAGCTTTTATTTGATTAGATACAGCTTTTATTTGATTTTGACAATATTTAAATTTTGGAAAATATTTTCCCCACTACAATTTTATTTTCTAATAGCTTCTTAGCTTAACTTTTTACCAAATGACACGAATCTATTTTTGATACTGCGTCTATAACTGTTGTACAGGTTATAATTTTTTAAAATGTATTTGTACTATGTATTTTACAGGGTGTTTTAAATTTTTGGACGCAATTAAAACAAGTAACATTTAAATAAATCGACAATAAAATAATGATTTTATAATAAAAAGACAAACAACTTACATCGAATTCTACGTAAATTTTCTTGTTTTTCCTACCCCCTCCCTTATTTTTGAAAAATATTATTAATAATTCGCATATATTCATATCGACTATACTATATATAATTAATAAATAAGTAACTTGTAGCAGCTTAAAACATAGTAATTATTAACATAATATTTAGATATTAGAGAGGTGTTATTTGAAAAAATCTATACCTACGTTAAGTAATAGATAACATATAGTAGATTGTTCACATATTTAATCTACACTACACTTTAGTAAAGCAAAATGCTACAAAAATATAGTGTCAGGTCATAGATCATAGATAGATATATCGATGTTTTACATGCATGCTAACATATGCATTACAAAATCTAAGGCTACCTTCGGACGTTTTGCACCGTGCGTCAAATCGGACGGTGTGTACGCGCCCTAACACGAAAAATTTCTTTGTAGACACTGACAAAAATATGCCATGGTAGATTCTCTACGATTATGTATCCTGTACCCCTGCAGATGGGGAATTTCATACGTTCAGAAGAATAATAACAAGCAAGGAGTTATATTGGAGATATTGAATAGAACGGGACACACTGTTCGATGTCTCTGAATTGAGAGAAATAAATGACAGATCTGTACAACTTCACTGTCAGGTTTTGACATCTGTTCTCATCTGTCATTTATAAAACATGGCTTTAGATTTTGACATTGAAAAAGTTAAGAGTCATTTAGAGAAAATTTCGGATGGAACTGCTCAAAAAAAAAACGAATGCTTATCTATATGAGACTTTTGGGGCAGTATAGCTCGTGGATTTGCCTCAAGTCTCAGGGTGTGTCAGAGGAAGAAAATGGGAAATATTTAGGAGTTGAATGTAGTTTCTTTTCAACATTTTGTGGTTTCAGTGTAAGCTAAACAATATTACTCTAATATTTTCGTCCGTCTTTGTACTTAACAAATTTTAAGATAAAACAAGGTGTTAAAAAAGATAATGTAACTTTAATCTTTCTAAAACCTCCATCCTACGTTTGAATTTCCGTTTTTTGGAATTTTTTTCATACGTTGCAATAACGGAATTGAAGTTTTTAGGAGTTTTTGGTTTATTTCATACAAAAGTTCTAAAATTGTAGACGCCTATATATTTAATTACGTAGGAAGTTTCTCTCTAAAATCACAATTTAAAGTATTTCATAAAGTGTAGGACCATCAAGGTTGTCAGTAATTTTTATTTCGGAAACAGTTGTGCCAAAATGTATATTTTGATTAATTTCAAATTATCTGTAATAAAATCCGTTAGCGAAATGGGTAAACTGTAATTCTAAGAGTTAGATTATCAAAATAATTATCATTATCACTATATTCGATGTTGTATTATTGGGAAACTAATTGAGAAAATGTCAAAATGGGTCAAAAACTTATAATATGTTCCTGTCAAAGAAAACTTCATATATAGCTTAGTGGTATGTATTACTTTATTACAATATTATGTCGGCGAATTTTTCTATAATACTACAAAACGTTCAGAAAGTCATAACTAGTGGGTATGAAACGGGTATAAACTTATAAAACATATTGACATTTTGTCAAACTGACAAATTATTTGTCAAAAGTATGCCCTGTATTGTAATTTATAGAAGTTTTAAATGTTATATATACGGAAATCTAAGAGAAAATGCAAAATATTTTGTGAAGAAACACGTAGAACATAATTTTCTGCACAAAGTATGTATATACTTGCATTTTCTCTTAAAAGCATGCTCAAAATGTACCAGTCACTATTATACCTAAGTGTTTATTGCAAAAATTTGAATTCTGCACCAAATCAAAGCCTAACATCAATTATTTATTGTATCATCGATATAAAACTCATAAACTCGTTGAAGGAATATTCAGTTTATACAAACAAATTAATCTCAGTTGGTATTTTACTGGATGTGCCCTCTTCGAGTTATTTTTTGAATAAATTCTAGGTATATTCGCATACATATTTATGAATGTACAAAAAAACATCATTAAACCCATTGAAAATTCTATATGCGTGTGCTTCTTTAATAACACCCCGCTTTCCTTTCTCCACGATTCTATTGGGCACACGCTTTTACAGCAATCTGATTGGTGTGTTTGAAAATGTTGCCGGTATTCTAGATATCACGAAACATTTGGTATATGGTATTCCTTTCATTTAAACCACTCTGTATTTACAGATTCATTTTCTAACTTCTAAATTAGGTCAATTACTTTTGGAAGTACGTTTACAAAATATTTAAAAACATAATATTTTGTTTTCAATTTCAACAAAGTTTAGATGAGCACTAGAAGGCGTAGATTATCAATTATTACTAATGACAAATGTAACTGTAGATTAGCCTTAATAGACAGATGTAGGTATCTGTCTATTAGTCCTAATTGACAAATGCATCTGTAATCAGAACAAAAATGTTCGTGGCGCTTCTACGCCTTCGTAATTTTTCAATTACTTACATAAAGATTCATACAAGATGGATTGTCTTTCATATAGGTTTCGTTGTGACATTTTTGACGGATTATACTATATATATAGATTATGAGATTTTGCCAAAGAACAAAAGAAAAATACTATACGACGAATGCGTTGTCTGAATATACAGGGTATAGGCATTAACAAATTTCCTCCGTTACCTGCCTACTGCTTTTTTATTTTAATTTTATTGGCATGTTTTTTTTTGCAAAATTTCATTTTCTTCCTTTCTTCTGCAGACATTAAACACCATATCGGCAGAGAAGAATTCCACGATAATATTCCCCCTGCCTATCGACATGATGACATATTTTGTCAAGGCAAAAGAAGCCGCTGAAAACAGAAAGTCTTAATTTGGAAAAAAATTCAATGAAAAAAAAAATAGAGGGGAAGAATAATGGTATTATGTAAGTGTTAAAGTGTTATAGCACTGTGTTGCAAATAGACGTGTATTGATGTTTGCCACCACTAAAAACAAATAATAAAACTACCTATTTAAGAAAGTATAGTGTTTTATTTTACTTGACACGCTATTCTCTATTCTGTTATCTATTTTCTTGTTTCCCCCGGGAAATGTTGGACTGTAGCTTAGGCGCAATATATGAGGTGCCTTAAGGGCATTAACTGACGACAAAGGAAATAGAAAACAAAAGGAACCTTTCAGATAATACGATCCGAATTTTTTTATTGATTTTTAATAATTCCCTAGGCCCTTTTGGGCCACTTGAAATAATTAATGAGAGCCCAAAGGGATCCTCGAACTTTGCGTTGCTTTGCGAAGTTAGTTTATAAGGTCAAAATTTCAACAATTTCTCTCCGAGATAGATTATAAAATATTAGATATTGAACTCCATCGGGTAACAAAAATATCACCCCAAAATACAAATTATTTGTCGCAGTAAGTGCTTTTATTATGTACATTTGTAACAAAGGATCATTAAAAGCTAATTTGTAGAATTGAACATTTTGTGAGATCAATAAATAGCTTATTATTTGTTTTAAAATAGTCTATATAAAACTTGTGCAAGGTTGCTGTACATAGTTTAAACAAAATCCTCTATTATTAACGTCTGTTGGCGATTCTGTGCTGTCTGTGTGAAACCATATTCTGAAAGGCTTCACATTACCTAAAAAAATACAAACGTAAGTATATTTTTCAGGAACAGATCTAAGGAAAATGAATTGATAGTGGCAACAACGCCTTTGGAGACGAATGGCATTATTAGACATCAGCGCCATCTGTTTTCCGATACATGAAGCTAAAGCCGTGAAAAGTCTTGTAAATATGTCAGTCAACGCTATACAGTGTGTCCCCAGATGGGGTATCGCACTCTTGTAAAATTAGAATAAGATTGTCATGAAAAAAGTTTACATTACTCAAACTGGGTGACCAGAAAATTGAAAAAACGTTAATTAGCACAGGAGTAAACTGCCTCTATTTGTACAGGCACTGAAAAAACTTATAAAGAAAATTTTTTCAGCGTACAAAATTTCAAAGCGTTAGGCCTATTTTGATTTTTCATTTTTTCTTGTTTTTCTTAGATTAAATGGTTTTCTGTAAAGAGTATGACAAAACTGTATTAATAAAAGTTACTCAGAGTAGGATCTATGACGAAAAAAATTTGATAATCTCGGCCAACTTTGAGTTTCCTCCAATATTTTCCAAAATGCAAAGTAGGCCCAGAATTGCTAAATTTTGTCATCATGCGCAGTTTTTCATTCTGGGTAACTTTTGTTAATATAGTTTTGTCATACTATTTACAGGAAACAACTTAATCGAAGAAAAACAAGAAAAAAAAATAAAAAAATCAAAGTAGGCCTAACGCTTTTAAATTTTGTACACCTAAGTAACTTACCACGCTGAACAAATGTTCTTTATAACTTTTTTCACTATATTTACAAATAGAGGCAGTTTACTCTTATGCTAATTAATGTTTTTTCAATTTTCTGGTCCCACAGTATAAGAAAAGTTAACTTTTCCCGTGACAATCTTATTTTAAGAACAAGTAGACTTTTTTTTATCAAGAATGACTTTTTCTCGAAAAATCAAATATAAAAAACTTTACAAGAGTGCGGTACCCCATCTGGGGACACACTGTATAATAAATGAAAAATGATTACCACCCTTCAAAAAAAATACCGTTTGGCATTTTTGCGACCACGTTGTTAAAATATCAAAAGCTGGAGATGTTTATTTTAACAAATTGAATTCCCTTTATGTTTGTTATTAATTTACGCCCCCTTGGGGAAATTATGCAAACTTGGTCTAATTTCGTTGAAAGACGCCATTTCCGTTATACCCACCCCTTCAGCCAAGAAAAATTATCGCTAATTTTGAGGTTATATTAATGGACATTTCCCACGTTAAATTTGTATGACTTATAATACCCTGGACAAATATAAAAATACCCAGAAAAATGTGAGTGGTGCGTTAATTTTGTCCAGGAGTTTATATCAATATTCATTAATAATTACTTCCACAATACAACGTTTTGTCAATTTAAAATAAAAACCGTAACAAGCAGGTGGTATGTTAGCAAAACGTTGGCGCGATCGGCGACAACGCTAAATCCGACAACGTCGCAATGTTGTCCACTCACTTCTGACAGACGTAGATTGAAGTGTGACGTCAGCGCTCAGTACACCTCCGCACATACGATCGACGGAGACGTAAGGCCCCGTGATTGGTCGCCCGACGTTGGTTGCCATGGGAACCACGATGTAGTCGGCCTGACAGTAGTTGGCTCCGCCGGTACTGCCGACCATAGCAGGCACCGCTTGATTGGAGTTGCCGGAGAGAGTGAACGATCTAGATCTGTTATTTGCTAAAAAAAAATGAAAATAAATTATGATATTTAGAAATTTATTTTTTGGTAGTCTTGGTTTATATGGTATAAACAACGCTCTACTATAGTCCTCCATACGGCAGGATGCGTGCGACGGAAGGGAGAAGAAGTCGCAAATATTATAGAATTAGTCACAGTTCAGGGGCGTAGCTCAATTTTGTGTTAACTCACTGACTTAATTTTCATATAATTGTTATTTAATTTATTGTTAATATTATTCTTAACGGTGATGCCTTAGATTATGGAGGAAGGCAAACCCTTGTAACATTGGCAATTATTTCTCGTGCTTGAGAATGCACCGTTCTTCCCTGTTTACTCATTTTGCACACGTTAACTCCCGAACATACGAAACGCCACTGAGCTCTCTGAGCCGGCGGAAAAAACTTGCCAGCGGCCTAAAAATGAGGTCTGTGTGGTAGCCCAAATACGCAGTTAACTTTACGTTCTATAGAAACAGGCACAAAACGCGTTGGCTAGGTAACTGGTTTTGTCAGCCGACTCCTTCGCAGAAGTGCCGTGTTGCCGTATTTCAAAGGCGATGGTAGACGCGACGATGTTGAAAAAAATATAATAGGTGTTTTATCACACCGCGTTAAAAATAAATGATAAACAAAAATGGGTAAGTGGTCCCGTGATGCGAGCTTCATTTTTTCGGTATAACAGAGTCCAGAAATTCGGCTTCAATATGATAAAACTTGTATTCGCCAATAAATAACGACTACTCGTATCCCGCATTCTTTAGAAACGTTTTCTTTCGTGCTTTGGACTATAGTATAATATAATATGAATCTATAGCCTTCCAGAAAGTTTATGAAGCGGAATATTAAATTATAATAAAATACAACACATGCGTGAGCTGTGTAATAGTAAAAATCATACTTATGTTTGGTCCAGTAGTTTGCACAAAGTATATTATTTTTTCTGTCATTTTAGTCTTAATAAAGGCATGTTTATAGATGGAACGCGATACTTTATTATGAATTAAATTAAATTATAGAAGGTGTTCTATAATGCTTCCATTTTGTGCAGCACAAAGAGCATATCTTCTTAATAAACTTATCTTGTAGTTAGCTATACGATACCTGCCTCGTTCATTTATCTGATCTCTTAAGATATTTTTTCTTTAACTCGATATTATTTGACCTCTTCGCATATAGCCGGTCTTTGAAAGTGCGCCACAAAAATAAATCGAGTGGGGTCAAGTCTGGGCTTCTGGCAGGCCATAGAATAGTTCCATTTGAACCAATCCACTCTACAAAAGTGCCATCTAAATGCCTCTTGACAGCATTTGATTTATGTGCTGGAGCACCGTCTTGTTGCCAAACAATATTCGGCTCATTAACTTGATTCAATAGATCAGAAATTTCTCCTCGTAAGAGCTGTAAATATTTTTACCACCTTCAAAAAATACTGGACCAATTATGTGATTCCGAAAAATACCACACCAAACATTTATTGAAGTTCGACCTTGTCGTTGAATTTAAATAAACTGTCGTGTATTTTCTGATGACCAAAAGTGAGTGTTTCTTATATTAAAAACGCCAACTTTTGGAAAAGTGGCTTCATCGCTCCACAATATAGAATCTGTAATAGTAATAACCGTATGAGTAATAATAGAAGAGTAATGTCTAGTATTAGTTAATAGTAGTACAGTGTAATCTTTAAAGTGATAATTTACAAGTGTGCATTTTCAATAGTCTCTGGACTGAGCTCCATGATATTTGCAAGTATCTCGATACATCTTTAATAGAATAAGACTGCTTCCTGCATATTTTCATTTAAAACATGTGGTTTATTTCTCTTTTCTTGATTTTTTTAAACTTCCAGTAATTCTCAATTTCTTATAAATACAGGGTGAGTTTTTTTTCGATGCCCACTATGGGGATCTTGGAAACTAGCAGAGATAGAACAAAGGTTAAATGGGGAAAGAATTGCAGTTTTGAATGCTCAATCTAATGCCCCTTTTGGATTTTTAAAAAAGTTCATGGCTCGCTAGATATTTTGAAAAGAGTGATTTTTTGCTATTTCATCAGATCTCTGTAGCTCCGTTATTTCTGATTATACAGAAAACCTGTAGAGACAAAAATTGTAGATAATTTTGGGCTTAATAAGATAATCTGAACCAATTTTTTATGTTGTTTGTGCTTTTTGAGATATGACATAAACTTGTGTTTTTTTAAATATAAATCATAGTTGGCTGTGGCCTTATCAAATCGGCCATTTTTTGAGCTTTCCGAAAATATAATACTCGGCATAGTGATTTTAAAAAATAAAATAGCTATGGCTAATTTTCTGATTTTTTTTTAATTTTCACATAGTCAGCCATGCAATATTTTCATAATTATTTCTATTTTATAATAAGACATACTTCAAACTTTCAAATATTTTATTTTTAGCTAACATAAAAAAATTGGATTAGATTATCTTATTAAGCCCAAAATTATCTACAATTTTTGTCTTTACAGATTTTCTTTATAATCAGAAATAACGGAGCTACAGAGATCTGATGAAATAACAAAAAATCACTCTTTTCAAAATATCTAGTGAGCCATGATCTTTTTTAAAAATCCAAAAGAGGCATTAGATTGAGGATTCAAAACTGCAATTCTTTCCCCATTTAAGCTTTGTTCTAGCTCTGCTAGTTTCCGAGATCCCCATAGTGGGCATCGAAAAAAACTCACCCTATATATTTGAAATACGTGTGATGAGGTTAGGACTCTCCCGGGGTATAAGTATTCGTGCATATTCACGCATTGCACGCTTCGCATTCTTTTCGACATTCAATACATTCAATAATGTCGTTTTTTTCACTAATATAACAATAATATGTATGATATATATTATAACAATAATATGTATGTTATATAATATAACAATAATATGTATGTTATATATTATAACAATAATATGTATATATGTAACAATTAACACCTGATACAAACTGTCAAAGTCAAGCTCTGATTCTCGTATTAGTTGTTTTGAATTTTCCGTGGCAATTTTGATTTTGTCCGATATTCAATAATTATTCAAAGGACGATTTTGTGCAAACTACTAGAGCAAAAATAAAACATATGTATATCATTGAAAGCAGAAAAATGCGAGTATTTCGATAATCGGGAATTATACAGGGTGTTCTATCTAAAAACCATAAGTTTGGTCTATATCTCCAAAACGCGACATTCATTTGTTTTTCTGAATAAACAACTGAAATCGCATGAAAATTTTATGCAATTTTCATATTTACATTTTTTTCTAAAATTAAAAACAATAAAGTCGAGGGGGGTAGAATATGAATAACCCTGTACAATTCCACATGTTTTTAAGGAATTACCTACGACAAAGTTCACGTTTTCACCAGCAAAAAATAAGGAAAATCAGATGGACGTGGGTAGAGCATTGAACTGCCAGTTGCAACTAACGCCGTTAAATGAGTTATGGGGTCCCATAAAGACGGGCCGAAACAACAAATCGTTGCCATAAATCAGGATATCTGGTTTTAATCGCCATATACCATTGGCTGTCACAATTAAAACCCAATCATTTCGGGGATTTGGACTTGCTGGGTGCGAACAACTTTGGCAAATCCCGGCAATTAAAAACTGGGACGTGCCGATGATACGTAATAGCGCGGAAACATTTTTTGTAATATTTTCGTAAAGCCGCGAAAATGTGTGGGTAGTTAATAAACTGGGACAAAGTTCACTTGCCAAGAGACTTTCAAAAACTCATAAAATCATTTCACGGTTCATTTAATGGACCTTTCAACTGCCATAAGCTCCCCACGTGGCAGCTTGGACTTTAAAACAAATTAATAGCATATTGATTGATCGGGAAAAGCATGGAGGTTAGAATGAAAATAGAGAGATAATCACAATGTATCTACGTTTGATCCATAATCAACAGACACCGAAATATTTTCAATGTATTTAATCAAGTTAAGCAATATCTGAACCAATGAAATGACATAATTTTTGAAATATTAACCAATCAGGTGATGATTTCAGCTAGTGGTATTGATTTCAACTAGTGGTATATTCTCTGAAATCCTACTCTCTTAGTTATGTCGTAGTTACTCTAAACCAATATTGTGGCAGCTAAAACTGATAACCCGATAACTTCTTCACAATTACCGAATTGAATATAGGACTAGAAGATATGTTTTCAGTTTACATTTATCTTTAAATATCTATTAGCACAAAAAACATACTTATTCTGAACCGAAAGCTCAATCTAAATGACAGCTGTCAAATGGTCTTTAACTTTTAAGCATGGTAATTAAATTTATATTCGGCTAGTCAAGTCATCTGACCTCAATGGGCTATATACAGGGTGTAACTGAACTCTGATGGTCAAAAATGAAACCACTTATTCTTGGAGTCAAAATAAGGGCACTTTTTCATATATTTTTTTCTCCTACGGGCCATAGTTTTTTTATACAGGGCGTAGAAATTTGCAGAAAAATACACATATTTCTTAGTATCTCTAGATAGTATACGAGATATTTTCTTCAAACTTGGCGTGTCATATGAGCGGACGAGCTGTCAAATTTAAGCTTAATATGAAGCTTCTGAGGTCCCCAGTTGCGGAAATACAGGGTGTTATTAGAATTAATTAGTTCAGAAAAATATGAATACCCTGTATAATCGCATTTTTAAAGTTTGTTTTGGATGGTAAATTCAATGGTTAACAGAAAGTTTCTCTTAGTATTTTTTCATATTCTCGGCCGTTTCTTAATTATTTTCAAAGAACTGCAATGCTAGATACTAAGAAATATGTATATTTTTCTCCAAACTTCTACGCTCTGTATAAAAAAAACTATGGCCCGTAGAAGAAAAACATATGTGAAGAATATATGCCCTTATTTTGACTCCGAGAATACGTGGTTTCATTTTTGACCATCAGTTCAGTTACACCCTGTATAGGGCATGATTCTCGCTTTGCGTGCAAGAGATCCTGGGTTCAAATCCCAGTTGTGGCTGCTTTTGTATTTTTATTTTTTAAATTACATTTTCGAATAGAGGAAATATTTATAATTCTTGTAGTCATTTTATTCCTAAGAAGTTGGGGTAAATTATGACTACATACACACCCAATAATTATTAAACTATTATCAGTTGTTATTATCTTTTTAAATGCAACTCCTGGTATGCCTAATAATAGATAATACCTTTCGTTAATTTATAACTCATTATGATCCCAATGCTAAGAAAATACCCCTCCTGCTGTGTAGTCGTGGTATTTTCAGCTTTGACATCATAAATCGTTAAATTAACGAAAGGTATAGGCGATAATAGGCACACCCAGTGATGTAACAGATACATTTTTTTCGGTATCTAGATACAGATACAGATACTGTCTGGCAGATGTATCTAGATACAAATACCGATACATTTTTTCCAAAGTATCTGGGTACAGATACAGATACGTTAAAAAAGTATCTCGATACTTCCAGATACTTTCAAGTACTATCAGTTAATTAAGAAAATTTCAAACCTCATAAAGGCAATTATCAATATACTTATCTACTTAGATATTTATGAAACAAGTGTGTGGTGTATAGGTAAGGTAGAATTGTTTAGACGAATGTGAAGTTTAGATTGTGACTAATCAAAACAAGTTGTGGGTTAGTAGTGACCCCTTGGCATCTTGGCTAAAAAATGTATCTATATAGTATCCAAGTATATAGATACTAAAGCAGATCCTGATTTTTGTAAGTATCTAGATATGTATCTAGGTACATAAAAAGTATCTAGATACAGTATCTAGATATATGTATCTCGATACATTACATCACTGGGCACACCACTTGTTATATTACCCCTAAAAATACTGAAATAGGTAGGTACTGAAATTAAAGCACTTTATAATGGAACATATAAGAATTATATAGTTACTTACGGGCTCCTACATCTGGACATTGTGTATATTGTATCCCACAGAAGCTTCTCTCTGATCTTATACAAATGCTGTAGTCTTGATTCGAGAGTTGCCTGCCGTTATTTGGGTCATAATTAAATGAATTCACCTGCCCCGAAATACCTGTGAAGTACTGCAGGCATCCGTCTTCAGCTGAAAATAAATGAAAACCGCCAAATTATATCTCTAAATGGCATATTTCGTTGTTTAATACTTCTTACACAAAGTTTCAGGTTTCAGAGTTATTGTTAACTCAAAAGAAGAAATAAAATTGTGGGGTAAGTAAATCTAATACAGTTCTCTTATACGGGGTGTCTACTTTTAAGTGTATACAAATCTATTTTGTGGGACATTTTCAAAAACCTTTTTTTTTTTGTTCGAAAGGTCTTCAAAAAACGCTTCTTTTGACGTTTGTACTTTTGTCAAAATGCAAATCCAGGGATGGCTACGATTTTTGTATACCCCGATTTTTCACAAAAACCATTTAGCGATTTTTTTATTTAAAATCTGACACAACAGCGTTAATCAGGACACCCCAAAACCCCCATATACTAAATTTGAACAAAAAATGTAGAGGGTGTTCGGTTCTACACCGTGTTAAAATTGGGCAAAATAGGGACTTCAAAGGCGCCTGGCGAGTCAAGCGTGCCATGAAATTATTTCAAAACAGTGGAAGAATTAACAGGACCAGCCAAAGTGTTGTTGGAAGAAATTGCAAGAAGAAATATACAGGATGTTTTTCTCTACAGCGTCTCAAATTTCCGATTTTTTTCGAATTTTATGCTGGTCAAGTTTGCCTTGGATTATTGAAACAATGTTACTAAATGTAAAATAAATTAAATTAAAAAAACATAAAGAGTCATTCAGTCATTTCCCTTGTTTTTACGAACAATATTCTAGTTTTTGTTAGGTAATAATTTTAAAAAAATCTGTCCAGACCAATGACTTAAAAGCTCGTTGGTCCAGACAGTTTAAATTCTTAATAAAAATATTCGCAAAAATCAGATCTGCCATGGAAATTAGAAAAACACGTCAATACAATAAATTTAACAGTTCTGTTAATCTTAATTTTTGGCCAACTTGACCAGCATAAAATTCGAAAAAAAAATCGGAAATTTGAGACGCTGTAGAGAAAAACATCCTGTATATTTCTTCTTGCAATTTCTTCCATCAACACTTTGGGTGGTCCTGTTAATTCTTCCACTGTTTTGAAATAATTCCATGGCACGCTTGACTCGCCAGGTGCCTTTGAAGTCCCTATTTTGCCCAATTTTAACACGGTGTAGAACCGAACACCCTCTACATTTTTTGTTCAAATTTAGTATATGGAGGTTTTGGGGTGTCCTGATTAACGTTGTTGTGTCAGATTTTAAATAAAAAAATCGCTAAATGGTTTTTGTGAAAATCGGGGTATAAAAAAATCGTAGCTATCCCTGGATTTGCATTTTGACAAAAGTACAAACGTCAAAAGAAGCGTTTTTTGAAGACCTTTCGAACAAAAAAAGGCTTTTGAAAATATCTCACAAAATACATTTTTTATCGATTTGTATACACTTCAAAGTAGACACCCTGTATGAATGGCTAAAAAGAAAGAGAATACAGCGTTGTCCAAACTCCGTTGAAACTGTCGATTTTCTGGACTCCAGGCCAGTTTGGGACACGGCAAATAATTTATCAAGGGACGCAGGTTGTAAATAAGAAAGCAAGGGACCGAGACCTTTATTGTTACGTAGGGAGAGTGGTCCATAAAGAATGCAAGAAGGGAAGGGATTGTCGAACTTCGTTTGACGATTTGAAGGAAGGGGAGAGTGATGAGATTAGACGTTTTTATTATACAGTATGTCCGTGTTTTCATGGAGAGAAAGCAGTCTACGCTTTTTGCAAGCAAAAGTTTTTACAAAAAAATAATTAAATGTAATTATTAATTTACTCAAAAAAATCAAGAATAAATAAGTTCAGGCCTTGTCTATCCATTTCGGATAGACAAGGGTTCAGGGCATTTTCTTACCTTTCACTGGCAAAGTACAGGGGATTTGAGTCACCCTCATTTTGAAGTTTCTTTGAAAAGATCCTCCACTTGTTATAACAGACAGGACGACAGTGTTCGTACCCATTCCTGCATCTATGTATACTAAAAATAAAATTAAAGAAATAAAAAATTAAAACGACAAAAAATTATGTAGGAATCTTGGGAATAACCTAATCCTTTGTTTTCTTATAGTATATAGAACGACATGGAGAGTCTATTGATTTATTTTATATTATTTTCATACAATTTAATGCCAAACAGCTCCAATTACTTTTCAAAATGGAATCGCTCGTCGTTGGTAGTATTTTCAGCAGATTCCAGTGTAGTATACAATGGGGATGAGGATTGCGATTTGAAAATTTAACTACGACCTGCTGGGCCCCTAGCCGCACATAACCAAGACCGATTTGATTAATTACTGAATAAATAATTCTCACAGCCTTCATTTATAATCCGCATAAATTTTGAAGCCTTTTGGGCTATTACATTTCGTACCTATCGAATAATTAGCTTGGATCAAATCAAATATCTCAACAGTTCTAAAATGTGCCCATAGTACAGTATTGCTAAAGTCACTTGAAACAGCATAAAAAACTCGAATTGGCGACGGCGACACAAAAAGAATATAGAACATAAGCGGCACGCAGTTTTCAAAAATATACATATTCTACAAGTAACGTAATATTTCACATTTAAGTTTTTTTTAAGGTTGTCGTCAAACACAACGTAAAAGTTAATGCACCATATAATATTGTCAAGAGGTCTCTAAAAAGCCATATCGATTTCAACTATTTATGCAAGTATATCCTAAGATCTGTGAAATTATGGCACGGCTATCCACCGCATTTCGCTGCACAAGTGGCCAGCCGTCGAACAGTGTAACCCATGCAAGTATTCGTGAGCATGCAGTCACTTGTCATCTTCTCTGTCTCCTTAATCTCTTTTTCCTACTAATACCAGGTTCGGTTTAATATGGTTAAAAAAGTGTTTGGTCTCGTATTTTATTGCCGAGGCGCCTGTTCTCGAGCTACCCTGGTAAAATATAAATGAACTACTTGGATGATTTACGGGGCGCGATCTATTTCATAGCATTTACCACGCTCTGCTACTGGTAAAAATACCAGACTTGTCAGCAGAAATCACCCGTATAAAATTCAAAGGTTTTTATGCGGTCGACGTCGACCTAGTCAAGGAGGCAGCCAATAAGAAAGCGAGCGTAGCGATTTGATTGGTCTGCGTTTTGGGGATCCACGGAGCAGGTGTCGACGTAGACCAGTTAGGCCAGTATAACCAGTGCCGTCCACGGAAATAAGGATTGCGCTAAAATAAAGCGCAATGCGCAATGCGCTTTATTTTACGGATTTTGGTTTTGCGTATATAGATTTTTGTGTGGTGTTGTTGTATGTGAACGGGTTTGTACCAAATTTTGTTAAAAATGTATACTTACTATGGTTGCCATCACTGTTTCCACATATCTGTGGCACCGTAGTAGAAGATCCAGAAACCATAAACCGATCTGTATCGCACAAGTGATTCCTTTCTTCCGGCCCCATTAAGTTCAAACTTTCGAAATCCAATCTAAAAATACGAACGTACAAAATGCTTTACCTACAAAAAAACTCACCTATATTGGCACACGTCGTTGTTACTTCTCAAAATTGTAACTTGGCACGACCCTGTATCGTCAAAAGTACTTGGATAACCACTGTTTACGAAGTAAGTGCCGTTTTCTTTTATGGTGCCACCACATGTCGCGGTTACTAAAAATATCAATTTAAAATATAAAAAAATAAAAAAGTAAAAAAAAAATTACATAAACAACAGGTACCATAACCTGAGGCACACTCTCCGCTAGCCTCACCGCCGATTTTGGAACATTCTGATGCTGTGAGGCAAGTACCTCTCTCTCCATTGAACGACAGGCATTCTCCATTGTCAAATTTTATGTATGTAAATAGAGACAGAACTAAAAATTTTTTCGCGATTTAGAATATTACTTTGGTTAGTACCACCATACACTTACCCACGGTATGTCACTAACGAATCCGAAAACAAGGCAACTATGCGCATCTACGTCAGTTGCGAATCACGAATTGTAAATAACTGGCGGCTGGGGTTGTGTTTTGCGATTTTTTTATAGTTTACAGTTTAATCCCATATAGCATTTAATATTTTTTGAATATGCAAAATAAGTTCCTAATGTGCAAAAAATATTCCCCATATTTATAAAAGACTGTTACAATATTTTACGAAATATGTTCAGTAACTGCATATACTTACCCAAGATATTTATTAATCGCAGATACAAATATAATATGTTAGATGAATGTACAAATGATGTATATGTTTGTTTTGAATAAAAAAGGATATTTCCAGAATATCTTGTGTAACATATTCCTAATTAGAATAGAACCACTAAGTTAACTTAGTGGTTCTATAAATATTTAAAAATTGAACATTTAACTTAAGTACATTACAGACATGTTCACCTTAAAAACGTGCAATTTGGAATATTGCTGGAACATGCTAAATAGTATATTCATACAGCAAATATCATATGAATGTTCACAAACGGTACTTATTCCTAGTTCGATGGCTCAGTTGGTTAGAGCGTCAACTTGTAAATCGATGGTCGTAGGTTCGGACCCAGAAACTGGTGTTGGCGGATTTTTTTTATTTTATAATGTACACCTGAATATTAAATGGATGTGGAATATTTGTGGAACGTGCATTCAATATATTTGTGAATGTTTATAGGCAATACGTGAAATAGTACCTTCAAAAGGCGAACACCTGAAAGTTTCCTGAATGTTCAGATAATGTTTCTACAGTTTTTATGAATATTCCTACAATATGCATGTTCTCTGAAAAAATACCTATTATCAGAATATTCCGCCAATGTGATTTTGCTATATGGGATGTGTCAAGAAAAAAGTATAAACAACTGACAGATCGTCAGTCCAGCTCGACAGTGCTTTGAAATAGGCCAAAAATGCCGGGATGTGCAGTCAGCGTATGTCCAAATAATAATAGAAACAGTAAGGAAACGGAAATTAAGTATTATAGATTTCCCAAGGACAATAATCTGGTAAGGAAACAGATTATTTATAGAACAGAGCATTAAAAATAGGGACTCAACAGAGTTTATGCCTGGTTTATACAGCAAATAAAATAGAATGTGCAATAAAAAATTAGCCTTGTTATGGTTAAAGGGAATCATTATTTGGTACCTCTTTTACTCACTATTTATTATGTTGTTTTGTTTGTTGTTTAACTATAAACTAAGCATTAGTTGTGCAGGTTGTGCTTGTGTCGAGGCTTGTGTGCATTAGTTGGTAAATAAGGCTTTAATTGACATAAACCGATATAAACACTGGAAGGAAAAAGTTATATTTTTGGTAATTTTATTTATCAATATCTTTGCCTATAACAAGTCATCTGTAAAATACTTTTTTCGATGGAGAGTTTGTGTCGATAGAAGCCAATAACTTAGTTCAGGATTACCTTATACTTACAATAATAAATGCATTTAGATAGGTACCTATATGATATTTTTTTATTGTCTACCAATATACGGTCTTTTAAAAGAAAAATCCTGTTAATTTAACAAAATATACATGAATTTTATTTGCATGCATATACGATTAGCTAAAACGCAAAGAAAACAAATTATTTGTAAAATTATAATTATCAAATTAAATGTGTTTTTTATTTACAGAATATTCATTCATTTATCTAGCAATTTAATCTACATATTTTTAACAACATTTATTTAAAAGAAAACGTTTAAAATAAGCATAAACCCATAAAAAAGTATCTATTACTGTGTAAAACATATGGAGCAATTTAAATTCCGATTCGCAACTGACGTCACGCATATGGATGCGCAATGACATACCGTGGGTAAGTGTATTGTGGTTAGTACTTACACTTGCTACTTCCAAAAGGATTCAGCATTTTGTGTAGTCGTCCTTTGGGAAATTTTCGCTCGTTAATTTTTTCACAGCCAACTAGCACTATCCCAAAGAGCAAAACCACGAGAATATCAAGTTCCATTATAACGGAAATGCTGTGTCTACACGGACGAACTAAATTAGAGTAAAGATGCCGAGGGAATCGCAACATTCTTATAATTTCGGTTTGGTAATAATTTTTATTGTTTGATGAGCACCGATTCGTGAAAATGTTAACATTGTTAAGATCGTTTGTCCGTTATGCAATTGCAGTTTTTTTGTTGGCGTTTTTCCTCAATTAGGCTGAATTCTTTGGAGTGTTTGCTCTAGTAGTTCGGCTTTTGTTCTGTAAAAGTGTTAGTTCCGAAAATGAGAAGCTATGAAAAAATGTATGGAACATGTTTGGTAACTTATATGAACACATTGGAGGCATGAAGTGGAAAAAATAAACAGAAATAGTAGCCGATATTTTATGAGTGTTTACATAGGAAAAAGACAAGAATGTGGCTCAGTACAAGAAACTTTTCATGACAAAATTAGCTTTTCGAAATGAATTAAGCTAGGTAATTAAATTAAGTATTCAAACTAGAAGTTTACCTTAGAGACACAAATGCTTCAGAGGGTAGCTCAGTACAATAGTAGTTCAACCTAAGAGTGTTAGAGGTTAGCAGAGTATCTTGAGGTTATAACCCTCTTAGGGCTTTAAGATAACATTGGGGTGTGCTGAGGGGTGTTATTAGAGCTTAGCATATCATTTACTGGGTCTAAATTCCCTGAATAAACTACTCAACTAACTAGGAAAATGAAGGTAAATATTTATTGTCTTAAAAAAATAAACACCAAACACTAAATAATAAATAGACAGCCCCTGGAATCAAATTCTATTCACCCTTAGGTATTACACTGAAAATGAAGCCTTCTTTATCTTTCTCCGCAGTAATTTCTCTCTAATAATTGAGAGGAATTTAGTTGATCAAAAGATGCTTTTGTTCAATGCTATAGATGAATTTTGGGTAGTTCAAACTAATTGCAATAAAGGCACAAAAGTCTTCAAAATTCAGCTAGATGGTGTTTGTATTATTCATTCTTATTTTTTGTCGTTTTGTTTCAGTTTTTAATTTTAATTGCACACAGCGCCATCTGTCGGCAGTGCGGGTAAATTTCACGAACGCACCTGTGGCAAACTGCACCGAGCTAAGTCGATACTTCTGTTGTATAAACAAACCCTGCTGTAGTTCTACTAGTGGGCAATAGATGGCTGTAGAAGAAACTTGTTGTAGGACAATGATAGTTTCAAAGAAACGTTTTATTGATTTTTGTTTGTATTTCAATTGTGGCCATCTGTTAGCAAGCGGGTGAACTGTGTTTTCTTCTTAAAGACCATCATGGTCGTTGTTCCAAAGCGTGCGTTAGTTGAACTACTCCCCGATAGATGGCGATAAGTTACAAAACGGCGGTAAGATGAAAGTTTTAAAAAATAAACAATTTTGGAGTTATTTTATTCTAAAAAAATGGGTAGGTGTATACGTATATGAAATTTATCCTAGTGAATGTTTTGAATGTAATGATGTGCCTTCCAAAAATTTTACCGCAACAAAAGAAAAAAGACAAAACCAAAGTTGATGTCTGAGTTTTCGCGTAATATGCGAAAAATGTTTCGCCGACATTTTTTCGCTACCGTTCTCATATTAATAAACACGCCAGATAGTGACATCCTCGCATATCCCAGTATGCTGTGCATACTTGTTTTGGACCATAGGCGGCGCACAATTTTTTTCTAAAAAATATAAAAAAATATTTTTTCCACTAGCTTCGGTATGATCTCGGTCAACAGGGTGATTCAGTCATGATATAAAAGAAATTAACTACAGGTATGGGAAAAAATAGCTTAATACGAATTTGAAATTTAAAAAAATAAAAAAAGAAAGTACTAAAATGAATTGTGACTACTTTTTCAAGAATATTTTGAAATAATTTTAATGGAGATAGAAAGCGTTGAATGCTGGGCAAAATGTAGGTTTTAGCCGCAAATAGCCATAAAGACTGGAGTAGATACACAACCCTCTCAAGCTTATAAGCCCTGTGCAAACATGTGGCAACGCCGCAGCGGGACGGTTCAACGGGTCGATGCAGTCTAGAGCAGTCTGCACTTTGGCTTAGTTTATCTTTTCTAATAAATGTTCAACCCTCTTTTTAATTAGAATTTGATACATTTGTGAACAGTACGTAAGTATAAGTGTAGGTACGTTTGTTTAACAGTCAATAAATGCAGTAACAAGTAACAAAATATACACAGAAGTATAAGTAGGTATTTCTAATACGTACGATTCCTAGTGTGGATAGGTACATTTTCGACAAATAATATGGTAATTTTGGGCAAATAGGACTACATTTTGTTGTAAGTCGAATTTTTCTGAGAATTTTTCGCAAAGTGCGCCATCAGGCAAATGATGGTTACCTATCTTCCCTATTATGGTTAAATTTTCATAAAATACAAACAACAAGCGAACAGAGAACAGCATGTTGTGAAGGAGAGTAATCTCTTCTGATTGAAATGGCAGTTTAGGGTCAATTTTATAATACATTCAACTAAATTATCTTTTGACTTTAACATTAGGTAAAGAAACTTTTGCAACAATACTAAACAATGGCTGGATTGTTAGAAAGCTCCTTTAATATTAAAGGGTACTTTAGTTCGTCTATTCTTGAATTTTCGGCCTTTGGAAAGTCCAAAACGAATACAAGTTGACCACTTGACGTCAAGCAAAGAAAACTTAGCTACTTCAAGTTATTACTCGATTTGACTTACATCCAGGTATATAACCTCGACGATTCTAGGCATCTTGAGGCTTGAAATTGTAAAGGAACGATTCTTCACTTCGAACTTTTAGAGAAATGTTTCATTTTTTCACAAACAAAACAAAACTTATAAAAAAGCTGTCGCCAGCACTTCGGGCTGTCTGTTTCCACCCAGAGACACACTGCCTCGTCGTATCAATCTGGCGACGCACTACACAAATTAATTCTGGTAAATTCGTTGTAAAATCAACTGACAGGGAGTGACAGGTCACGCCGCGCAGACCCGCAAGCCATGTTGCCAGCGTTCTCAACTTCAGGGCGGATGGGGTAGATATCCAGAATTTGTAGTACCTATGCTTATGGCGGTAAAAATCATTACTATTATCTACGAAAGAGAATTGAGAATTGCGGAGTGCTACGCCAATGGCCGTGGTATCTCCGTAGGTGACGCGTATGGATCGTAGCGGGCTTTGTGACTTGTTTTATGCCAACTACCGTCCCATACCCGCTGCTCAGACTTGGGTGCATCGTGGGAACAACCGACAAAACTGAAACGTCAATGGCTACTTCCATCTTTGTTCGCTCCGCTTTTGCAATGAATGCCTTGCAGGGAGTTTTCTAGTTTCTGCAAGCAGAAGCAGTCATTTTTGCCATTCGCATCCGCGCACTCTGCTACAAACCATAGATAGATAACACAGTAGATATACTATGGACGTACGGGCGCACTTGCCCCATGTTAATCTCCATAAGGCCGAAAGGTTTTTATTAACGCCCATGAAACGTGAGAAAGGTTATATCAGCGTCCAGAGATATACTAATAAGTCCGGGCACTCGGCCTTGTGTATACAAACGTTTCCCTCTTGCCCTCTCCCGCTCCCCTCCCCATCGAGCCGATCGATATCTTATAATGTAAGAAAATAAGCTGTACACAGTGTAGCTGAGAGCGGTTCGTTCGCATTCTACCTGGTGCGCGCAAAATATTACCGACCGACCGTGACGGTGTTGTAGTGATGCCTAGTAACGCTTTTTACTGCAGTGCGGATGGCTGTAAAACCAGTTCAAAAGACTATATTACCTTTTCTTCATTCCCTAAAGACCCTGAAAGGCAAGACTGAGTTTGAGGTACCTATACCTACAAAAATTAAGACATTTTTATGTGACATTTGAATACTTAGGTATTAATTAAAGAATAATATAGATATAATATTAAAATATTGAAAATTTGAAGGTGCCAGCAATGGAAATGCCCTAGGGTTCATCGGAGAACATAAATTTGCGAATATTCCACCTGAAGAGGCATATAAACCTATAAGAATTTGCAAGGCACATTTTGATGATCAGTCATTCACTTCGTCCGGAAAACGTTTAGTAAAAACGGCTGTCACCTCGGCTGTCCCATTAAGATTATTGCCAGAAGCTTATGGTAAGACGCATGCTTGTGTAGGTACGTATGCGTAATATTTTGTTCTGTATTGTTTATGTCAATTTAAATATCAAAATATTTACTACAGGATGAAAAGTAGATATGATTAGTTTAACTCTTTGTCGTTAAATATTTATTTGTTATTTATGTTTTTGTCTGCTCTATGTTTTGTTAGGCTTTATTGAAAATGAACGTAAAACATAAACAATTGCATTTTTATTCATGTTCCAACCAAAGTCTACAGATATACCTACTAATTATGTAGATTCTGGTAATAGCTACCTTGTATTTTAATTTAACTGTATACCTACCAAAAACTAACGGTACACTTAAGTAGGTACCTGCACAAATAATGTTGTAATAAAGTCTACAAATAGGTATACTAATATTTGTAGACTTTGGTAAATAATGGAAAGTCAATATGAACCTGCCCCCGTATAACTAGCTTGACGGCGATTTCGTTTAGTCGCCTTCGTAAATGCAGGCGTGCGAGGTGACGCTGATTTACCACCGGTCGCAAAAAATTGTCGGCTTTTTCGAAAGATCAAAGAAGCGAGCCGACTTTAGTATTTCTAGACTTTGACATTATGACCTCATAAGTTCTATAGCGCGTCCAGACCTCGTACATCACCCGAAAACCGATCTGTTCGCCTCCGTTGGCCACTCACCGCCTAAATTACGTGCTAACGTCCGAAATTCCTAATTTTATGGCCCCCCTCATCTCCATAATTCCCATAAGAGCAACGCTCCGCTGGCGCATATTATAACAATTACACGAAAATTAAATTTAATATTATTTGTTTGGTTTACGAAAATATGATCCACTAATTTTATGTGCTCATTGTGCTGTCCGAGCCGCGACCATAAAAGTCCGATAGCCAAGACGCATGGCCGGATTACCATTTCAAATGAACGTTTTTATTGCCGAACCACCAATGGATGATGACGTTTGACGTACGGCTTGAATATGATAAGGAGGTGCCGGCGCGAACACGTTGGGCTTTCCAAATTATTGCGGATTCCGCAAAAGCCGAATTGCGCCATTATAAAACCGTAAAATAATAATGGGGTTATGGGGCATTAAATTATTTTTACGACCGCTTCCGAAACAGTCCATTTCCTCTTCAAAAGAAGTGTCTGGAATTCAAATAATCGCGGCGAAGTCTTTAGGTTGTTCAACCAAATTTTAATATACTGTTTATTCTTAGTCGTAAAGCGGGTAGGTACCCACAATTATAAATAAACATAAAGTCATTACGTACGGAAAAAGGAGATGTGTATTTATGTGATGTTATCTTGATCTCCTATAGTCCAAAGAACGAAAGAAAACGTTTCTAAAGAATGCGGGCAGTGTTGCGAGATTTCCTATACGAGTAGTCGTTATTTACTGGCGAATACAAGTTTTATCATATTAAAGCCGAATTTGTGAACTCTATTATACCGAAAAAATAAAGCTCGCATCACGGAACCACTTACCCATTTTTGGTTATCATTTATTTTTAACGCGGTGTGTTAAAACACCTATTATATTTTTTCAACATCGTCGCGTCTACCATCGCCTTTGAAATGCGGCAACACAGCACTTCTGCGAAGATCAGTTAGCCAACGCGTTTTGTGCCTGTTTCTATACTACGTAAAGTTAACTGCGTATTTGGGCTGCCATACAGACCTCATTTTTTAGGCCGCTGGCAAGTTTTTTCCGCCGGCTGAGAAAGCTCAGTGGCGTTTCGTATGTTCGTGAGTTAACCTGTGCAAAATGTGTAAACAGGGAAGAACGTTGCATTCTCAAGCACGAGAAATAATTGGCAATTTTATAAGGGTTTGCCTTCCTCCATAATCTAAGGCATCACCGTTAAGAATAATATTAACAATAAATTAAATAACAATTATATGAAAATTATGTCAGCGAGTTACACAAAATTGAGCTACGCCCCTGAACTGTGACTAATTCTATAATATTTGCGAGTTCTTCCCCCCGTAAGGAGGACTATATGTGTGTAAAATTCGGCGAATATCTCAACACATGTTTTCATTCGCTTAAACTTATTTTTGAAAATGATAAGATGGTCGAATTACCCATACATTTCGTGTACTTACATTTGTCTTGATCATCGAACCAAATAGAATTTTTCCGAACACATCGCATCTTTCAAAGACTTATAAAAAAGATCGATACAATTAACGAAAGCGCTAACTGGAAGATGTAGCTCCCTTTAAAAGGTCGTTCGAGTGCAGTGTGATTAATTTTACAGCTTGTTGACTAGAAGTAACGACGTGATGCCCTCTGTATACAAGGTGATTCGGTCATGATGTAAAAAAAATTTTACCACATAGTGGGGGAGGTCTACTAAAAAGGATAATGCGAAAGAAAAATTTTGTTCTCTATGTTTAAACAAGGTGTTTTAATACACTTCTGAAAATATTTTTTCTTTTTTTGGTTGACTTTTATTTTTTTTTTATTTCGAATTTGTATTAAGCCTTTTTTTTCCACCTGTGGTTGAAATTTTTTACATCCTCACTGCGAATCACCCTGTATACAGTGTCTACTTTTGAAACCAGTAAATTTTATTCTCTGATAATAACATTTATTGATAATAAATAGTATATTTCATTACGAGTCTGGAAATAAAGATTTTTCCGTCCGCGCGTGACAAATTCCCGTGTGAGGCGCAGCCGAACACGGGAAGTTATGCAAGCACGGAAAAATCTATTTCTGGACGTGTAATGAACGATATTTATTATTATACTTCTTTGAAAACGGAAACTTAAAACATTTTATCGGCATATTATAAAAAATTTTATTGACAAAAAATAAACAATGCAGACAATATAGTGTTTGGTATGTATGATGCGTTTCCATGGTTACTCTCAAATTATTTCAAAGGTGCTTTGTTGTAAATTAGTTATTGTCAGATAAGGTGAATAAAACGTCAAAAATATTACAGAAATGTATCTAAATATTGAAACACTTACGAATTAAAATACAAAATAGGTATATGTTAGATATCAGAGAGCATATAGAGTTTCTTAAATTTAGTTTACTTTGCTGTATATTTCTATTTTAAAGCCATATATTCGGTATTTTTATTCAGCGCACGGAAAGTTTTTCCATGCGCTGTTTCCGTGCTCTAGCCCGAAAAACCCCATCTTTCATTATTGCTAAAACAGATGAAAATATAAGGTGTTTTCAAAGAAGTATAATAAAAAATATATTTTGTTCGATGGCCAAGTGGCCAATCTCCAATTTATCAGTAGGTACATACAGGGTGACGTAAAAAAGTCAACAAAAAATTATTGTATATTTTCTACTTCACAAAGGACAAACTGTACCTACCTACCTCCAGGCAAGCCAGCCGTTTTCTCCTATATCCGCGAAAATGAAAATAAGCAAATAAAACATAAAACCCGTCCGAAGTTCGTGCTCGCAGACAGTTTCCGTTTTATATTAATTTCACAGTTTAATTACTATACCTTATTTATTTTCTCCGTACTTATTATTAAATATTTTCATACGGTATTATGTAAATCGCCTGTAAACGCAAAAAGTGATATTTCCACAGTCTACTGCGTCGATCTTATTACAAAAAAAGATCTGAGGAGCGTGCAGAATATAATCGAACTTCATCACACCTTTTACAGGTGCCTTGTGCATTACATTTATTTACAGCGGTCTCAAAAAAACTCAAAAAATGAACATTTAGTATATTACAAACAAATGCGTCAACAAATTATCAGCTAATCGTGAGAGTTCGTTCGACTGTCGTGACAGTTATTCTTCTGAAAAGTGAGGTTAACCCATTTGAACGTGGTCGAAACTCGAACTGCCAAATGACGTAGCAGATGCACATGCATCTATTCTTTGGATTATCAAAGTCTAGAGAATACTATAAGTCCGCTCACTCGGCCTGTGTAAACAAATATTTCCCTCCTGCCCGATCCCGCTCCCTTCGCCTTGGCCCTCGATCGATATCCCTCTGAGCGGGCGATTCCGAGCGTCACTTTGTTACACAGTGTCTCTCGGAACGGTGTGCTTCGTATTGTACGGGGTGCGCGTAAATTATATCCAATACCGTTGCCAATTTTGAGTAGTGATGGCTTATCACGGTTCTTATTGCAGTGCGGATGGCTGTAAAAGCAATTCAAAATCTGTGTGTCCTTTTTCGAATTCATAAAGACCCTGAAAGGTAAGATTCAGTTTGACGAATAATTAAGAAAAATGTGTTATTCAATTATTATTTCTATAGTCATCGAAATATTATTATATTATTACATAATACTCGTATTATGCATGACATTATATGGCATATACATTTACATTGTATATGTAGAATAATATAAAGCCAACATGTCATAGGTGTTTCTTTCTTCGTTGTAAATAAAAATATTGATAATTGCAGATGTCAGCATAATGAAAGAAGGCCTTAGGGTTCGTCAAAGACTATAAATTTGCGAATGTTGGACCTGAAGAGGCACATAAACGTATAAAAATTTGTAAGGCACATTTTGATGACCAATCATTCACTTCGTCCGGAAAAAGTTTATTAACAACTGCTGTTCCGTTAAGATTATCATCAGAAGTTTATGGTTAGAGGCATATTTGTATGCGTAATCTGGCAGTCAGAGACAAGTCAACAATATTTTGTGAACTAAAAGCCTATGAAGGCAGTTCAGGACCATTTGGCAGTTTGACAGTACCTCCGCGAGAATTTAGTGAATATTATATAATCAATTTAGAAAATATTTTCTTATCAAAATTTAATGTCTTATCGCATCAGGATGGCTTAGGTTCTAGAAAGGAATTCGGATCAGTAAAATACAATATATCCGTGTGCAAATTTTCCCCACGACTATTTGGTTTCATTATATACGCGAGTTCGTATTTACTACACATTTAAATTTGAGAATAGGGAATTAAAAACCCAAGTACAAAATAAATCAAATCCAAAATTTACAATTTTTCAAAACTTGTAAATTTGTAAACTATGTATATAATTTTGTTTGCTCCTAGGTACACTTACTTACGTATATGTTTACTTACCCTATGTTTAGTTAAATTTGTTTTTCTTCAAATCGGCATTAAAATGTCCCAAAATCGTCATTAAAAGCACAGAAATCGTACAATAATGTAGCCCATTATTGTACGATTTTTTCAATAAGTAGGCCTTGGCGAGATGTAAACATCAAACGTCAGACGCGGAGAAATCGCCCGTCAAAAGTGACCAAATATTCAAAACCCGGCCGATAAAGGCTCATTTAACTTTTCGTACACATTGCGAAATTGTTTCCTATAGAAGCGCAATCCTTCAGTATACATATTTTAGTACATTTGAAAATCAATAGATTTGTTGTGTAGGCTGCACAAGAAGCAGCAGTTTGGTATTTCTGTCAGAAGGTGCCGTACACCATTATACTTGTCCAAGGTAGAGCGATCGGTAAAGTCAAGCAACGCCGCGCGTAGTCGGTTCGTGGACGGGTGATCCCTTATTAAGTATTATTTTCTTGCCTAATAAAACATTTTTTTTCCGATTTCAAAAAAAAAATATATAATATGTACCTCGGCACTGAAGTTCTTTTTATGACTCATGTGGTTTATTTGCCTTGGCCAGAGGCCTCAGCAACTAAACTCCACATGAGTCATAAAAAGTTGAACTTCAGTGCCTTGGTACATAAATAACTATTATTTTCCTGGTTGTCAATATTTTATTTTCAAAAATTCTTGTCGTGGGAATCAACCATCATAATAAATGTGGTAGTGTTATCACATTAAATCTTTATTATAATATTTATTTAGTTGTAGAATGCTTACATATGTTTCGATCTGTAGTAAGATCATCTTCAGAGCAATTATAAAAACATGTTCAAATTAGTATTTTCTACTTTTTTAGGTGCTAAAAAAATTTTTTTATTAAAGACATATTAAAATATTTAAACAATATACAAACATTTTAAAAGTTAAAAAGTTAAAATTTAGATTTACTTACAAAATGTCATGTTGCATTAGACAGACATGGCTTTTAGTTAAAAAAAAAATAGTTGCAGGTATATTCTTAGGGTACTATTCATAACAATTTGTAGAGTCGAAAAATTAAAACATTTTGGTATTGATAGATGGACAGCGTTGGAGAGTGTATCGCATTTACTACGTCTTTATCTACAGAACCATTTTTTACAGTGGGCAAGGTAAAAAGTCGGTATTGAATATATATTATAGTGGGGCAATAAAAATAATAATAGTTTAATATTAGTTTATAAAATTTTTATATATATTCGAAAAATTATTAAGATCATTTTTTTATGTTAACAGTATTACTGTTCAAATGGATGTGATACATTTCGAGATAACTTATCTTAGTAAAATCACATTCGGTATTTAAAATTTCAGTATTTTCGAAATCGAAAGAATGTTTTCATTAATCTCGTGTTGACTAAGTGCAGAAGAGAATTGATTGCAATTTTTAATATCATTTTTATGTTTATATAACCTGTTTTAAGGTATTGTTTTGTTTGTCCAATGTATATAAGGGCATTGTTGGCATTCAACTTTATAAATTAAGTTAGATTGTAAAAATTTTTCGGTTGTCGGTTTTAGTTTAGAGAAATAATAATTCGTTTTATTGTTAGGTTTGTGACCAATTGATACATTATGTTTATTAAAAATTCTTGCAATCGCTTCAGAGGTACCTCTGACATAAGGGAGTGAAAAATATTTCTTATTGGAATTACTATTATTTCTAGAAAACGTTTTTCTGTTTTTTAAATTTCTTATTTTCTTATTAATGATAGGATTATAAAAAGATTTTGGATAGTTATTTATATACAACACTTTCTTGACTTTGTCAATGTTAGACTTATGAAATTTAGGTTGTGACAGGCGTATAGCTCGATCTATAAGACTAGTAACAACGCTTTTTTTTATATATGTTAGGTACATCTGAATTAAAATTTAGGTATCTTTCTGACCATATATCTTACTACAGATCGAAACATATGTAAGCATTCTACAACTAAATAAATATTATAATAAAGATTTAATGTGATAACACTACCACATTTATTATGATGGTTGATTCCCACGACAAGAATTTTTGAAAATAAACTATGTTTAGTTAGGTATATCTTGCGTTATTTAAACGGAAAAAGTAAAATACCTGCATTTTTATTATGCAATATTATGCTCCTTATTTGTCCGCTATACCTATTGCTCCTATTGTGCATAATGGAAAGTCAATATAGAGGTGCCCCCGTATAACTTGGTGCAACCAGCTTTACGGTGTTTTGGATAGTACACCCTCGTAAATAACGGAGTGGCGAGCTGACATTTATTTACGACCGGTTGCAAAAAATCTAACGTCGTGACTGGAGTGCCTGCCGAGCAAAAATCAATGTCGAATACTTCTTTCAAAAGCGTCGTTGCTGTTCTTATAAAATCCGAATTCATGACGCCAAATTGACGGTGTGGAAGCGCTATCGCGATTCCAACGTTGCAATTTGGCATTTTATATGTAAATATAGAGGCGGCAACGTGGCTCGATGGGCGTGGATCGGGAATTTACAAGTCCGGGGGGCAATTGGAGTGCTCACGTTTAGCCTATCTTGGATTTTCGTTTATTATACACATTGGTACGCTTAGGAATGTCAGGAATGCGTTGTGCAGACAGTAGAATAACTGAACTGAGATCTAAAAACCATTGCCAAAATAAATAGGTACTTAAACAAATAATTTGCACACAATCCTTAGGTACCTCTCATAGACTTATGAACAAGGGTACCTATAGTCCGGCAGCGGAACCGTTTTTTTTTGCCTGAGGTGCGAAATTTGGGATGAAGTTCTTTTTTTAACGGATTCTTGCAGATTTTTATGCCTATTAACCATATACGACTGATGAACATGCTGGCGTCATTGAGCAATTTGATATACAGGGTATCTCAAATATTAGACAGTAAATATTAGATAATATATGGAATTTCTACTCTAAATCTTACTATTTAGCTGTAAAATTGTTGTTATTATTATATTATTGTATAAATTATTTACGTTACAGTTATCATTAATATACAAGGTGTTTTAAAAACATGTGTTATGAATTTAAAATATTCATGAATTCCTCTTTATTAGAACATTTCGTATCTAAGTTAAAAAACTAATAAAATTATAAAAATGGGTATGTTTAGAGATAAAGCTACATGACAGGTACAGGGCGTTTTAAATTTGATGCTCTGTCCACTCTGCAGCCAAATGAGCATTTTGTCTAAACTCAAAGTTGTACATTAAATTACGTAATTTTTCCTAATTGTGTGTAATTATAGGTACACTTCGCCACCAATATGGGCATTACTACAATAAAAAAATTACGATTTTTTTACTTTAGTGCAATTTAATGTACTTAATTTAATGGCATTCGCTACTCGGTATCTTATAATATCCAGAAATTGAATGAGATGGGAATTATGGGGAAGGACTAATAGCAATTAGGCCTATGTATAGAACCCTTTTATTGGTTGTTAAACATTTATTTCCTGTATTATGTTACTAGTCCCTCATCCCTTTTCCAAAACTCATCTTCTCAGTTTGCGTTTAGATATTTTAATTTTAGTGCTTAAGAAGAATGCTTTTTTAATTTATTATATTTATATTAAGAAACAAAAAACGCGCTTTTTTTAAGACTCTAAAGAAATTGCCTCATGCATTGTATGTTCGTTTTTAATTGAGAAATGTAAGTCACTTAAAAAGATGCTTATCTCCGTAGAATATTGTTACCAATACTGGAACTCCAATTATTGTAAAAATGCAGCGGCGCAGCGTTCAGAAGTGACAAACTTTAATTTTAGAGATCAAGCAGGTTTGTACTGTGGACAAAAGTGCGATTTAGAAAAAATAGAAAAATCTTCAACGATGGCGATCGTTCAGAGTCGTGGAAGACAAGAATACGAAAAAGCAATGAAGGAGGTTATTTTACAAACACGTGTGGAACAGAATGATACCTGGGCTGCTGATGTTCGATTACGATTGGTTGCTGTTACAGTGAATAATAATGAGTCACCTAAAAAACTGACACTTTGTATACCAGGGGATCCATTTAAAGGTGGTTAGTGGGTATTATTGAGTGTATAGTGTGTACAAAATTTGACGGCGATCAGTTAAACGGTTCTGAAGTTAAGAAAAAGTGCCTGTCATCGCACCCTGTATATTAAAATGCCTATAAAAAGCATGTAGAGCGGAAAAAGTTGTCTTTCGTTTTTTTTATAACTGTTTTAATAAATTAATTAAAAAATAAACATCAAAAGTGCAAAATTGAAAGTTTGAAGGTCGAATACTTTACAAACCCTTGAAACAAACATATTATTACATGTGTATACATCATTGAAATTGTGGCAATGAGCAGATTTCAAATATATAAAAATAAAAAGGGTATTCGATTTAAAGAAACAAAAGTTTGGTTTGGCACCGCTTTTTTGAACACCATGTATAAAAATAAATAAACGCTGAAAAAAGCTTCTACAACTTGTATCTGAAATTTTTTTCCTAACCTCAAAAATATATAAAATAAGGGGGTGTAAAAATATACGTGATCACATGGTACGTATTAAAAGGATACCCTGTATCTCAAATTGCTCAAGGATGACAGTTTGTCATCACTAGGATATCAAAACTAGGAGTCCTAGAGATAAATCCGTTTTGAAAAAACTTCGTCCCATATTTTTGTGTTTACCCCCGTGTCTGCCGGACTACTACTATTGAATTTCCGGTTAGACAGCATTATGTAACGTTTAATCCGCGACTGAATAGCATTTAATTTAGACTAATTACAAAGCACTTGCCATTATAATATTGTAATTTGTCCAAATAGAACAATGCTGTCTTAATTTCGCAATGAAAATTCATTAAATCCATCGGTGAGATCTTATCAGCTCTTATTAATTTATTTCTCGTGTAATGGTGTATTTTTTATATAAATATAAAAAATTTATGGTGCACCTTCTATGAAAAATAACACACCATGACTAAAATATATCATATTATACGCTTCCATCTTGAATTGTTGCACACGCCATGGGACAAAATATCTTTGCCACGTTAGTTGCCTATGCTATCTATCATCGGAATTCTAATAAGAGGAAAAATGCGCCTCTTACTAATGAATGTGATTTTGTGTGATGCTTTAGTAGAGCACAGAGGTAAACTAACGAGGTATACGGAGCGTTTTTCCTCGGTTTAATTTGATTGCCTGCGATGTCTACAAGGTGTTGAAAAAGCGGTGTAATTTACAACATGCTATAAAACTCACAATAGCTTTCAATGAAACGTAGCTCGAGGCAAGGCATAAACTGTCAGCGCGTTTGTATAGCTCGCTTGCTATCTTATTTTTAGAACGTAGGTACAGTCGCGGACAGTTGGTATCGAACGACCTGAAGAGGTTTCTCGTGGCTATCGTTACAGGGCGCGCGGAGACGGCAACATCGCGCTGGAGTCTGCAGCCGGCCGGTCTGCTAAAAATAGAACCATAAAATGCAAATTACAGCCTCCAGCCTCTCACAGCAAAGGAACAAAATTCGAGGAAAATGCAACTTTGTGCTGGTAATAATTCCAACCCCAGTGTTGGTATTTAATATTTCGTACTATTTTATCATGTTACTATACCGTCTAGTATTTATGATAATGAAATAAAAAAATAATAAATATCAAGGCTGAGATTAGAATCAACACCACAATAAAAGTTGCTTTTTCTCGAGTTTCCTTCCTTTGCTGCCAGCACCCTGTATTAATTAGGAATATGAAATTAGGTAAATCCATAGTCAATTTGAGCCACAATAGAATTCCGAAGAATTTCTCAAAAACAATAATTTAATATACAGGGTGTCTACTTTTAAACATATGCAAATTAATAAAATCTTTATTTTTGGAGATAATCCCTGAACATTCTTTGTGTGAAAGGCCTTCAAAAATCGCTTCTTTTAGCCTTCCTATCATTTTCAAAAGGCAAATCCAGGTCCGGCTACGATTTTTGAGTGTTTTTTTATTTAAAATCTACCAATACAGCGTTAATCAGGATCCCCCTAAAACCCCTTTATATACCAAATTTGAACAAAGAATTTAGAGAGAGATCTATTCTACAGGATGTCAAGGTTCAGCAAAATAGGAAATTTACAGGCATTTGGCGAGTCAAGTGTGCCATGGAATCCCGTCAAAATAGTTTAATTGTCAACAGAACCACTCAAAGTGTTGGTGTGCAAAGATTCAATACAGGGTATTTTTCTCTGCCCCATCTGAAAATGCTGAATTTTTATGACTTGACTCGCCAGAGATGCCTGAAGAGGTTTCTTTAAATTTCCTATTTTGCTCAATTTTGACATCCTGTAGAATAGAACTCTCTCTATATTTTTTGTTCAAATTTGGTATATAAAGGGTTTTCGACTGTCCTGATTGACGCTGTGGTGTCAGATTTTAAATAAAAAAATGGCTAAATGGTTTTTGTGAAAATCGGGGGAATAAAAAAATCGTAGCCGGCCCTGGATTTGCAATTTGAAAATGGCAGGATTGCTAAAATAAGCGGCTTTTGAAGTCCTTTCGGACAAAAAACAGATCAAGCGATTATCTCAAAAATTAAAGATTTCAAGGATTTGTATAATATGTTTAAAAGTAGATATGGGGGCTCTTAATATTAATTAGAAAATGTATGGCACAAAATTAATGGATTATCGGATTACCTGAGTTGAAATATTTTAGCATAGATATTTATATCTTTTTAAATAGGTATTTATTAATTATACCTACCTGCACTTAATATAATTAAATTTAGGGGATTAACTTAATAATTGTAATATTGAATTGGATGTAGATTTTGAAAATATCGATTATACCTGCTCCTAGCCCTTTGTATAAATACTAAGGTGGGTGGGCTAAAATTATTTAGTCAGTATCCTAATTCGAGAGAGTAACTAACAGTGTTCGTTATGCCTCGTTTGAGTGAATCCGTCAAGCACCGTATCATCGCCAAACTAGAAAATGGTTGGCTATTTCCCGACTGGCCGAAGAATTTGGTGTATCTAAAAGCACCATTTTCAATATAAAGAAGAAATATGACGAAACCGGAAGCGTGGAAAACATACATAGAGGAGGAAATGTGAAAATTACGTCTGACCAACAAGATGAGCAACTAGCTAATTTTTGCCTTGCAAATCCGTTTAAATCCGCCGTTGAAGCAGTATCTGCAACACAATTTCCAGCAAGTGTTAGAACTGCCCGAAGGAGATTAGATGCAGCCAATCTGAAATCTCGCACGGCCAGCAACAAAATTCAGCTGACCGAGGCTAATAAGGAAGTCAGGTTGCAGATATGCCGAGAGTTTCAGCGTTTACCGCCACATTATTGGGAGAAGGTAATATTTAGCGACGAAAAGATCTTTCAAAGCCATTACAATGGCAAAGTGCGAGTATATAGACCTTCGGTGAGTTCAAGATATGACGAAAGATTTGTGTCACCCAGGAAAAGGAGTGGGCATTTTTCCGTCAACATATGGGCCTGGATAAGCTACCGTGGACCTGGCATTTGTTGGAGAATCGACGACCGCTTCACAGCAGCTCGCTATTGCGAGATACTCGAAGGCGGATTGTTACCAACTGCAACGGAAATGTATCCCGATGGCTTCGTTTTCCAGCATGATAACGCTCCTGTGCATACAGCAAGAATAGTTCGCGAATGGTTCACCGAAAACAACGTAGAAAAGTTGCAATGGCCGGCGAAGAGTCCTGACTTGAATCCCATTGAGAATGTGTGGGGCAGAATGGCGCGGACAATGGAGAACTTCGTACCCGAAAATAGGGAGGCACTTTGGCAGAAGATTCAACAAACGTGGGATGAAGTCGTAACCCATGATCTCTGCTGCCAACTCATAGATTCGATGAGCAGGAGAGTTCAGAAAGTCATCCTATCCCAAGGTGGGTATACTAAATATTAATATACATATAATATAATAATGGAAAATGCATTTGATTTCTTGCCTTTATTTAATTATGTTATAGTCATAAAGATTTTAATGGGTTTATAGTTTTTTCGGATTCTTCCTGTGTCGGTGGTTCTAATAAAACTTCGTAATCATTATATCCAGCTTGTGGAAGTCCTCAATCACCTGAAATTATTTTATTTTATCCAGGTAATCACATTGAGGTCCAGGGAGGTGTGTAAAGCTTGACACGTGTCCCTGCTGTGTGTCTTCTGATGTTATTGATAAAGGTATGCAATTTAAATAATAGAGAGTTATTGCAGAAATAAATAACGTCGCGCTCTTTTTTGACGTTATTTTGACATTTGAGCATGCGCAGTCGTAGTTTGACATAAGGTCGTCCATAATAAGGTTATTTTCCTTTATTTTTGTTTATTGTGTATACCATAATATACGTTATTTTTACCTTATTTGTCACAATTCTTAAAATAAATTCTGATTTGTCAAAAAACGCTAGTGTTCTGTGAAAGTAGGACTTAACCTAAAATGTTCGTTGCTTGTTTGCGTTTGCACCTTGTTTGTTTTCATTAGTCTTTCACCTTGGTGTTCCGTGGTTATTTGGCTGTTTTCCCAGTTTTTTCCGGAGCAAAATTATAAAAGCACATAATATTCTAGTGAAAGTGTAGAAATACAAAACAATAAAGTAAACGTAAACAAGCCCTTAATTTGGATACATAAATTACGACTTGCAATAACTATTGTCAGAATCATAAATAACGTATGAGAGTATTCAAATAAGGTCGTCTTAAATACTGCTTAATGCCAAAAACAGTTTCTGCAATAACTCTCTATTAAGTTACAAGGGTAATTTTATGTCTGTGACCCCCTAATCTCATTTATCTGTTGAAGGGCATTTTATGAGAAACAATGGAGCATTGCAGCACCACGAAAACCAATTTATTAAAACTTCTGACCAATTTCTTCAAAAATAAGAAAAAATAAATAAAAGGGACACCCCTTTTATTTTATAATCATTTATGTTTAGGACTACGAGACCTAACAACTAAATGTTGGAACAAATACTTATTTTGCAAAGAAAAGAATAATTTATGAAAATCCTTTTAATTAACTTTTTTAATTCTAGGGTTATTAGCTAAATATATTTTTAGTGTTACTACATATTTTTTTATTATAACATAAAAATACATTTTTGTTGCAACGCAAAATATTTATTAACTTAATGTCTAAAACCGCTGACAACTATACTTAGTGTATTTGGAAATGAAAGGAGGCCATAAATATTGATTGAGAAGGAAAATTCGACCATTTCAGTGGCGTGCTCTTTTGCTAAAAATCTGATGAGGATAAATACGCAAATTAATATTCGGGCGAGTTATGTAGTATTTTATGACGGACTCTCGAGCCTCTGATAAAGAATTTGCATTTATATTTATAATAAGCCATAAACCTTCCTTTCATTTCCAAATACACTATGTATATACAGTATGTCCACAGAAGAGGTGTTGAATAGGAACACTTTCTTATCTTTAATTTTACCGCAAAAAGTTACTCTTGATAAAAACTTTGCTAACATTTCTTATGTGGAAATAAGTTGCTAGGAAAAGTTGTTCAAAAGTAAAGGATACTCCATACTACCAATTTTAGAAACAATTGGCACACTTTGATTTATTTGAAAAACATTTTTCGCCTTGGCCCTATCACTGCATTAAATATATTTTTTTTATGTAAGTAAGCTTATATAAGCATAATAAATATGGCAATTTTAGACGGCTAGGTGATGTTAAAAAATAAATCGGCATCCATAACCAACTTTTCACGCAATACAAAAAAAAACTCAAGTCGACAAAAATGTGAAAACAAAACTATCAATTTATTTAATTTTTTTTTGATCAAACAAGATCTTTAATATGAGAAAATTTGTCTTTAATTTGAATAACTGTTGATGTTTTTAATTGCTATTTCGACTTCACACTTTAAACAAATTAGCGGGAAAACTAGTACAAATTGTATGAAAATTTTCTTTTGTCAATGTTCTTGCGTGATCTAATTGCCGCTAATCTCCAATTAAAATTTTCCCTCGACTTTCAAAATAAATTGATTGTTTTCAGATTCTTGTTGATTTAAGTTTTTTTTGGTATTGCGCGAAAAGTTGGCCATGGATACCGACTTCTTTTTTTAACATTAACCAACTATCTAAAATTTACACGTTTTTGTTTCTTAAGATTTTTCAGTAGGGAGCCAAATAACTACTTTAATAAACTAAAACAATGGCCTTTAATAACTAAAACAATGGCCTCAACAGAGCCGAAGAGCCTGTGTAATTTTCAGAAACTATCTGAGCACCCAGTTGCATAAAGCTTCTCAGTGCCATCAATTTTCAATATAAAAGTTTTCTTCGGTATCTTAAAATAAATAGGTATGTTACGGCTATTTAATAATTTTGCTCAATTGGAGTTTTTTTTTATATTGCGCGACAAGTTGACCATGGATGTTGATTACTTTTTCAGGGCCACTTAGCTGTCCAAAATTGTCACCTTTTTGTTTCTCATGTTTTTTTTGTAGGGCGCAAAATAAGCGAGGAAATCGCGGTGGTAGTTTAAAAAATCATACTGTATACTTGTGAACTGTTTTAATAAATAGTTTAATACTGATTCCTTAATTTTTTTTAACCCTTTCGGTGACATCGGCTTAATCGCTTGCAAAGAATTCTCGGAACAAGACACCCGTTCGAACCATCCGATGCCGAAGGCGCGCGCTGTTGCCGTCTCCGCGCGCCCTGTAACGATAGCCACGAGAAACCTCTTCAGGTCGTTCGATACCAACTGTCCGCGACTGTACGAGTGAGTGCACTATTCGATCAAGAATCTTTTTTATAGTTTTTTTTTTTAAATTTTGATTATATAGTCAACACTATTTTCGAATGTTATGTAGGTACCTATGCACATTTTCATACTTTTGCTATCTTTATAGTTTGGCACCAACGGGCTAGTAGTACGAAGCACGATTAAATTTTAAAAATTAATTTGATGATTGCAGTGGTGAACTACAGGCAACTGGTTCCCTAATAGCCCCTTGTCCAAGATAAATATCCAAAATCTTAGAAATTTGAAAATACCTTAAGATTTTAATGTAAATGTAAATTCAGGGTACCTAATTGGTTAGTGATTTGTGGGCTGACAGTATATTGCAAGCATGAAAACTTAAAGTATGGTTACCTGCTATCTGCTGGATGAGGGTGGATTCTAAGAATAAAACTGCTTGCTTCAATTGTCCCTGTTGTTAGATATAGTAAGGGCAGAATGTAAAGGCGAAGTCGACCATAAAATCGAGAGAGATGAACTATGATTTTCCTACCTGCTCTACCTTATGTTTTGGAGCGAGGCGTTCGGCTTAAAGAACCGCAAGACCCACTTTTTATTGCTCTGTCCTTGTCTGATACATTATGTTAATAAAGATAATATATTCAAATGGGAGTACGCCTATAAAACAGGGCAGTAATTAAATATTTGGTTTATTTTGGTGATAGACTTCCTGTAATAACAATGCAGCGTGAAATATTCAGTGCCCAAAGTAGAAAATTAATATTAAATGTGGTGAAATATTTCCAAGAAAAAAAAGGGAACACACGTGAAAATTTATCGGTAGGTACTTCAATGTGCATCGGAGGCGTTACAGATTAGTACAAGGACCATTTCACGAATTAGGCAAGAAGGCATTAAACATATTAAAATGGGACACACTAAAAGTAAAGCAGCCCCGAAAACTAAATATTTGACAGAATCGGATAAAGGAGAAATAAAAAGTTTTTTTATGACATGACAACTAACAGGCAACACTTAACTAGGGAAAAAATATGCGAAGAACTGGAAAAAAAGGAATTTTGAGCTGCAGCAAATCAACGTTAAGTGTAATTTTAAGGAATCTTGAATTTAAGTACAAAATAAACGATGGAAGACAATACTTAATGGAAAAGCTAAATATAGCATCAAAAAGAGTTCATTTTCTACGACAATATACAATATACATCCAATTTATTTTCAAGCTGCCCTCTAGACGTAGTGTTTTTAGACGAGACCTGGATTTTTCAACACGGGGCGAACATGAGAACTTGGCACGACAAAAATCAAGTGTTGAGGCTTCCCCCATATATATTACTGCAATAGAATTGATATGGGCCCAATGCAAAACTTTTTTTAATAAGACAATTGTATCTGAGGCAATGCATGATGATAACACGGTAATGTCTATTTGGAAAGAAGCTCTCCAGGAAGTCACTAAAGAAAACTGGTCCAGTTGTATAAAACATACCGAGAACGTTATTAAGGATTGTTGGGAAAAAGAAAAGATATTGGACGTTGACATAGACCCAATTATTATTAATTTAAATGACGATTCATATTCGGATGATAGTATTTTATATTCTGACTAAAATTCATAACGAATTAAATGTATAGATATTATTATTATTTATTTATTATGTATATACTGACTTCTGACTATGTAAAGTTTATTTTATGTTGATATTTAATTTGTAACTAAAAATATAAATATATATTATTTTGCCTAACCATTACAATACAATATTTAAATACCTAAGACCTATTTTGAATTTCAGGATCATTATCTTTTAATTGCCAGTCTAAATTACCGAATTAATCTTCAAAAATTACAAATCAAATTACACCAGGTACCTAAGTACAAATTTTTAATCCGTCCGTAGTAAAGCAATAATTTATTCTAGGCCGACCCTGCCTGCCTTAAACAATCAACTGGTAATACAAGACAAGTACTAGGTATTCTATCTCTCTTCCTTTCATGAAAGGTGCTTAGCGAACTTTAAGACGTACGTCGAATACAAAATTGGAAGAGGAGACATGAGTGTAATTGTGCGAGTGCAAGTGAAGCAATAGATACTTATATAGCGTTCTCTCTTTGATGATTTATTGTCGACTTTGCCTTTACATTCTGCCCTTACTATAGTAAATATTCTTGCTAACAAGTTATGTAAATATAAACATTTGCCATAATACAAAGAATCATTGATATTTGATCTATCTATTTATGTATTTGGTGACAAAATATGTGCAGAACGTCAGGTTTCAATCAAAGGCGAATACGTGGAAATTGTAAGAATTTTCCCGACTTTATTATGTTCTTCAGGCTGGGTAGGAAAGAAATACATTGAAATAAAATTATAGCTTAAAATATAGGTAGTTAGGTTAGATTTGAAAAAAAACGACAATTCACAAATAATAACTAGGAAGATTGTATGAACTTAGCTACAGAAGAATTTCAGCACATCGACTGTATCTAGCGTCATCTTTTGAGAACAAAAGGAGCTATACTTTTTGGATTGTTTTTTATTTAAAAATTAGGAGAAACTGGCAAAAATGAAATATTCCAGTGGAGTCTACTAAACTTCTATCATCCGCCTGCGTGTATAGTTTTCTGTATGACCAGACTGGCCCATTGTTGGTGTTTAAAATACAACGATTCATGATAATAAATATATACTTTACACTATTACCGAAACGCGTAACATTATTCATAGTCGGATAGTTTTTGGCGCTCCAGCGATGGTTAAATTTAAATTGTTGTAGTCTAATGGTTCCGCTAAATAGGACCGCGCTGTAAAAGTAGTAGCGAACAGATCTACGGCCGGACTTAAATTACAATCCGATAAAATCTCTAATTTATCAAAACGATATGACAGGTGATTAAAATTGTGGCAATTATTTTGATTCAACCGGGGAATCCAATTATTATTGTGAGAGAAGCCAGGACTATCGGGCTACCGTTACGAACAACAATAGGACATTAGGTACTTTTTGTCGGGAAATCATAATGAAATAGTTCAAATAATCTCCCATAGCATCACAGAGTGCCTAATGCAATGTTTTGGAAAAACGAAACAAAAAGAAACTGGCCCAAAAATTCTATTTCAGTTACCTACTGCTACCTTATAATAGGTGGCGCTAATAATCTCTGTGCCTTCTTTGTATTAATTTTACCCCCTGTATATTATTCTATAGCTTGCTCCCTGACACATACAGACATTATTAAGACGTTACCGTGTGAGAATCGGCTTAGGAATCCGAAGAAAAGTCGACGAGAGAAGCTTGGTCATCGTGACTTTACAGATTCTGTTGTAGAACGAAATCACTGACATTCTGAAATTATATGCTTGCCTCTGATCGTTAAAGAAATCCGACGGCTTTGTCCCGTACTCTTCATTCTTCGTAGTTTTTTTTTTCGGGTCTACCGGCTATTTTGTAAGTATGAAGGTGACATGGTCCACACTCCGTCGTTTTTCAAATTGACTTTTTTCATGCGCGTAAGCGAGTAAGAACAAAAAGTAAACAGAGCCAACATATTTTTGAGTGATGCCACGCACCCCACTGTTTACAGCATTTCATTTCAAAATAGACGGTTATTTCCCATAACAATAAATCAACAAATGTATAGCTATTAATTTCTTGTATGTGTGACAATTTTACACTAAAACTAAATTGCCCTGTAATTCTAGTATGCTAATTATGTTAATAACATCGTCAACAGACACTTCAAATCGCTCAACATGGCAACACCGCCGTCCGCATTCGATCTCTCTGCATTATTTGTCATTTTATCTGATTGTATTTTTCGTGTTTTTGTTAATTTATAACTATTTATATGCATTTAGGATAATAGCAAAGTCTAGAAATACTAAAATCGGCTCACTTCTTTGCTCTCTCGGAAAAGCCGACAATTTTTTGCGACCGGTCGTAAATCAGCGCCACCTAGCACGCTTCACATTTACGAGGGCGACTAAAAGAAGTCGCCGTCAAGGTAGTTATACGGGGGCAGGTTCATATTGACTTTCCATTATTTACCAAAGTCTACAAATATTAGTAGGTATACCTATTTCCCTATTTGTAAATTTTGATACAACATTATTTGTGTAGGTAAGTGTACCGATAGTTTTTGGTAGGTACAGTTAAATTAAAATACAAGGTAGCTACCACCAGAATTAGTAGGTATATCTGTAGACTTTGGTTGGTACATGAATAAAAATGCAATTTTTTATGTTTTACGTTCATTTTTTAATAAAGCCTAACAAAACATAGAGCAAACAAAAACATAAATAACAAATAAATATTTAAAGAACAAAAAGTTAAATTAATGATCTCTTACTTTTTTATCTTGTAGTAAATATTTTGATATTTAAATTGACATAAACAATACAGAACAAAATATTACGCATACGTACCTACACAAGCATGCGTCTTACCACAAGCTTCTGGCAATAATCCGAGGGGACAGCAGTTTTTACTAAACGTTTTCCGGACGAAGTGAATGACTAATCATCAAAATGTGGTTTGCAAATTCTTATAGGTATATATCATGCCTCTTCAGGTGGAATATTCGCAAATTTATGTTCTCCGATGAACCCTAAGGTATTCTTCCATTGCTGGCACCTTCAAATTTTCAATATTTTAATATTATATCTATATTATTCTTCAATTAATACCTAAGTATTCAAATATCACATAAAAATGTCCTAATTTTTGTAGGTAGGTACCTCAAACTAAATCTTACCTTTCAGGGTCTTTTGGAAATGAAAAAAAAGGTAATATTATAGTCTTTTGAACTGGTTTTACAGCCATCACTGTGTACAGCTTATTTTCTTATATTATAAGATATCCGTCGGCTCGATGAGGAGAGGAGCGGAAGAGGGCAAGAGGGAAACATTTGTTTACACAAGGCCGAGTGCCCGGACTTATTAGTATATCTCTGGACGCTGATAATAGCGACTGATTTTGTAAACAAATGAGACGCAAAAAATGTGTGGTGTGTGGCTAAATTCCCTGAGATATATTCTAACGTAGCTGCTGCAGCCGTGAATAAATTTAGTAGCCGTACACGAGCAATTTATCAATATTGCTTTACATTTAATGCAAATGCACTGCAATTACAAAGCAATCTCACAATCTGAGAAGGCGGCTATCTTTCGGAAATCTGTATTGTCCAAACGCACCAGTTTCTCTTCTTCTTCCTTCTAAATTCGACTTGGCGGGCACTTCTTCCTCTACGGACACAAAATTCGGACAGAGAGGTTGCACGCTTGTCCCGGATAGACGCTCGCTGTAGTAAACCTAACCCACAGCCGACTCTAGGAAAGCCCTGAAGTTGAGAAAGTTGGCAACATGGCTTGTGGGTCTGCGCGGCGTGGTCTGTCACTCCCTGTCAGTTGATTTTACAAGAAATTTACCAGAATTAATTTGTGTAGTGCGGGTAGTGCTATCGTCGTCAAATTGTTACGACGAGGCAGTGTGTCTTTGGGTGGAAACAGACAGCCCGAAGTGCTGGCGATAGGTTTTTTATAAGTAAATTTGTTTTGTTTGTGAAAAAGTGAAACATTTCTCTAAAAGTTCGAAGTGAAGAATCGTTTCTTTACAATTTCAAGCCTCAAGATGCCTAGAACTTAGTTATATACTTGGCTGTAAGTCAAATCGTAATAACTTGAAGTAGCTAGGTTTTCTTTGCTTGGCGGCAAGCGGTCAACTTGTATTCGTTTTGGGTTTTCCAAAGGACGAAAATTTAAGAATACAATGATTAAGGGCCAATTGCATAGACAAACTAAAGTACCTACCCTTTAAAAAGGAGCTTTCTAACAATCCAACCATTGTTTAGTATTGTTGCAAAAGTTTCTTTACCTAAATGTTAAAGTCAAAAGATAATTTAGTTGAATGTATTATGAAATTGACTCTAGCTGCCATTTCAATCAGAAGAGATTACTCTTCTTCACAACATGCTGTTCTCTGTTCGCTTGTTTGTATTTTTTGAAAATTTAACCATAAGGGAAGATAGGTAATTAACATTTGCCTGATGGCGCACTTTGCGAAAAATTCTCACAAAAATTCGACTTGCAACAAAATGTAGTCCCCTCTATTTGCCCAAATTTACCATATTATTTGTATTTTGTCTCCACACCAGGAATCGTACTTATTATAAATACTTATACTTCTGTGTATATTTTGTTCCTTGTTACTGCTTTTATTATCTGTTAAACAAACGTACCTAGTTACTTAGCTACCCAGTTATTGAAACAAAGTTCACAAATGTAACTAATTATAATTAAAACGAGGGTTAAACATTTTTTTATTAGAAAAGAGAAACTAAGCCAAAGTGCAGACTGCCCTATACTGCATAGACCCGTTGGACCGTCCCGCTGCGGCGTTGCCACATGTTTGCACAGGGCTTGTAAGCTTGAGAAGGTTGTGCCTAACCTCAAAGGGCGCGCGAAGCAGGGATGCCATCCTTCATTTTTGAAAGTTGAAGTCAAGTTTTTTATTTTACGAAAGTTGTAACCAAAATTTGAATGTCCCGAAACCGTTTGGATCAATGCCGATTTGCCCTGTTTTTTTGCAGTACTATAAAGCTCAGCTTTTCCAGAAGTTGTTCTTTTAGTGTACAACTGAAGAATTGACAAAAAAACTCGATTTTTTTGTTACCGAAGATGAAGAAATCTCCACCAACAGCTCTAAGGTATCTAGAGGTGTAGCTCCATGGCTCGCAGCGGAAGCGACGATACCGTTCTCTAATTAAAAGAAGCTCTCTTATTATTATTCAGGATTATGTTATGGTTTTTAGCTGTGTAGCGCTACAGGGTCATTAACATAGAATTTATAAAAGGGATCTCCGCCGAGCATCACGGTCTTGCTTGCGCCTCGCCCATTCATGGTTGTCAGCCAGGTAGCAGGTACCTATTTTACATAACTTTCAAAAGAACATTATACTAAACAACACTTTTTGATTCAGATGCTCTCGTAGCCGGCATTTGACAACACCCTGTAGTTAGGTCTAGAAGAATTCAGACGGAACCCATCTGGCTGAGCAATTACCATCAGAGAAAACCCAAGAAGAACGGATTACTGTTTTCCCTTCGGTGGTCAGCTGTCATTACCGGCATTTTCTTCGTCTTAACCTTGTTTTTTTTTGTCGAATAGCTTGTGCTTGTACTGATGAGAATGGACCGACATATGTTTGGAACTGCTTTATGCGTTCTTGATTCTTCAGAAAAAACTCAAGAGAACCACATACAACACTGCCACCTTTTAAGAGGCTGAAATTTTTCTTTTAAATAACTCCATAGGCGTCTCCTATGGGTTCAACCTTACCCCTAGTTACTAATCAAAGAACCAACTTGTATTTTGTCGTTATAGTCTTGTTCTTCGCGTGAGTAAAACGGCTTAAAAAATGATCTTGACAAGTGAAAAATAATGTATGTACCTACCTATTTTACGCATCCCATCAGCAATTTTTTCGGTCTCAAGTCTCATTAGCATCAAATTAAGATAAAGCAATTAGTCTTGATGCTGATTAATTGTTTTTGTTTAGTTTTCGATGTAATTGTTCTGCGTGTAAGCGGGCACAATAAATTAAAATGGTGGCAGGATGGTTATCAGATCGGCATTTTACATTTTTTAAGACACGTTTTTCATTACGCGCTACATAGTTAATATGTGTGGATTGTCTGTTATACCGTCCGAAAACAACGTAAGTAGAATAAAATACGAGCTTGTTTGTTGGTAAGTTCCTTAAATAAATCATATTAATTGGGTGAACTTAAGGGGAAATTAATATGAAAATACAAAGGTATGAATGGATTCCTTACAATGAATATATGAAGGTTTTCTTGAATTTTATTACAATTTATTTTGGTTTATTGCTTCCACTGGGTTAGATAGAAGATTCTTTGACAATTTTACATTTTTAAACTTTATCATTCTGCATATTCTACAACAATCTGAAGCACGTAGTGAATATATACTCCAATTTATTCAGAGAACGTAGTTCGAAGAAGAAGCAAAATTTGTAATTTTTTGTTCTTCAAATTTAAAACATATTTAAGGTGGAATTTGTTCTTTATTCTATTAGATCATTCTGTTTATGCCGTTCAGATATACAGGGTGAGTTTTTTTCGATGACCACTATGGGGATCTCGGAAACTAGCAGAGCTAGAACAAAGGTTAAATGTGGAAAGAATTGCAGTTTTGAATGCTCAGTCTAATGCACCTTTTGGATTTTTAAAAAAGTTTATGGCTCACTAGATATTTTGAAAACAGTGATTTTTCTATTTCGTTAGATCTCTGTAGCTCCGTTATTTCTGATTGTACAGAAAAACTGTAGAGGCAAAAATAATTGTAGATAATTTTGGGCTTAATAAGATAATCTAATACAATTTTTTATGTTGTTTGTGATTTTTGAGATGTGACATAAACTTGTGTGTTTTGTAAATGTAAATCATAGTTGGCTGCGGTCTCATCAAATCGGTCATTTTTTGAGCTTTCCAAAAATATAATACTCGGCATAGTTATTATAAAAAATAAAAGAGCTATGGCTATTTTTATGATTTTTTTAAATTTTCGCATGGTCAGCCATGGAATATTTTCATAATTACGTTCTATTAGACATACTTCAAACTTTCTAATATTTTGTTTTTAGCTGGTAACAAAATGTAACAAAATAAAACAAAAATTAAAAAACTCAAATTCAAATTATTATTAGATTAAAAGGTCACCTTTTAAAATAAAAAAAGTGTTATTCAAACAATCCACCATTATTATTTATGCAAATATTGCATCTTTTTAAACTGAACTTGTCGCCTTTCTTAGAGAGCGCCTGTCAATAGGTACTGGCAATTGCTTCTAAAACAGCTGTTCTTAATTCAACAATTGTCTCATACTTTATTTTGTACTGTTCCCCACAAAAAGAAATCCAAAACAGACAAACTATTTGGATAGAGCTGATCTAGGTAATTTCTTACGGGCAAATAATTAAAATATGTGGTGGAGCTTTGTTAAATTTTGTTACCAGTTAAAAATAAAATATTTTAAAGTTTGAAGTATGTCTTATTATAAAATAGAACGTAATTATGAAAATATTCCATGGCTGACTATGTGAAAATTTAAAAAAAATCAGAAAATTAGCCATAGCTATTTTATTTTTTATAATAACTATGCCGTGTATTATATTTTTGGAAAGCTCAAAAAATGACAGATTTGATAAGGCCACAGCCAACTATGATTTATATTTAAAAAACACAAGTTTGTCATATCTCAAAAAGCCCAAAATTATCTACAATTTTTGTCTCTACAGTTTTTCTGTATAATCAGAAATAACGGAGCTACAGAGATTTGATGAAATAGCAAAAAATCACTCTTTTCAAAATATCTAGTGAGCCATGAACTTTTTTGAAAATCCAAAAGGGGCATTAGATTGAGCATTCAAAACTGCAATTCTTTCCCCATTTAGCCTTTGTTCTAGCTCTGCTAGTTTCCGAGATCCGCATAGTGGTCATCGAAAAAACTCACCCTGTATAAAAAATAAAATAATAAAACAGAATTTTATTTTATGCGTCCCTTCCTGCTTCATAAGCCGCTTACTTCTTCCTCTCATATATTTTTTATCTCTTCCTTTCTCCGTGGGACCATTCGCTCGTCGAAAATCCGCGGAAACGTTTTTTTTTATTCCAAGTTAATCGAGTGCGAATTTCGAGAGGAAATGGCGGCGGCTTTTTTCAAGCGTGCCGCGACCGGTTGACGTTTCTCGAGCGAAAAAAGACGATCGCCGATCGGCCCAGGCCTCCTCGGATGTAGGTATGATTGATACGCGGGGCTCGCGGTGCAGCTTTTTCTTCATATTTCATAAATATTTTATAAATAAACGTCGCTGCCATAATTGGTACGCGTTTGTTGGGGTAAATATAATTGGAGCTGGTTTTGTGCTTCACATACGAACGTTAAAAAGTAGAAAGTTTCATAAAAATACAGAAGGAACATCGGGAGCGTAGTCTACAAACCGAGACGTATATTTCTAACGAACTGAACCCTGAGGCACCCCGCAAATCCATTCTATATTTCTATAGATTTTTATCTGGCTGCTCCGGCGTCGAACGTCTTCTTTAAAGGCCAATCTAGAAGCAGATCTCAATCTCCCACATAAATTTCTACGACCGGGGTACGAAATATTACCTCGAAATTTCGGAAACAAGGATATGGTCTTGTAACTTTTAGGTATCCAGTGTCCGTGCCTTACCTGAGATCCCCAGATTGAGATGTATCTTAAACGTGGTCATGTACAGGGTGACACGAGAAAGTTATAGATATAATAGGCGTTTTGTTATGTGGTACCTGGACCAACACTATATTAAAGACCTGTGCATAGCCCTGTTTCAAGCGATCGCCACTGGCGACACACGACGAAACAAATTTACACGGTGGTTTAATGTTAAAACTTCATCGTTGCAGAATCTTTTATAGAATAAAAACATACAAATGTCTGTGTTACAACGCATTTAATATCCAAAATAAAATATTTGTTTGTTATGTCCCTCTCATTTGACAAGTTCACGTGGCATATTTCCATACAGTTTCTTAAGAAAAGCGAGTCTAAAAAGCAAGCAAGAGTATTTGGTACCTTTTGGTTTGAAATGAAGTCCATGGCTAGTTGTAGTGTACCTAAGTAAGAATAAAACGCATTAGATTTTTCAGTTTCTTCTTTATATGGAGGACTATTGGTTCGCTTTGAAGCTATAAACAAAATTTTCTATTTTCATTCTTGCATACGTTACAAAATACCTACTCTTCCAAAATAATATCTAGAATTTTCGCTTCTTCAGCTGGTTGATCAGATCAACCCATAATTCCAAAATAGTGTTTATTCTTCTGCAATTCACCTAATGGTCTGTGCAGTGTGCATACCATTTTTTTCATGTGCACGGAAGTTTCATGTTATCACAAACAAATCTACCTATAAAAGCTGTGTTAATAGGATAAAACTGCTAAATACTGGACGCAAAGACAATTCGTTACCGTAAAAAGGAGGCAAATCGTAATTAAGCTGGATATTTAAAATTTGGGACATTTTAAACGTCAGTAACTGACATACCAATAACCACAGAATACCGCCCTATAACCTATAATACGTCGCCATTTTTTTGTCGAGTGGCGCCACCCCAGTCCGTAAACACCAATGAAATATGACGTCATAATATAGTGTCGGTCCAGGTGGTACTAAGGTACACATGGCTCTAATCTAAATGACATTTAGATTAGACCAATTTAAATCTGATGATGACATTGATTGTAACAACTACCTATACTAATAAAGGAACCCTAAGTTCCTTCTAATAATGGAACCCTAGTATTCATAATCGCTAATAATAATGACTAAAAGACGTTTAGCTACTGTATGTACATTGTACATTGATAAAAAAGTGTGCACAATGGGTTCTCACCATGCAACCAGAGGTTGCAGGACGTTTCTTCAGGTTCATTCACGGATCCTTCGACTCTTTTTATAAAGGCATTAAGATATCGGCTGGTGTTCCCACAGCCGGTGCTGGTGCCTTATCTTCAGGTTCAGGTACCGTAAGGCAGAGCTAGTGCATTGTCACCTGTCAAGCCGTAAGCTATATATATCGGTTCAGGTCGCAGAGCACATAAAGTAGAATGCCGAGCCATTTTTTTTTCCATCCTTTTTTAGACTGGAAAAAATTGAACAGGGCAAATGTGGGACTCTTCAGTATTGATACAGGAATTTGAATGAAAACGTTGTTATATTATTGAAACCAGAACATTCACCACGTGGCGAGTTGAAGTATTATATTTATTTAGCTTTTCTTTAAATAATTTTTTACATTACACAATTATTGTATATGACATTATGCAATTGTATATGATATAAAAACTTGTCGCGAGAATATTATCTTGAAAGTAATAATAATTCTGAGTAGAAAATGTACCAAATGTAACAAAATTATGGGTTTACTTTGGTTTGATTTGTTTCAAAGTTTATTTCCTTGTTTTCAGAGCATATAAATAAAAGCTTTTTTTAAATATTTTTTAGTATTAATTTATTTATTACCTTTTTAGTTCAAGAAAAATAATCCACCATCTCGGGGCTGTGGCCATATTGAATTTAGTGCGATGTCACTAACTTTATCGTTTTATAATCTTCAAGCCCTTTCATTTGATACCCATATTAAGGGGTTGACAAAAAATACATCATCCGCCATCTTGGAGCGGCGGCCATATTGAATTTAGTGTAATGTCACTAAGTTTGTCGTTTTCTACTCTTCAAGCTCTTTTATTTGATATCGATATTAAGGGGGTTGACAGCACTTTTAATTTTATTCCTCTGTATAATGCATAATCTTTGAAACTCGTGCCATATTTTCTTCGAAAGATCTTCAAGATCAGTTCACTGATTGTAAGTTATAAAGGTGTCAACTTGTTATATTCTATGTATTAAGTTTACGGGATGGCATAAAATTGTACAGAGCCATTCAAAGTTAGTGAAAAAGACTAAAAATAGAGGAAAGTCCCTGCATTCTTTGAATTTTCGTAGAAAGCAAGCTGCTGTCCTTTGTGCATATTACCGTCGACTTACTGCTAGTCGCTGTTGCGATTTTGCCTTTATTTCGGTGACAATTTTCCGACAAAACCGAACCTCCCTGTATATCGCTTCTATCGCCAAATGATTCCCCGCCGAACTATAAAACCGGGCTTATCTGCGGGCTATTAATTTTATTCCTCCTCGTGAACGAATTAATAGCACGGAGCAAATTTCGTAGTAGATCGCTCCGCTTGCCCTGAAAACGTTCCATAACGTAGGAATGCTCTTACACCATAAAGTTTTTACGGGGGCATTTTATAGCCCCTTATCGGCGAATCGTAAAATTCGAAACGTCAGATCTTCGTCCGTCCGCCGCGGTTACATGTTCATCGGGAGTATAAAATGGGGATCGAACCCTATCGACATTTAGAAAAATACACGAAAAGATCGATAATAGTTGTTGTTCGTTGAAGTTTCTAAACTTCAAGAAGAAGGTTTGGTTGCATAATCACTTTACATGTGGCTGTATGTCTGGTTGCATAACAAGTGTCAAGGGGAGTACATTATGTTCCTCTAGGATAGGCGACTGAATTTAAGATGCCAACGCCCCGACGGGCACTGTGTGAACTAACTATATGGGCCATTGTCACCTTTAGCTTTGGGCACACTTTGGGTTTACACTGCGTTGTTCTTTGTTCTTGTTCATTGTTCTTGTTATTTTGTGGTCGGCTTCGTAAAGTTATTTGGTTATTTGGTAAAAGTTTCCCCCGACAGTCGGTGCGCGCCGATTGTGGGGCGAAAACAGCGGCCGGGCCGGACGTAAACACGGCACAAATTTTTCCAAATTTCGGATTTTCCGCGGGTTTCCGCGAAGTTTCGATGTTGCAAAAGGTGCAAAATAGTGTGGTGATCAGTTTGAGCTGCATATAGTAAAAATTCATCCGGATTATAACCACAAATATCGCCATGAAAAGTGAGGTGTCAAAGGAAATTTGAAAATTCATTTTCTCGGAAACTACGCCCGAGCACCAAAAACTAAGGTCAGATTCGTGTTCAGGGACCCCGAAAATAGGGGGGTAGCCAAAATTTCAAAAAAATGGGGGCAGACATACACCGCGGGAAATTGTACTTACCGGTTATTATAAAGCTCAGACCAATAAATAAAGTTTATTGGTCTGAGTTGTAAAGTTTATACATTATTGTTTATGATTTATGTAATTGCAAAGGCAACAGGCAACTAAAAATGAACTAAAAGCAGAATTCGAAATAGAGAACTTTGTTGGTTAAATTAAATTGATTCGAAACTTGTTCCATCTCGAAAATGTTTTCAGGAACAAACGAACAAAAAATGTTTAGGTTAGGACCTCGGCGATCGAATCAAGACGGCACTAAAACTTCGTAATTACACTGCATAATACTTTAGCATGTTCAAATTCCACTTCTGATAACTGTGGGAGGCCTTTTGGGCGTGGTAATCATAATAAAAATCACATTTTACTTGCTTTATATTTCATTTTCTAACAACTCTTCTTTAACTCTTCTCTCTTTTTTGGCACAAGCGTGGCGGGAATATTTAAACATTTGAATTCAACTGTTGTTATTTACCACATTATTATAATAGTCAACTTTAAAAAATAAAGCTTTTTTTGACTGATTTTGAACAAAACAGAAAACATAATATACGGATCAACAAAATGGCATGGCCCATATACTTAGTTTAGGGAGTGTTGGGACATTAAAGTCATTAGTGTCATTGACCAAATGACTATATGGAAGAGGCCGCACCTGAATATAAGTGGGCAACACAGGAAAACCATGTTTCACTTTTCAATTTTAGGCGCATTCATCGTTGCCTTCGAGAGAAGAAGGACGCGCACGGGATCCCGACGGAAGGCTTCGACAGGTACGGCTTAGTAGAGAGGTCCTGTTATCTACGCAGTTGAGCCCATCTGTCTTGTTCAAGAGATAAGAACTCGTGGACTGTCAGAAAGCGGACGACCACGGTCCGCCTAAGGCCGAGATATTATATACTTTGTCGACGCCGTAGAGATGAGAACGTCAGCAAATTCGACCAGTTGTTCCCTTGATTACAAATTAATAATACAGAACACTTTTTGTAAGTAGTCGATAAAGTTCCTTAACTTTTTTGTTTTTAATTTTGAAAAATGATGTAAACATGAGATTGTATAAAATTGTCTTACGAACATCCTGTATATTTCTCTATTTTCGAAATCTACGCATTTTTCTGGTTTCAAAATCGCCATGGAAAACTCAAAACAGTTATAATAATAATTCTCACCCTCACAATACTCCAAACTAGGAGTACCCCAGAAGCAACCGCACATGCTTGTGCGGGGGAGGGGGGGCAATTACTATTATTTTGTCTTCGTTGCTATTTGCGGTACGAGAATATATTATAAATGAAGATTTGACAGTTTATATTAATTGTTGTATTAACACAATTACATACAATAATATTGGTATTGAAAATTCAACAAAGCCAATACCTACAGCTGTGGAAAATTTTAACAAGTTATGAAACAATATTCGGTTCATTAACTTGATTCAATAGATCAGAAATTTCTCCTCTTAAGAGCTGTAAATATTTTAGTCCCGTTAAACCAAATTTAAAAAATACTAGACCAATTTTGTGATTCCGGAAAATACCATACCAAACATTTATCGAAGTTCGGCCTTGTCTCGTGTATTTTCTGATGCCGAATAGTGAGTGTTTGTTTTATTAAAACCTCCGTGTTGTAAAAGTGGCTTCATCAGAATAGTATGAATAGTAATAACCGTATAGGTTAGTAATATAATAGTAATGTCTAGTATAGTACCCATCCAGCAAATTTGTTTTATAATTTCAAGACTAGACAAGAATAAAATGATGGTTTCCAAAAAGCTAATTCATTACAATAGAGATATGGAAAACACTAGTTTGTTATAGATTTCGAAAATCGAGGACGTTTCATCTAAAAAAACATAAGTTTGGCCTACATCTCCAAAACACGACATTCATTTGTTTTTCTGAATAAGGCGGGTAGAATATGTAGGTTATAAAGGTTATAAAGATAGTCAAAGTCATCAGCTAGATGAAGTTATAAAGATAGTCAAAGTCATCAGCAGGCATCACGATATTTCAAAAAATGAATATGGGTGGAGGTGTGGGAAACAAATATTCAATAGCATTCAAAGTTGAAATGACAATGTCATTCGTAGTGTGAAATTTTCATACTGCTTCGATCACTCTACTTGCAAGCCTATAGCAGGCAATATCCCATACATGGTTTTGTCATTTGATGATAACAATGATTGCAACAACTCTCCTAATACGCACAGCCCCGAACTGCTCCGTACTGCTCCGAACTGCCCCGACCTGCTTTACAACGCACAAAAAAAACAAATTCACCACCTGGACAAGTTTCTAACCGTCCTATCTCCTCTGTTACACTTGTTTGCGACCGTGCCCGGCCAGAATGTCAAGATCTTGAACCCGGCCGATCGCCACCTGACACCCCGCGTTAACTTCAGCCGCGCTGCTACGCTTGCGTTATGTTTAGACGGTCGAGGTTCTGCGACGGAGCAGAAAAACGTTTGGTCTGTGAGAAAAACGGTGCATTGGCACCTATGTAGGATTTTTTACGTCGTGTACTAAGTAGGTATTTCGATTGACCGGTATCTCCACCATTTGATCATGCGCCGGACCGGACGGCCGCCGAATTCTCGAACTTGACAGTCGCCATACGTCACCGCGCCGTTATCGACAACGCTATGCGAGCCATCCGCTACCGACGACGGCCTTTTGTCAGGCCCGCCGTGTGGCGATTGGCGATCCCCAGAAAGGATAATCGTTAAACATGGACCGCAGAATATCTTCATAAAACCCAACCGGCACTCGAGATAGCGGAGGGTTTTATGGGATTAAGTCGTTTTCGGTATACCTACTACCTATTGGTACCGATGAAGTTATAAAACGGGGAATTTTTGAGGTTAGTATACTCACGATAGACTTGCCCACGGCAAAGAACAACCAAGTAAGAGAATACAAACTCGGTGTGCGATCATTGTTGTCGCTCAGCCAGTGGCCGCCATTACTTTGGAGGAGAAGTCAGGCCCGTATTTAAATAAAATTGAAATAGATGGTTCAGGTCTGTAACGTGCTTCCTTTCTACAAAATCCCTTGTACCTATGTAGGCACTTATATTAGCGGATATATTATTGCTATTTTTCAAAACTTACACACCTTTCGTTTCTAATGTAATATTGTTTCTTCCAGTTTTATATTTTTCTGAATACATTCCGTTTAATTTTTACGTTACAGACCTGAACCATCTATTTCAATTTTATTTAAATACGGGCCTGACTTCTCCTCCAAAGTAATGGCGGCCGCTGGCTGAGCGACAACAATGACCGCATCCCGAGTTTGTATTCTCTTACTTGGTTGTTCTCTGCCCACGGTATGTCATTGCGCATCTTGTGACGTCAGTTGCGAATCAGAATTTAACTTGCTCCATATGTTTTACATAGCAATAGATACTTTTTTATGGGTTTTTGCTTATTTTAAAGTTTTCTTTTAAATAAATGGTGTTAAAAATATGTAGATTATATTAATAGATAAATGAAGGAATATTCTGTTGACAAAAAACACATTTAATTTGATAATTATAATTTTACAAACAATTTGTTTTCTTTGCGTTTTAGCTAATCGTATGCATGCAAATAAAATTGATGTATATTTTGTTAAATTAACAGGATTTTTCTTGGTAGACAATAAAAAAATATCATATAGGTAGGTATCTAAATAATAGGTACCTACATAAGTAAGGTAATCCTGAACTAAGTTTTGGCTTCTATCGACACAAACTCTCCGAAAAAAGTATTTTGCAGATGACTTGTTATAGTCAAAGATATTGATAAATAAAATTCAAAGCCTTACCAAAAATATAACTTTTTCCTTTCAGTGTTTATGTCGGTTTATGTCAATTAAAGCCTTATTTACCAATTAATGCACACAAGCCTCGACACAAGCACAAATTGCACAACTAATGCTTAGTTTATAGTTAAACAACAAACAAAACAACATAATAATAAATAGTGAGTAAAATAGGGATCAAATAATGATTCCCTTTAACCATAACAAGGCTAATTTTTTATTGCACATTCTATTTTATTTGATGTATAAACCAGGCATAAAACTGTTGAGTCCCCTATCTTTAATGCTCTGTTCTATAAATAATCTGTTTCCTTACCATTTTTTAAATTGATACTGTCTTGTCTGCGGCATGCAGCAATCCATTTTTTGGCAAGATTATTGTCTAAAAAATCTATAGTACCTACTTAATTTCCGTTCCCTTACTGTTTCTGTTATTATTTGGACAAACGCTGACTGCACATCCCGGCATTTCTGGTATATTTTAAAGCACTGTCGAGCTGGACTGACAGTTGTTTACACTTTTTTCTTGACACATTAAACTGTAACTATAAAAAATCGTAAAACACAACCGCAACCGCCCATTATTTTGAATTCGTGATTCGCAACTGACGTAGATGGGCATGCGCAGATTTGCCTTGTTTACGGATTCGTTAGTGACATACCGTGGGTAAGTGTATCGTGATAGGAATCGGTGTATAACTTTTTGAAGGTTACCGTGTATAAAAAAGCATGTACCCACTAACAAATAAATCACGTAGGCGTTGACAGATGTGTCATGTGTCCGTACCGATACAGTTTTTATTAATTATTGTCCAGCCGACCGCGCGCACAAGCTCCGAGGAAAAAAAACAGTTTCCGAGTATCCACCATAGCGAGAAACCAGTCTCGAATACCCGGAGATGGTATCTCCGGCCTTTATTGACATGAATGAACATCTGAGAGCGATCGCGGCCGGGCCCGGCATATAAACATTATCTAGTTTTAGGATTTTTTTTCGGCGGTGTCGTCGCGCGCTCGTTTTCACCATCCGTCTTTCCGACGAGCCATTAATTAAAAAGAATAAAAGCGAGCATTCGATGGAGTGTGAGAATTTTAAAGGGGATTTGTGGTTTGGGGCCTCGTTTTTTGGCCACACGCAGGTAAAGTACCTACTCCTGAAACAAATTCGGTGTGCTCACGGGCGTAGCCAAGGGGGGGGGGGGTTTCGGGGATTCAACCCCCCCCCCCCCCCCCCGAAATAAGCAAAATATTACCTAATATTATACCGAAAAAATACGAGGAGTGAAGAGTTAAATTATTATTACGTTTGAATATATGTAGTAATAGTAGCGCCTAGCGCCATCTTTTGACGAGAGGCAGACGCAGTTGCAGCCGAACTATTTTGTATTGTAGGGACACTTTGCGTTGTTTCTCGATTATTCGCCACGCCCCTCGGTCGAAATGAGCGGAACTTTGTGGAAGTTCGTGGAAGTTTCTGGACGGCTACTGGGCTGCTATATAAGCGGCGCCGCGGCGCGTGACCGCGCTTACGGCAGTATTGTTCCATGCGAACTCGAAGCGAATAAAAGTGAAAAGTGGTGAACGAATAGTGAAGAGAATTAAGTGTACCGTGTAAGTGAGTAATTTTAGTGCGCTGTTATTCGATGACCTTGTTAAGGATAGATACGTGAATCATTATTACTGTCGAAAAATGGAGGGGAAAAAAAGGAAGGATGATAAACCTAAAGGTATGGACTACTGGAAAAAGTGGTGTAGTCAAGGTCAAGGGGTTTCTAATAAAGAAACAAATTTGGATTTAGCTATCAAAGCTTCAGCTACCTTGCATGCTGATAAGAAGACTGCCTACCCCGAAATCTAGTTTGGAATGCCTAGATATGTGCGATAAAAACCTTTATCCTAATATTTACACATTACTACAAATCTTGGCTACCATTCCTGTATCCACTGCTACCCCAGAAAGGTCTTTCTCGAGCCTAAGGAGACTGAAAAACTATTTACGAAACACTACAAGTGAAAACAGACTTAATGGTTTGGCTCTAATGAACATTCACTATGGAACAGAAATTTATGCAGATTTCTTCTTTAATGGTTTTAGATTTAGCGCAGAGGAACGAAATTAATTTATCCATTTGATTTAAAGTTAAGAACTTTATAAATATGTCGTAGTTTTTCGGATGAATATATAGATATTAAATTTCATGTAAGTATATTTTTGTTGTTTTATTTACTTCTCAAACTAAACCCCCCCCCCAAAACTAAATCCTGGCTACGCCCGTGGGTGTGCTATAGAGTTCCCGGACTGAGAGAGTTACGACAATAATGCCACTTTCGAGGCCTACAATAAAGACAGGCCATGGCGCACGAAAATCACGTGACCATCTTAGTCCGACGTTACATGTCACTTATTGTCACATAACTGAAAGCGGCAGCTTGGGTTTTGAGAAGTTTTCAACGTTTAAAGTGTTTTTAAACGTCTTAGTTTATATTTTAGAAACAAGTTTGTGTCTAGTGCGCGTGTGTTCTGGCGGAGGGGAACCGCCCAGGTGTTATTATGGCCTCTGGGTGCGAGTCGTGCCCTTCAGGAGTATTGGTGTCGCTCGCGCCGACGCGTGAGCGCTGTAAAGGGGAATTCTCCCCCGAACCACAGAATCGGGAACCCGGAATGGACTATTATGGACATGGGACAGTATTAGTATTGGATAGTGGAGCCTGAGACACACAGGTATGAACTGCTTACGGGAGATCCGCGAGTTCAGACGGTCCGAGTGGCTGGAAGCCGTTCCGGTTGACCACGTTCGGGCTTGTGTATTTTGTATTCACCATTCGCCTTGTGCGAAATAAATCAGTGTTGTAACGTACTCGAGGATTTTCGTTGTCGACCCACGCCCTGATACGGTTCCTATTCGGCCTTTCGCGCTGCCGATCAACTGGGACCTCGTCAATATTTACAGTATACTGAGGCGAGTTTTCGTTTTTATTTCATAAAAATAACCTAAATACCAAATAAATTAATTTGTACGTATCACTCCAAAAAATTTTCGTCTGCCGGATGCCGGACTATCCATCTCTACGATAACTCAGGTGCTTTTATTATATTTATCACTGATTATTATTGTTAGTATTCGAACAAGGTTACTATGAAGATTATTACTCACGATCTACTAAATAACGCTTCAAACAATGACGCTGACAACTTTTATGTATGTTTTGAAAGAAGGCAAAGTACTGCACATCAATTTGATTCCGCGTAATTGAAAAACCTGATTAACGAATTCCCGTCTAATTAGAAAAGAGTCGCATTTTTCAAATTTCTATCCGTCGTAATTACAGGCGAATTTTTATGCAAAAAAGTTTTTAATTAAAGCCGAACCGTCGGTCTCGCGCGCGCGTCGAAGGCATCCAAGCATAAATTGCATCCGATATTGCAAATATAAAATTTTACGAGCTATCCCAGCTTTTAAGGCGGATAATTTCTTAATTTTACATAAAATCGTTAAATATTTATAACTAAATACGGCGCCTTTACATAATATCTTCATAAAGACGGACACATTGTGGCCTAGGCGCAATGGTTTTCAGCGGTGTAATAAGTTTAATGCCTGGTTTGAGTAAATTTACGACGAAGGGGGTCGTCCTTATAATATTTACGACGGTATTCGCAGCTGGGCGAATCAATTTCGAAATTTCCATTTCTCACCATCGACCAGCGACGAGAATACGAACTTTTCTTTGGTCTGTTGTTAACAGCGACAGAATACTGTCGGTGTTAACAACGCGACAAATTGTGAGGCGCAGCCGAACACGGGAAGTCATGCAAGCACGGTCAAATCTATTTCTGGACGTGTAATGGACGATATTTTTTATTATACTTCTTTGAAAACGGAAACTTAAAACATTTTATCGGCATATTATAATAAATTTAATTGACAAAAAATAAACAATGCAGACAATATAGTGTTTGGTATGTATGATGCGTTTCCATGGTTACTCTCAAATTATTTCAAAGGTGCTTTGTTGTAAATTAGTTATTGTCAGATAAGGTGAATAAAACGTCAAAAATATTACAGAAATGTATCTAAATATTGAAACACTTACGAATTAAAATACAAAATAGGTACATGTTAAATATCAGAGAGCATATAAAGTTTCTTAAATTTAGTTTACTTTGCTGTATATATTTCTATTTTATTCAGCGCACGGAAAGTTTTTCCATGCGCTGTTTCCATGCGCTATAGCCTGAAAAACCCCATCTTTCATTATTGCTAAAACAGATGAAAATAAGGTGTTTTCAAGGAAGTATAATAAAAAAATATTTTCGTGTTTGTTATAAGTAATTATTTATAATGTAGCTATTGTACAAGGTATAGTGTACAATAATAATTATATTAGTTATCTTTATGATGATTAAAATATGTTGCTTTGGTTAAGTTGTATAATTTCTCAACCTATAAAACAAAAATCTTGGACCTATGTTGTCCTTTGAACTAAAATAATTTCCATTTTACACAAAACGACAACCAAGGCATTGCAGTATTTATGGAACCCACACATATAAATTATTTCAAATTTCCCGCCTCATTTAGGGTTAAAAATGGCCGCCAAATTATTCCCCCGGTCGGACGTAACTTTTGCGCGGTACCTATAGGTTGCTATAGGTAGGTATATGGTTCGAAGGCCTTGCCGAATTTTGAACATATGGGCAGGTGTTCATACTGTTAAAAAAATTACTTGCCTACCCTATAAACGTTAGGGGCGTATATATTTCTTACGTCAGCATGCATACAACGAAAGATAACATTGACTTCCACTGAAATCTCCCATCAAACGTGTTGCAGGTGCATTTTCGGCACTCGTGAACGCATCTTTATCTATCTAGGGGGCTGGGCGCACCGATGCTCAACTGTTTTTCAACCCCATTGTGACCAGTCACTTCCTGTCAGCCTCGACAGGGGCGTACCCGCCTGTATTTGTTCTTTTTTTGACCAGAAAAGTGCCAATTATAATTTTTTTATAATTAAATTTTTGGTGCATGGCCTCAAAAGTTATGTTAAATTACAAAATTACTTACCGATGGATTATTAACCTCAAACATTTTAGTTTTGGCGGTCAGGGAAGTGCCACAAGCCGCACAGTTAAGCATAATAACCCCCATTAGTATCTAACTACCAATAGTATCTAAATACCACATACTGACACCTATAATACACATAGAACTTTGACTTGTCACTGGGATTCTTGAAGAAATGCAAGTATTTTTAATTCTAGAACACGATGTATCAAAGGCATTTTCCATATTTCACACATTAAATTCTTTGTAGCATGCCAGGGACACTTTAAAGTAAGGGGACCCAGCATTATACTTTCCAAAGTGAGGCCTATATTCTTTCCTCATTCTAATGGTCTCAGTGATGCCAAGTGAGTATGCCATTTTATTGGAGAATAAATGAATATAACAGGTACTTTGATTGTTGTGTAAAAATTAATAATGGTTTCCATGATTTCTATCCTATTCTAATTAGACTTGACAATTTTGAGTATACAAATGAAAGAAATTTATTTTAGTTGAAATTTATTTCCAGCAATTATTTCCACGAATTTAAGTAATAAAAGTATGGTAAGTCAGTAGTGCCGATTTTGCTTATTTAAGAATTTCTGGCTATTGCACCTTGTTACCAGGTTCCTCAATCCATTTGTAATTATGTATACTTGAAATTTCTTCTCTTGTTGAATGTATCTACCCAAAGAACTTTCACAGATTTCGGGATGGACTAATAAAATTAGGTCTAGTAGTTCTAATGGTGTAGTTTTTTTTGGTGTTCATTATAAAAAAAAATTAATGGGAATTGTAGGATTACTAAAGGTGATACAGGAAAAATCTGGTTGCAATAATTATTGGGACTACTACAGGCGGCCGCATTACCTTTAATTGATACATCTGAGTATCTGTAAGTTATAAAACTTAAAAATTGTGGATTATGATGGGAAATATTTTGCCTCCTTTAGAATCTATGGCACTGGCATGTCACATAAAACCTGTTGACAGTTGGACACTGATATATAACATAACCTTGTATCAGCCCCCTCGTGGTCTCCTTGGAGTCAACAGAAAACAAACTTCCCCTCAAGGCTTCAATTTTCCTATGTGATAGACTGTGATATGCTGGGTCCCCTTATTTGAACGAGTCTCTGTAGCATGCACAATTTTTTATTATTATAAAATACTACACCTACGTCACTGGTTGCTAGACAGACCCCACCAGTCCGAACAAAAGCCCCAGTTTGTTATTGTAAACTGATGATGGGCGATAAGCGGAACGTCCGAAACGTCCGAAAAAGTAACAGTAATTGTTTTGACAGTAGCACATGATAGCGCATCAAGATAGAGGGTGGAAACACTGTAAGTCGATGGGGATGCACTAATATGTCAAGTGCCATTCGAACTGTTATTATTAGGTAAAAAAGGGTGTACTTACTTGTTTGTTATTTTTTGAAAGGGTGTAACGAAAATGTTCGTTACGGAAGCTATCAATAGTTCCTATATATCATAATAGAACTGTACAGGGTTCTTATTATTAAATACAGGGCGGCAATAGAAAAAAATGAATGAAAAAAAAAGGAACTTTCAGTATAATTGTCTCAAAACATTTTAAAAATATTTCGTGGCATACATCATGGTATTTGCAATGAAAAGTGCTTTCAAAATGTGCAAAAAATCCAAGTTCGTATTTAAAAAAATTAAGTTGAAGATGGTTTCTCAAAAACGAAATGTTGTAGAACAAATCTAAAAATTCCATCTTAAGCCATTTAAAAAGTGCCACAAGAAAGTGTTTTTCTTTTATTCTTACCTGTGATAACAACTTCAGAAGAAAATAAAATCAAAAACGCTAAATTTCACTTTTTTCAAAATAACTCAAAAACGAAAAAATATATTAGAAATCTGTTTGTATCATTTTATTGACCTCAAAATTGCGCAACTTTTTCCCCATTTAACCGTCTATCTCTCACCGTTTGCAAGATCCCCATGCTGTTCATTCTTATCCGGGACACATTGTATATAAATATTACCAATTACTGTAAAATATATTTAAAGTAACAATTCAATATTTTCACTACTACGTAATATGCATATACATATATTTTTTCCTGAATATTTGAACATTATAAATAAATTTATATTTATTAAATTTTATAATAAGTAATATTGTACGCTAGAAAAATATTTTTGAAACCCTTATACCCTTTATTAGTAATGTCTATAACAAATAGTCAAATTAAAAACATAAATATTATAGTGATATTATTTTAGTTTTTAGATTTAAAACGTGGACAAGTTGTTAAACCAAATACCAGTATTTTTGATCTTATAATACAGCCGATATTATAAAAATATTTTACTTTGTAAAATATAGTCTTGCTGTGCCAAAGAGTATTATTATTTTTCTTTAAGCTTTAAATATATTTTTTCTCCGTGTACTTCGTGGAAAATCCGATACATTCTATTAAAGATGTATCGAGATATTTGCAAATATCATGGAGCTCAGTCCAGAGAATGTTGAAAATGCATAAGTTTAAACCATATTGTTATCGCCCAGTTCAAAAACTGTATAATAATAATTCGCACCCTCACAGTCACAGTATGAAAATTATAAATGATAATTATAGAAGGCCAGAATATTGTCGTTTGGTGTTGGACAGGGAAGCACTTGTAAATTATCACAATCAAGATTACAATATACTACTATTAACTAAGTACTACTAGACGTTACTATTCTATTGCTACTTCTACGCTTACTACTATTTCAGTTTCTATATTTTGGACTGATGAAGCCACTTTTACATACACATAGCGTATTTAATAACTGCACTGAAATTTTACACAATTTCATACCTATTTACATTTTTTTTCCAAAATTAAAAACAAAAAGGTTAAAAAAGAGGGTAGAATGAATAACCCTTCTCACGTCATTGCTTTCTATTAATAACAGGCATGTTCGCAAACCGTGTGTTACTGTCTGTCCTGTGTGCGCATGACTTATTTTGCATTTATTTCTGAGAGAAAATACCGTCTACCTATAGAATTGTGCGACCTACTGGGATCTTAAATAAAGTCGTTGTCGGTTTGTCAAATCGGGAAGCGGCCTTTCCGAAATTTATGCCTTTTCAAGAGATAGGAAAGGCGTTTAAAAAACGGACGCATTAAGGCGACAAAGGCTCGCCGCTTGTCGACGGAATCCCAGACTTTTAACAACAGGTGATAATGTCGCATGCTGTCTTCATCTGTTACGCGGTCGGACAGAACTTTCTAGTGGAGGGATTTGTAGCCAGATAAGTCACAGATCCGTTGAAGGAGGAGAGCCTGTGAATGAAGTGGTTTAAAGTTGTTATTAGGTTTGGTCCGTCCATGAACCGACTGCGAGCGTCGTGGCTTGACTTTGACGTTCGCTCTACCTAGGTCAAGTATGACGAGGCACGGCGCTTCCCAACAGAAACTCCAAAATGCTGCGCTGCTATAGGTAACAATTTCGCAATGTGTGCGAAAAGTTAAGTGGGCCTTTATTGGCCGGGTTTTGAATATTTTGTCGCTTTACTTATTACTTATTACTACTTATTGAAAAAATCGTACAATAATAGGCTACTTCAGTGCCGATTTCTGAGCTTTTAATGCCGATTTTGAGACACTTTACTGCCGATTTTAAGAAAACACTAAAATACGTTTGCTTGCTTTTTACACTTGCTTTTCTTATAGGAAAATGTATGGAAATATCCCGTGTAATTCATGTAAACTTGTCAAACAATTATTTTATTTTATTTTAGATACCTATTAAATTCCTTGCACCAGACACATTTGCGCGTTTCTATTTTATAGAAGATTCTGCAACAACGGTGTTTTTAACATTAGACCACCCTATACAGTGTTGGTCCATCTCTAATACAAACTAGAGGCCCTGTATGACACGAAAAGTGACAGTTATTCGTTTTAACAGAGGTTAGACAACAGATTTTGGCAGATCTAGTAACATTGTTTTTATTATATTCTTATCTTGGCGGGTGCCAGTTTGTCAACAAAACTGTCGACAAATTATTGAGCGTGCTCATTTTCTTTTGCAAAAAGGAATGTTAACAGTTAAAAGTGACATCTTGTGTAATAAGAAACTGCAAGAATTCTGAGCAGGATGAATTTTTCATAACAAAAAAAAGAATGAGAGACTAATATATCGATATTAAATACCTAGGTACTCATTTTTTTATTCAGCCTAATTCCTATTATTATTGGTTGATTCATATTACCAAAACAAACTTTCCAACTTTTTGTTCCCTACAAATTTCAGTATTAATTGTCTTAAAATTATGATGGTAGGTATAAGAAGAGAGTTTGAAGAAACGAAACCATACAGTAAAACCATTTAAAAGAACTTTTTTATTTTTAAATGAACGGAATAATAATTATTATTGCAGCTATGATTCCTATTGAAGAAATATTCGAAAGTTTGATTAGTTGGTATGCTAGAGCCTTGTTTAATTTTATGTACATATCTATCTACATATACCACCCTCCTACAAAAATTTAATAAATGTGTTTATCCTGATATCCTAAAATTTCTGTTCTCTTGGAACAAATTATATGTTTCTTCACTTTTCCATTCAAACTTCAATAATTATTATTAGTGAAGCTTTGCAAATAACATACTACTACCTAACCTATTTACCTATTTATTGGTTTTATCTATATTTTTATACATTTTAAACTGTGCCCTCATCTACCTACGCTTATGGCAGTTAACTGTCGTTAGCTTAACCTTAAAATCCAATTTTGATACATCGTGCTGCTAGGGGAATGTTTGAAAGAGCGAAAAAATATATGTCTGTTGCACAAAATGAATTTCATAGGGAAAATAAGACCCTCGCCAGAGAGAGAGATCCGATCGTTGTCCAACCTCTGTTAAAACGAATAACTGTCACTTTTCGTGTCATACAGGGCCTCTAATACAAACCAGCAGGAATGTGACGTGTTGTCTTTCTAGATTCTTCCATACTACTGCCACCCCGAAAAAACAGAGCTGTCAAATTTTAGGAGAATTAGCAAAGCTTGGCGCCCCTCTGGGTTTCTACCACCCCTGAAAATAAAGGGTAGGCTACGGGGTACCTAACAATACCCCATCGATACTATACACCCGGCCAAAACTTTGATTTTGCTAATGATATTCGGTTTCTTCTTGTATATGCATGGTGTACGGTGAATTCTATACTTAGAGCAGAGGCGTAGAAAAAGTTTTTTGTACGATTTGACAAAGCAAAATGATAAAATACTTAGTTTGTAATAACAGCAACTAAAGGTTTATAAGGTTTTATAAGTGTCATATAAAGGACCGGTTACTGACTATTGTTTGTAGCTTTTTTAATAAAACATCGAGTTCCTGTTACCAAAACATTTATAACCGAGTTATATTATGGTCTTGGCAACTACTTTATAAAACCTGTAGTGCTAGGTTTTATAGAGGTAACTCTAAACACCTTTTTGTTCCTTCTGCGAAATTAAGAAACTGGTACCCACGAGTATATAACTTTTAATTGCTATAGCTCTATAATGGTCTTCTCCAAATCAATTAAAAAACCTCAAGTAATATAAACCCCTTATGTAACTGAAACTGGAACTATGGATATCTATTTACAGGTTATGAATTGATGAAACATGAATTATTCTGTAGTTCAAGAGTCTCTTAACAAAACCATAAAATAACAGAACTTCAAAAACTTATACCTACAGTAAAAGAAAAATAACAAAAAGTAAATAAAACTATGTTAAACACAAAGCAAGTGAATGTTTTTTATTCATCTTATTTACTGTCACTTATATATCTTTCCTATTTCGCCTTTATTACTGGCAAGTATTTTCGTCTGGATTTCCATTGCTTCCTGCATTTTGCCCAATTTTAAATGACATTTTGCTCTTAAAACACACACAATATCTACCTAAGTATATTACAATTATTAATAATGTTTCTGCTGTAGGTAGTAAGACTAAATTATAGGTTACCTATGTCTTATATTCGTTTCTACTGAATATACTATATAATTTTCAGCAACCACATTTTTATAACAGTTGTGGGATACCTACATCATAAAACCTATAGGTATGGTAAAAAATGTATTACCAAAGGTTAATGGCTGCCATTTTAAGCTTTTTTAATTTTATAGGTTAAGTTAAATTATTAAAGAAAATTAAATGCAAGCTTATTTTATGATATATTTCGTTACTTTTCTCGACATAAACTTATAAATTAATCATTATGCGAATCAAATTTTACTCTATGCAGAAAAAGATGTACATGAATTTACAAAATAGCAAATATGGAGGATTTTTATAGAAACAAAATATTATCTCTCAACTCGGAAGACACGCGCAGTAGTAATAATAGAAAAGTTTTATAAGGGTGTTCGAAAGCGCTTGAGTAGAAACTTAAGTAACCGGAAGAACTAAGGATGCCGTAATAAAATGGTCGAAAAGGTTTTGTTAATTATCTAGGAACTTCTTAATGTGGCTTCAAGTTTTCTAAAGTTTTGCGACACTTATAAAACAAAAAATGTTATTTTGGAAGCTTTTTTTTATGCTATATAACGTTACCTATAGCGTATCTGCTATTGAAGTTAAAAAATTGTTAATAAAAATTTAAAAAAAAATTAAAAAAAAAAACTATATAATTGTGTGGCGCTGCTGGTCTGCCGAACCGCCCCTACAAACACCGAAAACCCAGCCCTGAAGGGGCGGTCGGTGGCCCCGTGGAGAGGGCGGCACGTGGCGTAGACCCACCTAGAGATTTTCACCCTCGGGGGGGTGAGAAACGACGTGGGGGTCTTGGAAATTCTCTACGGCGCGTTTGGGCCTTGTGGGAAAATATACAGGACCTAAAACACAAATTAATGTTGTCCAGTTGATAGTTTAGAAATGGCCTGACATGAAAAATGAAAAGAAAAAACGATAGTTTGCTGTGAAAGTATAAGAGTTATAACACAAAATTATACACATTGTATAATGTTTCCTCCAAAAGGGAAACTAGTTACGAAGGCGTAATAAAGCCATAGAGGCCATATTTTAAATTTCTACTTTTTCTCGAAAATTATTATATATAGTACGACTTCTTTCTCGAGGTATTGCAAAGGTCGACTTTTTCTTGAAGTTTGTATAATTTATTCGACTTCTGCAAGAAGTTTTGCAAAATTCTGTATAATTTCGACTTTTTCTCAAAATTTTACTAAATTCACACTTTTTCAAGAAATTTTATATAATTTTGTCTTTTTTCACGAAGTTATGATAAATTTTTTTGACTTTTTTGTCGAAATTGTGTTTAATTTATATCTACTTTTTTCACGAAGTTTTGCTAAATTTTGACGATTTTTTCTATGTTTTGTGTAATTTTCTTTTTTTTTCTCTGAATTTTGTATAGGTAATTTAAATCTTTTTCTAAAAATTTTGTGAAATTTATAATTTTTTTCTTGGAATTTTGCTATATTTCAATATAATCTTCACAAAGTTTTGATAAATCCCGACATTTAGAAAAAAATCGAAAAAAGTCGAAATTTTAAAAAAATTCGTGAAAAAATCTATTTAGAAAAATGTTTGGTTAATTTCGACTTATAGACAAAGCCGACATTTTTCCCAAATCGACTTTTTTCACGAAATTTAGTAAATCATCAAAAAGTCGAAATAATACAAAACTTCATGAAAAGGTAGAATTTTTTATAAATTATTTACAACATTTTCAAAAAGAGAAAATTATACAAAATTTTCTGAAAGTATACAAAAGTAAAAAAGTCAAAACAAAACTTCGTGAAAAAAGTGAAAACTTCGTATAAAAAGTCAAAATTATACAAAACTTCGTGAAAAAAATAAAAATCATTCAAGCTCCTTGGAAAAGGTATAAATTTATTAAAATTTGGAATTAAGTGGAAATTAAGTGTAGGTCTCTAAAAAAAATTTCGGGAAAAAGTGGAAATTTTGCTAAAACTTGTTCTTAGAAGACTAAATTATGCAAAACGTTGTGAAAAAAGCAAAAATCATACAAGAATTCCTGAAAAAAGTAGAAATTTATTAAAATTTCGAAAAAAGTGGGAATTATACAAAACTTCCAGAAAAAGTGGAAGGTTTGATAAATATCAACTTGTTCTTCAAAGTCTAAATTGAATTATGCAACATTTTGAGAAAAAAGTTGAAATTTATTAAAACTTGGTGAAAGGAATTATTGAAATTAGACAAAATTTTGGGAAAAGTCGAAATTATACAAAAGTAAAAAAGTTGAAATTTCTACATACAAAACAAAACTTTGTGAAAAATTATAAACTTCGTATAAAAAGTCGAAATTATACAAAACTTCGTGAAAAAAATCAAAATCATTCAAAACTCCGTGGAAAAGGTAGATATTTATTAAAATTTCGAATTAGTGGAAATTAAGTGTAGGTCGAGGTGTAGGTGCCTAGAAAAAATTTCGGGAAAATGTGGAAATTTTGCTAAATATCGACTTGATCTTCGAAGTCTAAATTAAATTATACAAAATTTAAAGGAAAAAATCGAAATTTAGTAAAACTTGGTAAAAAAAACGAAATTATAGAAAATTTAAAGAAAAAAGTCGAAATTATTCAAATCTTTGCAAAAAAGTCGAAATTATATAAAACTTCGTTAAAAAGTCGAGATTTTCACAAAACTTTGTGAAAAAAATAAAAATCATAGAAGACTTCATGAAAAAATTAGAAATTTATTAAAATTTAGAAAAAAGTGCAAATTATAGAAAATTTCCGGAAAAAGTGGATAGTTTGATAAATATCAACTTGTTCTTCAAAGACGAAATTAAATTATACGACATTTTGAGAAAAAAAAACTAGAAATTTAGTAATACTTTGTGAAAATGTCGAAATTATACAAAACTTTGTAAAAATGGTGAAATTATACAAAAATTCGTGAAAAAGGTAAAAATATCGAAATTAGGTATACAAAGCTTGGTGAAAAAAAGTCAGTGGAAAAGATAAAAATTTATTAAAATTTCGAAACAAAAGTGTAAATTAAGTAGGTACCTACCTAGAAAAAATTTCGAGAAAAGTGGAAATTTTGCTAAATATCGACTTGTTCTTCGAAGTAAAAATTATAAAAAGTCGGAATTTAGTAAAATTTGTTGAAAAGAATCGAAATTATACAAAATTTCTTGAAAAAAGTAGCAATTATACAAAACTTTATGAAAAACGTTAAAATTTATCAAAAATTCTTTATAACAGTCGAAATTTAACATATATTTCCTCCGTTCTTAAAACCGTAAAAATTAAAGATCTCAATCGATTTTCACGCCAGGGGTCGCTGTCGCCTTGTCGCGCGTCACTCGCCGAAACAAGTTGCCAGGTTGACGTCTGGCGCCACGGCCAACTTGATGAGCGGTTTTGCGGGTTATCCGGCACCGATCTAGATGGCGCTGGCCAGATAGACATCGACGCCGCGTCAAATTTGGTTTTTACGGCCGACGGCCGACGTACGTCAGCCGAGAGCCGAACGCCTGGACACCGGACAACCCGTGAAGATTTGTTTGGCGGACGCTAAAATACTACGTACGTGGATATAATGCCAGAGAACAAATAATGCATTGGAATTATGCACGATACACTTACCTCACTAACGAATCCGAAAACAAGGCAACTATGCGCATCTACGTCAGTTGCGAATCACGAAAAACACAAGGGTCTACGGATACGGACCACATATCGATTGGAAAGCTTCGCGCAGTCGCAATCGCTCCGTCGCGTGTCTCGATACCGACAGTGGTCTATCGTAAACAATTCACTGAGCGTAATCAGGTTACTTTTATAAAATATATTTGAATGTAGACTATATACATATAAAGTACAAATAACTATATAGGAAGATAGGTAGGTATATAGAAACTGTTAGGAAGAATGTATTATTTTAGCTTATACCTATTATACTGACAAAATACTGATGTCTTTGGAAACTCTAGTAGACTCACCTAGGCGCGAGCATTTTTAGGCGGGATGGTTTCCAATTATTGATAAATTAGTTAATTTGTTTCAAAATTTGAACCAATGGCCACGATTCCACTAACAAATATTCGCCATTCGTATTGAAGCAGGTGAAATAGGCATATTTTTATAATATAAGTAAAAAATAATAAATGTACCTAAAATGCTAATAAATGAAAAATGGTAGGTACATAGGTACCTACTAAATAGTTGATTGATAGCATACAAAATACAAATCATAAGTAATGAGAAATTTTATTATAACTAGGCATTAGGTGTCTGATGTTATTAGTTTAAAATAAATAAAAGTCATAGGTACTTAACTAAAATTTATTATTTAAATGAAATACCTATCAGGTACAACTATATCAGTTTTCTTTTTGAGTACAGGCACTACTATTGTTACTACAGGGTCGGTTCCATAATAATTGAAGTGCTAACACATCCGCTTCGTGCTCATCTTGTCAAATGTGTCAAATAGATCCCAACTTTTACCTAATTTTTCACACTCCAAGAATATTGTTTAATAGATATAATAAACTATAAACTACTGCGTTCTTTATTTAGTAGTGTAATTTAAAACTGGTCTTCTCTGTGGTTATTATTTAAAAAAAACAGAAACAAAAATAGGTATCTACCTGGATGCTTTCTTTTTACGTGAGCTCGTAAGTTGGAGAGTTTGGAAAAGTTGATCTCGCATTCTCCACACCCAGTACTTCTAGGTGATTCTCCACAATCAGCCATTAGTAAAGTCCAGTAATTATTTCAATAATACCTAATCAAAATCACGGTCTCAGTCACGAAAATTCTTGTCTATGATATGATATTTTAACCAACACCGGCCCAAATACATAAAAACACAGGATAAACAATACCTCAACTAACTGTGATAAAAAGACAAAATTCACAAATCCATAAAACAACAAACACGCGACGGAGCGATTGCGACTGCGCGAAGCTTTCCAATTGATATGTGGTCCGTATCCGTAGACCCTTGTCGAAAAACACAAAAAAGTGTAAACAACTGACTGATCGCCAGTCCAGCTCGACAGTGCTTTGAAATAGGCCAAAAATGCCGGGATGTGCAGTCAGCGTATGTCCAAATAATAATAGAAACAGTATCAGGGAACGGAAATTAAGTACTATATATTTCCCAAGGACAATAATCTGGCAAGGAAACAGATTATTTATAGAACAGAGCATTAAAAATAGGGGACTCAACAGAGTTTATACCTGGTTTATACAGGAAATAAAATATAATGTGCAATAAAAAATTAACCTTGTTATGGTTAAAGGGAATCATTATTTGATCTCTATTTTACTCACTATTTATTATGTTGTTTTGTTTGTTGTTTAACTATAAACTAAGCACTAGTTGTGCAGGTTGTGCTTGAGTCGAGGCTTGTGTGCATTAATTGGTAAATAAGGCTTTAAGTGACATAAACCGACATAAACACTGGAAGGAAAAAGTTATATTTTTGGTAAGGCTTTGAATTTTATTTATCAATATCTTTGCCTATAACAAGTCATCTGTAAAATACTTTTCTTCGATGGAGAGTTTGTGTCGATATAAGCCAAAATTTAGTTCAGGATTACCTTATACTTACAATAAATGTATTATTTAGATAGCTATATGATATTTTTTTATTGTCTACCAATATACGGTCTTTTAAAAGAAAAATCCTGTTAATTTAACAAAATATACATAAATTTTATTTGCATGCATACGATTAGCTAAAACGCAAAGAAAACAAATTATTTGTGAAATTATAATTATTATTAAATTAAATAATGTGTTTTTTATCAACAGAATATTCATTCATTTATCTAGTAATATAATCTACATTTATTTAAAAGAAAACGTTTAAAATAATAAACAAAACCCATAAAAAAGTATCTATTGCTGTGTAAAACATATGGAGCAATTTAAATTCTGATTCGCAATGACGTCACAAGGTGCGACAGAGATAGGCATATCGATGCGCAATGACATACCGTGGGTGAGTGTATCGTGGAATTATGCAACCAAATATACAGGCATGAATGAAAGAATTGTCGTATCTTCTCGGGTAGCCATAAAGTTCCCCGTTTCCCACAAGAAGCCGGTCCGTATTCCATAAATAAAGGCTGCTGATGCACAGCCAATATCGAGCGTTGCGGTCGTGCCATTATTTAAAAAAGGAGCCCAGATACGATCGGGTGCAAATGCGGGTTTCTACGCGAATTTACTGCCTGTCCGGTATCAGTTAGCAGCATCTTTCTGGTTTTGCTGCAGGAACCAGAAAACAATGGGAAAACAGCCTTTATGCGCTGGAAAAAAATTGGCGGCGATAAATCTCTTTTTAGACGATTTCTTCTTTAACAAAAATATATTAGGCCATTGAAATTACGGTAAAAAATAACGAAACCTAGACAAAATTCATAACCGCATTTTTATAATGCCATCACAAAATATTGGTAATAAATGAACGCCAGAATTGTTTTTTATACAAAATAAACATACGCGTGTGGGCGTTTTTTAGAAAAATACATTTTCTTGTTGTAATAAAGACGGCATAAATATTAACTGCGAATTTTAAGCTGCATTTATTAGTAAGTAAGGTATATAAAGTTGTGATTGATAAATTAAACAGATTATACGTTTGCGCAAGTATCCGAATGATGTAAAAAGGACATTTTGCGTAATATTTTGTTGGGCAAAAATATTAACTGCGTTTTTATTATTTATAATTACTTTAAAAATCAAGTATTAACAGTTTGTTCTGAAATTAAACATACTATTTTAAAGAAATTTGAAGCGGTCTTTGAAAGCAAAATTATTAACTGGCTAATTTTTGTTAAACTTTGTAAGTGGATACTAAGTCTTGTCAAATTTTTTGAAATTGAACAAAAATTGGTAACGGAAGTATTTTGAAATGACAAATGACAGTTGACCTACATGCGCCGTAAATAAATGTTTAATTTCGCTATATGTGATTTAATATAGTTATATTGTAAAAAGTTAAACAAAAAAAAAACAGTTAATATTTTTGCTTTCCTAAAGAAATGACAAGTGACAGTTGACCTATATGCGCCGTAAATAAATGTTTAATTTCGCTATATATGATTCAAAATAATTATATTGTAAAAAGTTAAACAAAAAAAACAGTTAATATTTTTGCCTATAGTCTATACCAATGAGAAGTGACAGCTGACGTACATGCGGCTCAGATATTTATATTTGTAAAAGGGAATGATCATCTGCAATAAAAACGTAGTTAATATTTTTGCTTTTGCGGAAATAGAAAATTATCCGATTTTTATCCCTCTTTGTCGATCTAAGTTACTTCCATATTCTTAAAATGTTTAATTTCTTAATATATGTTAGCAAGGGAAGTTTTTTTACCTAAAGAGTCTAAAAAAATCCAGTTAACATTTTTGCTCGAAATTTCTAACTAAAAATAAGCGTTTTTTAAGGTAACTCAAGGTTCCGTTTTTCAAAATGTTTAATTTTTTGTTTCTACCAACGTATTTACTTATAACTTTGATATGGTAAAGCAAAATTGCAGTTAATATTTTTTTCTAGATCAAATTCTATTTTCCCTGGCCTATATTGTAATACTTATGTCGTATTCTACACGGTATGTGCTTTTATTTATCAACAAAAATTCGAATCACAAGTAATTATAACGTGAAAAAAACTAAAAGCTGAGCTTTAGTATCTAAAGAAAAAGAAACCAATAGCAAAGTCTAGAGAATAGGACGCTGCCAATAGTTTGTCACACCAAAATGATGAATACAACAAAGCAGGCGCGCGGCTTATTGCAGGGGTGAATCAAATCGGGGCGGAATTTTTTTTGGAGTGCTACGCATAAACTAACTGTTGTGTGGGTATTATGTGTATTATGTTATGTATTTTTTATGTTTTCGACTTTTTTAAAATAAAGACAATGTACAGTGCCCGCCAAAAAGTCTGCACCATATGGGAAAAATTTTTAGTAAATAACTTACGGGAAATTTGTTTGCGGCATCAGGTTTTGCTTGCTCTAGAACCAAAATTGACATAATCAAATGTTGTGACGTAGTCTTTTTTATATGTCAAATTTGACATTAATGAAAAAAATTCCGAAAAATGGGTTTATTTAAAAGAATTTCGAAAAAAGTCATGAGAAAAATATGTTTCTTTCGCAATTTTATACCCCTGTGCAAAATTTCAAGAGCCTACTACGATTTTCATATTTTGCCCTTTGTTGCCCTTTTCCGTATTTGTTAATCAATAAAAGTCGATCCTATGTAATTTAAAACACTCATTGACTGAATACATACTGCACAATACTTAGTTTACGGTCTAAATATCCATCTTTTCCTTTTTTTTTGCAAAAAAATTAAAATGAAGGCTTTTTGAAGAAGCACGCTTGGTGCAAAACTGATCTCATTTTTACAGATAAACACATAAATTCGATTTACAAACTTTTTTCTATAGTAAATGGTTGTAAAAACACACAAATATTTCTGTCATGCTGATCTGATCAGAAATATCTAGAAAATTTAAAATATTATGTCCAATAATATCCAACAAAGGGCAAAATATGAAAATCGTAGTAGGCTCTTAAAATTTTGCATAGGGGTATAAAATTGCGAAAGAAACATATTTTTCTTATAACTTTTTTTGAAATTCGGTTAAATAAGCCCATTTTTCGGACATGTTTTTCATTAATGTCAAATTTGACATATACAAGAGACTACGTCACAACATTTGATTATGTCAATTTTGGTTCTAGAGCAAGCAAAACCTGATGCCGCAAACAAATTTTCTGTAAGTTATTTATTAAAATTTTTTCCCATATGGTGCAGACTTTTTGGCGGGCACTGTATAATATCTACCTTAAGATATCCAATAGACATTAATTTTGGACATTAAATACGAAATATAGCAAACGACTTGACGAAATCGAATTTAACCTTTATTTCCGTCATCTACTGGTCGAACTACGTCGGAAAAACCAATTTTAGGGGCATGCAGGTTTTGCAAATATTGTGAAACGCCACACAACAGTTCAGCTATAGCAGTATAATAAGCCTCCCCCACCGAACAATTGAAATGTGATTGCAGTTGACTGCTATGTGAAACCGCCGCTAAAAGCATACATTATAAACGGTCGGCCGTCGGTGATTTCGTCCGCTGCTTGTCTCTTTTCGGCTTCAGAGCGGCGCGAATGCTTGTTGTCTCTGTCTCAGTTGCAATGCATTTATCCTTGTGGATTGCCATAATAACCCGTGAGGTCAATTTAAAATACGGCCAGTCGGCTGCGGATAGGAATAAATTATTGTTAGACATTAGTAATCTTGGCTATATTAGTGATAATTGTTGAGGTTATGCTTGAAAATATAATTGCATTTTTTAAATATAGTTTATTATTAAACATTAAAAAAAAATGAAATAAATGACCTTACGGAGATGCCGCGCCTATGGGCACCTAGTTATTGTGCTCAATTCTCAATGAGATCTTGCTACGTGTGTAGAATGCTAACGCAAGCCCTTGCGAGAAGAACATGAGGGTACTCTTAGGGACGAAAGAATAAAACAACCCTTATCTTATCTAGAATCGCGCTGAGAATGCTTATTATCGCTATATTGATTTGACCCTCACCCCCCAGGAATGACATGAGAAAATTCGGTTCGCACGAAATCAATGAAAAAACTCCGTCTGTAGGTAATGAAGCGTCTCGAATGTAAACAATGCGTTTGGCAGTAAACGAGAGTAAAAACCTCACACTAGCTCCTTAAAGACGATGCAAAATATTTCAAATAACTATTTCGCATCTCCACAACTGTGGAGATGCGATAGAATGCTTGAAAAAGAAACTCATCGCGAATGGGAAAGGCATAAATAACAATTAAGTAGAGGTGCCTAATACGGACCTGGCTAATTTGGCACCGCTTTAAGCTAACGAAGGCATCGAATTTGATATGTATAGAAGCAAAATAGATACGCGAGCGTGCAAAATAGCTTTCGAGAATTAAATTAATATACAAAGGATGGATTTGGTACAGGGTTATTCAAAAACATTCTACCCGTTAACTTTTTTGTTTTTAATTTTGAAAAAAAAATGTAAATATGAAAATTATGAAAAATTTTCTTGCGATTTCACCCTGTACATACAGGGTGAACTGATGGTCAAAAATGAAACCACGTATTCTTGGAGTCAAAATAAAGGCACTTCTTCATATATTTTTTTCTCCTACGGGCCATAGTTTTTTTTTATACAGAGCGTAGAAGTTTGGAGAAAAATACACATATTTCTTAGTATCTCTAGAAGTATACGAGATATTTTCTTCCAACTTGGCGTGTCATATGAGCGGATGAGCTGTCAAATTTTTGCTTAATATGAAGCTTCTGAGGTCCCCAGTTGCGGAAATACAGGGTGTTATTAAAATTAATAAGTTCAAAAAAATATGAATACCCTGTATAATCGCATTTTTTAAATTTGTTTTGAGTGGTAAATTCAATGGTTAACAAAAAGTATCTTTTAGTATTTTTTCATATTCGCAGCCGTTTCTTAATTATTTTCAAAGAACGCCAACGCTGCAATGAACAATAATAGTCACTTTAAGAATAAATCTAGCAATCTGTGGATGTCAATTAAACTTTATTTAACAAAATACAAAAGCAAAAACGATAATAAAAGAAACATAATGCTATTAGAAAATTAAATTATTAAATGTTCGAAATGACCGCCGTTTCTTTCAATACACGCAACTATATGCGTTTCTGCATGTTTATTATTGCCATTGGCAAGTCTATAGCAAAAGTGCATATCAGTCAATTCTTCGAATGGAAATATCATTTGTTTGATTGTTAGATTTATTGTTAGATTTATTCTTAAAATGACTTGTTTATTGCAGCATTGCCATTCTGTGAAAATAATTATGAAACGGCTGAGAATATGAAAAAATACTAAGAGATACTTTTTGTTAACCATTGAATTTACCACTCAAAACAAATTTAAAAAATACAATTATACAGGGTATTCATATTTTTCTGAACTAATTAATTTTAATAACACCCTGTATCTCAGCCAACTGGGAGCCTCAGACGTTTCATATTAACCTTAAATTTGACATCTCATCCGCTCATGTGACATGCCAAGTTTATAGAAAATATCTCGTATACTTCTAGAGATACTAAGAAGTATGTGTATTTTTCTCTAAATTTCTACGTTCTGTATAAAAAAAACTATGGCCCGGAGGAGAAAAAAATATATGAAGAAGTGCCCTTATTTTGACTCCAAGAATACGTGGTTGCATTTTTGACCATCAGTTCAGGATATCTCTAAAACGTGGCATTAGTTTTTTTTTTTTTTTTCTGAATAATTAAAAACAACAAAATTAAAGGGGGTAGAATGTTATATGAATAACAATATATACACCTATATCTGTAATAATAATTATAAATAAACAGGGATGTTTTTGTTTTATTTATCAACCGATTATCATTTACCTGCTATGCCACAAAAAATCCATTCTTTAACAAAATTAATTTTGTGTCGGCCCTTTACAAAATTAGGTGACGGCTTGAAGGTAAAATCCTGCTGCATGGATACAAAACCTGTTTATATCTTTTCCAAAAATGCATGGCCCTTGCCGCGGGTCAAGTGTTTTTATTTACACAAACTTTCGCTCACATAATAACATGGCGATAAAATTTGCATGGCTCATATCTGTGCCACGTAACAGTTCTATATAAAAATAGTACGGTTATCGTTATCAGTTCGAACGGCAAATTTTTTTTGGCGATACGATTTTCATTTTTTGGTTTGATCGATTTTAAATATTACTACAGGAGACGGCAACAACAAAACCAGTATTAAAACCCATAAAACCACGATACACTTACCCGCGGTATGTCACTAACGAATCCGAAAACAAGGCAACTATGCGCATCGTCAGTTGCGAATCACGAATTCTAAATAATGCATGGCGCGGTTGTGTTTTGCGATTTTTTATAGTTTACAGTTTAATGTGTCAAGAAAAAGTGTAAACAACTGACTGATCGTCAGTCCAGCTCGACAGTTGCTTTGAAATAGGCCAAAAATGCCGGGGTGTGCAGTCAGCGTATGTCCAAATAATATAACAGAAACAGTAAGGAAACGGAAAATAAGTATTATAGATTTCCCAAGGACAATAATCTGGTAAGGAAACAGATTATTTATAGAACAGAGCATTAAAAATAGGTGTTTCAAGAGAGTTTATGCCTGGTTTATACAGCAAATAAAATAGAATGTGCAATAAAAAATTAGCCTTGTTATGGTTAAAGGGAATCATTATTTGATCCCTATTTTACTCACTATTTATTATGTTGTTTTGCTTGTTGTTTAACTATAAACTAAGCATTAGTTGTGCAGGTTGTGCTTGTGTCGAGGCTTGCGTGCATTAATTTGTAAATAAGGCTTTAATTGACATAAACCGACATAAACACTGGAAGGAAAAAGTTATATTTTTGGTAAGGCTTTGAATTTTATTTATCAATATCTTTGACTATAACAAGTCTTCTGTAAAATACTTTTTTTCGATGGAGAGTTTGTGTTGATATAAGCCAAAACTTAGTTCAGGATTACACTTTTACTTACAATGAATGTACCTATTATTTAAATACCTACCTATATGATATTTTTTTATTGTCTACCAATATACGGTCTTTTAAAAGAAAAATCCTGTTAATTTAACAAAATATACATCAATTTTATTTGCATGCATACGATTAGCTAAAACGCAAAGAAAACAAATTATTTGTAAAATTATAATTATCAAATAAAATGTGTTTTTTTATCAACAGAATATTCATTCATTTATCTAGTAATGTAATCTACATATTTTTAACAACATTTATTTAAAAGGAAACGTTTAAAATAAGCAAAAAGCCATAAAAAAGTATCTATTGTTGTGTAAAACATATTATGGAGCAATTAAAATTCTGATTCGCAACTGACGTCACAAGGTGCGACAGAGATAGGCATATGGATGCGCGCAATGACATACCGCGGCTAAGTGTATCGTGGATAAAACCAGAAGTCGACGACGATCTAGTAGGCGCTGTCAGTAGCGCCACCCACTACAAAAAACAAGCGAGCGGCGCCGTTCGGTCACAGCCACTTAATGAGCAATTAGTTAGCTGGAATTAAAAGTCCATGTCTCTCGTTAGCTACTGCTATCAAGGCCCTTGGGAAATTGGATTTGGATTTGGATTACACGAGAGTTTCGTTTTTATTTTGTTAATTGACGACCAATCGGAAAATCGCCGAGAAAAATCATAATGAAACGCAATAGTGGCACATTACTTATTATCGTTATTATTACCTTTGCATTTTAAGCTTCCGCGTCGTGCATCTGCCTCGTTCATTTCTCACCCTTCTTCCCTAAATATACTAAACACCGCCAATTAGGCAAAACATTTCCCCCTTTTCAACCCCAACTGACCGCTAGGTGACCACTCTTTGTCACTTTCGCTCTTTCCTCCCATTTGTTGTTATTGTCGTGGTTAATCCGACGCGCACAAAAGAATTTGACGGTCCGTTTGGTTTCGAAGCCGAGTGGTCAGTTCGCTCCTATAATCCCTGTCAAGTTAGTTTCGGCCAGAAAGGTTGGGAAGACTGGACTCTAGGCTTAGACAGGGCTGCACTCTGTATATCCACTTGCAGAAATTTGTAACATAGTTCCAACTGTAAATTTACAGTTTCACTTGTAAATTTACAGTTCCTTGCACGTGTACGTTTACAGTTACACCTGAAAATTTACAGTTGCACTTGTAAATTTACAAATGCAACTGCTAATTTACAGTTCCTTGCACGTGTAGAGATACATTTACAGATGAACCTGCAAATTTACAGTTGCACTTGTAAATTTACAAATATAACTGCAAATTTACAGTTCCTTGCACTTGTACATTTACAGTTCCACCTGTAAATTTACAGTTTGCACTTGTACATTTACAATTTGAACTGTAAATCTCGCTACGTTAAAGCACACTTAAAATCTTTCATTTTTTATTGCAGTTAACATTTTTGTCAAAAAATTCTCAATACAACCCTGCAGACAGGTGCAGAGATGTGTCTAGGGAAGGCACGCGACCACTATGAATGCCTGACCACCCAAATGAACATTCTACTATAATTTTTTAAGTATCTACTTTTGGAAAAATGAACGTTCTATAAATATCTGTAAATTGATTCCATATTAAATACCTATGCGAATATACGATTTCGGTTACAAATACCAACATCTGCTGGACAAACTCATGCTCTTCGAAAACCCATTAATCCTTTCACCAGTACCTACCACATTATTTCCGCATTTGGAAAGTGCTTCAACAATAGAACGACACACGTTCAACATTAGTCTCTATGATGACAGATTCTTATCGGTATTTGCCCTTTCAGAATGGGCAAACATTTGGTTATGGTAGCCGCTACCGTCGCGTCGGCTAAAATTCTTTCAAGTCCTCCGCACAAAGGCCATTATAGGTAGGTACTAGGATTTGCCATCCATAAATGTTTGGCCGCTTAGAAATACATAGCGAGTAAACTCGAAGAACATACATAGGTACAGTCACAACGCGTACAGGATTTGACTATACATGGTTGTAACTATGAAAAATGACTATGAAAATATGACAAAATTGCTATTATACTTAGAAACATTTCTCGTGTCACTGGTTCAACTTTTCGTAATCCAGCGCAACGCGCATCAGTATTATAAGGTTTGTTCTAACAATAAATAAATGCCTGAAAATATCCCAAGTAGGTATCTATAGACATAGGTGGTTCTAGACCTTTTTTTTGGGGGGGGGGGGCTTAAGACCCTGGGCCTTGGCATATAGCTAAGGTGACCATATTATTTGTGATTATTATTATACAAGAGAATTTTTTTTAACAAGTAACAGGATTTTGTATTTTAATTGGGTTTTTCGCCACCAAACTGGCTAAAAGACAACTTTTTCAAGTTGCCTGGAAAAATAATAAATTCTTAACAGTAAATTAACTAAACTTTGAACTTTGTACCTCATTAAATTATTAATTTAATGAGGTACAAAGTTAAAAAAATTGCATTTATAAAATTCCTTGCGAATGTGGAAAGTTCTATGTTGGGGAGACTTGTAGGCCATTTTGACGTTCGTTTAAAAGAACATAAAAATTATATCAGGCAAAATCAAATTTCGAAGTCGAAAATATGTGAACACTCTTTTAATAACAATCATAGGATTTTGTGGGATAGTTCCAAACCAATTCTCAAAGAACAAGTAGGAAATAGACGAAAAATTAAAGAATCAGCATTTATTCTAGGAAATACAGACAACTGTGTTGCTGAATGTACAGTGCAATTCAGTAAAATATTATTGCCACTGATTCAAAGAGAAGTTAGTATAAATAATTAGATAGAACATAGGGTACAATAATAATATCAGACAGGTGGCTAGGCTATTGTTTCTGTTGTCATGACATTTTTAACCTGAAATGTATTAATCTGTCATTTCACTTTGACGTGACGTGATCTTTGAGAAAGGAGGAAGATTTATTCTCCGAAAGCTCAGGAAACAAATTTGTTGAAGATATTTTTTGAGTTACAAGTTCAAAGTTTAGTTCATTTACTGTTAAGAATTTATTAATTTTCCAGGCAACTTGAAAAAGTTGTCTTTTAACCAGTTGACTCGTTGACTGACGTATTTATACAGGGTGTCCGGAAATAAATGCACCAACTTGAAAAATTAAAAAGAAAAATGGAAAATATGACGAAAAGTTCATATGAACATGGATCCGCAGATGTTTGGTTTTCGAGATGCAGGGTGTTGAAATTTAAATTTTATTTTCGATTTTTTTAAATAACTTTTTGAGACGACAAAATTTTCGTGCAAAATTTGGTAGTCATGTTTTTTTTGGGATGAGAAATCATAATTTGGTATTATTTTTGGTGCAATACGTAGAGGGCGCTGCGTACGCTATCATTATTTAATTTAATTTGCCCTAACTTTTTTGACAGTAAACTTTTACGACATTTTGTGAATGTATCCTCTTCCCACACGTTTTCTAAGCAAAAAAGGTATACTTGGTGCATAACGCCAAAGGTGACCGTTTTCGAGAAATTTTCAAATTTCTGCAACGATGCAGGTGCATATCGACACTCGTATGCAATTAAATTCTAGGCGTTAATCATAGGTGCCTGGCGTTCACAATAAACAAACACATTTAAACTTACGCCAAAAGGTGAACAAAAAAAATTGCTACATTAATTCGGTTAGAATCATCGGAAGATGGCATTATCATACCATGTTTCATGTCCCCTGTCTAAACTCGGAAACTTACCTGCATTTCATAGAAAATTGCAAACAAGAAACCATGAATGTTACAAATTATTTTCATGAAACTTTTATTAAGAGTTCGATTCTTACAATTGAATTTTATTAGGTAAGTGAAATTAGTCAATTTCGTAAAACGTGTTCAAAGTGGGAACCGTTTTGTTGAACACAAACCCGCAGACGTTTTACAAAATTTTGACGTATTTTCCAATGAATGTTTGGTATCTGTTTAATATCTTCAGCCGCGGCAAGGATTCGTTGTTGTAAGTGATCGCGATTTCTAATTGGCACGGCATAGACGCGATCCTTCATGGCCCCCCAGAAAGAAAAGTCCATAGCGTTTAAGTCCGCAGAACGGGGAGGCCATGCTGCGTTGGGGGAATTGTTACCAATCCAACGTCTTGGATAATTTTCATTCAGCCATTCGGTTACGATCTGCCCTCGGTGTGGTGGGGCACCATCATGCATAAACTCTGTCTAATATCAAGGGGAATATCTTCCATAAGAATTGGTAGTTCATGTTCCAAAAGATACCGGTAAGTTTCAGCATTTAACCGAGGGGGCAAGAAATGTGGACCAATGATGTAATCTCCGACGATTCCAGCCCAGCAATTGACTGAACATCTATCTTGTTGCACTGTTAACAAACGACGTCCTCCTGCATTAGATTTTGTTACATTTACAGAACCCGTTTCCATAAGTTGCCGGTGCACACGTGAAAACATTGAATGATATGGAAGTATTCGTTGGGGAAATCGGTCAGAGTACAGTCTCCGCGCGAGACGTGAATTTCCACGGGCCTCTCCATACATCAGGTGCATTTGAACCTTTTCTTGCATGGGTAATATCACCATTTTTTCAGAAAAAAGTAGAAAAGATAATCTAACAACATACATACAATCATACGAGTGTCGATATGCACCTGCATCGTTGCAGAAATTTGAAAATTTCTCGAAAACGGTCACCTTTGGCGTTATGCACCAAGTATACCTTTTTTGTTTAGAAAACGTGTGGGAAGAGGATACATTCACAAAATGTCGTAAAAGTTTACTGTCAAAAAAGTTAGGACAAATTAAATTAAATAATGATAGCGTACGCAGCGCCCTCTACGTATTGCACCAAAAATAATACCAAATTATGATTTCTCATCCCAAAAAAGCCCCGACTACCAAATTTTGCAGGAAAATTTTGTCGTCTCAAAAAGTTATTTAAAAAAATCGAAAATAAAATTTAAATTTCAACACCCTGCATCTCGAAAACCAAACATCTGCGGACCCATGTTCATAAGAACTTTTCGTCATATTTTCCATTTTTCTTTTTAATTTTTCAAGTTGGTGCATTTATTTCCGGACACCCTGTATAGACTTCTCACGGCTATAGCTTAATGTCCTGGAAATGTATTCTGCATTGTATTTTATCTCCGGAAAGCGCATGGTGAGCCAAAAATGTGTCAGGTGTCAGAATAATATATCAGTCAACGCTTATACATAATATTAAGTACTTACTATAAAAAACCTAATACATATGGTGATTCATAAAAAGATACCTACCTACCTACTTTTAATAACTTAATAAAAAGGTGCAAAAATAATAAGTATTCTTTCGATGAAAAAATATTAATGTTAAAAATGTTTGACACCAGTGGGAGCTACAACCGCTGTTACCAGTCCAATGCTCTACCAATGAACTGAGTTCAAATCCCCACTAAATTAAAAATAATAATGTTTTGTCAGTAGGTAGCGGTTTGGTAGCGAAGAATAAGTTTGTGGGGGGCTATTTCAAGATTTGGGGGGGTTTAGCCCCCCCAAGCCCCCACCTAGAACCGCTTATGATGTCTATAGATCATGTAGGACATAAAAAATTCACACTTTTTCGACGAAACTCCACACATAACCTCCAACAATCCTCTTATAGCTGTCGGACGCTAACGAGCATCTAGTAATCCTTGGCCCGCGTGACGTCACGTGCGCCCTCGGCCAATCGAATCAATTAGCGCGCTCCGACAAAAGCCCGCTGCGTCGACAAAGGGGCAAATCCGGTCACGTGGCACGGGAGTAAGAGGATCGAGATCTGGTTTAAAATTTCGACGGGATCACGTGTGTTTGGTTTGGAGGATTTTAATTTGTGACGTGTTCCAAATATTTTAGATTTGTTTCTCATATACTGGGTGAGTTTTTTTCGATGGGGATCTCGGAAACTAGCAGAGCTAGATCAAAGGTTAAATGGGGAGAGAATTGCAGTTTAGAATGCTCAATCTAATGCCCCTTTTGGATTTTTAAAAAAGTTCATGGCTCACTAGATATTTTGAAGAGTGATTTTTTTGCTATTTCATCAGATCTCTGTAGTTCCGTTACTTCTGATTATACTGTGGAGACAAAAATTGTAGATAATTTAAGATAATCTAATCTAATTTTTTATGTTGTTTGTCATTTTTGAGATATGTCATAAACTTTTGTTTTTTTAATGTAAATCATAGTTGGTTGTGGCCTTATAAAATCGGTCATTTTTTGAGCTTTCCAAAAATATAATAGGCATAGTTATTTTAAAAAATAAAATAGCTTTGGCTAATTTTCTGATTTTTTTTTAATTTTCACATAGTCAGCCATGGAATATTTTCATAATTATTTCTATTTTATAATAAGACATACTTCAAACTTTCAAATATTTTATTTTTAGCTGGTAACAAAATGTAACGAAATAAAACAAAAATTATCATGATGGAGCTCCACCACATAATTATTTGCTCGTAAGAAATTACCTCTACTCAAATAGTTGGATAGGGAGAAATAGACCTATTTCCTGGCAGCCCCGATCCCCCGATTTGCCTGTTTTGGATTTCTTTTTGTGGGGAACAGTACAAAATAAAGTATGAGACAATAATTGTTGAATTAAGAGCAGCTGTTTTAGAAGCAATTGCCAGTATTGACAGGCACTCTTTTAGAAAGGCGACAAATTCAGTTTTAAAAAGATGCAATATTTGCATAAATAATAATGGTGGATTGTTTGAAAACCTTTTTTATTTTACAAGGTGACCTTTTAAAATAATAATAATTTGAATTTGTGTTTTTTAATTTTAGTTTTATTTTGTTACATTTTGTTACCAGCTAAAAACATAATATTAGAAAGTTTGAAGTATGTCTAATTATAAAATAGAACGTAATTAATTATAAAAATATGTGAAAATTTAAAAAAAAATCAGAAAATTAGCCATAGCTCTTTTATTTTTTATTATAACTATGCCGAGTATTATATCTTTGGAAAGCTCATTAAATGGCCGATTTTATAAGGCCACAGCCAACTATGATTTACATTAAAAAAAACATAATTTTATGTCATATCTCAAAAATCACAAACAAGATAAAAAAATAGGATTATCTTATTAAGCCCAAAATTATCTACAATTTTTGTCTGTACAGTTTTTTTTGTATAATCAGAAATAACGGAGCTACAGAGATTTTATGAAATAGCCAAAAATTACCTACTCTTTTCAAAATATCTAGGGGGTCATGAACTTTTTTAAAAACCCAAAAGGGGCATTAGATTGAGCATTCACAACTGCAATTCTTCCCCCATTTAACCTTTGTTCTAGCTCTGCTAGTTTCCAAGATTCCCATAGTGGGCATCGAAAAAACTCACCCTGTATATATACAAGTAGTTTATGTCAAAAATCATGGCCGCTATTCGATTTTCTGTATTCTGCGCCAACGTGGATGTACATACGTTGTTTAAGAACGTCTGAAAACTGGCCAAGAAAAATCGTTCCCGAGCTTCTGCGTATAGTATCAAGGCTGCCGTGGAAAGCGCTGTGAGGGGGCGTCGTTGTCATGGCAACGCGTCCCAACGCTCATTAGTGGATTCCGAGAGAGACCGACGCCCGTCGTCGCCATACAGGGGCGTAGGTACTTTCGAAACATATTATTAAAATAAAATAAAATGCCTGTAAGTTTTTTAAATAAAAATTTTGAATAAAACACGCGCCATTCCTTATAAAACGCGGAGTTTTTCATTTTATTCCCCACAACGCAGTATGTCAGTAATATTTTGATAAAGAAATTTTCTCTATGTACGCTACTGCGAGAAAGGCAAATACATATACACACACTACAAACGTGTATGGCACCCGCGCTCAGAATTTCGCAAAGAGTGCCGTAGAACTCCCCCAGCGTCACGTGGTGACGCTTTTCTTTTGTTTTCGGCGTCGGCTTTGACGATTATTAAGCGGAAAATGCGCGAGACTTCAAATAGAGGCTGGGAAATCGTCAAACTTATAACGCGCCATGCTGAAAGAGGAAAAGGGTTTTTTTATTGCGAAAAGGAAAAAGTAAATTAGACAATTGGGATATAGGTATAAAGAAGAAGGACGAATTGTACAATCATTTGTTAGGTTAGGTTTGTTTCTATGGGATTGGTTAAGTTATTTTACTTAGTTTAGATTATGTTTAATTATGTTAGTTACATTTGAAAAAGATTAATAATGTAGAGGGAATTTGTACCTTTCTTTTCCATATTCTTTGCTTAGAAAATATAGCTAGTACATACAAAAAAATTTCTACAGCCGCTATTAAGCAAGGTATATACTAAAGAGATCAAATATCGGTACTGAAGTAGCCCATTTATACTGTTCGATTTTTTTAACAAGTATGTAGGCCTTGACAAGATGTAAACATCAAACTCCATCGCCCGTCAAAGCATTTCCTGTTGGAAAAAATTTAGAAAAGATTACCAGCAATTTTTTTACTGTGTGTGTTTAAAATGTTGCAATCGATTTTAAAATTTTGATGGGATTATGAAAGAGATATGTGGCAATTTTCAGATTTATTTCAGGTTCTCTTCCCTTGATCATATTTGGAATAGAAAATGAAATCAAGAAGGAATGAAAATTAATGCCATACGATTTTTATTTCTATATTAAAACAAATTATTTCCATATTTTTCTTCCTAGTTACCAACTTATGGAGGTTCTAGTTCGTAAATTTTTTGTACCTACTACTCAAATATTTTTATTTAATATTCATAATAAAAAATAAGATAATAATAATAATATATGTACCTATGTATACATACAGGGTTAGTTTTTTTCGTTGCCCACTATGGAGATCTCGGAAACTAGCAGAGCTAGAACAAAGGTTAAATGGGGAAAGACATTGCAGTTTTGAATGCTCAATCTAATGCCCCTTTTCGATTTTTAAAAAAGTTCACGGCTCACTAGATATTTTGAAAAAAGTGATTTTTTGCTATTTCTTCAGATCTCTGTAGCTCCGTTATTTCTGATTATACAGAAAAACTGTGGAGACAAAAATTGTAGATAATTTTGGGCTTAATAAGATAATCTGATCAAATTTTTTATGTTGTTTTTTGAGCTTTCCAAAGATATAATACTCGGCATAGTTATTACAAAAAATAAAAGAGCTATGGCTAATTTTCTGATTTTTTTTTAAATTTTAAGCCATGGAATATTTTCATAATTACGTTCTATTTTATAATTAGACATACTTAAAACTTTTTAATATTTTGTTTTTAGCTGGTAACAAAATGTAACAAAATAAAACAAAAATAAAAAACTCAAATTCAAATTATTATTATTTTAACAGGTCACCTTTTAAAATAAAAAAGGTGTTAAAACAATCCACCCTTATTATTTATGCAAATATTAGGTACATCTTCTTAAAACTGAATTTGTGGCCTTTCTTAGAGAGCGCCTGCCAATACTGGCAATTACTTCTAAAATAGCTGCTCTTATATAATAATTCAATAATTGCCTCATACTTTATTTTGTACTGTTCCCCACAAAAAGAAATCCAAAACAGACAAATCGGGGGATCGGGGCTGCCAGGAAATAGGTCTATTTCTCCCTATCCAACTATTTGAGTAGAGGTAATTTCTTACGAGCAAATAATTATGGGGTGGAGCTCCATCATGATAATTTTTGTTTTATTTTGTTACATTTTGTTACCAGTTTAAAATAAAATATTTCAAAGTTTGAAGTATGTCTTATTATAAAATAGAACGTAATTATGAAAATATTCCATGGCTGACTACGTGAAAATTAAAAAAAAAAAACAGAGAATTAGCCATAGCTCTTCTATTTTTTATAATAACTATGCCGAGTATTATATCTTTGAAAAACTCAAAAAAGGGCCGATTTTATAAGGCCACAGCCAACTATGATTTACATTAAAAAAAAAACACAAGTTTATGTCTTATCTTAAAAAGCACAAACAACATAAAAAATTGGATTAGATTATCTTATTAAGCCCAAAATTATCTACAATTTTTGTCTCTACATTATTTCTGTATAATCAGAAATAACGGAGCTACAGAGATCTGATGAAATAGCAAACATCACTCTTCAAAATATTTAGCGAGCCATGAACTTTTTTAAAGAAAAATCCAAAAGGGGCATTAGGTTGAGCATCCAAAACCGCAATTCTTTTCCATTTAACCTTCGTTCCAGCTCTGCTAGTTTCATAGACGTAACTAGGGGGGGCTAGGGGGGGCTAAGCCCCCCTAAATTTCTATTAGCCCTCCCTAAAATGTAAAGTATGTGCGAAGATATGCTTCTCGTAAACAGAATAGATCTAACATTCTGACAACGCAACGTTACGCAACACGGCGAACACCGCACGCGCCTTTTTAATTCACCAGTTTCGACGAATCGCTTGCTCTTGCGGAATCTTGCGCTTGCGCCTTGTGCCCCCACAAAATCCTACTGAAATTTAAACGCGCAAGCGAGAGCGAACACACCGTGCCTGCTGCCGAGAGAAAGAGAGACAAGACGGGCGTTGCAGAATGTACTTTTGCTGTGCCAGACTCCAGACTTTTATTTTGTTATTCATCCAGTGTATTGTTGTTTCGTTATAATATGTACTATGTAAATAATCTTGCATCACAAAATAGCAGACATTCCCAACATTTTTTCTCTGGTTTCTACTCGGAAACCTCTACTTTTTCATAATGTTTTTTCTTAAATGAATTAAAAATGATTCAAAATTACCAGTAGATAGACTTATGCTATATTTTTTGAAGCCTTAAAATAATTAACGTTTTTGGGTGTGACACCTGAAGTGTGGTACAGGGTGATCCAATCAGTGATGTATTTAGAAGGGCGGGACCGAACCCATTTCGGAATTTGAAAATATTCACTCCAGCTTGTAAATTTTAAGATATTGGGATTTCCCAAGACTCATTTTATATAATTTTTCTTCAATTTTTTAAAAAATTTCGCCTGCTGTTCCATAGTGAATGTTCATTAACCATTAAGTCTGTTTTCACTTGTAGTGTTTCGTAAATAGTTTTTCAGTCTCCTTAGGCTCGAGAAAGACCTTTCTGGGGTAGCAGTGGATACAGGAATGGTAGCCAAGATTTGTAGTAATGTGTAAATATTAGGATAAAGGTTTTTATCGCACATATCTAGGCATTCCAAACTAGATTTCGGGGTAGGCAGTCTTCTTATCAGCATGCAAGGTAGCTGAAGCTTTGATAGCTAAATCCAAATTTGTTTCTTTATTAGAAACCCCTTGACCTTGACTACACCACTTTTTCCAGTAGTCCATACCTTTAAGTTTATCACCCTTCCTTTTGTCCCCTCCATTTTTCGACAGTAATAATGATTCATGTATCTATCCTTAACAAGGTCATCGAATAACAGCGCACTAAAATTACTCACTTACACGGTACACTTAATTCTCTTCACTATTCGTTCACCACTTTTCACTTTTATTCGCTTCGAGTTCGCATGGAACAATACTGCCGTAAGCGCGGTCACGCGCCGCGGCGCCGCTTATATAGCAGCCCAGTAGCCGTCCAGAAACTTCCACGAACTTCCACAAAGTTCCGCTCATTTCGACCGAGGGGCGTGGCGAATAATCGAGAAACAACGCAAAGTGTCCCTACAATAGAAAATAGTTCGGCTGCAACTGCGTCTGCCTCTCGTCAAAAGATGGCGCTAGGCGCTACTATTACTACATAATATATTCAAACGTAATAATAATTTAACTCTTCACTCCTCGTATTTTTTCGGTATAATATTAGGTAATATTTTGCTTATTTCGGGGGGGGGGGGTTTGAACCCCCGAAACCCCCCCCTTGGCTACGCCCGTGCCTAGTTACGTCCATGGCTAGTTTCCGAGATCCCCATAGCGGGCATCGGAAAAAACTCACCCTGTATATACGTTTCGCGAGAGCCGAAAGCCCCGTTGGCACGTTTCCACAAAGCCCGCGCCGAACAATCGATACGGGACCGCGACAAACCCCCGAGAAGCGCCGCCGGCCCCGCCCCATCGCCGGCCCCGCCCGCCCCACGCCCCGCCCACCCCGCGGGGGGCGTGGCCGCGACGCGCCGCTCGGCCGGCCGCGGCCCGCTCAGATCGGCGGCCGAGCCGAGTGCGCGCGTGACTGCCGTCGGTCGTCGTCGTCGTCGTCGTCGTCGGAGTGCGAGGTGGACGCGGGCCGTCGCGACGCCGTCGTGTGGGGCCAGTGGCGGGCGCCTGGGGGTGGCGCAGCCGCCGCCGCCGCCGGCTCGGGGCCAGCCCCGATGGGGGTGTGCGAGGATAGGGCCATGCACTGGGTAGGTGGCGGTCTGCCGGGAGTGCGGCGAGAAGAGTATTTTTTTTCTTTGGATTTGTTTGTCCTATTTCGGGTTTAGTTTTCTCTCTGATTAAAGCCGCCCCCCCCACGAGCGTGGGTGTACAGGCAGTAGCGGTCATAAAGTATCCCGGGCCCCCCTGCGGTGATACGTTTTGGTGCCCCCCCCCCCCAAACATTTCTCTTATTTTTCTATAACAACTACTATAATGGTCTTTTAAAGCAAAATTAAAAATAATAACAACGTATAAATAAAAAAATTGCAACTGTAACAACATAATATATAGCTTCGCTATAGGTATGTGGTTGTACGTAAGTAAGATTTAATTAATTTAAGTTTCCAAAAAGATCTCTCGGCACTAGCTGTTGACTGTTGTTACCGGAATTGTAAAATAATACAATTGAATAACTACACAAATCTGGTAAAGCTGAACATACATAGGTATTTGCTTTTAACGAATAAAAATTCTGTTAAATATCTAATAGTTTTCAGCTCTCTTAGTTCTTCCTTGTACAATGAAAAAAAAACTGACAAATTTCTGGAATCAAATGTGGCAATTTCTGTGTCGGTAACATTCAGCAAAATTTCAGGTTGCAGTATTTGAAATATTTAACAAGTAAGCTCTCAAATGTGTTAGATATTTGATTAATTAAAATGTCCAAAGATGCATTAAATACTGTCACTTCAAACTTCTTTCTACCATTCTCCATCATCTCATCTGAAGCTAGCTCATCGAAAAATAATTTTCTTTTTTTAACTCTCGTATTTTTGAAGGTTGTTGTTATTCCCCATTCGTTTGCAATTCGTTCGGAATGTTCTAGTACACATTTATAGTGTGAGCGCAACTCTAGAAATTATTTCCTTATTTTCTTCAATATGTCAGCAATCTCCCCGCATTTATTTACAGTCCAATAAGTAGACTATTTAATTTTTAAGAATTCCGGTAGAGGCCGGGGCCCCTCCGGGGCCCTTTTGGCCCCTTCAGGGGTAGCGTCGCTACCCCTGCTACCCCGTTTGACCGGCACTGTGTACAGGGTGAGTGAATTCTCCGCGGCGGCACCCTTAATATTGGTTACCGAATGCCGTTTGGTCTGAAAATTTTTTTTCTCGATAAAAGTTTGTGCGTTTCTGCAATCTCAAAAGGAGCACCCTTATTTTTAATTTCAGAGAAAATAATAACCTATTATGAAAAGTTGTTCAGACGTTTCAAGTTTCTGTTCCATGAAACACCTTTTTAGCATTTTTTATGATTTACCCCGTATAAAAAATAAAACCACTTTGTTTAATATCTATGCCACTTTCGTTTTAGAGAGCACTTATCATTTAAATGTGTAATAGAGTTTTTTTCGATGACCACTATGAGGGGGATCTGGGAAACTAGCAAAGCTAGAACAAAGGTTAAATGGGGAAAGAATTGCGGTTTTGAATGCTTAATGTAATGCCCCATTTGGATTTTTAAAAAAGTTCGTGGCTCAATAATAATGGTGGATTATTTAAACACATTTTTTATTTTAAAAGGGTGACCTTTTAAAATAATAATAATTTGAATTTGAGTTTTTAATTTTTGTTCTATTTTGTTACATTTTGTTACCAGCTAAAAATAAAATATTTGAAAGTGTGAAGTATGTCTCATAATTATGAAAATATTCCATGGGTGACTATGTGAAAATTAAAAAAAAAAACAGAAAATTAGCCATAGCTCTTTTATTTTTTATAATAACTATGCCGAGTATTATATCTTTGGAAAGCTCAAAAATGACCGATTTGATAAGGCCACAGCCAACTACGATTTTACGTTAAAAAAAAACCAAAAGTTTATGTCATATCTCAAAAATCACAAACAACATAAAAAAATGGATCAGATTATCTTATTAAGCCCAAAATTATCTACAATTTTTATCTCTGCAGTTTTTCTGTGCAATCAGAAATAACGGAGCTACAGAGATCTGATGAAATAGCAAAAAAAATCACTCTTTTCAAAATATCTAGTGAGCCATGAACTTTTTTAAAAATCCAAAAGGGGCATTAGATTGAGCATTCAAAACTGCAATTCTTTCCCCATTCAACCATTGTTCTAGCTCTGCTAGTTTCCGAGATCTCCATAATGGGCATCGAAAAAAACTCACCCTGTATATTAAGTAAGCATCTATATGAAATTATCGTTTTAAAATGTCATTTTCTATCCAGTATTAAAGGCCTGGCTATGATAAATTTACTCACCTCACCCTGTGTAATGCTTAAGGTGATGACATAAATTTATGGAAAAATTTCGAGTTTTAGCAATTTTTTATGCAGGGTGAGTTTTTTTGATGATCAGTATGGGGATATCTGAAACTAGCGAAGATACGATAGGAAAATAATTGCAGTTTTGTGGGCCCTATAACGCGCTTTGTGGATTTTTGAAAAACGTCATGGCTTACTGAATATTTTGAAAAAAAAAAACGAAATTTTGGAAATTTATTCCAGTCCATCTATAGCTTCGTTGTTTCTAATTTTAAATAAAAAGTGTAAATACCAAAGTTATAAGTAGGGAATTGTGTTCCCAATGCAGTTATCATGATCCTAATTTCCGCTACAGCTATGCCATCATTGTCCAGACATGATAACACAAACTTGTGTTCTTTAAATGGAAACCATAGTTATTTCCGTTATTTTTCTATATCAAGTATTATATCGTTGGAAAGGTCAACAAATGCCTGATCTTTTGAGACCATGGCCAACTTAAATTATATGAACTAGACGGATTAGAATAAAACGACAAAATTTTTTTTCCCAAATATCTATTTTTTTTCAAAAAACCACAAAGCGCGTTAAATTGGGCCCACAAAACTGCAATTCTTTCCAGATTTAACCCCTTTCTATCTCAGCTAGTTTCCGAAATTCCTATACTGATCATAAAAAACTCAACCTGTATACAGGGTGATTCAGTTTTATTCTACGAAAGTTCAACAGGTGAAAACCATAAAATATGACTATTTTGTTGTTTTAACGTTTAATTTTTTATTTGTTCAACCGTTGAAAATATTGGAACAAAATTTGGTATACAGCAGGCACTGATTGTCATTATTTAATATCATGTTTCACAAATAGCCAGTGGAGGAGATATGGGTATACAATACATTTCTTTTCTCAAGATAAATACTAATAAGCCCTCTACAAAATTTTCTATTGGTGTCATTCCTTCAAATTAAATATTTGTCTTCTCGCATTGTTCAAGTCTATAAAAGAAAATTCTGTATAGGGCCGTATTAGTACTTTCCCTGATAAAACAAAGGTACTGTATCATAACTCCGCCACTGGCTACTTGGGAACTTGATCAATGCATGTTCCAAATTTCGTTTGAATATCTTGAACTGTATCCTTATTACATTTTAATTTGTAATAATTTTGGAACACAAAATGTTAAAATCTCAAAGCTAATGGTATTTTTTATGCCAATAAGTAGCTTTGATGATTTCCAGAAAAAAAATATTGAGTTTTTATTAATTTTATTTGAAAAATAAACATTATAGAAACAATTCAAAATGCAGAAAATGGATAGATAATAACAGAATACTAATTATTAGAAAATATTTTGAAAATAAATCCTTTCCTAGCATTTTTATATATATTTTGTATTGAATATCGAAAAAGCGCTTTATCAGAAGAAAATAAAAACATCCGCCTCATTTATTAAAAAGAAAAATGACAACTAAAATTCTAAAATAAAAATTTTTTTGCCACTTTCTAAACTTAGGGATGCCAATTAATTTTACAAGAAAAACATACTATTATAATTAAGCAATAATCAATTGCTATATAGGGGCTATTACAACCTTGTATTACACGCATTTTTCCAATAAAAAAATCTACGTCCCGAAGTACCTACCACCATGACTTCTGTCTTAATTTACATCTATAACAACTTATTTTTAAAATCGGTTTTTCCTAAAAAGTTTTAAAAACAACCTAATTCAGTAAACTGGTTCTACATTATTAATACGGAGGAAGCGGCTCAAGTAGCAATTTCAAAAGATAGCGCCTTTATTTATTGATGGTTAACTAATTTTTATTGGTATTATTACAAAAATCTATTAACGAAACACACGTTGCTATCCAAAATTGCTCCTATGGTGATAAGCGGTTTTAAAATTTTATTCGTATAATATTTACAAATTTAGACGTAGAGGTATTATTAACATTAACTATATCGTGCTGTCCGACGGTAGACGATTTAGTTGTAAAGCGATTAACAATAATAAAGCTGCCTAAATTTTTTTATAAATTCCAAAAAACATATTTTCAAAGCGAAAACCATTAGCACCAAACCGTAGACTGTTCTTGGCAGCACAGCAGTTTTCAGTGGAGTAGAAAAACAAGATTGATAGCACTTGTCATTCGAAGAAAAATGAAACTGCTTTGGGAGAGTGCGCCTCACTAAAATAGTCAGTCCTTGGCGTTGCGTTACAAATTTCACTGCCAGAGATTATACAAACAGATAGTGCTCTATTTTCGGCCACCTAGCTGCTAGAAGTCAATTTTTATTACTAAGAAAAAGCGTAAATTTAAAACTACTCGACAAATTTTCAACATGAGTTTCATTGTCTACAAGTCTATAACTATAAAATTGTCATTACGGTATAATTCCGCAAAAATAGTCAAAATCTTTGAAAGTAATGACTTATTCGACGCCTTGGCAACGCCGCAAGCGCCGCTCGTACGTTGACAGTCGCTTCGGGTGCGTTCGGCAATGTCCGCACCGAGGCGCCAATCAAAAACGTCGCGTTAGATTCAAACGGACCAATCTAAAACCGCCACTATAACTGTCCGTATTATAAACTCTGCGCATCTCCCCTTGAACTCCGCGATGTACCGTTAGCACTTTGCGCCTCTGTGGCGGAATTTTTTAATTGCAGTAGAATATAATATTTCACTGCCAGAGATTATACAAACAGATAGTGCTCTATTTTCGGCCACCTAGCTGCTAGAAGTCAATTTTTATTACTAAGAAAAAGCGTAAATTTAAAACTACTCGACAAATTTTCAACATGAGTTTCATTGTGTACAAGTCTATAACTACAAAATTGTCATTACGGTATAATTCCGCAAAAATAGTCAAAATCTTTGAAAGTAATGACTTATTCGACGCCTTGGCAACGCCGCAAGCGCCGCTCGTACGTTGACAGTCGCTTCGGGTGCGTTCGGCAATGTCCGCACCGAGGCGCCAATCAAAAACGTCGCGTTAGATTCAAACGGACCAATCTAAGACCGCCACTATAACTGTCCGTATTATAAACTCTGCGCATCTCTCCTTGAACTCCGCGATGTACCGTTAGCACTTTGCGCCTCTGTGGCGGAATTTTTTAATTGCAGTATTGTTCTGTTTATTATCAGAGGCCAGACGGTGGCGTCTCGCTCGCCAGCGTTGAACAGAAGGAGAGCGCCGCGCTTTTGTGATGCCTAACCCTGTATGTACCCCTCACTTACGTGATTCAGCATACGGGAAAATTACGGATGAGGCAGATAGCTCGGAGAGATAATATTAATAAAATTCATGAGCCTGGCGTGGTCATTAAATCATAGCTTCTTGCGTTTCTAATGGTTTTTAATTGTTGGTTGGAAGGAGATGCGTCCAGATATATATTGACGAAATATTGTCAGGGGTTTGAAACAGAAAGAAAGCTTGGCAGTACCTACCACAAATACTTACATTTTCTTATCATCAATCATCAGTTTTCTAGATGTTATGTGAACACAAATGTACCCAAATCGTCAGAGATGTTATATGGGGGTTAATGAAACCCTAAAATATAATATTAAAAAAAAATCTTACGCCACTAGTGGTTTATTTTAAAATATTCACGGTTCAGACTGGCCTGCAAGGTTGGAGATTCTATTTTTATTTTTGTGGCGAGAGTATACGGATGACTTCAGTTGTTAGAATTCCAACTGATAATGGCAGAATGATAAATTTGTTTTAGTTTACAGAATTTTTTCGAGACAAGATAATTTTTCTCACGCAAACAATCCATAAGTAACTGAATTTTAGCTTGTTCTATACAAATATTGGAAAACAGCTAATTTCCATCTGTATTAGCACACGTCTATTCTGTGGTATTAGTAATAATGTAAAATAGTTTTTTTCAAAATAAAAATACAAAAAACTAAAAAAAAAAGTTTTTCTCTTGGTGTTTTTTTACTTTTTTCTACACTTTTAACTTATGCCTATTAAAAAACATAAACAATATTAAATTTTAGTAAGTATTTTCAATAAAGAGCACCCTGGATATGTGGATACCAATCAATTTTCAATTTTTTTCAAATCAAAAGGAGGATGGTCTTTATTGAAAATACTTTCTAAAATTTAATATTGATGCCTGACGAATTGCCTAAACCTGACACATGTTTTATTAAATTGAAAAATAAGCTAATGAGCAGATATAAATCCATTCTATTGAAATATTTATGTTGGTAGAAGTCATAGTTAATGTTCCTAAGTTTCTCTATTTTTACTGGCTTGTCAATTTATAGAGGTTATATTTATTGTGGTTTCTTAGCGAAATTGTTTAGTACAGCCCTGTAAAAAATAGTGTGTAATTGCTTGTTTTTAGTGTTGATTGTTCGACTGTCTTAATTGTTGTGGCTTATATTTCTAAACAAAAAAGGTAAAATAATAATTTAGGACTATTTCAAGTTTTTGAATATTTTGGTTGGGGTGTCTGTTATTGGCTTATGTTATGTTTATGCTAAGCCAATGCCTGACATAGGTGTCAGTCACTGGGAAAACCACAAGTCATGCAAAAATGATCTCTAAAGACCTCGGAGTACTGTCTTCAAGAGCATCAAAACATGTACCTATAGATTTGTCACTCAAGCCATGTTTTATTCTTGTCGAAAGTGCTGAATATCTACATTGATCTGCCTAGATCCATAATCCAATACACAACTTCGTCCTCAACATTTTGGTATTTATTTATAAAACTTTTCTGCAGAGTTGCAACTTCCCTAATGCGACAAATAATGAAAGCACTTATGTTTTACAATTTATATATAGCAAAGTCATCAGAGATATAATAATTATGTTAATATTATCTCTTTATTATATAATATTATAATTAAAATACACAATACACATGTTGAAAATATATTAAATTGTGTACTAAGCCTGGTTGCATAGAAGGAAAACTGTGGCAAGCGCAATAGATTTGGCAACGACGCGGCAGGGTCAAACGTCTGTTTCTTTACACACGCCTTGTTGTAGTGCGTCGGGTACAGGTTAAATACGCTCATAAACTCTTTACATTTGTTTAAATATCAAACTATTATAGTGAATAGTGATGGTGCTACAAATACTTTATCAAACCGAACTTTCCACTGGTGGGCGATATATTTACGGATCAGCTGTGCACCACTACAGGGTCTTGTCAAATTAAATTCAATTAGGTATTCAAAATAAGTTCAAAGATGTATAGTTAAGAAACGACTCTATAGAGAATTTATTATGCGGTCTGTCATCTCAGGGATAGAGAAAAAACAGTAGGATGTTTAGAAAAAAAAAGAGAAGATAGTGGGAAGAAAGGAGGGAGGGGAAGAGAAGAACAATAAATAGAAAACAGATAGAAAATAGTAAATGTAAATAAAAACAGTTGGAGCTAAATGAAATGGGAATACATTTACGAGAATCAATATTATAATAGAAAAATAAAAGAAATAGGTAAATAAAAGCGAACATAATTTGTAATAACATCTGTGATATATTATGAACAAATAACAATTTCCAAATTTGGAAACCAAAAGTTTTCTACTCAAGAATAAGTTACTATATGTTCCAGAAATGAGAATATGTATGAATAAATAAACATGTTTACATACAATAATCACTTGTGTTTTCCTTTTTAAAAATTGCTGTGACAATTTTTATAGGGTGTCAGGTTTTGGGCTTATCAGATTCAGGCTAAGGGTCTAGTCAAAAATCACTATGTCAGCTATGGATAAAAAATATAAATTTTAAAATGTTGTTTATAAAAATATATTGCAGATTTATTTGGGCTGTTAGTAATTATTTTATAGATTCAAATTTGATAAATCAATCCTTAGGTTGTCAGGCACTGGTAGAAGTTTACGTTAATAAAAATAAATTAAAAGTAAAAAAATATTTTTAAAAAAAGCTTTTATTTAAATGCGCTAAAAAGAATAAAATAATCTTTTCTTTTAAAACTTTTACTATCAACTTATAACGTCATTCCACAATTTATATGATATAAAAGCTTGTCGCGAGATTTAAGTAGTGGTATTTACTTAGTTTGAAAACTTAAATCTCGCGACAAGCTTTTATATCATATAAATTGTGGAATGACGTTATAAGTTGATAGTAAAAGTTTTAAAAGAAAAGATTATTTTATTCTTTTTAGCGCATTTAAATAAAAGCTTTTTTTAAAATTTTTTTTACTTTTAATTTATTTTGTAATTTTTAGTTTGGCCAGGTGTCTGAGTCTATTCATCTCAGTTAACGCATCATTGTTGCAAGGTCGTTTGCCGGTTAGTTTAAAACAGTCTAGCTCTTCAATGAGGAGACCTTCTAATGACCATCTTGGGTGTTCCGCCATGTTGGATTTAGAATGACGTCACACATATAATCATGCATTGTCATCCAAATTAAACGTGTGTACAAAATTTCAGCTCGATCGGTTGAAATTTAACTAGTCCGCCATCTTGAGTGTTCCGCCATGTTGGATTTAGAATGACGTCACACATATAATCATGCATTGTCATCCAAATTAAACGTGTGTACAAAATTTCAGCTCGATCGGTTGAAATTTAACTAGTCCGCCATCTTGAGTGTTCCGCCATGTTGGATTTAGAATGACGTCACACATATAATCATGCATTGTCATCCAAATTAAACGTGTGTACAAAATTTCAGCTCGATCGGTTGAAATTTAACTAGTCCGCCATCTTGGGTGATCCGCCATGTTGGATTTAGAATGACGTCACACATATAATCATGCATTGTCATCCAAATTAAACGTGTGTACAAAATTTCAGCTCGATCGGTTGAAATTTAACTAGTCCGCCATCTTGGGTGATCCGCCATGTTGGATTTAGAATGACGTCACACATATAATCATGCATTGTCATCCAAATTAAACGTGTGTACAAAATTTCAGCTCGATCGGTTGAAGATATCTGCTTCAAAATTGAGTTGCAAGATTCCACCCGAACAAATTACATACATACATACATACATTGCAAGTTAAATAAAAGCTTTTAATATCGTTCATTACACGTCCAAATATACTATTCATGTCCTTTTTCACTTCGTTGCACCGAATCTTCAATAAGCCTCCTTGCCAAATTCTCCCGGCAACAGGTGGTGGCATTTTCTTTATCACCTTCTATATATATAATCTTGCCAGTTCGACCGGCGCATTAATTTATTAATAAATTGCCTGATAAGTGGGGCAGGCGGCCCCCTTTTCAGTCTCCGCGACTTTCTCGAGAGAAAACCCACTCCCAAACGGAAAAAAATACACTCCGGTTTCGAAATGTTACGGAACCTGAGCTAATCCCCAAACAGAATGAAGTCGTACGGCCGAGGATTTAGACAATTTCGAGCCGTCAATCAGTTGGAGTGCATAATAATTCCACCATTGCCTAATCCCGACCCATAATCTTGGTAGGCCGGTCGTTCGACGCTCCGTGGCCCGCTAGATAATGCAGATATCTTCCATTCCGTCTAGAGTGCCGTCGACGGTCGACGTTCGTTTTTTTCGGTGCGCTGTCATCGGCCTGCTCTGATTTTTCCCTCATTAGACCAGTTTCGAGCAATGCGGCGAATGCCGGCCGATTTTTCAGGCGGTTCGAACATTATTTATAAATTCCGATGGAAGTCGTCGTATTATACGAGCAAATCATAATTATTAGTTGATAGTAGTAACGAGCACGACGTGAGGCAAGAAATTGAAAAATTGTAGTGGCGTGTTGCAATGATTTTAGGCCAGCTCGAGAGTTTTTGAAGATACAGAGGCACTTGTATTAAGTAGGTACTTCAAGAAGTGATGTACGATTGCTTTAAGCATATTAGAAATGACTCAGTATTTGAAATAAGACGAAAGCAGTGTTTTGGTTGTATGTCATAAAGCAGAATACATTTTTATCTTTTTTGTTTTCCCATCACCTCAGATGCTAGCCATTATCAATTCACAGTAATGCCCTTCGGGCTAAAAAACGCGCCTATAGCTCCTTGCAGAAACTAATGGCTGGATTTATACAAAAATGCGTGTTAGTGTATCTGGACGATATAATCATCTACTCAGAGACATTTTTTCATCTTTTTTGTTTTCCCGTGGCACGAAATGTGAATCTCCCTGTACATTATTAATATGTAGATCAGTTTCTGTAATATGTATGGCAGAACTAGTTAATTTAAGATGACCAGCGCACAGGTGCTGCTATGCCTCGCCTCGTTCAGACAAACCTTTTTTTATCGTACAATGTTGCATGCATAGTACACAGAGGTCTTCTCTGTGATAGCAGTGATGTAACAGATACATTTTTTTTCGGTATCTAGGTACCGATACAGATATTGTCTGGCAGATGTATCTAGATACAGATAGCGATACATTTTTTCCATAGTCTCTGTTCAGATACAGACACGTTAAAAAAGTATCTGGATACTTCCAGATACTTTCAGATACTATCAGTTAATTAAGAAAATTTCAGACCTCATAAGGCAATCAATATATGTACTTACCTACTTAGATATTTATGAAACAAGTGTGTGTGTAGGTAAAGTAGAACTGTTTAGACGAATGTGAAGTTTAGATTGTCACTAATCAAAACAAGTTGTGGGTTAGTAGTTTATCGTTTACGTCACTCCAAAATGAGCACTGAGTAGGTACTTTATGTACGGTATTTTAGAAAAATCACAAAATCACACCTCATTTTATTATTTGTATTGTTTATTTTTTAAAATTAAATATAGGCACCTGGCACGCCTTGGCATCTTGGCTAAAAAAACGTATCTAGTATTTAAGTATCTAGATACTTTCAAAAGGATCTAGATACTAAAGCAGATCCTGATTTTTGTAGGTTTCTAGATAAATATCTAGGTACATTAAAAGTATCTAGATACAGTATCTAGATACATGTATCTCGATACATTACATCACTGTGTAATAGTACTATGCCGGATCAATAAAAATGTGTTTTGCATACGCCTTGTTATTGTTGTGATTTCGACAGAAGTTTTATCATTCCCTTCTTCTTCTCTTTTTATATTGGGCTGTCTATCTCCAGAAAATTTAACCAGGTCCCATTTTCACACCAATCCTCTTCTTACAATGTTATGCTATTCTCACCCCCTTACAAAGCAAGATCACAGGGACTCTTTAAAATAAGGGTACCCAGCATGTCACAGTCTATCACATAGGAAAAGTGAAGCCTTGAGGGGAAGTTTGTTTTCTGTATACTCCAAGGAGACCTCATAAGTGGGCTGTAACAAGGTTATGTTATATGTCAGTGCCCAACTGCTATCAAGTTTTATGTGACATGCCAGTGCCATAGATTCCAAAGGAGGCAAAATATTTCCCATCATAATTCACAATTTTTAAGTTTTCTAACTTTCAAGGTAATGCGGCCGCCTGTAGTAGTCCCAATAATTGCAACCAGATTTTTCTTGTCTCACCTTTAGTAATCCTACAATTCCCATTACGTGGGCATTACGTATAAGTAAGTAGTTCAAAACAAAAATGGTATTTCCTAAATTTTAAATTATTAAGCAGGTAGCTTCAGTCAGGTCTTTTTTTAAACAGTTTTTATCTACAACTATAAGTTTATTTTACGTTTGTGAGGTACCTACCTTGGGAGAGAAATAAAATTACAAAAATTTTATAATGAGCACCGAGAAAAACTACATGATTAGAACTAAGTACAAGACCTAATCTTATTAGTCCATCCCGAAATCTGTGAACGTTCTTTGGGTAGATACATTCGACAAGGGAAGACAGTTCAAGTACATATTACAAATGGATTCAGGAACCTGGTAACAAGGTGCAATAGCGACAAATTCTTAAATAAGCAAAATCGGCACAGACTTACCATACTTATATTACTTAAATTCCTGGAAATAATTGCAGGAAACCAAATTCAAATATAAAATAAATTTGATTCATTTGGCACTTGCCATATTCTGTGTTTGTTGACAGAACATTGTCAAGTCTAATTTTTAGAAATCATGGAAACCATTATTAATTTTTACTAACAATCAGAGTACCTGTTATATTCATAGATTCTCCAATAAAATGGCGTACTTGGCATCATTGAGACCATTAGAATGGGGAAAGAAACGGCCTCACTTTGGAAAGTATAATGCTGGGTCCCCTTACTTTAAAGGGTCCCTGCAAGATCATAAAGAAAACTAGGGTAAACGTGTCTCAAATTAAAACATTTCACACTTTCTGTCACAAAACATAACAGCTTAGGTTGCTTTCTATGACAATTCTGTCGGTATTGAAAGGCGATATAAAGTATAGCGTTTACAATGCAGCCCGGTATTTTCTGCTCACCCTGTAGGCCCCGTGCTCCAGAAAGCTTCTTCTTCTTCTGTTGGAAGAGGGGCCCAGCGCCCCGCTGCGATACACGTGTCGGCCCCGGTGGCGGGAAGACACTTTATAATTTTGACACCGGCCCCCAGCCGAATCCGTTACTTTCCGCCTTTTTTCTCTGCTTTGCATATTTCCGATATTTATTATGGTCGCGGTCGAACGTTCAGGGGAGTCGATCGATAAGTCTTTCGGACGCGGGAACCTTTCTTGATTAACTTGTGGCAAACAAACGACAAACTAAAATATTATATAAATACAAACCACATAAATAGTTATTTCCATTTTAAACTTTGACTACACTGATGTGGGGTAGATTGTGAGTAATAATATTCATAATTTCCATTGTTTAGTTACTAAAAATGACAATAAATGATAAATATAAAAGTTAGAATGCAGCGAAAATTAAAAAAAATAAATAAAAAAGTTGGTCGTTGCGTGGGAGTTGAACCCGTTCTCTAAACAGGTGCTTGTCAATTCTAACTATTAGGCAGCTCTTATTTGACACTATACTAAAATCAAATAACTCTTACGCCTGATGTAAACAAGAACGTGTGCGTTGAGATAGTCGCCAGAGTTCAAAACAACAATAAAATTACTTGTGGCAGTGTCTAAATAGCTGAAAACAACAAGATAAAACCGCATAAATACACTTTTGCGATCGAGTGTTGCCAGGCGTGCTGATATTTTATGGCCTATTGACCAATCGCCTTGTTTCGCGGAACGTCATCGACCACGTGCTTTTATTTACGCCAGGCGTAAGAGATACTTGATTTTAGTATAGGAAAATACAGGATGATTTTTTAAGGTCTACCACCGCGATTTTCTCGCTTATTTTGCGCCCTACAAAAAAAGCGTAAGAAACAAAAATGTTGCAATTTTGGACAGCTAAATTGTGCTGCAAAAGAAATCGGCATTCATGGCCAACTTGTCGCGCAATATTAAAAAAACCTCAAATTGAGCAAAACTATTAATAGCCGTGGAATGTTTATTTTAAGAGACAGAGGAAAACTTTTATATTGAAAATTGATGGCACTGAGAAGCTTTATCCATCCACGTAGTCAGATAGTTTCAGCAAATTACACAGGGTCTTCGGCTCTCTTGAGGCCATGAAAATTTTTGTCGATTTAAAGTTTTTTTAGTACACCGCGAAAAGTTGGGCATGGAGGCCCATTCCTTTTTTAAAGTCGCTTCGCTGACCAAAATTGCCATATTTTGTTTTCTTACATATTTTCTGTGCGGCCTAAAATAAACGAGAAAATCGCTTAATAAGAAATAAACAAAAAAAATTTCATAGCCTCAAGAGAGCCGAAGACCCTGTGTAATTTGCTGAAACTATCTGACTACGGGGATGGATAAAGCTTCTCAGTGCCATCAATTTTCAATATAAAAGTTTTTCTCTGTCTCTTAAAATAAACATTCCACGGCCATTAATAGTTTTGCTCAATTTTAGTTTTTTTTAATATTGCGCGACAAGTTGGCCATGGATGCCGATTTCTTTTGCGGCACCACTTAGCTGTCCAAAATTGCCACATTTTTGTTTCTTACGTTTTTTTTGTAGGCCGCAAAATGAGCGAGAAAATCGCGGTGGTAGACCTAAAAAAATCATCCTGTATATGAACTGAACTACACAAATAGTTATTTACATTTTAAACTTTGACTACACTGTGGAGTAGATTGGGAGTAGGTAGTAATATTCACATAAACCCATAAACATTAAGTATATAAAATTCGAATTAAAGCAATAAATAAATTTGATCCATTCTCATATACATCATTATACCATATCGTTGTTGAATTTTAGAGCTGCGACAATGCCAAGCATATTAAATTTTTTAAAATCATTTTACATTTTCTGAGTTATTTTTTAATTGAAACATATGTTTTAATTTAATCTGAAATATTGGACAAATTTGTTAAACGTTCTTTGTAGAAATTACTTTTTATAGTTATATCGGTCGTTAAATTATGATTGCAAAAAATGCATGCAGACATTATAAATTTTAACAACGTTATTTGCCCGAAAATTAATAAAATTCTCTCTCATATAAATATGCGTTGTTGTGGCGTTCGTTCTGTCAGATGTCAAAACCATGGGCGCCTGCGATTGTCGCCGTTTTGAGCCGGTATTTTGTTAATGAGACGGTCCGCCACATAGGCGGCTATGGCTGCTCCCTCGGTTCGCAGACAAATGACTGTCGCGGTGATTTACGACGTTGCCGTAGCTCCGTACCACCGAAAATAGAAGCGTGTCAAAATCCAGGTACGATTGATGATGTTGGGGAGTCAGTGGCTTGCGAATTTTGTAGCAGGAAGGGGATAAAATGCACAAAATAACATTGGCAATATTTGTGGCTGACCATTGAGTAAATGAATAAAATTATTCCTTTACTCAATGGGCTGACATGAGATCTAGTTACCCGTGAAAATAAATATTCAATGATAGCGTTATGACGTTAGTGATGACATCCCTATTGGAATTTTGGAAATGGGGTTACCTAAACAGGTGAGTTTACTCAACAGCTCCGCAAAATGTGTAGTATAATACTAAAAAATGAGAATACCTACTTGAAATATTAGGTTAAATGTTGAAGAATGTGCGTTGTTGTTTGTTGTGAAAAGTAGGCGTAAATACTATAGGTATTCACTGAGCATTTATTGTATTGTAATAGCACGACATTTTATTATTTAGTTTTTAGGATAATTGCTATGGCATTGCATTATTTATTATTAGGTACTATATTACTATTAATTTTTCTAAATTTCTTATAGTTAATGCAGAACAAACTGACAAGTGTGACATATCAAATTAAATGGGATATTTTGCTTTATAAAAAAACGCGTAAATATATATATTTTTAATAATTTAATTTTTATCCCAAGAGAGACCAAAGTTAGTCAATATCTAATAGATATTTCAAAACTGATATATAGTTGTATTCTCACAGTTGTTGCAAACAATTTTCATATTAAACTTTTTTCTGTACCTCTATAAATAAAAAAGTTACAGCGGTTTAAAAATTTTGAATTTGAAATTGAAAAAATTCCACTATCTATTTAATTCCGATATGAAATCAGTCGAAATGCAGCAAGTATAATAAGACTTGTCCCGACGTCACTAGTATCAGATGATTGTATCAACCAAATAATGAGGGAAACGTCTCATAGTATAGGTAGCACGCAGGGCGGTTCGTTTATTTCGAAAAAAGTTACCCTCTATAAAAAGTTTTGCTTGCTCTTAAAATAAGAGAGATAGAAATAATTATCATTTTTTGTGAGTAAACTGCCTTTATTTGTGAAGATATGGAAAAAAAAGTTATTAGGAATGGTTAATTAACAATCTATAAGTTTTAAACATATTTAAAAGTAATTCAGATAAACTTCTTCTGATCTCGTCTAAGGATAATAAAGAAAAGGCGTCTCTAACCTTGTCCTTTAATCAAAGTAGGCCGATTTTTCTGAAAATTGGCACTATGACTATTAGCTTTCAAAATGGAAAGATTGAATTTAACAAAATTTGAACACCCTATTTCAAGAAAACCAATGCTGTTTTGATCAATGTCCAATTGGTATTTTTTTCCTTATTTTGAATGTACAGTCGATCTGTAACGTTTGAAAGGGGTAGGTAAAAATTTTATGTTTCGAATGTTGAAGTTAACAGGTATTTTGGGCAATTTCAACGCAAACGATTGTTTTTATGGTTATGAAACAAGAGTACACTTTTGTTGCAAAATGAAAAGATACACTGAAATGATGAACCTGCAAGACCAAAAAGATAACCTCAAAAAAGTTTAAGCAAAACAATTAATGGGCTCTCTGTAAATGAATAAACTACCCTAAGGCGTCTTCTAGTAAGTAGATAACACATACCAAATTTCAAATTTTTAAGTAGCGTTGTTATTGAGATATAAATAAAAAAAATACTTTTGGGTCATCTTGTAGACTCGAATAACTTTTCAAGGAAAGACCAAATCGAAAAATTTTATATGAAAGGCCCCCTTTAAGACCACCTGCCGAACACCCCTTTAAAGTATTTACTGTACATTCTGGCTCACCCTGTACAGTAGAGGATATACAGTGCCCGCCAAAAAGTCTGCACCATATGGGAAAATTTTTAGTAAATAACTTACGGAAAATTTGTTTGCGGCATCAGGTTTTGCTTGCTCTAGAACCAAAATTGACATAATCAAATGTTGTGACGTAGTCTTTTTTATATGTCAAATTTGACATTAATGAAAAAAATGTCCGAAAAATGGGCTTATTTAACAGAATTTCGAAAAAAGTCATAAGAAAAATATGTTTCTTTCGCAATTTTATACTCCTGTGCAAAATTTCAAGAGCCTACTACGATTTTCATATTTTGCCCTTTGTTGCCCTTTTCCGTATTTGTTAATCCATAAAAGTCTATCCTATGTAATTTAAAACACGCATTGACTGAATAGATACTGCACAATACTTAGTTTACGGCCTAAATATCCTTCTTTTCCTATTTTTTGCAAAAAAATTAAAATGAGGGCTTGTTGAAGAAGCACGCTTGGTGCAAAACTGATCTCATTTTTACAGATAAACACATAAATTCGATTTACAAACTTCCTTCTATAGCAAATGGTTGTAAAAACACACAAATATTTCTTTCATGCTGATCTGATCAGAAATATCTAGAAAATTTAAAATATTGTGTCCAATAATATCCAACAAAGGGCAAAATATGAAAATCGTAGTAGGCTCTTGAAATTTTGCACAGGGGTATAAAATTGCGAAAGAAACATATTTTTCTTATGACTTTTTTCGAAATTCTGTTAAATAAGCCCATATTTTTCGGACATTTTTTCATTAATGTCAAATTTGACATATAAAAAAGACTACGTCACAACATTTGAATATGTCAATTTTGGTTCTATAGCAAGCAAAACCTGATGCCGCAAACAAATTTTCCGTAAGTTATTTACTAAAAATTTTTCCTATATGGTGCAGACTTTTTGGCGGGCACTGTATAAGTTGTAATTGTATTCCTTTTCAAATTCGCTGTGTACGACACTGCGTCCCCGTCAAAGCCGTGGCCAAAGCGCGTTTATAAATGAGCCCGCTACCGAACAAATTTTTCTGTAATTTCAGAGTGATTTATTCTGTTTGGTGTTCTGCTAGCACCGCTTCGGAAACAATGAATTAACTTCGGATTTGTTAGCCAGATGTAACGCATAAATAACTGGTGGGATCCCCCTTCTCTCCAATTTCTTCTTTTTTTTGTATACCAAGAGGACCTATAGACCGTCAGATAGTGACAGAGGTAAGGATTGAAAACTACATCGATGTTGAGTAGAATGAAGCGAAATTTACTAGTGGCTTCTGGGGATGACATCTGCAAAATTCGATTTTCTTTAACAGTTTAACAGAAATAAAAGGTGTCTGTTGCCCATATTTTAACGCAAGCCGTGTTCACTAAATGATTAACTAATGGAAGCTGTCACTATCTGACGTTGTGCTAGGGAAGATAACAAGGTGGTGTTTTGGAAGCTGCTCATTGCGGCACTGGCAATTTTTCCTTGTGCCTCTCTCGTCGATTTTTCATTGTAGAAACGCTTCCACACACGCCAGGGCAGCGAGCGGCGACGGTAGTCGCCTCAACATAAATAACAGTGGCAGCAGGACATTCGTTTTAATTTAGGTGCTTCGCTCGGCGCCATTTATCAAATTAATTTGCGTATACGAGTAATCTATTGCGACGATTTCCTGCGTCTGCTAAAGTACCGCCACTGGTGCGATGATGTCGATTTATATCGATTGTAATAAAGTCGGATTTTATATGGTCAAAAAAAATCGCACTAGTGACGCCACTGCACGGGCGTAGCCAAGGGGGGGGGTTTCGGGGGTTCAAACCCCCCCCGAAATAAGCAAAATATTACCTAATATTATACCGAAAAAATACGAGGAGTGAAGAGTTAAATTATTATTACGTTTGAATATATTATGTAGCAATAGTAGCGCCTAGCGCCATCTTTTGACGAGAGGCAGACGCAGTTGCAGCCGAACTATTTTGTATTGTAGGGACACCTTGCGTTGTTTCTCGATTATTCGCCACGCCCCTAGGTCGAAATGAGCGGAACTTTGTGGAAGTTCGTGGAAGTTTCTGGACGGCTACTGGGCTGCTATATAAGCGGCGCCGCGGCGCGTGACCGCGCTTACGGCAGTATTATTCCATGCGAACTCGAAGCGAATAAAAGTGAAAAGTGGTGAACGAATAGTGAAGAGAATTAAGTGTACCGTGTAAGTGAGTAATTTTAGTGCACTGTTATTCGATGACCTTGTTAAGGATAGATACGTGAATCATTATTACTGTCGAAAAATGGAGGGGAAAAAAAGGAAGGGTGATAAACATAAAGGTATGGACTACTGGAAAAAGTGGTGTAGTTAAGGTCAAGGGGTTTCTAATAAAGAAACAAATTTAGATTTAGCTATCAAAGCTTCAGCTACCTGCATGCTGATAAGAAGACTGCCTACCCCGAAATCTAGTTTGGAATGCCTAGATATGTGCGATAAAAACCTTTATCCTAATATTTACACATTACTACAAATCTTGGCTACCATTCCTGTATCCACTGCTACCCCAGAAAGGTCTTTCTCGAGCCTAAAGAGACTGAAAAACTATTTACGAAACACTACAAGTGAAAACAGACTTAATGGTTTGGCTCTAATGAACATTCACTATGGAACAGAAATTCATGCAGATGAAGTAGTGGATATATTTAAAAGAAAAAGCCGAAGATTTCTTCTTTAATGGTTTTAGATTTAGCGCAGAGGAACGAAATTAATTTATCCATTTCATTTAAAGTTAAGAACTTTATAAATATGTCGTAGTTTTTCGGATGAATATATAGATATTAAATTTCATGTAAGTATATTTTTGTTGTTTTATTTACTTCTCAAACTAAACCCCCCCCCCCCAAAACTAAATCCTGGCTACGCCCGTGCGCCACTGTATAGTGTTCTACGATGGGAACCGGTCAAAGTACGACGCGACGTCCCTTTATAGTATCACAAAGTATATCTAGGTACGTCTGATCGTGTGGGTACCACGCAGAGCAGCTTGTTTACATTTATTTAATATTGGGTATAAATAGACCGTACTTAATATTATAATAAACCTCGTTGTCTCTCATTTGGAAGAAAGCACGCATAATATCTGTAAATATTACAAGCTTTTATTTAACTTCACCTGTTAGTATGTATGTGTACGTCGAATCTTGCAAGCTGAATTAGAACCACTTCCTGACATCCGATTGAGCTGAAATTTTGCATGCACCTTTAGTTCCGATGACAATACAATATGCAATACTCGATATTGTAATACTTTCAAAATGGCCGCCGCTCCAAGATGGCGGATTACCTATTTGATAACCAACAGGGTATCAAATGAAAGGGCTCGACGGGTAGAAAACAATAAGGTGAATGACTTCATACGAAATCCAAGGTGGCGGCCGTCCCAAGATGGCGGTCTAAATTTCTTTACCTCCCTCCTGACATGGGAATCAAAAAGGTACTAAAAAGCACGAAATAAAATTGAAAGTAAAAAAATTTAAACAAGCTTTTATTTAAGCCATACCGTTAAGATAATTCAATTCCAAATTGCGACAAGTTTTTGCAAATTGAAAAGCTTGTCGCGCGAATTGTAAAGAAAAATTTTTTTATTCGCTTTAGTACATGGCTTAAATAAAAGCTTGTTTTTAAAAAGGTTTTTTTTTATTTTCGATTTTTCAGATTTTGATAGAAATATAATATAGGTATTATGTACTATCTATACCTATACAGTACAGAAAACATTATCAAAATGTTCACGTACCTAATAGACGAAAAATATTTTTTCGTTGTTAAAAGTCTTGAATTTTGGTTATATTTGTTTGTTTGGGAAAGGTTTTGAAAGGCCATATATCTTTTGAGCGTTTTTTCATCTTGTTTAAAGAGAAAAGTAACACCATTTGATAACAAAACTATGATTTTACGTTTTGAACACTGTATACACTCGTAAAATTGTAGCATTTTTCAAATTTTGCATAAATTTTTTGCACATTTTTTTATTAACGAAAATATTATTTTAGGCAGTAAGTATAGGTAATAAAATTTGTGTCACTTTACAATTCAAAGTAAATTCAACATTTTTTTAGAACAGAATACCGACCACTGCCTTCTAACATAGTTGGCCATTTTTTTTAAGTATGAAATATCCGGAAATTTCAAATATCTATTCAAGAACATTTATTTATTACATCGAAATCAGCTTATCCATCAACTTGTCCCTATTTGCACGTCTCACGTCGGTTGACTTAAAGGCTTAATAATAGTTTTGCAGACATTTCCGCCTGCCATCAGAAGTGCAGCGTCTTTCGCGGATTTTCTGTTTTAATCCACTCTGACGTAAGTCATTTGAAAGAGGCCAACAGCGTCTCGCCTCAAAAAATAATTCTAATCGTTTATGCAGCATTTGGCCCAACGAAAGTGCAAAACAAAACCCCCAAATATCGAATTTCTCACCCACAGATGTCACGCCAGCAACACCAAACTTTTATCAAAAGTGGTCGTGTGCCTTCCAAGCAGTGTCAGGTAGCTACAAAGAGGATTAAATGGGTACCTCCGGATTGTGTCCGTACATTTTCCTTTTCCCTATCTGAAAAAACATCTGCCGGACCTCCACCGTTTGGAAGAATGAAGATATTCTGGTCGGGAGATTAGGTACTTTGAAGTGGCATTAGTGCTTTTAGTGAGCTTAAACGGTGAATATTCATAAGCTACTACACCTTGCCTCGGCCACACCAGTCGAGTGCCTTAACTCTGGGACACCCTGTAATAGTCAGTCAGATAACTATAATATATGTACCAAAGGATTAATGAAGGAACCCTATACAAGGGGCTATATAGGGACTGTTTTGTGGCCATCGTAAAACCTACCAGGTATTCTACGTATAGGCAACCCACAATACATATTCCGTGTTTATTCCTTCGTTTTTTCGTTGCCTAGCCGCGGTATCTCGCGTCGTTTCTTCACACAGTCTCCGCAACCCGTTATAGCCTGGCTTACATTGATTTTACGCCGCATTTAGCTTGTCTCGGTACAAAAAAAAACAACAAATAGTCGCCTACCCAGACGACGCCATTACAATGAAAAAATCGATGTAAATCGACGCTTGTTCCATTTCAGTCACCACGGGCATAGCTTGGGCTCTAATATGGCTATGCCACCGAGTAGAAACTGAATTTTACATTGGCCCAATCAGAGATCGGTAGGATTCCTGCATATATAGGCGAAGAGAGAAAAAAGCCAGCGAGAGGTGTACAGAGGTTTTTTTAGATGTTGGCGAATATAGAAAACGTGCTGTCGATAGGTAATTATTGAGTGTTTTCAGTGGTTTTCCTTTTGTACATAACATTCTATGCCCCTTAATTTTTTTTTTCAATTTAAAAAAAAATGTAAATATTAGATTGTATAATATTTTCTTGCGAATGCATTCAGAAAAACAAATGAATGTCGCGTTTCTTTGAAAAATCTTAATAAACACAAGAGTAATTTTATTTTTTACAAAAGCCGTCCTCCTTTTACAGTTTTAAGTGATCTCAAATGGATTCCGAATCACTTTGAGGTCACATCAGCTGACATCGAGTGTTCCTTTTACAAATGTTCAGTCGATTATGAAGTGATCAGTTTACGCAGCAAATCGATTTTTATGTAATTTGTGTTTGTTTTGAGTGTTTCTGGGCTTAAGATGGTGACAAATATTTAAAAATTCATTCAAGGGTTAGATTATAGATAACTGTTCCATTTACCAATAAAAAATCATGTCACTGTCAGATCACTTCATGTTCATTTCACTTCAAAATCACTTGTGCAAAAAGTCAAAAGGAGGACAACTTATACGCCAACCAACAAATATAAAACAATTTAAATTATCGGACCTCTGTCAACAAAGTCACTGTCACAATCTTCTCAAGCTTACAAGCCCTGTGCAAACATGTGGCAACGCCGCAGCGGGACGGTTCAACGGGTCTATGCAGTATAGAGCAGTCTGCACTTTGGCTTAGTTTATCTTTTCTAATAAATGTTCAACCCTCTTTTTAATTATAATTAGATACATTTGTGAACTTTGTTTCAATAATTGGGCATATCTAAGTAAGTAAATACGTTTGTTTAACAGACAATAAAAGCAGTAACCAGTAACAAAATATACACAGAAATATAAGTATTTATAATAAGTACGATTCCTGGTGTGGATAGGTACATTTTCGACAAATAATATGGTCAATTTGGGCAAATAGAGGGGACTACATTTTATTGTAAGTCGAATTTTTGTGAGAATTTTTCGCAAAGTGCGCCATGATGTTTACCTATCATAATACATTAACATTAGATAAAGAAACTTTTGCGACAATACTAAACAATGGTTGGATTGTTAGAAAGCTCCTTTAATTTTAAAGGGTACTTTAGTTTGTCTATGCAATTGGCCCTTAACACGGGCGTAGCCAGGATTTAGTTTTGGGGGGGGGGGGGGGTTTAGTTTGAGAAGTAAATAAAACAACAAAAATATACTTACATGAAATTTAATATCTATATATTCATCCGAAAAACTACGACATATTTATAAAGTTCTTAACTTTAAATGAAATGGATAAATTAATTTCGTTCCTCTGCGCTAAATCTACAACCATTAAAGAAGAAATCTTCGGCTTTTTCTTTTAAATATATCCACTACTTCATCTGCATGAATTTCTGTTCCATAGTGAATGTTCATTAACCATTAAGTCTGTTTTCACTTGTAGTGTTTCGTAAATAGTTTTTCAGTCTCCTTAGGCTCGAGAAAGACCTTTCTGGGACAGCAGTGGATACAGGAATGGTAGCCAAGATTTGTAGTATTGTGTAAATATTAGGATAAAGGTTTTTATCGCACATATCTAGGCATTCGAAACTAGATTTCGGGGTAGGCAGTCTTCTTATCAGCATGCAAGGTAGCTGAAGCTTTGAGAGCTAAATCCAAATTTGTTTCTTTATTAGAAACCCCTTGACCTTGACTACACCACTTTTTCCAGTAGTCCATACCTTTAGGTTTATCACCCTTCCCTTTTTTCCCTTCCATTTTTCGACAGTAATAATGATTCACGTATCTATCCTTAACAAGGTCATCGAATAACAGTGCACTAAAATTACTCACTTACACGGTACACTTAATTCTCTTCACTATTCGTTCACCACTTTTCACTTTTATTCGCTTCGAGTTCGCATGGAACAATACTGCCGTAAGCGCGGTCACGCGCCGCGGCGCCGCTTATATAGCAGCCCAGTAGCCGTCCAGAAACTTCCACGAACTTCCACAAAGTTCCGCTCATTGCGACCGAGGGGCGTGGCGAATAATCGAGAAACAACGCAAAGTGTCCCTACAATACAAAATAGTTCGGCTGCAACTGCGTCTGCCTCTCGTCAAAAGATGGCGCTAGGCGCTACTATTACTACATATATTCAAACGTAATAATAATTTAACTCTTCACTCCTCGTATTTTTTCGGTATAATATTAGGTAATATTTTGCTTATTTCGGGGGGGGGGGGTTTGAACCCCCGAAACCCCCCACTTGGCTATGCCCGTGGCCCTTAATCATTTTATTCTCAAATTTTCGTCCTTTGGAAAGCCCAAAAGGAATACAAGTTGAAAAGGAAACCTAGCTACTTCAAGTTTTATTACGATTTAACTAAGTTCTAGCTTCCCTCGACGGTTCTAGGATCTTGTCTTGAGGCCTGAAATTGTAAAGGAACGATTCTTCACTTCGAACTTTTAGAAAATGCTTAATTTTTTCACAAACAATACAAATTTATAAAAAGCTGTCGCCAGCACTTCGGGCTGTCTGTTTCCACCCAGAGACACACTGCCTCGTCGTAGCAATCTGGCGACGATAGCACTACCCGCACTACACAAATTAATTCTGACAAATTTCTTGTAAAATCAACTGACAGGGAGTGACAGGCCACGCCGCGCAGACCCGCAAGCCATGTTGCCAGCGTTCTCAACTTCAGGGCTCGCCTAGAGCCGGCTGTGGGTGTTAGTTGTGGTTATAGGAGATTGACATTTCCACCTACGTCCATTCATATAATCGCGCCTTCTCGACCTGCATCCCGCTATCGGTCAAACGGGTATCTTATAGGAAAGAAGTCCAAGTTCTGCGGTAAGAACTGAAACACCCACCAACAGTTTTATCTGGCAACGGAGGAAGTAGCAGCATAGGTCAGCAGATAACGCGCGAAAGCATCCGTAGAAATTCTGAACACGTTGTACGAGATAGCGATTTCTATGAGATGATTGTTTCTCGGTGGATATATACAGGGTGAGTCACATCTAAAGTCAGAGCCGAAAACACGAGGTAGAGTTCGCTAAAATAAGCACATATGCTTAATAAACATTAGCTCAAAAACGTTTGGTTCTCCATATACAGCGTGTTGAAACTTTTCCAAATATTTTTTTAATTTCTTTCGAGCCGGTTTAGGAATTCCAACAAAATTTGATACATATTATGGGTTGTCATTTTGTGCAATAATTTGGCCCTGTTCAGATGAGCAGCGGCGTAGATACAATAATTTTATTTTAAATGCCAGCATAATCACCTTGGCACTAGTTTAAAAAATCCGAAATTACGAAGAAACTGTACCAGAAATAAAAAAATACCAAGAGGCGCTTTTTGTTCCAAAGTGAATGGGCTATCCAAAAAAGGCAAATTTTTTTGTTTTGGCACAGGACCGTACCACTTTTTTATACAATTATTTACAGTAACTATTTGTATCTACGCCGCTGATCATCTGAACGGGGTCAAATTATTGCACAAAATGGCAACCGTCCAATGAATAATGTGTACCAAATTTGGTTGGAATTCCTAAATGGGCTCGAGAGAAATTAAAAAAAAATGTTATTTTTGGAAAAATTTTAACACGCTGTATATGGAGAACCAAGCGTTTTTGAGCTTATGTTTATTAAGAATATGTGCTTATTTTAGCGAGTTCTACCTTGTGTTTTCGGCTCTGACTTTAGATGTGACTCACCCTGTACATATACATTATTCGTTGTTGAGGATAATAATAATAGACTGGTGCCAGGGACCCTTTAAAGTAAGGGGACCCAGCATTATACTTTCCAAAGTGAGGCCGTTTCTTTCCCCATTCTAATGGTCTCGATGATGCCAAGTATGCAATTTTATTGGAGAATCTATGGATATAACAGGTACTTTGATTGTTAGTAAAAATTAATATGATTTATAAAAATTAGACTTGACAATGTTCTGTCAAGAAACACAGAATATGGCAAGTGCCAAATGAATCAAATTTATTTTATATTTGAATTTGGTTTCCTGCAATTATTTACAGGAATTTAAGTAATATAAATATGGTAAGTCAGTGCCGATTTTGCTTATTTGAGAATTTGTCGCTATTGCACCTTGTTACCAGGTTCCTCAAATCATTTGTAATATTATGTAGGTATAATAGGTACTTACGTACTTGAACTTTCTTCCCTTCTTGAATGTATCTACCCAAAGAACTTTCACAGATTTCGGGATGGACTAATAAGATTAGGTCTTGTACTTAGTTCTAATCATGTAGTTTTTCTCTGTGCTCATTATAAAATTTTTGTAATTTTATTTCTCTCCCAAGGTACCTCACAAACGTAAAATAAACTTATAGTTGTAGATAAAAACTGTTTAAAAAAAGACCTGACTGAAGCTACCTGCTTAATAATTTAATATTTAGGAAATACCATTTTTGTTTTGAACTACTTACTTATACGTAATGCCCACGTAATGGGAATTGTAGGATTACTAAACGTGAGACAAGAAAAATCTGGTTGCAATTATTGGGACTACTACAGGCGGCCGCATTACCTTTAATTGACTATCTGGAAGTTAGAAAACTTAAAAATTGTGAACTATGAAGGGAAATATTTTGCCTCCTTTGGAATCTATGGCACTGGCATGTCACATAAAACCTGATGGCAGTTGGACACTGACATATATAACATAACCTTGTACCAGCCCACTTATGTGGTCTCCTTGGAGATATACAGAAAACAAGGCTTCACTTTTCCTATGTGATAGACTGTGACATGCTGGGTCCCCTTATTTTAAAGAGTCCCTGACTGGTGCCAGTCAGGCAAGGGCCAGATCATAACAAAGAGAAAGAAAAACGAATGTTGAAGATGCATAAGTTTAGATCATATTGCTATCGCCCAGTTCACAAACTGAACCAAAATGATAATTATAAAAGGCGAGAATATTGCCGTTTAGTGTTTTAGAGGCGAGCGGAAAATGATCAGTTATTAGGTGCGTATTTTTATAACTATAAAGATTACACTGTACTACTATTAACATTAACATTACTATTCTATTACTAGGTACTCATGCGGTTATTACTATTACAGATTCTATATTGTGGACTGATGAGTGATGAAGCCACTTTTGTCACTATTGGTCATCAGAAAATACAAGACAGTTTATTTCAATTCAACGGCAAGGTCGATCTTCAATTAATGTTTGATGTGGTATTTTTCGGAATATCACATAATTATTGGTCCAGTATTTTTTGAAGGTGGTTTAGCTGGACTAATATATTTACAGCTCTTAAGAGGAGAAATTTCTGATCTATTGAATCAAGTTACAATTTCAAGCTTCAAGATGCCTATAGAATCGTCGAGGGAAGCTAGAACTTAGTTATATACCTGCCTGTAATAATAAGTTGAAGTAGCTATAGGTTTTCTTTGCTTGACGGCTAGCGATCAACTTGTATTTTTGGGCTCTCCAATTTAAGAATAAAATGATTAAGGGCCTATTGCACGGGCGGAGCCAAGGGGGGGGTTTCGGGGGTTCAAACCTCCCCCCCCCCGAAATAAGCAAAATATTACCTAATATTATACCGAAAAAATACGAGGAGTGAAGAGTTAAATTATTATTACGTTTGAATATATGTAGTAATAGTAGCGCCTAGCGCCATCTTTTGACGAGAGGCAGACGCAGTTGCAGCCGAACTATTTTGTATTGTAGGGACACTTTGCGTTGTTTCTCGATTATTCGCCACGCCCCTCGGTCGAAATGAGCGGAACTTTGTGGAAGTTCGTGGAAGTTTCTGGACGGCTACTGGTCTGCTATATAAGCGGCGCCGCGGCGCGTGACCGCGCTTACGGCAGTATTGTTCCATGCGAACTCGAAGCGAATAAAAGTGAAAAGTGGTGAACGAATAGTGAAGAGAATTAAGTGTACCGTGTAAGTGAGTAATTTTAGTGCACTGTTATTCGATGACCTTGTTAAGGATAGATACGTGAATCATTATTACTGTCGAAAAATGGAGGGGAAAAAAAGGAAGGGTCATAAACCTAAAGGTATGGACTACTGGAAAAAGTGGTGTAGTCAAGGTCAAGGGATTTCTAATAAAGAAACAAATTTGAATTTAGCTATCAAAGCTTCAGCTACCTTGCATGCTGATAAGAAGACTGCCTACCCCGAAATCTAGTTTGGAATGCCTAGATATGTGCGATAAAAACCTTTATCCTAATATTTACACATTACTACAAATCTTGGCTACCATTCCTGTATCCACTGCTACCCCAGAAAGGTCTTTCTCGAGCCTAAGGAGACTGAAAAACTATTTACGAAATACTACAAGTGAAAACAGACTTAATGGTTAATGAACATTCACTATGGAACAGAAATTCATGCAGATGAAGTAGTGGATATATTTAAAAGAAAAAGCCGAAGATTTCTTCTTTAATGGTTTTAGATTTAGCGCAGAGGAACGAAATTAATTTATCCATTTCATTTAAAGTTAAGAACTTTATAAATATGTCGTAGTTTTTCGGATGAATATATAGATATTAAATTTCATGTAAGTATATGTTTGTTGTTTTATTTACTTCTCAAACTAAACCCCCCCCCCAAAACTAAATCCTGGCTACGCCCGTGCTGGTGCCGGTACTGTTGTACTTATCATAAATATTTTCGGGGCCTTTATATCGATTGCGGCTTGTCTTGGCACAACACACGTGCGTGTCAGTGTAAGATAATCAATTTACTGTGCAAATAATTCTAATTGCGGACCATGTGAACGAGTGTACGGTCATGAATATGCAATTAGCTCTCCTCGCGGACGTATTCAGATCGCGAGCACACGCTTATAGGGCGATCCCATGCTTTGACAGAATATATTTCTAGGTTAGGTTATAAGAGTAGGTACCCACCGACCTTTTCTCATGCCTCCCATTCTAGGAAGTACGCGATCGATTTATCTCGTTCAATAAGTCGACGGGCTTCTACGTCCCATCTTTATGACATCGGCAAAAAGCCAGCGCACCGGCAGAATTCTAAATTTGTAGGGGAATTAGCTTTCCCAGGCCTTTCCTATAAGCCGGGGGCATGGCGAAAAAACGACCGATACGCCACGGGACGTAGAAGGAGATTGCGATGGAGGCCCTGTCTCCGACTCCCATATTAAAATTCAATAAATACCGCCACGATTCATAATTCATACGCGGTAGGCCGTGGAATGGCGACCGACGGTCGCCGTGGCGATTGTCTTTTTGTCGTTGCAGTCAGAGACTACTTTGATTTTGATGTGTTCTCAGTTCAGCCCATAGAAATACTACTGCTACTCGAGTTTCGTTTTTATTTAACCATTTGGCAACATGGCATAACTTTTATGTCTATGATACCAACGCCTTTAAGGTTATGTTACAGTAACAAGGATGGCAGTCAGTTCTAACCATTCTGTTCAAAATTTTATTTCGCGCGAGTTCCTTTTATTTCTGAATATCGCAGCCTACCCGGCTAATTGGCGGCACTTCAAAAGAGCGCAGTAGGCCATGCCTAAAGAATCGTAGTGTGCGACGCACGTGGCACAGACTAATTTATTGTGCTGTGTGTGCATCGTAGTATGCTTATTCGTTTGTTTACTGGTTCTGAATTGTCGAAATAAAATTAGGTATGCAATGCGTACTTAGTATTTTTTTCTTCAACGGAATCTTATGGTCTCGCGTAGGTACTACAATAATTATTTTCATCTTGCTGAAAATGGCTGCTAAACAATTTATTCCACGAACTATTATTGGTCTACTCGCAAATGAACCTAAAAATATTTACTTATTATTATATATTTCCCTGTATTAGTACATAGTTTTGTCCAATTCCATGGCATTTGTGCAATATACTGGGAGATTCTGAGCATAGTTTACACCAGAATAGGCGTGCATCTATAAAACTGAAGGTATGGACTTTGCTAGATATTTTTATGGTCCATTCTTTTCTATATGAGATAGTAATTTACTGTAAAAAACTTGTGCGATGTAGTGTGCAGAAATTTATTGATTGTTTTATGGGGGAACATGAATAGAATACAGACGTCTAAGCAGGTCTTGTTTTGTCATACTGATTTCTGGAAATGTGCATTGGAAATTAATAGTATATTTCATTACGAGTCTGGGCTCACAGGCTGCGCCTCACACGGGAATTAGTCACGCGCGCACGGAAAAATCTATTTCTGGACGTGTAATGAACGATATTTTTTTTATTATACTTCTTTGAAAACGGAAACTTAAAACATTTTATCGGCATATTATAATAAATTCAATTGACAAAAAATAAACAATGCAGACAATATAGTGTTTGGTATGTATGCGTTTCCATGGTTACTCTCAAATTATTTCAAAGGTGCTTTGTTGTAAATTAGTTATTGTCAGATAAGGTGAATAAAACGTCAAAAATATTACAGAAATGTATCTAAATATTGAAACACTTACGATTTAAAATACAAAATAGGTACATGTTAAATATCAGAGAGTTTCTTAAATTTAGTTTACTTCGCTGTATATATCTATTTTAAAGCCATATATTCGGTATTTTTATTCAGCGCACGGAAAGTTTTTCCATGCGCTGTTTCCGTGCGCTAGCCCGAAAAACCCCATCTTTCATTATTGCTAAAACATATGAAAATAAGGTGTTTTCAAAGAAGTATAATAAAAACAATTTTTTGTTATCTAATTTTTTTAAATTTTGCTCTAGAAATCTCAAATTTTCAACACGTACGAGGATGTGATAATAAATGTGTAAAGGAACTTTTTTTTACAAGTTTTTATTTATTACAAGCTTTTATTTAACTTCAGCTGTTAGTGTGGGTCAAATCTTGCAAGCTGAATTAGAACCACTTCCTGACACCCGATTGAGCTGAAATTTAGCATACACCTTTAGTTCCGGTGACAATGCAATATGCAATACTCAATATTGTAATACTTTCAAAATGGCCGCCGTTCCAAGATGGCGGATTACTTATTTGATACCCAACGTGTGTATCAAATGAAAGGGCTCGACGGGTAGAAAACAATAAGGCGAATGACTTCATACGAAATCCAATACGGCGGCCGCCCCAAGATGGCGGACTAAATTTCTTTATCACCCTCCTGACATAGGAATCAAATAGGTACTATAAAAGGCACAAAATAAAATTGAAAATAAAAAAATCTTTTTAAAAACAAGCTTTTATTTAAGCCATGTACCAAAACGAATAAAATAAGTTTAGCTTTTGGTTAAGATAATTCAATTCCAAATTGCGACAAGTTTTTGCAAATTGAAAAGCTTGTCGCGCGAATTGTAAAGAAAAAAATGCATACTTTGGCAAATAGGTACTTGCTTTTCAACCAGTCACTGTCCAATAAAATTAATTGGTACCTACTTTCATTCAACATTTCGCGCGACAAGCTTTTCACTTTGCAAAAACTTGTCGCAATTTGGAATTGAATAATCTTAACGAAAACCTAAACTTATTTTATTCGTTTTAGTACATGGCTTAATTAAAAGCTTGTTTTTAAAAAGTTTTTTTTTTATTTTCAATTTTCTTATTTTGACACCCTGTAGGTAGGTACACATAATATGCCTCGAAGTAGAGCATTTAGCAAACTTTTCCAACATAAAGAAGCCTGTATAGTAGACCAATTATGAATCCATTACGTTTTATGACGCTTTTGTGTATGGCATAAAATTTTATATTTTATTATAATGATAGGGTATCCAGGATATTACGAGTACTATAATTATGACCTCTTCCCATAAATGGAATAACTGTAGCTTCGCAAATTGAATACACTTTGATACCATCGCTATTTTCGGTTGTGTGAAACACTTTTTGGTTACGCCGCACTGATGAAGACCAATAAGTCTGAAACACTTTACTTTGCAAAAAATGCACTTTAAGCTTGCATATATTTATACTCTGCGATAAACCACTCTATCTACTACTATAACGGTACTAGTACAGACCCTTGACATATTGTAATTTATATAGCGAAATGAAAAAAAACCGCTATCTACTTTTTGTAGCGCAAAATATGGCTTAATGTTACGGTTTATCTTGAAATTATAGGGTTTTTTTCGCCTAAAAAGGCGACGAGTATGTTATCAGTCTTGGTAGACAGATGGGTTGCAATTAATAGCGGTGGTAGGTTGATTAGACTTTTTGTAGGCCATGGTGTTGTTTCGTTGACACATTTCAGTATCAGTGAAAAACTTTGAATAAACAATCCCAGGAATATAAGGAGTCAAAGCTCTATGTGTATTATAAAATACGTGAGACGGAAATCGTAGTAACCAAGTTTTGGCACAATATTTGATATCTGTCAGTATGTGGTATTTAGAACCTTTTTTCTAGTTATTATGCTTAGCTGTGCGGCTTGTGGTACTTCCCTGACTGCCAAAACTAAAATGTTTGAGGATAATAATCCATCGGTAAGTAATTCTGTAATTTAAATTAACTTTTGGGCACCAAAGTGGCATAGGCGTTTGTGTAGGTACCTACCTACTTCTTCATTATTGTAAATTTAAAATTAGGACTGCTGTATTATCAAGGATTCCTAAACTTAAAGACATAAACGTGCTTTATAATTATTTTTCGCATGTATTGTATGTACTGATTTCACGAAAAATGAGGAGTTTGTCGAAACAGCTCAAAGGTTCTCCTGGGTTTTTTTATTAAAAAATGAATGAAGCGTTACTAAACCAATGTCAGAACTTTTGGGCTTTTGATATGGATTGCAGTGTTTCAATATACAGGGTGAGTTTTTTTCGATGCCCACTATGGGGATCTCGGAAACTAGCAGAGCTAGAACAAAGGTTAAATGGGGAAAGAATTGCAGTTTTGAATGCTCAATCTAATGCCCCTTTTGGATTTTCAAAAAAGTTCATGGCTGACTGGATATTTTGAAAAGAGTGATTTTTGCTATTTCATCAAATCTCTGTAGCTCCGTTATTTCTGATTATACAGAAAAACTGTAGAGACAAAAATTGTAGATAATTTTGGGCTTAATAAGATAATCCGATTTTTTATGTTGTTTGTGATTTTTGAGATATGACAAACTTGTGTTTTTTAAATATAAATCATAGTTGGCTGTGGCCTTATCAAATCGGCCATTTTTTGAGCTTTCCAAAAATATATTACTCGGCATAGTTATTATAAAATATAAAATAGCTATGGCTAATTTTCTGATTTTTTTTTTAATTTTCACATAGTCAGCCATGGAATATTTTCATAATTACGTTCTATTTTATAATAAGACATACTTCAAACTTTCGAATATTTTATGTTTAGCTGGTAACAAAATGTAACAAAATAAAACAAAAATTCATGATGGAGCTCCACCACATAATTATTTGCCCGTAAGAAATTACCTAGATCAGCTCTATCCAAATAGTTGGATAGGGAGAAATAGACCTATTTCCTGGCAGCCCCGATCCCACGATTTGTCTGTTTTTGATTATTTGTGATTTGTGATTATTTGTGATTATTTGTGGGGAACAGTACAAAATAAAGTATGAGACAATTGTTGAATTCAGAACAGCTGTTTTAGAAGCAATTGCCAGTATTGACAGGAGCTCTCTAAGAAAGGCGACAAATTCAATTTTAAAAAGATAATTTTTGTTTCATTTTGTTACAAGTTTGAAGTATGTCTAATTATAAAATAGAACGTAATTATGAAAATATAATAAATTAGCCATACCTCTTTTATTTTTTATAATAACTATGCCGAGTATTATATTTTTGGAAAGCTCAAAAAATAGCCGATTTGATAAGGCCACAGCCAACTATGATTTACATAAAAAAAAAAACACAAGTTTATGTCATATCTCAAAAAATCACAAACAACATAAAAAATTGGATCAGATTATTTTATTAAGCCCAAAATTATCTACAATTTTTGTTTCTACAGTTTTTCCGTATAATCAGAAATAACGGAGCTACAGAGATATCTGATGAAATGGCAAAAATCACTCTTTTCAAAATATCTAGTGAGCCAGGAACTTTTTTAAAAATACAAAAGGGGCATTAGATTAAGCATTCAAAACTGCAATTCTTTCCCCATTTAACCTTTGTTCTAGCTCTGCTAGTTTCCGAGATCCCCATAGTGGGCATCGAAAAAAACTCGCCCTGTATAAGAGAGGAAAATCAGTATAATACCTTCGTTTCTTCTACGCTATAACCAGCAACAAGACCAAGACGACGCTCTCTCGCATACTCGTTATACGTTATACCCTTTGAGGCTTTCGCTAAGGAGATTTCGCAAGATTTGTTGCCTCTCAATAAGTCCGCTCTGGTCCAATAAATATTTTAATAAAGATAAGGACGACGTTTATCGTTATAAGTTTATCTGGAGCACTTTAGAAGACAGTATCCGCTGAAGATATCGGCGTTGAGCTGGTGGTCTCTGCCACAACTGCAAAATCGCTCTCCTCCATATTTATGTATAGAAGATAATAATTAATGCCATTGGAGAAATTGCTGAAATACCCAAGATTGTCCACGTGAAGGCATAACCATTCTCGAAAAATTAAGTTGGGAATCAGGAACCTTTGGCACTTAGAAAATACTTCTTTTGGTTAACTCCACACGATTAAGACTTAATCGTCTCCTGATGATGCTAACATGGTTAGCGAAACGCGCGTCGAGTGCAAAAAACAAAGTTTTGGTGTGTGGATTTAAGCAAAAGAAGTATTCTCGAACAATAATTAAAACTGAAACGGTATAGTTATATGAAATGATAGTAGGCACACACGGTGAGATGTAGTCAGAGATAAAATGAACTAATTTGGGGCATGATTTCTATGATTTTCTGTAGGAGAAAATTACTAACAGGGACTTTAGTACCTCAATAAAAAAAATTCTACGCTTTTAACTTGTGCCTATTAAAAAACATAAACAATATCAAATTTTAGAAAGTATTTTCAATAAAGAGCAGTCTTTCTTTGATTTGAAAACATTTTAAAACTGATTAGTATCCACCTATGCAGGGTGCTCTATTGAAAATACTTACTAAAATTTAATATTCTTTATGCTTTTTAATAGGCATAAGTTAAAAAAGAAAACGATTTTTTTCGATTTTTGTATTTTTATTGCAGGGCCAAGAAATCGTGGGAATTGAGGGCTTATGTGAGCCCCAATCAAACTGCAAAGAAATAATTAATTTTAAAATATCTCTCGGTGTTTGTACAGGGTACTCCGAAAAATTGTATTTTTGCTATCTTTAATATACAGGGTGAGTCAGAATGTATAGTAAATACTTTAAAGGGGTGTTCGGCAGGTGGTCTTAAGGGGGGTCTTTCATATATATTTTTTTCAAATTGGGCTTTCCTTGCCAAGTTATTCGGGTCTACAGGGAGACCCACAAGTTTTTTTTAATTATATCTCAATAATGGGGCTACTTAAAAATTTGAATTTTGGTATATGTTATCTACTTACTGGAAAACGCCTTAGGGTAGTTTATTCATTTACACAGTGCCCTAAAAAAGGATAAAAACTAACAACCCCTATTAATCTTTTTGGTCTTGCAGGTTTAGTGTATCTTTTGATTTTGCAACAAAAGTGTACTCTTGTTTCATGACGATAAAATCAACCGTTTGCGTTGAAATTGGCAAAACGTGCCCCAAAACACCCGTTAACTTCAACATTCGAAACATAAAATTTTTACCTACCGCTTTTAAACGTTACAGATCGACTGTACATTCAAAATAAGGAAAAAAATACCAATTGGACATTGCTCAAAACAGCATTGGTTTTCTTGAACTAGGAGGGTGTTCAAATTTTAATTAATTCAATCCTTTCCCTTTTGAAAGCTAATAAGTTTTAGTACATTGTTCATAGGAATTTTTTTCTCAGTTTAAATGGTACAGTCGATGTGTAACGTTTGAAAGCGGTAGGTAAAAATTGTATGTTTCGAATGTTGAAGTTAACAGGTGTTTTGCGGCACGTTTTGCCAATTCCAACGCAAACGGTTGATTTTATCGTTATGAAACAAGAGTACACTTTTGTTGCAAAATGAAAAGATACACTGAAATGATGGACCTGCAAGACCAAAAAGATAACCTCAAAAAAGTTTGAGCAAAACAATTAATAGGGGTTGTCAGTTTTTAGCCTTTTTTAGGGCACTGTGTAAATGAATAAACTACCCTAAGGCGTCTTCCAGTAAGTAGATAACACATACCAAATTTCAAATTTTTAGGTAGCGCCGTTATTGAGATATAAATAAAAAAAATACTTTTGGGCCCCCTTGTAGACCCGAATAACTTGGCAAGGAAAGCCCAATTTGAAAAAAAAAAAATATGAAAGGCCCCCCTTAAAACCACCTGCCGAACACCCCTTTAAAGTATTTAATATACAATCTGACTCACCCTGTATATAATGTAAATTGAGTTATTTTTATGAGAGAAAAATAAAAAACCAAACCATTTCGACCGATATCGTATTTAATTGCCTGTTAATAATTTTATTTTTCTACAAATGTATTGGCACTAGTCTATGCGTATAATACATAAATAGTAAAATGTTCAGGTCGTGACAATAATTGTTGTAAATATCAGAAATAACATGTTTTATATTCCTACCTAAGGATATTAATTTTTTTGTAAAATAGTAGTAGTCTGGTGCTAATCAATTAATATCTACTACTTTCCCTATCGTAAACTATACAACTACATAATATATAATAAATAAAAAGATTTTTATGAACGCTTATTTATTTATTCGCTCTTTATTGCTGCATAATAAGACAAAAACTGAAATAGATTAGAAACGCCTGGGTGTAACTTATTTTCAAGTTGAATTATACGACACACATATTATTCGAAGAAGTAGGCAACCAGGGAAGCTCCGCCGATTTAACGACGATATTTGTGGTTGTAATCGGGATAAATTTTTACTGTACCCAGCTAAAACTAATCACCACAGTATTTTGCACCTTTTGAAAGATTTTTGCCGTGTTTACGTACGCTATTTTCGCCCCGGCATTCGGCGCGCGCCTACGTACTCTCTCTACTCTACTCTACTTACGCCTATGGAGGCGGGTTTCACATAGCACTCGACTGCGATCGCAGTGACTGTTTGGTGGGCGTGGTTCCGCTGCCAAGCGAATATCGATGTGATCGGAGTACACTGTTATCGCAGATACTGTTATAACTAGAAATGTTTCTAATTTTCAGATGAAAAAATTTATCATCTAATCGAATTATATTGATACAATGATGAATGTCTATGGGACATTTAAAGTCCCCTCAATATATTTTTCGTATGTAAAATTTTGAAAATCTCAGTCAAAACGTGGTCTGCTTATAATAAAGACGTTTACACCCAATACGTTTTCTTCTTAAAATTACCGACTAATATTTAACTTTAACTTTTTTTAATCGAAAGGCACATAATAGCATACACTTTTCTTTTATTCGGCGCCAGTTTGTAACTATTACTGCCAACACACTTTTGCAAATATTGTGAAACACCAAATAACAGTTCACCCATAGCAGTTGAACTGTGATTGCAGTTGGCTGTCACGCATACATTATGAATGGTCGGCCGTCGACGATTTCGTCATCTACTTGTCTCTTTTCGGCTTCAGAGCGGGCGCGTATGCTGTTGTCTCTGTCTCACTTTCAATGCATTTATCCTTGTGGATTGCCATAATAACCCGTCAATTTAAAATGCGGCCAGGCGGCTGCGGATAGGAATGAATTATTATTAGACATTAGTAATCTTGACTATATTAGTAATAATTGTTGAGTTCCTGCTTGAAAATATAATTATTGCATTTTTTAAATATACTTTATTATTAAACATTGAAATAAATTAGGTGGGTCATTGACCAAATGACCTTATGGAGAAGCCGCGTCTGATCCAGAGGTTGCAATTCCTAACCTATGACCAGCGTCCAGAGATATACTAATAAGTCCGGGCACTCGGCGTGTAAACAAACGTTTCCCTCTTGCCCTCTCCCGCTCCCCTCCTCATCGAGCCGATCGATATATTATAATATAAGAAAATAAGCTGTACACAGTGTAGCTGAGAGCGGTTCGTTCGCATTCTACCGGGTGCGCGCAAAATATTACCACAAAATAAAACCAGTTCAAAAGACTATATTACCTTTTTTCATTTCCTAAAGACCCTGAAAGGTAAAATTGAGTTTGAGGTACCTACCTACAAAAATTAAGACATTCTTGTGTGACATTTGAATACTTAGCTATTAATTGAAGAATATTACAGATATAATATTAAAATATTGAAAATTTGAAGGTGCGAGCAATGGAAGAATGCCTTAGGGTTCATCGGAGAACATAAATTTGCGAATATTCCACCTGAAGAGGCATATAAACCTATAAGAATTTGCAAGGCACATTTTGATGATCAGTCATTCACTTCGTCCGGAAAACGTTTAGTAAAAACTGCTGCCCCCTCGGCTGTCCTATTAAGATTATTGCCAAAAGATTATGGTAAGGCGCATGCTTGTGTAGGTACGTTTGCGTAATATTTTGTTCTGTATTGTTTATGTCAATTTAAATATCAAAATATTTACTAGAGGATGAAAAAGTAGCTATGATTAGTTTAACTCTTTGTCGTTAAATATTTATTTGTTATTTATGTTTTTGTCTGCTCTATGTTTTGTTAGGCTTTATTAAAAATGAACGTAAAACATGAAAAATTGCATTTTTATTCATGTTCCAACCAAAGTCTGCAGATATACCTACTAATTATGTAGATTCTGGTAACAGCTACCTTGTATTTTAATTTAACTGTACCTACCAAAAACTAACGGTACACTTACCTACACAAATAATGTTGTACCAAAGTCTACAAATAGTTATACTAATATTTATAGACTTTGGTAAATAATGGAAAGTCAATATGAACCTGCCCCCGTATAACTAGCTCGACGGCGATTTCGTTTAGCCGCCCTCGTAAACGCGAAGCGTGCGAGGTGACGCTGATTTGCGACCGGTCGCAAAGAATCGTCGGCTTTTCCGAGAGTTCAAAGGGGTGAGCCGACCTTAGTATTTCTAGACTTTGCTATGACGTCGTACAAGGTGTTCCGGTACGACCGCGGGCCGCGGCATACTCGTCCAGGGTCACGGCCCTTATTGTCTCTTCTATTCGAGGACCGTCGGGACCTCGCCGTCCGGCGACAGCTATCACTCTCACGACCGACACGACCGGCCCGCCGCCGTTGTGTTTGTTTGGACGCGTAATCGGCGGGACTGACCTGCGGGCCTTGCACGCCATCACCAGGACCGTACCGACCTCGGAAATATCTCGCGTGGAATTCTTCGTTCGCGCTTTTCTCATTGAGAGTCTTTGTCGCGGACGTTTAGTTATGGCGTTTATTACCGAGACACTCTGTAGAGTAATACACTGTGTGTAATGTCACATTTCTGTCTTAACTTTTCAAGGGCTACCTAAAATGGTGCTTGTACCAATTGGTACCATGGTGCCGAGACTGGTATCAAAAGTTGGTACCAAGCGGAAAAAGTGTGTTACGAGGAGACAGGTTAACATAAAGTCGTCATTAAAAAAATGATATTTTAGTAAAAATTAAGGGGAATTCGATGGTGTACTCGGATTTTGTCGTGGTCGGTGAAAAAGTTATCGCAAAACACATTTTTTGCAAAATAAAAAAATATTTTTTTATTATACTTCTTTGAAAACACCTTATTTTCATATGTTTCAGCAATAATGAAAGATGGGGTTTTTCGGGCTAGCGCACGGAAACAGCGCATGGAAAACTTTCCGTGCGCTGAATAAAAATACCGAATATATGGCTTTAAAATAGAAATATACAACAAAGTAAACTAAATTTAAGAAACTCTATATGCTCTCTGGTATTTAACATGTACCTATTTTGTATTTTAATTCGTAAGTGTTTCAATATTTAGATACATTTCTGTAATATTTTTGACGTTTTATTCACCTTATCTGACAATAACTAATTTACAACTAAGCACCTTTGAAATAATTTGAGAGTAACCATGGAAACGCATCATACCAAACACTATATTGTCTGCATTGTTTGTTTTTTGTCAATTAAATTTGTTATAATATATGCCGATAAAATGTTTTAAGTTTCCGTTTTCAAAGAAGTATAATAAACAATATCGTTCATTACACGTCCAGAAATAGATTTTTCCGTGCTTGCATGACTTCCCGTGTTCGGCTGCGCCTCACACGGGAATTTGTCACGCGCGCACGGAAAAATCTTTATTTCCAGACTCGTAATGAAATATACTATTTACCTACACAACCATTAGAAAACCGTCAAGTAGTATTCGTAGTATTAGTTTTTTGAAATAACTTCTGGTTATAGCGAAAATGAAAGTGATTTTCTTTATTTTACAACTTACACATTCCATTTAACCATTATAGGATTCCTTTTTTAATTCTGAATCCAACGATATATAATTTGACCTATTTGTCTCCAACCGTTTCCGAGATATTTATCAGAGAAGCTCCATCAAACTAGATACATGGTCTCATGGTCAGTGTCTGATGTTCGATCCGAGTAGACCAAACAATGACGCCAAATTTATGACAAATCAAGTCAGCCATGATAATAAAACTGACAATCAAGTAGGCTGTTAATTCAATATTTCTATTTACCAGTCAGATTAGTCTAAAATTGTGTTGCTGAAGCTGTTACTAGTTGCATCTCACTGTGATTTTTCGTTATTTCTTCTGAAATAATTTAAAATTCGTTATTTCTCGTCCTCACTAATTATAAATCCAATTTTTCTCTTGCTAATCACACTTCCTGTCGACCTTAATCTTCGCTGGCTTACATATAAATGAAGCACTCGGAACATTTATATTTGGATATTTGCGAGAATACTCCCTCAAAAGTTTCTAAGTGTCTTTTATCATTTTTGATAAAGACCTTTAAAATATCACAGTAGTTATTCTTCTTTCAAAAACATTTTTAAAACTGTAACTAGTAACAGCTTCAGTACAAAATTTTAAGACTAATCTGCAGGTAATTTAGAAATATTTAACTTATACAGCCTACTTGATTGTCAGTTTTAATATCATGGCTGACTTGATTGTCATAAATTTGGTTTTATTGTTTGGCCTACTCGGATAGAACATCAGACACTGACCATGAGGCCACGTATCTAGTTTAGTGGAGCTTCTCTGATAAATATCTCGGAAACGGTTGGAGATAAATAGGTCCAATTATACATCGCTGGAATCAGAATTAAAAAAGGAATTCTATAATGGTTAAATGGAATGTGTAAGTTATAAAACTCTTTCATTTCTTCTATAACCAGAAGTTATTTCAAAAAACTAAGTATTCAGGAATACTACTTGAAGTTGAAGGTTCTCTAATGGTTGCGTAACTAGAACAATATTTTTTTATTTCGAAAAAATGTTTTTCGCGATAACTTTTTTACCGACCCCCGTACACAAGATCCGAGCACATCATAGAATTACCCTTAATTTTTACCATTTTAAAAAAATTACATTCCTCAGAAAAATATTTAAAATTTTTTCATAGAATTCTAATTTGTTTATCTACTGCGCTCAGTGTTATTTAATAAAATACATAGTTGGCCATAGTCTCTATTGATTTTGTTACTTTTAATCCCAAGGGACCTAAATTTTTTACTGGTATTTAGATAATAATATTATATTATGCTCCAAGACTACCGCCTAAACTAAAATGTTTGAGAATGATAATCCATCGGTAAGTAATTTTGTAATTGAAATTAACTCTTGAGGCCATGCACCAAAGTGGCATAGGCGTTCGTGTATAGGTACCTACTTCTTCATAATTGGAAATTTAAAATTAGAATTGCGAAAAATCGCGAATAATTACTATTTCTGCCTAGATTAGTTTGTGGAAAAAACTCAGAGGTGCGCGCCACTGTAAAAACGGAAACGGCTGTGGTTCTTTATTCAAAGATATTGTGTCTGGTGTTTCGTATATAATAGCTAACACATGGGCCAGTCCGCCTCTGTGCTCCCACCGTCCCCAGACCAGGGCTGCACTTCCCGCAAATTTAATCTCGAATTTAATATTTTCGCGGGTTATTGATTCGTGCAATTACGATACACCGAGGGTGATAGGGACGTGGGGTAATTGTTTGCAAAGCGCCGGCCCAAGGAAACTCTGTTATTATACGTTTTTTTTTTCTTCCGCGGGATCACGACGTGTTTGTTTATACCCGGGGCACCATACTGCACCGTTGCAAAATATCGGTTACCTCTTACCTACCGCGCGGAATAGAGATGTCCGTTTAAACACAGTTCTCAGTCGCAAAAATTGTTGGTTTAAGACCATTTTTGTTTTCGCCCGCTGAATATTCCAAGGCTTGTCAGGGTCGAGTGCGGAGCTAGGACCAAAGTCTAGAAATACTAAAGTCAGACTGGGCTGCACTTCCCGCAAATTTAATCTCGAATTTAATATTTTCGCGGGTTATTGATTCGTGCAATTGCGATACACCGAGGGTGATAGGGACGTGGGGTAATTGTTTGCAAAGCGCCGGCCCAAGCAAACTCTGTTATTATACGTTTTTTTTCCTTCCGCGGGATCACGACGTGTTTGTTTATACCCGGGGCACCATACTGCACCGTTGCAAAATATCGGTTACCTCTTACCTACCGCGCGGAATAGAGATGTCCGTTTAAACACAGTTCTCAGTCGCAAAAATTGTTGGTTTAAGACCATTTTTGTTTTCGCCCGCTGAATATTCCAAGGCTTGTCAGGGTCGAGTGCGGAGCTAGGACCAAAGTCTAGAAATACTAAAGTCAGACCAGGGCTGCACTTCCCGCAAATTTAATCTCGAATTTAATATTTTCGCGGGTTATTGATTCGTGCAATTGCGATACACCGAGGGTGATAGGGACGTGGGGTAATTGTTTGCAAAGCGCCGGCCCAAGGAAACTCTGTTATTATACGTTTTTTTTCCTTCCGCGGGATCACGACGTGTTTGTTTATACCCGGGGCACCATACTGCACCGTTGCAAAATATCGGTTACCTCTTACCTACCGCGCGGAATAGAGATGTCCGTTTAAACACAGTTCTCAGTCGCAAAAATTGTTGGTTTAAGACCATTTTTGTTTTCGCCCGCTGAATATTCCAAGGCTTGTCAGGGTCGAGTGCGGAGCTAGGACCAAAGTCTAGAAATACTAAAGTCAGACTGGGCTGCACTTCCCGCAAATTTAATCTCGAATTTAATATTTTCGCGGGTTATTGATTCGTGCAATTGCGATACACCGAGGGTGATAGGGACGTGGGGTAATTGTTTGCAAAGCGCCGGCCCAAGGAAACTCTGTTATTATACGTTTTTTTTCCTTCCGCGGGATCACGACGTGTTTGTTTATACCCGGGGCACCATACTGCACCGTTGCAAAATATCGGTTACCTCTTACCTACCGCGCGGAATAGAGATGTCCGTTTAAACACAGTTCTCAGTCGCAAAAATTGTTGGTTTAAGACCATTTTTGTTTTCGCCCGCTGAATATTCCAAGGCTTGTCAGGGTCGAGTGCGGAGCTAGGACCAAAGTCTAGAAATACTAAAGTCAGACTGGGCTGCACTTCCCGCAAATTTAATCTCGAATTTAATATTTTCGCGGGTTATTGATTCGTGCAATTGCGATACACCGAGGGTGATAGGGACGTGGGGTAATTGTTTGCAAAGCGCCGGCCCAAGGAAACTCTGTTATTATACGTTTTTTTTCCTTCCGCGGGATCACGACGTGTTTGTTTATACCCGGGGCACCATACTGCACCGTTGTAAAATATCGGTTACCTCTTACCTACCGCGCGGAATAGAGATGTCCGTTTAAACACAGTTCTCAGTCGCAAAAATTGTTGGTTTAAGACCATTTTTGTTTTCGCCCGCTGAATATTCCAAGGCTTGTCAGGGTCGAGTGCGGAGCTAGGACCAAAGTCTAGAAATACTAAAGTCAGACCAGGGCTGCACTTCCCGCAAATTTAATCTCGAATTTAATATTTTCGCGGGTTATTGATTCGTGCAATTGCGATACACCGAGGGTGATAGGGACGTGGGGTAATTGTTTGCAAAGCGCCGGCCCAAGGAAACTCTGTTATTATACGTTTTTTTTCCTTCCGCGGGATCACGACGTGTTTGTTTATACCCGGGGCACCATACTGCACCGTTGTAAAATATCGGTTACCTCTTACCTACCGCGCGGAATAGAGATGTCCGTTTAAACACAGTTCTCAGTCGCAAAAATTGTTGGTTTAAGACCATTTTTGTTTTCGCCCGCTGAATATTCCAAGGCTTGTCAGGGTCGAGTGCGGAGCTAGGACCAAAGTCTAGAAATACTAAAGTCAGACCAGGGCTGCACTTCCCGCAAATTTAATCTCGAATTTAATATTTTCGCGGGTTATTGATTCGTGCAATTGCGATACACCGAGGGTGATAGGGACGTGGGGTAATTGTTTGCAAAGCGCCGGCCCAAGGAAACTCTGTTATTATACGTTTTTTTTCCTTCCGCGGGATCACGACGTGTTTGTTTATACCCGGGGCACCATACTGCACCGTTGTAAAATATCGGTTACCTCTTACCTACCGCGCGGAATAGAGATGTCCGTTTAAACACAGTTCTCAGTCGCAAAAATTGTTGGTTTAAGACCATTTTTGTTTTCGCCCGCTGAATATTCCAAGGCTTGTCAGGGTCGAGTGCGGAGCTAGGACCAAAGTCTAGAAATACTAAAGTCAGACCAGGGCTGCACTTCCCGCAAATTTAATCTCGAATTTAATATTTTCGCGGGTTATTGATTCGTGCAATTGCGATACACCGAGGGTGATAGGGACGTGGGGTAATTGTTTGCAAAGCGCCGGCCCAAGGAAACTCTGTTATTATACGTTTTTTTTCCTTCCGCGGGATCACGACGTGTTTGTTTATACCCGGGGCACCATACTGCACCGTTGTAAAATATCGGTTACCTCTTACCTACCGCGCGGAATAGAGATGTCCGTTTAAACACAGTTCTCAGTCGCAAAAATTGTTGGTTTAAGACCATTTTTGTTTTCGCCCGCTGAATATTCCAAGGCTTGTCAGGGTCGAGTGCGGAGCTAGGACCAAAGTCTAGAAATACTAAAGTCAGACCAGGGCTGCACTTCCCGCAAATTTAATCTCGAATTTAATATTTTCGCGGGTTATTGATTCGTGCAATTGCGATACACCGAGGGTGATAGGGACGTGGGGTAATTGTTTGCAAAGCGCCGGCCCAAGGAAACTCTGTTATTATACGTTTTTTTTCCTTCCGCGGGATCACGACGTGTTTGTTTATACCCGGGGCACCATACTGCACCGTTGTAAAATATCGGTTACCTCTTACCTACCGCGCGGAATAGAGATGTCCGTTTAAACACAGTTCTCAGTCGCAAAAATTGTTGGTTTAAGACCATTTTTGTTTTCGCCCGCTGAATATTCCAAGGCTTGTCAGGGTCGAGTGCGGAGCTAGGACCAAAGTCTAGAAATACTAAAGTCAGACCAGGGCTGCACTTCCCGCAAATTTAATCTCGAATTTAATATTTTCGCGGGTTATTGATTCGTGCAATTGCGATACACCGAGGGTGATAGGGACGTGGGGTAATTGTTTGCAAAGCGCCGGCCCAAGGAAACTCTGTTATTATACGTTTTTTTTCCTTCCGCGGGATCACGACGTGTTTGTTTATACCCGGGGCACCATACTGCACCGTTGTAAAATATCGGTTACCTCTTACCTACCGCGCGGAATAGAGATGTCCGTTTAAACACAGTTCTCAGTCGCAAAAATTGTTGGTTTAAGACCATTTTTGTTTTCGCCCGCTGAATATTCCAAGGCTTGTCAGGGTCGAGTGCGGAGCTAGGACCAAAGTCTAGAAATACTAAAGTCAGACCAGGGCTGCACTTCCCGCAAATTTAATCTCGAATTTAATATTTTCGCGGGTTATTGATTCGTGCAATTGCGATACACCGAGGGTGATAGGGACGTGGGGTAATTGTTTGCAAAGCGCCGGCCCAAGGAAACTCTGTTATTATACGTTTTTTTTCCTTCCGCGGGATCACGACGTGTTTGTTTATACCCGGGGCACCATACTGCACCGTTGTAAAATATCGGTTACCTCTTACCTACCGCGCGGAATAGAGATGTCCGTTTAAACACAGTTCTCAGTCGCAAAAATTGTTGGTTTAAGACCATTTTTGTTTTCGCCCGCTGAATATTCCAAGGCTTGTCAGGGTCGAGTGCGGAGCTAGGACCAAAGTCTAGAAATACTAAAGTCAGACCAGGGCTGCACTTCCCGCAAATTTAATCTCGAATTTAATATTTTCGCGGGTTATTGATTCGTGCAATTGCGATACACCGAGGGTGATAGGGACGTGGGGTAATTGTTTGCAAAGCGCCGGCCCAAGGAAACTCTGTTATTATACGTTTTTTTTCCTTCCGCGGGATCACGACGTGTTTGTTTATACCCGGGGCACCATACTGCACCGTTGTAAAATATCGGTTACCTCTTACCTACCGCGCGGAATAGAGATGTCCGTTTAAACACAGTTCTCAGTCGCAAAAATTGTTGGTTTAAGACCATTTTTGTTTTCGCCCGCTGAATATTCCAAGGCTTGTCAGGGTCGAGTGCGGAGCTAGGACCAAAGTCTAGAAATACTAAAGTCCGCTCACTTCTTTGATCTCTCGGAAAAGCCGACGATCTTTTGCGACCGGTCGTAAATCAGCGTCACCTCGCACGCTTCGCATTTACGAGGGCGACTAAACGAAATCGCCGTCAAGCTAGTTATACGGGGGCAGGTTCATATTGACTTTCCATTATTTACCAAAGTCTACAAATATTAGTATAACTATTTTTAGACTTTGGTACAACATTATTTGTGTAGGTAAGTGTACCGTTAGTTTTTGGTAGGTACAGTTAAATTAAAATACAAGGTAGCTATTACCAGAATCAACATAATCAGTAGGTATATATGTAGACTTTGGTTGGAACATGAATAAAAATGCAATTTTTTATGTTTTACGTTCATTTTTAATAAAGCCTAATAAAACATAGAGCAAACAAAAACATAAATAACAAATAGATATTCAATGACAAAAAGTTATACTAATCATATCTACTTTTTCATCCTGTAGTAAATATTTTGATATTTAAATTGACATAAACAATACAGAACAAAATATTACGCATACGTATACCTACACAAGCTTGCGTCTTACCATAAGCTTCTGGCAATAATCTTAATGGGACAGCCGAGGGGACAGCAGTTTTTACTAAACGTTTTCCGGACGAAGTGAATGACTGATCATCAAAATGTGCCTTGCAAATTCTTATAGGTTTATATGCCTCTTCAGAGGTGGAATATTCGCAAACTAATGTTCCCCGATGAACCCTAAGGCATTCTTCCATTGCTGGCACCTTCAAATTTTCAATATTTTAATATTATATCTATATTATTCTTCAATTAATACCTAAGTATTCAAATGTCACATAAAAATGTCTTAATTTTTGTAGGTAGGTACCTCAAACTCAATCTTACCCTTCAGGGTCTTTAGGAAATGAAAAAAGGTAATATAGTCTTTCGAACTGGTTTTACAGCCATCCGCACTGCAGTAAAAAGCGTTACTAGGCATCACTACAACACAGTCACGGTCGGTCGGTAATATTTTGCGCGCACCCGGTAGAATGCGAACGAACCGCTCTCAGCTACACTGTGTACAGCTTGTTTTCTTATATTATAAGATATCGATCGGCTCGATGAGGAGGGGAGCGGGAGAGGGCAAGAGGGAAACGTTTGTTTACACAAGGCCGAGTGCCCGGACTTATTAGTATATCTCTGGACGCTGTTAGGACTAGGCGCGCGGCTAAACGACTGGGCGATAGAGCGGTACGTGTGGCTATAATCGACTCCTCGAGGGTAAAAAATGCGCCGATTTATGGAACGAGATCGCGTGAGTCCGTTCGCGCCGGCCGTCGGCGTCTGGGCATCGCAGGAAGTACCGCGAAGCGCTGACTTATTCCTTCCTGCGGCAAGCCGCGCCACAGGAGAACGTCCTGCACGCGAGCGAGCGCGGAGACGACGAAAAAACCGAGCAAAACGGGGCGTCTAGGCTGCAACTACTATTTTAGTTGGAGCTGATAACATACTGGGTTGATCCGGAACACCCCTGTAAAATTGTGATGTGCTGCACGATTTTGATGAATCTGTGTGTAGGAAGTGGCGTTACGCAGTACCTGTGTCACTATTCCACGGCATGCTATGATTTTTCTTCGATGCGATTTTTTGGAAAATGCCATTAGGGAGTTTTTTTTTATCGGAATTCTGACAACGTAGTTTTATTCGGCACCCCCTGAAACCCCAATGTCCCAAGTTTTATTAGTTTACTTCTTCGACTAACCTTTCTCCTTAAAGATGGGAAAATTCAATCTTTCCATTTTCAATTAAAAACCAGGACTGCTTTGGAAATATTTGAAAATCGGGTGAACTTAATCTAAACATCCTAAAAATGTCCCACTAATAAAGAAAACGAAAAAAGAACACCATCGTACTGTTTTAAAATATTACCTAACTAAGTATACCTATGGCATATATTATTTCCTGTGCAGAATATGCCATATTTTAAAATTCTTTTAAAACTGTACGATGGTGTTTGTTTTCCGTCTTTATTACCTAGTGGGATATTTTTGGGAAGTTCGAATAAGTTTATCCGATTTTCAAATATTTCCAAAGCATTACCTACTGATTTTTAATTTAAAATTAAAAAAAAACAATTTTATTACAAATCTTATATTCTAAAAGTTATTTAACACCCTATATATTTTTCGATTTTGAAACCTACATAATTTTGAAATTTCAAAAGATATATATGTCATATGTTTCCTCCAGCAGTTTTTACAATACAGGGCGTTCGAACATCATTTTTTATGTTTGTACACCCTGTATCTCGGAAACGAAAGTTTTCACTAACAAATATTAGAAATAGTGCCCCTAAAACGTTCATAATCATTTTGAATCCACTCCGAATCAAGGTTCATATCATAAAATATATATATACAGTGCCCGCCAAAAAGTTGGAACCATACGTATGGGATTTTTTTTTAATTTTTGGCTTAAGATGAAACTACTCTGGGGCGATCATCTCTGCTTTCAAAAAGATTGGAAATGAGATCATTAAACGTCGTGAGGTCATTTGAGATACCTGTCAAAAATGAATTTAATTAAATAAATAGCCAAAATACGCTTTATTTGTGATTTTATCGAAAAAAGTTATTTGAAAAATTTGCTTGGAACTTTATTTTACCCCTATGTGCAAATTTTCAGACAAAAATTCTGACAATGATAAATTTTTGATTTTTTGAAAAAATATAAAAATTGCACCTTGTTAGTTGAGTTTTTCTTGAAACTAGGCGATTACCACCCAAAAAGGGTCCATAACTAAAAAATACCACCTTTGGATGATAGGCAAACAATTCTAATAAATATTATGGCACACCAAAAAAAATTTTTTATATTTTTTTCAAAAAATCAAAAAATCTGAATTTTTGTCTGAAAGGTTGCACATAGGAGTAACTTTTTCAAATAACTTTTTTTAGTCATTTATTTAATTCGTCATTTTTGACAGGTATGTCCAATGACGTCACGGCGTCTAATAATCTCATTTCGAATATTTTTGGAAGCAGAGATGATCGCCCCAGAGTAGTTTCATCTTAGCCCAAACATATACGCATAATATATTCGAAAAATTCAATAATATGTATAATAAATGGTGCTTCAAAAACTAAACTTGTGTAGTTTTTTTTTCAAGGTTTTGAATGTCACCAACAAAAAAACACAATTTAATTTCAAACAAAGAAGTTATAGCAAAATAATCGATTTCTTTGTAAAATCAAGATGGCACCAAACGCTCGATTGTCACCGAATTTGTGTGTATTTTTCCCAAGAATGAAATGCGATTTTGTTGCACTTTTTCAATATAGTAAAGTTATTAAAAAAATCTGCACGGCACAGTTGAATATCACTTATATCCCTTATATTAAATCCGCCTATCGAACATTTAAGTCTCCGAAAGCCGAAAGTCCGCACCCCCGACCCCCCACTAACATCGGACGTTTCCCCTTCCAGCAGCAGGGCGACCAGTTCGGCGCGCCGGGCGGGGGCGGCCTCTCCCCCACCCTGCCGCCGTCGGCGCGCTGCGATAGGTCGGAGGGCGCCGGCTCCGCCCCGCCCCCGGCCCCCTCCAGCGCCGGCTCCGCCCCGTCGTCCGGCTGCAGCACGCCCAGCAACAACAATCACGGCGCGAGGGCGGCGTGCTGCGCCAGGGAGCAGGTGAGCGACCAACGGGGGCGCCGGGTGGGCGTGGCCCGGCGTTGGGGGGTTGTGTAGGCCACGCCCCCTTCCTTACCTGCGAGCAATGAGTGTGGGCGTGTGGGCGTGACATTTTTCGTTTTATAGACGTCGCGGAGAGGCAACCGTTAACTGATATGATAAAACTTGAAGCCACGTTAAGAAGTTCCTAGAACTTTCCCATTAACAATTAAAAAAACCCTTATCGACCAATTTATTGCTGTATCCCCAATTCCTCCGGTTACGTAAGTTTCTTCTACAGCGCTTTTGAACACCCTTATAAAATTTTTATTTACTACTACTGCGCACGTTTTCCAACATATTATACTTTCTCTCTTTATTCCAGTATGATGTTAAATAGTTTCATTTTTATCGTTTTTTTTTTATACAGGGTGAGTCACATCTAAAGGCAGAGCCGAAAACACAAGGTAGAACTCGCTAAAATAAGCACATATGCTTAATAAACATTAGCCCAAAAAAGCTTGGTTCTCCAGATACAGCGTGTTGAAAATTTTCCAAAAATAACATATTTTTTTTAATTTCTTTCGATCCCATTTAGGAATTCCAACCAAATTTGGTACACATTATACACTGGACGGTTGCCATTTTGTGGAATAATTTGACCCCGTTCCGATCACCAGCGGCGTAGGTACAAATAGTTACTGTAAATAATTGTAGAAAAAAAGTAGTACGGCCCTGTGCAAAACCAAAAATTTTGCGTTTTTTGGATAGCCCATTTAATTTGGAACAAAAAGTGCCTCTTGATATTTTTTTTATTTCTGGTACAGTTTCTTCGTAATTTCGGATATTTTAAACTAGTGTCAAGGTGATTATGCTGGCATTTAAAATAAAATTATTTGTATCTACGCCGCTGCTCATCTGAACAGGGCCAAATTATTGCACAAAATGACAACCCATAATATGTATAAAATAATTCCCAAACGGGCTAGAAAAAAATTAAAAAATATTTGGAAAAGTTTCAACACTCTGTATATGGAGAGCCAAGCGTTTTTGAGCTAATGTTTATTAAGCATATGTGCTTATTTTAGTGAATTCTACCTTGTGTTTTCGGCTCTGCCTTTAGATGTGACTCACCCTGTAGAATTATACAATTCGCAATTCGTATTCTCAAAGTTGACATATATTTTGTTTTATCCTCCACATTTGCTATTTTGATCATAGCTGTAAAAGAAAAGACCTAGCCTCAGGAGGGCAGTAAATCCACATGCAACTTTTTCTGCATGAGGTGAAATTTTATTCTACCTCCAGAAAATGCATGCGCTCTACAAACACACATTTTTGGATGGAATTAGTAATTTTCGATTTTTATTTATTTTTATTAAATCGCTATATATAATGACGCATAATGATTAATTTTTAAGTTTATGTCAAGAAAAGTAATGAAATATACCTGGCAAAGATACTTCTAGTTTATCAGTTGTGCCAGTGAATAAAATTAATAACAATTATTCAACACCAGCTTTGTTTTTAACACCTTTATTTACGTTTTGTTATTTTGTTTTACCGCATAAGTTTTGAAGTTCTGTTATTTTATGGTCTTATTAAGAGACTCTAGGACTACAGAAGAATTCATGTATTACATGCGCAGATCGAAATCATTTACATAAATGAGTTGATATTACTTGAGATTTTATAAATGATTTGGAGAAAATCTATCTATAACTCTTAAAAGTTATATACTCGTAGTTACCACTTATCAGTTTCTTAGATTCGCAGAAGGAACAAAAGGGTGTTTAATTTTTGCCTCTATAAAACCTAGCACAACAGGTTTTATAAAGAAGTTGCCAAGACCATAATATAACTCAGTTATAAATCTTTTGCCAACAGGAACTATACAACTAACGGTATAACGTAAACTACGAAGGCGTCCTGGGGCCACGTACTTTTTTTTCTTAAAAAATGTACACTTTATTTATTTTTTCTATACCTAATTTTTACACTTTTTCTGCAAGTTTTACACTTTTTTCTGCAAATTTTACATTTTTTTTACACTTCTTGTGTAAAATTTACAGAAAAAAACGCGTAAAATTTACAGAAAAAGTGTATATTTACAGAAAGAAGTGTAAAATTTACAGAATAATCTCTAAAATTTACAGAAAAAGTGTAAAATTTACAGAAAAAAGTTTAAAATTTACAGAAATAAAGTGTAAATTTTTAGAAAAAAAGTACTTGGCCCCAGGACGCCTTCGTAGTAAACAAATACAGAGTGAATCAGTTTTTTGTAGCAGGACTTTAACAGGTCATAGACCTTCAAAAAATAACCGCACTTTCTTCTATAAACTATATCATTTTAAGGCCGTATAAAAAAGTTACAGGGTGTTAAAATTGTAAGAAATATGTGAACTTTAGTGGATATTTACCAAACTAGTTGAGATATTTAAGTTATATTTGGTATACGCTATAACGGCAAGGGTTAGCATAAAACCTGTTAATATCAAACATCTTGCACAACCAGTGGCGGAGAAGTGGGTAAAAAAATGAATCACCTTGTATTTTAACAAAAGGTATTGCATTTTTTATGTAGATTTTAATTGCAGACAAAAATGTCCTCTTGGTATTTGTTCGCATGTGTTCTAGTTTAACGGCAAATTTCTTTTTTTTTTTAATATTAATTCGGGGTATATCTAAAAAATTTGCTCCATAAGTAACACTTAAAGTAGAAATAATGTGTTTGATACATTAAATAAAGTAACTTTTTCCAATAAACTTACCTATTTAAGGCTATAGGTACTTTTGAAGCTACAGGATCTAAAACATTTAAGGAAGATACAATTAAGGTTACGCTCTGTATCTTGAAAAGTAAAACCTTGAATGGGTTAGTTTATTGGAAAAAGTTACTTCATTTAAAGTAAGAAACACGTTTTTTCTACTTTAAGTGTGACTTATGGAGCAAATTTTTTAGATAATTTTTCAGAAATACCCCGAAATAATACAAAAAAATGAAATTTGCCATTAAACTATACCACATGCGAACAAATACCAAGAGGACATTTTTGTCTGCAATTAAAATCTACATAAAAAATCCAATACCTTTTGTTAAAATACAAGGTGATTCATTTTTTTTGCTAAAAATAATTTTACCAATTACCCACTTCTCCGCTACTGGTTGTGTAAGATGTTCGATATTAACAGGTTTTATGCTAACCCTTGCCGTTATAGCGTATACCAAATATGACTTAAATATCTCAACTAGTTTGGTAAATATTCAATAAAGTCCGCATATTTTTTCCAACTTTAACACCCTGTAACTTTTTTCTAAGGCCTTAAAAAGATATAGTTTATACGTAAAAGTGCCGTTATTTTTTGAAGATCTATCACCTGTTAAAGTCCTGCTACAAAAAACCGATTCACCCTGTATAGAAATTGCTTTCTTTATTTCAGGGCGAAATGTGCTGTGGCCCGGCTATTAATCCAGACCTTCTGCCCAGGCCGCACTCTTCGTTCGAGCACCACATCCCCAAGTTGGAACCAGAAGGTCCGGAATCCCCTTATTCCCCCCCACCCCTCGACTCCGCTCCCCCCGCCACCCTGGAGGGCGGAGTCGCAGTCTGCGCTGGGTGTGGCCTCAAGATTACCGATAGGTGAGTAAAAAACTGACGATCATCCTAATCATGTCCAAGGCTTCCTTAAAACCGAATCACCATAGTTCCTGTTGACTAAATTTTGTACTTTCTTCCAGGTATTACTTGCAAGCAGTCGACAGACGATGGCACGCGGCCTGCCTGCAGTGTTGCCAGTGCAGGAACAGTTTAGACGGTGACATTACCTGTTTCTCGAGAGACGGCAACATCTACTGCAAAAAGGACTACTACAGGTCAGTGCCGTCGAAAATTCGGAATATCTAGACCGCCAACTTTCGGTCCTCTCCCACAAATACATCAATGCCGTTCGACAGATAAACTTTTGACCCGACACTTTAGACACAACAACAATTAATAAACATTTTATCTTATTTGCAAGAGTCCGGCATATTTTACCTCAGCAACTACTGTGGATGCGGACGCGGACAATCAATGTTTGGGTTGTGCAAATAGCGAGAGAGATGATCCTGCTTATAAGTAAAGGCGATTCTATCTACAGGGTGTCCCAGGATAAGTGAGCCAATAAGTGTAAAAGACAAAAAAAATTCAAGTTCAAATTTGATCGTTCGAGGTTCTGACCTGCTTGACTGGAAACTAATTTCTAGCATATTTTCGTTTTTGAAAATTCAAGATGGCGTCGACAGCGACCATTTATTTATTTTCATTGTAGGTGAAGTGTCTTTTCCTTTAAAGATAGCGAAAAATTTCATTAAGAAAAGTTGATCACAATTAAAAATTACCCCCGCGTACCAAATTTTGGAAAGATCCGCCTACTTTGTTTTTCCACTTTTTTCTTTTTCTAGCGCGCTAAAGTAGCTTTTAAATAGAAGGTATCGAAAAATTTTATAAGAAAAAGTTGTTTAGAATTAAAAGCTTTCCCCGTGTACCAAATTTCGAGAAAATCAGCCTACTTTATTATTTCTTTATCGCATTAGAAAAAGAAAAAGTGGGAAAAACAAAGTAGGCCGATCTTTCCAAAATTTGCTACCCGGGGGTAACTTTTAATTGTGAACAACTTTTCTTAAGACTCAATGTACAGCACGTACGTGGTGATTCAACATTTTGACCCATAAAATGGCTTTTTTCGATCTGTAGCGAGCAACACGCATAATTTTAAACTTTTGGTCAGTACAAATTTTAATCTACGTAATTACTAACATTTTGAGACGAAAATTATGTAAAAATATTTATCACAATGACAGTTATTAGGCTTATTGCGCAAATGCTAATAACGGCCGTTGTGATCAATCTTTTAAAATAATTTTTGTCTCAAAATGTGAGTAATTACCTTTGTATTTGTATTGACCAAAAGTTTAAAATTATGCGTGTTGCTCTCTACAGATCGAAAAAAGCCATTTTATGGGTCAAAATGTTGAATCACCACGCACGTGCTGTACATTGAGCCTTAATAAAATTTTTCGCTATCTCTTCACCTACAATGAAAATAAATAAATGCAGGTCAGAACCTCAAACGATCAAATTTGAACTCGAACTTTTTTCGTCTTTTACACCTATTGGCTCACTTATCCTGGGACACCCTGTATACCAATGACGTCAAAACCTATAGACGTGGTGCCCCATTGTTAAAATGCCCTTTATTTTGACTCCAAGATTAAATATATCCATACTACTCTAAAAACATGCTACAAAGACAGAAAGTCAACCATCAACCAACTATATACACCCGGTGATTCCCGGTTATAGTTCCTCCAGAATCACACTTAGATGTCGCATGTTTTTCCTTGTTTGGGGGCGCCGGAAGCATCGGAACCTCACCTGAAGACTCGGGGGATGGTCTAACGACGCCAGCCTCCGAGCCCAGAGTCGAAATAAGTTCGCTACGGCTCGACAAAAAGGGGCAATTTCTGACAATCTCGCGACATTTTCGGAATAATTCAATGGAGCGCTTAGATTGTAATTAGTTCTGGGCGTCAAGCGTTTATCAAAACAAACCTGTCTATAGGTTCTGACGTCATTGATCTATACACTGATTATGAAGAGTACCTATTTTAGGTACCAGGATTATATTTTGGGTATTGGAACTAATGTAAATTTAACAAACCAACTCGGCTCGTACATAATAACATCGTTGTAGCATTTTCCTGTCGTAAAAAACGAGTAAAACTCGTGGTATTTTAATCGCAAGGTAGCACCTATTAAATATGACGCGTGTACCTACTTCGACGTATATCGAAAACAGTCCTTTATAAGCAAGATAAAGACTTTCTCTATCTATTCGGTATACAATTTTGTTCTATTTTGTCATTAGCGAGCCTCATTAAAATACCTGTTGGTCGCTGCTATCGAAAAAGTGGCGGAAAAACGCCAGTTTTCTATATATAAATTGCGATTACTTTAAAAAGCGGATGGTTGAAGTATTAATGTGGATTCTAGAAAAAGAGACCGAGCAGGTTGCGACTACGTACCAGTGTAAACAGCAGGAGATGGTAGCCATTGATGTTTGTTTAGTTACAGTCAGTAGATTCCATAAATAGTTTTTGGTACGCTTAGGTAATAATAATAATAATCATTTAATTTTTAATTGGGTAATTAATTTATCTAACAGAGAACTTACCATTTCAGAAAAGTTAGTTTTAGCAAAAGGGTTAAATTTTTCTGTTGTTGACAACAAAATTTCTAAGCTTGACATAGAAGCATCGGTAGAGGAAACAGCTCAAGCATTACCTGAGGAATTAGGTCAAGAATTTAGAGTCAGGTCAAAAATAATCTTAGAAAAAGATTTTAGACCAAAGCTAAATATTATTTCAAAGGAAGAAAAAGTAGCAATTAGATCACTTAAATCAGATAGGATAATTAAAATATTACCAGCAGATAATAAATGTATGATAATAAATAAATGAAGGAACTTACAAGAGGATAAACAAAGACCCTACAACTTCAATAAAATATACAAAACACTGTACAAATGACACAGAGACAAAGGACACTTTTAACTCCGCATCATTCAAAACCTCCACACTTATACGGATTACCAAAAATACACAAAACTAACATTCCTCTTCGCCCCATTGTAAGTTCAATAAATTCGACATGTCATTCGTTAGCAAAATATTTACTTAAAATTGTTAATCCGTCAGTGGGAAATTCAAATTCATTCATCAGAAACAGTAATCATTTTCTAGAAAAAATTAGGGAACATCAATTTCCGGATAATTATATATTAGCTAGTTTTGATGTGGTTAGTCTTTTTACAAATGTCCCTGTTGACAAATCATTGAACATTTTACGCAGAAAGTTAGAAAATGATCAGACTTTAGTGGAAAGGACAAATTTGAATATAGATGCAATATTAGAACTAACAACACTATGTGTTAAAACCACTTATTTTTAACTAGGAAATGAATTTTACCAGCAGGAATTTGGAATGGCTATGGGGTCTCCTTTATCACCATTCATAAGCAATTTATTCATGGAAGATTTTGAACAAAATGAATTGACTAGATATGTTCACCAACCTAATGTTTGGTGGAGATATGTAGATGACATATTTGTTATATGGGAACATGGAGTAGATGATTTAAATTCATTATTAAATTTTCTAAACTCACAAGAACCTTCTATTAAGTTTACCTAAGAAATTGAAAATAATAATCAATTACCTTTCTTAGATGTTTCTATACTGAAATCAGATAGTATAGAAACTAGTGTCTATAGAAAACCAACACATACTAATAGATATCTCCATTTCAACTCCAATCATCATATTAGTGTTAAAAAAGGAGTAATTAAAAGTTTGTATGACAGGGCTAGAACGATTTGTTCTAATAACACAAAATTTGAGGAGGAAATTAAACATATAAAATATGTTCTTGAGAAGAATAGTTATCCTATTGAATTTGTTGAGCAAGTTTTTCAGGATTGCCAACGAAATAACAATGCTAATAGAATTAGAGAAATAAATCTGGTGGACCGACCAGTAAATTTAATTATTCCTTATATTCCTGGACTATCAGATAAGCTAAAACGCATAGGCAATTGTTTTAATATCAGAACAGTATTTAAAACCAAAAATTCATTAAGATCGATGCTAGTTAAAACGAAACCATTTAATGAGGTACAAAGTTCAAACAATTGCATTTATAAAATTCCTTGTGAATGTGGAAAGTTCTATGTTGGGGAGACTTGTAGGCCATTTAACGTTCGTTTAAAAGAACATAAAAATTATATCAGGCAAAATCAAATTTCTAAGTCAAAAATATGTGAACATTCTTCTAATAACAATCATAGGATATTGTGGGATAAGTCCAAACCAATTCTCAAAGAAGAAGTAGGAAATAGACGAAAAATTAAAGAATCTGTATTTATTCTAGGAAATACGGACAACTGTGTTGCTGAATGTTCACTGGAATTCAGTAAAATATTATTGCCACTTATTCAAAGAGAAGTTAGTATAGATAATTAGGTAGAACACAGGGTACAATATCAGACATCAGGTGGCTAGGCTATTGTTTCTGTTGTCATGACATTTTAACCTGAAATGTGTTAATCTGTCACTTCACTTTGACGTGGCATGATCTTTGAGAAAGGAGGAAGATTTATTCTCCGAAAGCTCAGAAAACAAATTTGTTGAAGTTATTTTTTGAGTTACACGTTTAAAGTTTCGTTCATTCACTATTAAGAATTTATGAATTTTCCAGGCAACTTGAAAAAGTTAAATTAAATGGATCTGTTTGCGCCACAAGGAAATAATAATAATAATCCTGTTGAACGAAAGACCGGTCAGGTGTTTGTTAAACCCTAAAATCTGACCTATATTTGGAAGAGCCGGCTCGACACGGATAATTTCAGAAAACCGGTTCAGTGGGTCTCACCTCCTTGCCTAAACCGCGGCTGAAACTGGGCAAACCGAAGTGCGAGGTGTATTTAAGGCTCCACAATTATAACAGCATTACTTTTCTCGATGCGCCTTTGTTTCCGACGGTAATTAATGTACCAACGGTACCAGAAATTTCCAAAATGCCATCCTCGAGAGGAGGTTGCACGTCTTCGCATTGTAAGGTGAAGTTGACTGAGAGATCGGGCGCGAACGAATACGCATACCTTTCCGTGGAATGCCTGCAAGAGTTGGCTACCGTTGGTACTGATTAATTCCTTTGCAGAAAATATTAATGTTCGTTTTCAGGGGTCTTTCGCTGCTGCGAGCTTCCTGCTGGGGCTTGCAGCGTGAGAAAGGACGCGGGCCGAGGACTATGTCATCGAAACAATTACGCATTGACCATTCTGAATCTACCTGTGACTTTCTTTTCTTCGATTTTTTTCTTGGGGACCGATGGCAATTACCCGCGCGGGGTAAACTGCGCTGTCGTGCCTCCGATATGCGTGTGTCGCGAGCGATCTGGCCAAACAATCTGAGAACTCGGACGGTTTCGTCGTTCCACGAACAGCACAAATTGACGTTTGGCGGTTTCCTCGACAACCACCGGAAGCTGCGCATTTTTGTAATTGGGCGAGAGATGTTCTACGGCAAGGGCAAGGGAGGCATCAGTTTTAGTATTGAAAATACTTCTCTGGGACCTGTCTCCGTAAAATCGAACCGGCGCGCGACATGGTCCCGGTTCGTCGAGTTTTGTTGGGGTTACAAGGAATAAATAAACGGATTATGCTTAGGTGATGATACGTACATGTCGGCGGCGGCGTCATGTTGTAGTTTTAAGATATAGCCGAGTTATCGATATTGATGTGTTAAAATCTTGGCTCCTAGGTGTTTTTGTCACATACGAATCAGACACATCTGTGGCTCGGTGTTCTTTGTTTCAAATCCAGAATAATAAATCTCCTTTTCATTGTGTTTTTATATATTTTCTATTCAAAAATCAAAGTGGCACCCCAATTAGTGACGTGTAAAATAAAATAGGTAGGTAAGTGTTGTTGAATATGTATTATTATAAAACGAAAAATAAAAATTAAAACGTTTAGATTTACCTACCTATTTGATTATTCGCATAATTAAAAATTTAAAAATTAAAAATCACGTGTATACAATTTTTTGAAATGTATTATTAAAAACAAACGTTTTGACGATGTAAAGTTTTGGATGAAACATACTGGGAGCACAAAAAATGACATTTTGCAAAATAAAAATAATGTTGGAAGTGGATTTTAGAAACAGCAGATTTATTAATAATATAATACATTCATCAAAACGGCTTACAATTTCTTTTAGATGAAAAACACATTAACAAAGGCAAGAATACCAAATTTTGAATTTTTCTCATTGTTGACACAATTTTTCTCGAAAACTAAATTGTTTTTTAAGTGGTTTTTATCTGTGGCCGCAATCACGGCACACAATTTCGTTTCATATACTGCCAATTTTTTTAAGCAGAAACTTTAAAAGTTCTACGTTACTTGCCATGATCGCTTTTATAAAATTTATAGGTAGGTACTTACCTGCTTTACTTATAGTTATAAAAAAAAGTAGTAAACTTTTGTAATTTTAGAATACCTACATGCCCCTTACCTACTTCACATCAGTTGCCTAAACGAATGAAAATTCAATATATTGGAAATTATGGAAGAATGGCAGATAAAAAAGAAGCTGTCAAATTTTTTTATGCAACGCAGAAGTATAAAAATCTACCAGTGTTAAATATAAGATTAATAATTAAGGATAAAATAAAATAGGTAAGTGTTTACTAGAGTATTATTATTATCGCATCAAAATTTATTGATTTATTAACTTTTAGTGATTTAACCTTCAATGTACTGGGTGGTCATCATATTCTGTACCCCTCCGTTTCGAACAAAAATGTTAGTACCTACCTAAGTTAGGTTTCTTCTAAATCATCCGGATTTTTTATTAGCTAAAACAATTAAGCAATGCATAGTGAGAAAAGAGTATACCTACCCATTACCCAAGTATTTTTTAGAACACCATGTATTATAATGTATATAATTACATTTTCTTGAAATCGGCATTAAAATGTCTCAAAATCGTCATTAAAAGCACATAAATCGTACAATAATATAGCCCATTATTGTACGATTTTTTCAATAAGTAGGCCTTGGCGAGATGTAAACATCAAACGTCAGACGCGGAGAAATCGCCCGTCAAAAGTGACCAAATATTCAAAAACCCGGCCGATAAAGGCTCATTTAACTGTTCGTACACATTGCGAAATTGTTTCCTATAGAAGCGCAATCCTTCAGTATACATATTTTAGTAAATTTGAAAATCAATAGATTTGTTGTGTAGGCTGCACAAGAAGCAGCAGTTTGGTTTTTCTGTCAGAAGGTGCCGTGTCTCATCATACTTGTCCTAGGTAGAGCGATCGTCAAAGTCAAGCAACGCCGCGCGTAGTCGGTTCATGGACCTGTGATCCCGTAATATTATTTTCTTGCCTAATAAAACATTTTTTTTCCGATTTCAAAAAAAATATAATATGTACCTCGGCACTGAAGTTCTTTTTATGACTCATGTGGTTTATTCGCCTCGGCCAGAGGCCTCAGCAACTAAACTCCACATGAGTCATAAAAAGTTGAACTTCAGTGCCTTGGTACATAAATAACTATTTTAAACTCCACGATAAATTGGAAATAATTTTATGAATGATGATCATTTATACCATATCTAAACTGATCTAGATCTATATCTAAATTTAACTGTTTTCGAAATAGAAATATGATAATAAGAATGTGTTTAATCAAATTTTATAATTTACGTTTTAATGTTTAATGATATATCATGCTAAACAAAATATATGTATTTTATGAATGAAAAAAATGAGTTTTATTGGTATGATATTTTTATTAAATTTTAAAAAAATACAAAGTTTACGCGTCTTTCTAATTGAAAATTTGCCATAATAATATGTGCACTTGCAGAGAATGTGTAAAATTTATTTACTGTTACTATTCTTATAAAAATCAATGTAAAATAAAATTATTTGTACAGATCATACAAAATTTGGCGTGCTTGGAGAGTAATTGCACAGAAATAAATTACGAGTGATGAATTTTATTAAAAAGTAATTTAAATAATTATTAGCAATAAATAATATATTTATTATCTTACACAACTATTAAGTATAATAATTTACAATTACAATAGGTAATATTATTTGTCAATCTGATGCATAGTCACTAACATCGTCATCGGAGGAGTCACTTTCGGAATTAGTAATAATTAGCTGTTCTGTGATTATGTCTATATTAATTTCATTTTGTAAGTACCTGTCTTCGGTTTTGATAACATAACACAGTATTTTCCAATTGTTGTTACGCTGCTGTGTGAAATGAGCCAGTGCAGGTGGGTTTTCTGGGCATTATTTACAAACTACTTCCTATAGAATTCTCCGCCCTCAAATTTTGTATGAACTGTATCTGTTATTTTCAATACTCTTAAGATACTTGCGTAGGATGCGAGGTCTGTGAATTTTTTATATATATACAGTGTGGTCATTTATGTGTATATTTATGGACTTGTTTTATTAATTGCACAACGCACAACCAAAATACAGATATTGCCGAAAGTTGATGCATGTTCAACAATTATATTAGGTGCACTTAGAATGGTTGCAGTTAAACAGCATACAGGGTAGGTAAAAAAATTAAAAATTGTACAAGAGTAAATTACCCTTATTTCAAAAAAATTTAGCAAGAGGTTATTAAGAAGAGTTGTTTAGAATTAAAAGCTATGAATAAATACCAAAACATACCCTCCTAAGAAAAAAAAATTTTTTCGTCAATTAATTTCCACTTAATAAACATTTAAAATAAAAATTTTGCACCTTAAATGAGAGTTTTTTAATATACACATTATCATTACTGATGTTTTACCTTGTTCAGAAGAATTTTTGCGAAATTTTAAAGTTTTGTTTAATATCGTTGCAACAAACATGAAGTTTGTGAAGCCCTAAAAAATTACAAATCTAAGTGAATTTTACAAATATGCTTGAATCTGAACAAAGTTATGCGAAATTGATATAATTTTGATTGAGTTATGAAATTGTTTAGGGTGAATATTAAAACAATTTTTTTAGGAAATCTTTAACGTTTTTCAAAAAAATATGTTTTTTTCTGAGGATGCCATGTTTTGGTATTTAAGCATACCTACCTTTTAATTCTAGACAACTTTTCTTAATAACATATTGCTGAATTTTCTGAAATAAGGGTATACTTTACTTTTGTACTTATAATTTTTATATTTTTTGACCTACCCTATATGTATGCTGTTTGAGTTGCAACCATTCTAAGTACGCCTAATATGATTATCGAACATACACACACCAACTTTCGGAAATATTTGTATTTTCGTTGTGCAATTAATAAAAAAAATCCCATATTATGTTGCACACTTAAATGACCACTGTAGATGAATCTCCTTCTCATTTCCTCAACGATTTGCTCAAATGACCGCAGCAGTGTCAGCCATCGCTCGGTTAAACTAATTTACATAAATAATCCGTCTGGACACCTGATATATTTGCCCAGATTGTCTCGAAAAACGCCATTAGACAGGTTGACCGGTCGACTCCTTAAATAGGATGAACCATTAGATATTGACCGGTGAGAAGATACGAGAAATTGTTATGGTAATTTGCCTAGAAAGTCATGCGTCAATCTGTATCATGTATAAGGCGAACTTTTCCTAAAATTCTTCAGTAGGAACTAGGAACATACGGGATACGCTAATGATCTCTTCGGCTTGCCATAAACCATGGTCGTTTGAGCCACGAAAAAATTTATCTAAAACGTTCCAAATGTCCAAAAAGCGTTATTTATTGCTCCTTAATTAATTAGTATGTTTCATTAGGAAAGATTATGTATATTCGAGAGCCTAATGAATATGCATGCGTCTCGAAAAGGCATATGCAGTTACGAAATAAATATGTTTATTATAATGTTTATGGTAATGCGATTTTTGTGGGAAAAAAAGCGTGGACTTTGTTTTAATTTAAACGGCTGTGACTTTTTTTGAAAATTATTAAAGTTTATCAGGGAAATTATTTGCAAGAACTGACAGAATTTACCTACAGGGTGTTCCACGGCCTGCTATAATTTTTTCGATGCGGTTTTTTGAGAAATGCTATTAGTGATTTTTTATACGAAATCTGGCAACGTAGCTTTATTCGGCATGCCCTGAAACACAAATGTCCCAAGTTTTATTTATTTATTTCCCCGAGTAACATTTCTACGGGGCCTTTAAGTTGAGATTTTTTTATTTTTAATTAAAAATCAAGAATGCTTTGGAAATATTTGAATACTTATACTTAATGTAAACATTAGCGCGGTGTCCTTTCTCTTTCCTTGGGTACATATTATATACCTACAATATTTTGTTTTTGAGATAATTTTAAGATAATTGCTAAGGTATTTTAGGCATAGTATTTCTAAAGTCACTTGAAACAGCGTAAAAACTCTTATTGGCATCACAAAAAGAATATATAGGACATAAGCGTCACGCAGTTTTCAAAAATACACATATTCTACAAGCAACATAATATTTCACTTTTAAGGTTTTTTTATAAGGTTGTCGTCAAACACAACGTAAAGGTTAATGCAGCATGCAGTCACTTGTTTTTACTACAATATCTATCTTCTCTGTCTCCTTCATCTCTTTTTACTACTAATACCAGGTTCGGTTTAATATGGGTAAAAAAGTGTTTTGTCTCGTATTTTATTGCCGGTGCGCCTGTTCTCGAGCTACCCTGGTAAAATATAACACAGTGATATACGGGGCGCGATCTATTTCATAGTATTTACCACGCTCTGCTATACTGGTAAAAATACCAGACTCATCAGCAGAAATCACCCGTATAAAATTCAAAGGATTTTATGCTGTTCCAAGTAACTTCTATTTAAGCCATATATACTTATCTGCTAAGTGTTATGTTAAATTGAAAAGATGAAGTATTTTCATAAAATAAAAGAATACTTTAACGTCATAATGGGTAACTAGATACTAAGCCAATCACACATTTTTTACCAATAATTTTTCTCAAATCTACTCTTAATCCTGAAAAGTTATAAGGGAACGGAAAATGTAACCAATCACCCTGTACAAAAGTGAAGTTTTTTCCTTTAAAGCGACTGGAGTATCTATTTATTTTCTAAAATTTATTTGTGGCGTAAACAGATCCATTGATTTTTAATTGGGTTTTTCGCCACCAAACTGGTTAAAAGACAACTTTTTCAAGTTGCCTGGAAAGTTAACAAATTCTTAACAGTAAATAAACTAAACTTTGAACTTGTAACTCAAAAAAGTTCTTCAACAAATTCATTTCCTGAGCTTCCGGAGAATAAATCTTCCTCCTTTCTCAAAGATCATGTCACGTCAAAGTGAAATGACAGATTAATAAATTTCAGGTTAAAATGTCATGACAACAGAAACAATAGCCTAGCCACCTGTCTGATATTGTACCCTGTGTTCTATCTTCTATCTAATTATTTATACTAACTTCTCTTTGAATCAGTGGCAATAATATTTTACTGAATTCCACTGAACATTTAGTAACACAGTTGTCCGTATTTCCTAGAATAAATACAGATTCTTTAATTTTTCGTCTATTTCCTACTTCTTCTTTGAGAATTGGTTTGGACCTATCCCACAATATCCTATGATTGTTATTAGAAGAATGTTCACATATTTTTGACTTAGAAATTTGATTTTGCCTGATATAATTTTTATGTCTGTATTTCCTAGAATAAATGATGATTCTTTAATTTTTCGTCTATTTCCTACTTCTTCTTTGAGAATTGGTTGGGATCTATCCCATTATTAAAAGAGTGTTCACATATTTTCGACTTCGAAATTTGATTTTGCCTGATATAATTTTTATGTTCTTTTAAACGAACGTTAAATGGCCTACAAGTCTCCCCAACATCGAGCTTTCCACTTTCGCAAGGAATTTTATAAATGCAATTTTTTGAACTTTGTTCCTCATTAAATGGTTTCGTTTTAACTAGCATCGATCTTAATGTATTTTTGGTTTTAAATACTGTTATATGTTTAATTTCCTCCTCAAATTTTGTGTTATTAGAACAAATCTCTTTAGCCCTGTCATACAAACTTTGAATTACTCCTTTTTTAACACTAATATGATGATTGGAGTTAATATGGGGATATCTATTAATATGTGTTCGTTTTCTATAGACACTAGTTTCTATTCTATCTGATTTCAGTATAGAAACATCTAAAAAAGGTAATTATTATTATTTTCAAAGGTAAACTTAATAGAAGGTTCTTGCGAGTTTATTTAATTTAATGAATTTAATAATGAATTTAAATCATCTACTCCATGTTCCCATAACAAATATGTCATCTACATATCTCCACCAAACATTAGGTTGGTGAACATATCTATACTATAGTCAACTCATTTTGTTCAAAATAAGTGGTTTTAACACAGAGTGTTGTTAGTTCTAATATTGCATCTATATTCAAATTTGTCCTTTCTACTAATGTTTGATCATTTTCTAACTTTCTGCGTAAAATATTCAATGATTTGTCAACAGGGACATTAGTAAAAAGACTAACTACATCAAAGCTAGCTAATATATATAATGATCCGGAAATTGATGTTTTCTAATTTTTTCTAAAAAATGATTACTGTTTCTGATAAATGAATAATTTGAGTTTCCTACTAACGGATTAACAATTTTAAGTAAATATTTTGCTAACGAATGGAATGGTGAATTTATTGAACTTACAATGGGGCGAAGAGGAATATAGTTTTGTGTATTTATGGTAAACCATACAAAGAGAAGTTAGTATAAATAATTAGATAGAACACAGGAGGAAGATTTGTTCTCCGAAAGCTCAGGAAACAAATTTGTTGAAGATATTTTTTGAGTTACAAGTTCAAAGTTGAGTTCATTTACTGTTAAGAATTTGTTAATTTTCCAGGCAACTTGAAAAAGTTGTCTTTTAACCAGGTTGGTGGCGAAAAACCCAATTAAAATTCAATAATGGAGTATCTATTGTTAGTTGTAACGCCGCTACACGTATGATAGGTACCTAAGTATATGAGTTTCTCGCGTTCCATGTGAAACCCGATCAGAATTATGGAAATAAAACGTGTTAACGTCCGTGGAATCATGCGCATACGAAATTGATAAGAAATAACATGTTCAGCGCCGTTATCTGATGCAGACCCGTCTGTCTGAGGCCGTTCTTTTTATTAATAACATTCATTACGAAATCCAGGCGGACGGAGCGACGAACGAACCACTTTCCAAGCGTGAGTACCGGCCAGAGTTTATAACGGAACTGGAAATTATCGAGGGGAACACAGAACATCGCAAAACACATCCCTTTGGCGCACGGGCGTAGCCAAGGGGGGGGTTTCGGGGGTTCAGACCCCCCCCGAAACAAGCAAAATATTACCTAATATTATACCGAGAAAATACGAGGAGTGAAGAGTTAAATTATTATTACGTTTGAATATATGTAGTAATAGTAGCGCCTAGCGCCATCTTTTGACGAGAGGCAGACGCAGTTGCAGCCGAACTATTTTGTATTGTAGGGACACTTTGCGTTGTTTCTCGATTATTCGCCACGCCCCTAGGTCGAAATGAGCGGAACTTTGTGGAAGTTCGTGGAAGTTTCTGGACGGCTACTGGGCTGCTATATAAGCGGCGCGTGACCGCGCTTACGGCAGTATTGTTCCATGCGAACTCGAAGCGAATAAAAGTGAAAAGTGGTGAACGAATAGTGAAGAAAATTAAGTGTACCGTGTAAGTGAGTAATTTTAGTGCACTGTTATTCGATGACCTTGTTAAGGATAGATACGTGAATCATTATTACTGTCGAAAAATGGATGGGAAGAAAAGGAGGGGTGATAAACTTAAAGGTATGGACTACTGGAAAAAGTGGTGTAGTCAAGGTCAAGGGGTTTCTAATAAAGAAACAAATTTGGATTTAGCTATCAAAGCTTCAGCTACCTTGCATGCTGATAAGAAGACTGCCTACCCCGAAATCTAGTTTGGAATGCCTAGATATGTGCGATAAAAACCTTTATCCTAATATTTACACATTACTACAAATCTTGGCTACCATTCCTGTATCCACTGCTACCCCAGAAAGGTCTTTCTCGAGCCTAAGGAGACTGAAAAACTATTTACGAAACACTACAAGTGAAAACAGACTTAATGGTTAATGAACATTCACTATGGAACAGAAATTCATGCAGATGAAGTAGTGGATATATTTAAACGAAAAAGCCGAAGATTTCTTCTTTAATGGTTTTAGATTTAGCGCAGAGGAACGAAATTAATTTATCCATTTCATTTAAAGTTAAGAACTTTATAAATATGTCGTAGTTTTTCGGATGAATATATAGATATTAAATTTCATGTAAGTATATTTTTGTTGTTTTATTTACTTCTCAAACTAACCCCCCCCCCAAAACTAAATCCTGGCTACGCCCGTGCTTTGGCGTAGAAGAGGAGAAAGAAATAAAATTGAAAATAACAAAAACCTCTATTGAATTTTAATTGGGTGTTTCGCCACCAAACTGCTTAAAAGACAACTTTTTCAAGTTGCCTGGAAAATTAATAAATTCTTAACAGTAAATGAACTAAACTTTGAAATTGTAACTCAAAAAATATCTTCAACAAATTTGTTTACTGAGCTTTCGGAGAATAAATCTTCCTCCTTTCTCAAAGATCATGTCACGTCAAAGTTAAATGACAGATTAATAAATTTCAGGTTAAAATGTCATGACAACAGAAACAATAGTCTAGTCTAGCCACCTGTAGCCTGTGTTCTATCTAATTATTTATACTAACTTCTCTTTGAATCATTTCACTTTCACGTGACTTGATCTTTGAGAAAGGAGGAAGATTTATTCTCCGAAAGCTCAGTAAACAAATTTGTTGAAGATATTTTTTGAGTTACAATTTCAAAGTTTAGTTCATTTACTGTTAAGAATTTATAAATTTTCCAGGCAACTTCAAAAAGTTGTCTTTTTACCAGTTTGGTGGCGAAAAACCCAATTATAATTCAATGGATCTGTTTACGCCACAAATAAATTTTAGAAAATATTTAGAACAAAGCTATGGGCTTAATGTTTGCAATGATTTCAGATTATTAGAGAAGTTCTTCAAATTATCTAACGCAAAAAATGGATTGACATATTTATGTAAATATAGACAAGCTGATATTATACCTGAAGGATTACGCCTAAAAGAACCTTCTACTAGTAGGAAATGTAGTAGAATAGGCATTGTTCAGATGTAGTATGATGCTGATAAGAGAAAGAATCCAGAACCAAAGAAGTAAAAAAAACCTTTTTAAAAACAAGCTTTTATTTAGGCCATGTACTAAAACGAATAAAGTAAGTGTAGGTTTTCGTTAAGATAATTCAATTCCAATTTGCGCCAAGTTTTTGCAAATTGAAAAGCTTGTCGCGCGAAATGTTGATGCAAGTAGGTACCAATTAATTTTGTTGGACATAGTGATTGGTTGATAAGCAAGTACCTAGTTGCCAAAGTATGCATTTTTTTCTTTACAATTCGGGCGACAAGCTTTTCACTTTGCAAAAACTTGTCGCAATTTGGAATTGAATTATCTTAACGAAAACCTAAACTTATTTTATTCGTTTTAGTACATGGCTTGTTTTTAAACAGGTTTTTTATTATTTTCAATTTTATTTTATTTTTTTATTTGATACCCATGTTGGGTATCAAATAGGTAATCCGCCATCTTGGAGCGGTGGCCATATTGAATTTAGTGTGACGTCACTAACTTTTTCGTTTTCTACTCTTCAAGCCCTTTCATTTGATACCCATATTAAGGGTTTGACAAAAAATACATCATCCGCCATCTTGAAGCGGCGGCCATATTGAAAGTATGACAATATTGAGTATTGCATATTGTATTGTCACCGAAACTACAGGTTGAATAATATAAAACCAACATGTCACAGATGCGTTTCTTTCTTTGTTGTAAATAAAAATATTGAGATTTGCAGATGTCATAGCAATGGAAGAAGGCCTTAGGGTTTGTCAAAGACCATAAATTTGCGAATATTGCACCTGAAGAGGCACATTTTGATGACCGCAATCATTCACTTCGTCCGGAAAAAGTTTATTAACAACTGCTGTTCCATAAGATTATTATCAGAAGCTTATGGTTAGAGGCATATTCCTATGCGTAATCTGGCAGGCAGATACAAGTCAACAATATTTTGTGAACTAAAAGCCTATGAAGGCAGTTCGGGACCATTTGGCAGTTTGACAGTAGGTACGTCCACGAGAATTTAGTGAATATAATATTATCAAGTTAGAAAATATTTTCTTTTCAAAATTTGATGAATAATTATTGCATCAGGATGGCTTAGGTTCTAGCACCTACTAAAGGAATTCCGATCAGTAAAATATACATATATCCGTGTGCAAATTTTCCCCACGACTAGTTGGTTTCATTATATACTACTTAAATTTGCTAATAGGGAATTAAAAACCAAAAGACAATATAAATCAAATCCAAAACTTACAATTTTGCAAAACTTTTAAACTAGGTATGTAAATAATTTTTACTTACCCTATATGTTTAATAAGGTATATCTTGCGTTATTTAAACGGAAAAAGTAAAATACCTGCATTTTTATTATGCAATATTATGCTCCTTATTTGTCCGCTATACCTATTACTCCTATTGTGCATAATGGAAAGTCAATATAGAGGTGCCCCCGTATAACTTGGTGCAACCAGCTTTACGGTGTTTTGGATAATACACCCTCGTAAATAACGGAGTGGCGAGCTGACATTAATTTACGACCGGTCGCAAAAAATCGGCGGCTTTTCGACGAATTCAAAGGAGTGATCCGACTATATACCTCTAGAGTCTAGACTTTTCCGTGCTATATCAATTCCCACGATACAAGCGCATCTATGTCACTTCGACAAAAGCGCGGCCAAATTATAAAAATAGTCCTGAAATTAGTCTCACTGACATACGTCAGTTATCAATTTCGCGTCAAGTTAAATCCAAAGATAGAATGTAGGCACCTTGAGACACTTTGATGTATGTGTGGTTGCCTAGCTCACTATAAAACGAGTCAAATTTCCGTTTAAAAACAAAAGCAAGCCATGATTTCGTCGAATAAGCGTCACCGTTGACGTCACAGCGCCTGCGCGCGGGCATACCGTTTAATAGATTAATATAGGTTATGTTTCGTCCGCCGGGGTTGTATATTTTTGTCCGGGCGGCGCGCGCCGCACGTCACCGCGCGTCCCCCGCAACGACAATTAACGACAATTAGCGGTGCATGGCCGTCGACGGACGGTACCGCTGTCCCCACTTCCGCGAACCAATCGCAGTTACCGAATCCGGTCGCGGGCGGCTTTGTCTACGGCCGCGAATCGCCGGCCACACATGGAGACGCGAGCGGTGCCGGCGGGGTCGCGGGGGGGGGGGCGGGTGTCACGTGGCCGCGTCGTCACGTCGTGACGACGGAACGTCGAGGGAGTACAGGGTGATTAAAAATGGGACCAAAGAAAGATTAGATCATTTTTGATAACCCTTTTTTAGATACCTAGGCAGACCTATTCTTTCTATAGTAAAATCGAGCAATACGTACGCCTGGCGTAAATAAAACCACGTGTTCAATGACGATCCGCGATTGGTCGGTAGGCTATATCTAAAATTTCAGCCGACTCGGCAACAGGGACGTGCTCGATCGCAAAAGTGTAAATATTCGGTTTTATCTTGTTGTTTTCAGCTATTTAGACACTGCCACAAATAATTTTATCGATGTTTTGAACCATTTTAATTAAGCCAATAATTATTGTCTGGAATATTTTGATGTACACAATTGTAGGACTAAATTAAATAAAGGTCGTACCTCCGTGCGGCTATGGCGGATATTTCAACGCACGTTTGGCGTACGAGTTGCTCGATTTTAGTATAAGTAAGTTTTACAGTACAATTTACAGACAAAAAAATAGTTATTTATGTACCAAGGTACTGAAGTTCAACTTTCTATGACTCTGGAATTAAGTTGCTGAGGCCAGAAATAAATGTTTTATTAGGCAAAAAAATTGCCATAAAGGATCTCCCGTCCATGAACCGATTGCGTGCGGCGTTGCTTGACTTTGACGATCGCTCTACCTAGGTCAAGTATGACGAGGCACGGCGCTTCCCGACAGAGACTCCAAACTGCCGCCTGTTGTGCAGCCTCCATGAACAAAAAATATACAGGGAGTTTCATTCTGTAGGGTCTCAAAGTTGAGCAAAATAGGAAATCTAAACACATCTGGCCAGTCAAATGTGCCATGGAATTCCTTCAAAACTGTTGAATGGTCAACAGGACCACTGTTGGTGTAAAAAGATTTACTACAAAAATATACAGGTTATTTTTCTCGGAGCCATCTCAAAATTCTGAATTTTTATTAAACTTTATATTGGTCAGGAGTGCTCTGGAATCATTGAAAAATATTAATAAACATATTTTGTATTGGACCTTTGCGCACACTAACACCTTGAATGGTCCTATTGATCATTCAACTGTTTTGAGGGGATTCCATGGCACATTTGACTTGGCAGATGCCTTTAAAATTCCTAATTTTCTCAACTTAAACACCCTGCAGAATAGAACTCCCTGTATATTTTTTATTCAAATTTCATATATAAGGGTTTATGGGGTGTTCTGATTAACGCTGTGAGGCAAGATTTTAAATAAAAGAATCGCTAAATGGGTTTCGGGAAAAACGAGGGATAGAAAAATCGCGGCCGACCCTGGATTTGTATTTTGAAAATGGCAGGAAGGTCAAAAGAAGCGGTTTTTGAAGGCCTTTTAAACAAAAAACAGTTTAGGCGATTATCTCCAAAAATGAAGATTTTACGGATTTGTACCTACAGTTTTAATGTTGGACACCCTGTATAATCACGGTGGCATCACTATTTCACGGCCTGCTGTTTTTTTTCCAATGCGATTTTTTAAAAATTAAAAACACTGTTGCTACATCTTGTTGAAGCCACATTATTTGCATAAAGTGAGGATACATCATATTTTTCAACAAATTTGGTACCTAAATCTTCCATTAAAAAATTTAAATATGTATTTTACTCGAAAGAGTGCCTTCAAAAAATGTGGACCAATTAAAGTTTCAATCGGTAATTGATTTTTTTCTATGTTGTTTTGAAAATAATTTAAGACGATTGCCACATTCTCATCTAACCTAACCTATAACGTTAAATGCATCAACATGTCCACTTTTTCTACGTGATTAGCCATTGTACCTAAAAAAACTTTTTGGGTTAATTACATTTACCACTATTAATGTCGAACTTGACAGTTTAAAATGAACTAAACAAAAAACAAAGAAATGTTACGGCCTATAATATGATTAATATTTTAATCCTATAATAATTACCTACCCTGTTAGGGTGCATCAGTTGATCTGCAAAAATACTCCGAACGATATACTGTACCCTGTACCCAATACCAACAATTATACAAAAAGGGAAAATACTTGACTAAAAACGACTCAAAAACGTTGTTGCCGCGTTTTCAAAATGCGGGAAGGTATAAATTTCGAAAATTCGAGACTGATATTTTTTCATGACCTACTAAGATCCACTGGCGGGCCGCCGAGCCCCCCCCTGGTGAATCCGTTGATCACCGGTATCTGCGATCTGCCGACGTCGGTGGTAAATGACCAGATCGTGACTATTTAGCACAGACTGCCCGGCAGGTCGAATTGATGGTTTCCTTCCAGCGGTTTTGGGGGGGGGAGATTTCCATCCGTAGGAAGTGCAGGGGTTAATTCTAGATGGTCCGGAAGCTTCCTAGTACGTCTACCTTTACCAAAGTCTAGAAATATTAAAGTCGGACCACTCCTTTGTTCTCTCGGAAAGGCCGACAATTTTTTGCGATCGGTCGTAAATTAATGTCACCTCGCACGCTTCGCGTTTACGAGGGCGACTAAACGAAATCGCCGTCAAGCTAGTTATACGGGGGCAGGTTCATATTGACTTTCCATTATTTACCAAAGTCTACAAATATTAGTATACCTATTTGTAGACTTTGGTACAACATTATTTGTGTAGGTAAGTGTACCGTTAGTTTTTGGTAGGTACAGTTAAATTAACATACAAGAGAGCTATTACCAGAATCTACATAATTAGTAGGTATATCTGTAGACTTTGGTTGGAACATGAATAAAAATGCAATTTTTTATGTTTTACTTTCATTTTTAATAAAGCCTAACAAAACATAGACCAGACAAAAACATAAATAACAAATAAATATTTAACGACAAAGAGTTAAACTAATCATATCTACTTTTTCATCCTGTATTAAATATTTTGATATTTAAAGTGACAAACAATACAGAACAAAATATTACGCATACGTACCTACACAAGCATGCGTCTTACTATAAGCTTCTGGCAATAATCTTAATGGGACAGCCGAGGGGACAGCAGTTTTTACTAAACGTTTTCCGGACGAAGCGAATGACTGATCATCAAAATGTGCCTTGCAAATTCTTATAGGTTTATATGCCTCTTTAGGTGGAATATTCGCAAATTTATGTTCTCCGATGAACCCTAAGGCATTCTTCCATTGCTGGCACCTTCAAATTTTCAATATTTTAATATTATATCTATATTATTCTTCAATTAATACCTAAGTATTCAAAGGACACATAAAAATGTCTTAATTTTTGTAGGTATAGGTACCTCCAACTCAATATTACCTTTCAGGGTCTTTAGGAAATAAAAAAAGTAATATAGTCTTTTGAACTGGTTTTATTTTGCGGTAATATTTTGCGCGCACCCGGTAGAATGCGAACGAACCGCTCTCAGCTACACTCTGTAAGCTTATTTTCTTATTAAATAAGATATCGATCGCCGTACTCCGATGACGGCGGGCCGAGGGAGCGGGAGAGGGCAAGAGGGAAACGTTTGTTTACACAAGGCCGAATGCCCAGACTTATTAATATTTCTAGACTTTGCCTTTACCCACCACCATAACTAGGATTCCCGACTATTTACTTGGCGAACACAAGAAGCGTTGACCCGCTATAAAAACCGAAATGATATATCAAGTGGCGTTCCTTTCATGCCACCGATAAACAATATGAAATACGGTGCAGATTACGTCAGCCCGTAGTGATTTATTTATTTATAATGGGACCGAGCCCGTGTCACGGGCAATTTGAAGAGAGGATTTTTTTTAGAACGTGTTTACTCGATTTATTACAAAAATAAAATGCCCAGGAGATAAAGACTTTACCAAGATAAGTGGCTGAGCAATACAAAGTTTATTTTTGCTGTGATTAAAAGTTACTGTTCAGTTTGACACATGCCCAGCAAGCATGGTTGATAGGATGCGGTGAGATATAAGTTTGGAAGTAGCATTGACGGTGAGATACAATCACGAAAATAGTAGTTGACGGTGAGATGTATCTACAACAAAATATATAATATCTGTTGAAAACCAGTAAGTATGTGTCGCTGACAGGGATACTCTTTAAAGTAAGGGGACCCAGCATTATACTTTCCAAAGTGAGGCCTATTCTTTCCTCATTCTAATGGTCACAGTGATGCCAAGTATGCCATTTTATTGGAGAATCTATGAATATAACAGGTACTTTGATTGTTAGTAAAAATTAATATTGGTTTCCATGATTTCTAAAAATTAGACTTGACAATTTTGTGTATACCTACAAGTGCAGAATGTGGCAACTGTCAAATGAAAGAAATTTATTTTATAGTTGAAATTGGTTTTCAGCAATTATTTCCACGAATTTAAGTAATAAGTATGGTAAGCCAGTAGTGCCGATTTTGCTTATTTAAGAATTTGTCGCTATTGCACCTTGTTACCAGGTTCCTGAATCCATTTGTAATATGTACTTGAACTGTCTTCCCTTGTCGAATGTATCTACCCAAAGAACGTTCACAGATTTCGGGATGGACTAATAAGATTAGGTCTGGTAGTTCTAATCATGTAGTTTTTCTCGGTGTTCATTATAAAATTTTTGTAATTTTATTTCTCTCCCAAGGTATCTCACAAACTTAAAATAAACTTGTAGTCGTAGATAAAAACTCTTTAAAAAAAGACCTGACCGAAGCTACCTGCTTAATAATTTAAAATTATCGAAATAGGATTTGTTTTGAACTACCTACTTATACGTAATGCCAATGCCCACGTAATGGGAATTGTACCACGGGCGTAGCCAGGATTTAGTTTTGGGGGGGGGGTTAGTTTGAGAAGTAAATAAAACAACAAAAATATACTTACATGAAATTTAATATCTATATATTCATCCGAAAAACTACGACATATTTATAAAGTTCTTAAGTTTAAATGAAATGGATAAATTAATTTCGTTCCTCTGCGCTAAATCTAAAACCATTAAAGAAGAAATCTTCGGCTTTTCCTTTTAAATATATCCACTACTTCATCTGCATGAATTTCTGTTCCATAGTGAATGTTCATTAGAGCCAAACCATTAAGTCTGTTTTCACTTGTAGTGTTTCGTAAATAGTTTTTCAGTCTCCTTAGGCTCGAGAAAGACCTTTCTGGGGTAGCAGTGGATACATGAATAGTAGCCAAGATTTGTAGTAATGTGTAAATATTAGGATAAAGGTTTTTATCGCACATATCTAGGCATTCCAAACTAGATTTCGGGGTAGGCAAGTTCGGCTGCAACTGCGTCTGCCTCTCGTCAAAAGATGGCGCTAGGCGCTACTATTACTACATATATTCAAATGTAATAATAATTTAACTCTTCACTCCTCGTATTTTTAGGTAATATTTTGCTTATTTCGGGGGGGGGGGGGGTTGAACCCCCGAAACCCCCCCCCTTGGCTACGCCCGTGAATTGTACGATTACTAAAGGTGCATGATGCAGGAAAAATCTGGTTGCAATTATTGGGACTACTACAGGCGGCCGCATTACCTTTATTTGACACATCTGAGTATCTGGAAGTTAGAAAAGTTAAAAATTGTGAATTATGATGGGAAATGTTTTGCCTCCTTTAGAATCTATGGCACTGGCATGTCACATAAAACCTGATGGCAGTTGGACACTGACATATTATAACATGACCTTGTGGTCTCCTTGGAGTCAACAGAAAACAAACTTCCCCTCAAGGCTCCACTTTTCCTATGTGATAGACTGTGCCATGCTGGGAGCCCTTATTTTAAAGAGTTCCTAGTCGGTAAGATGTACCTACCTAACTACTGTATAGTTAAGTAAGAATTTAAAAAAACGACGGTATGAAGATAGATTTATAAAAATAAACGCTATAATAAATATACCAGACGTTGCAGCGTTTGGAATGTTGACTTTAATATCTGTTTTGCATGCCATAGTATAAGTAGAATTAAAACCAGTAGCCGGCTTATAGTTGATGCTCTTTTCTCTTTTGAGAGAATTCAAACCACGGGCGTAGCCAAGGGGGGGTTTCGGGGGTTCAAACCCCCCCCCCCTCCGAAATAAGCAAAATATTACCTAATATTATACCGAAAAAATACGAGGAGTGAAGAGTTAAATTATTATTACGTTTGAATATATGTAGTAATAGTAGCGCCTAGCGCCATCTTTTGACGAGAGGCAGACGCAGTTGCAGCCGAACTATTTTGTATTGTAGGGACACTTTGCGTTGTTTCTCGATTATTCGCCACGCCCCTCGGTCGAAATGAGCGGAACTTTGTGGAAGTTCGTGGAAGTTTCTGGACGGCTACTGGGCTGCTATATAAGCGGCGCCGCGGCGCGTGACCGCGCTTACGGCAGTATTGTTCCATGCGAACTCGAAGCGAATAAAAGTGAAAAGTGGTGAACGAATAGTGAAGAGAATTAAGTGTACCGTGTAAGTGAGTAATTTTAGTGCGCTGTTATTCGATGACCTTGTTAAGGATAGATACGTGAATCATTATTACTGTCGAAAAATGGAGGGGAAAAAAAGGAAGGGTGATAAACTTAAAGGTATGGACTACTGGAAAAAGTGGTGTAGTCAAGGTCAAGGGGTTTCTAATAAAGAAACAAATTTGGATTTAGCTATCAAAGCTTCAGCTACCTTGCATGCTGATAAGAAGACTGCCTACCCCGAAATCTAGTTTGGAATGCCTAGATATGTGCGATAAAAACCTTTATCCTAATATTTACACATTACTACAAATCTTGGCTACCATTCCTGTATCCACTGCTACCCCAGAAAGGTCTTTCTCGAGCCTAAGGAGACTGAAAAACTATTTACGAAACACTACAAGTGAAAACAGACAGAAATTCATGCAGATGAAGTAGTGGATATATTTAAAAGAAAAAGCCGAAGATTTCTTCTTTAATGGTTTTAGATTTAGCGCAGAGGAACGAAATTAATTTATCCATTTCATTTAAAGTTAAGAACTTTATAAATATGTCGTAGTTTTTCGGATGAATATATAGATATTAAATTTCATGTAAGTATATTTTTGTTGTTTTATTTACTTCTCAAACTAACCCCCCCCCCCCCAAAACTAAATCCTGGCTACGCCCGTGATTCAAACGGTCTTTGTTTCTTCTGCTATACAGAGGCACGATATTCAAGGTGCTACTGAGACATTCTTCGTGGCCTAGCGGATTGTTATTGTGTTGTAATCTACGCAGAATATTGAAAGTTTTCAAAAAAAAACATACAATATACAGAAACGCAGAAGAAAGGACGTGAAGGTTGATTAAGCAATTGGCTTGACTTAATTCATTTTGACGTCTCGATAAATATTAATGTTCGCCAGTTATTCACGTCAAGGACACGTATTCTCGCGTATGTAGATCGACGATAATTTTTTCAAGAATTAACATTAACATAACCATTATTATATCTTCGGATCGATCGTTCGGTTCTAATGGTTTCAATTTTGTAAGAAGAGGCACTTAAATGTGTTTTTTGTTATTTCGGTGAAGCGGTATATGTGGCGGTGAGACGCAATTATCAAACTAGTAGTTGACGGTGAGATGTATATCTAATTATAACCGTTTACAGTGAGAAAGTTCTACTCTTTCTTGTATTTCTATAACTACAACTCTGTAATCTGGAAACGTACGAGCCGACAACTAACAAAATTAATCTAAAAGCTTATTACTTCTTTCTTTCAATGTTAATAATTATAGCTACCGCTACACCTGGATACAGCAATAATTCCGTAATTGCGACTTCCTTTTAAAAAGCCGACTCGTCGGTTTTTGCGAAAATTTCAAGTATTCTCAATTCCCAAAGATTAATTAAAAATGATTTATGAAAAGGAAACGGCGTAGACGCTACTTTTAATCCGACTTATTGCTGTGTTCTTGTATATTATCGAGGCGATGGCATTTCGCGGCCCATTCTTTATTCTTAGGTTCTTATTATCGCCTCTGCTTGGAATATACGAACAGTGTGTCTCCTTGAACTTACAGGTACATACCTAGTTTAGCAACTAAAAAGTGCCAATAGTGAAAACTACATCACATATTCACTCTTTGTTTTGATTTATTTATGTGAAATAGTTAGTATATTGGATGATGGGGTTGGAATTGGGATATATGGTCCTAATCATAGGACCTCACAGTCCCTTGGCAAGACACCATCCATCTTCCAGGCAGAACTTCAAGCCATAAATGTATGTGCTCATGAGTGTATCAACAGACGCATCAAGGGAGCAAAAATATACATTTTATCAGACAGTCAGGCAGCATTGAAAGCTCTAAAGTCTTATACTTATGAGTCTAAGGTTGCCTGGGAATGTAAAACATATCTAAAGCAACTGGCTATAGGCAACAGATTGACCTTAATGTGGGTGCCAGGGCATGAAGGTGTTCATGGGAATGAAATTGCTGATAGCCTCGCTAGAGAAGGGGCTAAGGCTCCATTTTACGGTCCTGAACCATTCTGTGGCATAAACAAAAGCCACCTATTGACAGAGATCAAAACATGGGAAAAGGAACAAAAGGAAGCCTACTGGAGTAACACTCCGGGACAAAGACAAGCGAAAAGATTTTTGACCTATTCGCCTCAGAACGCCAAAAAGCTTCTCACTCTAAACAAGAATGAATTAAGACTCATCACAGGTCTCCTGACTGGACACTGCCCTTTAAGATATCATCTTAAAAAAATGGGCAAAACAGACAATGGACTATGCAGATTCTGCAACGAACGGGATGAGACTAGCGAGCACATACTGTGTGAGTGTCCCCTCTTAATTCGAAACAGACTTAAATATTTCGAAAGGATCAATATAAATCCAAATGAAATTGGCAACTTAGCCCCAAGGAAAATACTAAGCTTCGTCAAAAGCCTAGGTGACCTTGGAATTTATTAGAGCAGGGTCATTCACAAAAGATCTAATTAGGTCGCAGTGAAGAAAGGCCGTAAGGGCAAAAAAAACGACCCCCAAGAAATCTACAATCTACAATCTAGTATATTGGTACTTGACGGTGAGATATGTAAATTGTAAAATAGATCTTGGCGGTGAGATGTAAATTGAGAAATAGTGGTTGTAGGTGAGATGTAAATTGCGAAATATGTAGTGTTGGCGGTGAAATGTAAATAATTAAAGTAGCAATTGGCGGTGAGATGTAAATTGCAAAATAGTGAGGCGGTGAGATGTAACTACCGCAAATTGTAAATTTCAATGATATCCTGAAAGGTGCGCAAAAAATAAACGTTTCTCCCGACAGGTTTCTCGTGCAATTTCGAAATTACCCGCCCAGGTGCCTGGCGAGCGTCCTGCTACCTCGGTAGCCTATAATTTGGGCACTATTATGTAAATATCTGGAATTTGGGATCCGCGAAAACGATTACAATTTTGCGGTAATTACACTGATTGAGGAATGACACTGCGGCTTCCCCTGGTTTTAATTTTTTTAACGAAAATCCGATCTGTTATTAGCTCACTTCGAAATTGGCGCTACTGTCTTGTTTTTGGTCTTATTTTGGAGAAAATATGCACCTGCTACCGATTTGTGCACGCGAAACGTGAGTCTTATTTTTAAATCTAGATAAATCCATCACAAGCTATAATTTCAGCTATATTTTTTGACAGTTTGATATGCCATCTAGAGCAAAATCGAGTCTAAAATATGCTTATGTTACAACACTTGAAGAGTATTTTCGAGACATTAAAATTATACCTACTTGCACACTTATTATACAATTATCTTGGGACGATGTTACAAATCAATTACAACATCCCGTCTCATATTTTCTAAGCCGTTTCGTCAGTCATCGATTTCAAACACGAACTGTTCATGTCAACCGTACGTTGATGGATGGTTTTTTGAGAATTGTGTTCCATTCAGTAATTATTCTTAATAATTCCTCAATAACACAACGTTTCTACATTGGTCTCGATCTGTCTCTCTGCCCACGACGCAACGTTGCCCGTAAAAATATCCGTCCTAGTTTGACGTGCCTATCGAAATTTAATAAGCTGAAATATGGGCTTTTTGCTCACAAGTTGAAAGCGGTGAGATGTAACGTACAGCGTGTCCCAAATAGTTTGTCCTACCCCCTGGATCTCAGGAACCGTAAGAGATACGAAAAAAACTTGAATACAAAAGTTTTAAGGTTGGCAGTGGACGTAACCCCTCTTTTATTTTCACATATACAGGGCGATTCGTATTTGCAGGACAAAAATAAAATATTTAGATTTTGACAATTGCATTAATCCTTTGGAATATTTGCATTCTACATGCAATTTGCTACAGAACAGTTTTTTTGTTTTGTATTTTGGATGCAGCGTTGCCAAGATATCGAATTTTTCTTGGAATTTAGGGATTTAAATGGGTAAAAAATTGAAAAATCAAAGTCGGCGGATTTCCTTCAAAAATTACCCTCTGACACGTCTTTTAATTCTAAACAACTTTTCTAAATAAATATTTTTGATATTTTTAAAAATAAAGGCAGCTTATTCTTAATCGCATTTCATGTTTTTGTATTTTTTGGACTCCCTGTATAAAAATCGCTTCCTGAGATCCAGGGGGTAGGACACACTATTTGGGACACGCTGTACGTCGGGTTGTCAGCGGTTACATGTATGTACAAAAATAATCTATGAGATATCAGTTGACGGTGAGATGTAAGAATTAAAACCGAAATAACGAAACATAGTTTTTGACGCGGTAATTTTTTTATAGTTCTGTTGTGAAGAAAGATGAGTTTACATAGTATTGCTTTCACCATCAGTCTGGCTATTAGATACAAAAGGATGTGCTATGTTTTTTGATAATATCGGTGCTAATTCGTTCTGTTAACAAACCTCAATAAAAAGAAATGGTAGGTACTATTAGACACCTGACCATATTATATGACCTGTTATCTGCATACTCTCACGTCTCGGTCGAATTGTACAGGGTGAGGTGAGAAGACCCTGCATTAAAAGTATCTGCAGAATCGAACGGAATAAACATCTGAAAATTTGTATACTTAGGTTATCGGACCAAGCCACTTGAACTAAACTATTTTCAACTTTCTGCAACTTCCGGTTATACCGGAAGTTGATAGCAACTTCCGTATTTCAATTAGAACACCCTGTATATTATTACATATTCCTAACTTCAAGACAATTGCAAAAGTTTAATTTTTGTCCACGCTTTATTATAGTTGGAAGGTTGTATGCTAGTAAGAAGGCAGTCCTTTTCATATTGATTAGTCATATATATCATATTGATTAGTCTCCAACTCTCTTATGAAAAAATATCAAAAACTCCAGATATCTCGGTATATGCGCGCGTATGGGAGATGCGTATATTACTTGTAAGAAATTAATTCCACTCTAATTCTTTCGGTTTCTGTTAGAAACTCGACCGGGTTCTCCTATAATAGGCACATTGAAGACAAAACTTGTTTCATGTCGCTTGAGTGCTTGGCACTATTTTTGATGGTCATAGCTATAATGGGAATTTTCCACGTTTTTATTTGGTAAACGTTACAGTAGGAAACATCACGTACACTATTATAGTGTTGCAAATTCTCATATTTTTTCAAATTTGAACTCCTTGCATAATAATATGTTTCGTAATTTGTCAAACATTTTGTATAAATGTTATAATTTTTTTCTTATTGACATTGAACTTAACACACCTACGAAATAAAAAAAAATCCAACAAAATCATTCACTGTTCAGTGGTTCCGAAAATGTTCACGGTCTACTGCCCGCTTGGTATTATTCAAATTTATTATGTCAAATTCAGTTATTCTTATACGAGTTTTTATGCCGGCCGGCCAAGCCAGACAGAGTTCTTATAATACGATTACGGTCAAGTGCCAAACTGAAGAACAGGGACTGATTCACGAATTTGAAAAAAAAATAACTTAGCACCTGTTACAAAGTAAATTTTCGAATACGGCCCTGTCTAGGCGACCTCTATAAGTCTTTATAACCGACCATAATATCTTAATTTCCGTAGGCATTTCGCACCTTACAATCTGACCATATAACCGTAAAGCCTTGCTGACTTAGCACATACGAGTTGGACAGTAAAGATTTTACCTTTTTTTAACTCCGGAAAAAGGTAATTTGCAGCTAAAAATAGTATGAGAACATTTCTTTCATAATTTTACAGAAAAGATTCCTCCATTTGCCCGTCTTTTATTTGTGACTAGTGGAAAGCGGTGAGATGTAATGTACTCTAGCAATAGTTGTTGTCGGTAACATAAAACTTTTGACTCGTACTCGTATTAGCGGTAAGATGGAAGTACTGAATAATTGTTTTTATTATACTTCTTTGAAAACACCTTATTTTCATATGTTTTAGCAATAATGAAAGATGGGGTTTTTCGGGCTAGCGCACGGAAACAGCGCATGGAAAAACTTTCCGTGTGCTGAATAAAAATACCGAATATATGGCTTTAAAATAGAAATATACAGCAAAGTAAACTAAATTTAAGAAACTCTATATGCTCTCTGATATTTAACATGTACCTATTTTGTATTTTAATTCGTAAGTGTTTCAATATTTAGATACATTTCTGTAATATTTTTGACGTTTTATTCACCTTATCTGACAATAACTAATTCACAACAAAGCACCTTTGAAATAATTTGAGAGTAACCATGGAAACGCATCATACATACCAAACACTATATTGTCTGCATTGTTTATTTATTGTCAATTAAATTTATTATAATATGCCGATAAAATGTTTTAAGTTTCCGTTTTCAAAGAAGTATAATAAAAAATATCGTTCATTATAGACGTTCAGAAATAGATTTTTCCGTGCTTGCATGACTTCCCGTGTTCGGCTGCGCCTCACACGGGAATTTGTCACGCGCGCACGGAAAAATCTTTATTTCCAGACTCGTAATGAAATATACTAGTTTTATTACAACAAAGGGTTAAAATTACACAACAGTCTCAGTTATAAGGTCGTTCCAAATCTGCTTTAATATTTAAAGAAAAAAAGGAACAGGTAGCTATGGCACTCATACCTAATAAAACCTAATCTGCTTATGGTATTAGCATAACACTATGTATATAACAAAATGACGTTTATTTATTAATATATCAGGAGCTTAATATAATTATTAGTCCTTTTATAGGTATAGTCAGTAAATATTGAAAATCTATAAAAATCAATAGCAACTCCAAGTAGGTACTATTCGTACTAACTAGAAGGACGTTTTGTTGAAACATATTTAGAAGTTTCCTTGTTCTAATGTACAAAGGACAATATAATTATGGCGGTATTTTTGTGACAAAATAGTCTATAAAACGATTGTCAACATACCATATTTTTACAGCTTTTTCTGACTGGTTGAATCAATGTAGATCGTATCTGCGAAAATTATCTCTGATATTAATTTAATTATATGGTTGGGACATTTTAATTACAACCATTAAAATTGTTATTAGATGCTAATTGCAATAATTACAAATAAAATATAGGAATATATTGCTTTGTATAGAAGCTGCTAGTCTCGTTAACTAATAGTGTGTTCACTATGTTAAAACACTTCTTGTATTAATTGGTCTTGTTTGTTTATTTGTGTTCAGGAGAGTAAAGCATGGGTTTATAGATGCTCGGCTTGTATACCTTGAATGCTTGAACAACAATACGAACATCCTGCATTTTTATACAGGAAGGTTTGTAATCATTAAACAATAATAAGCCATTTTTTAGCTAGCACTAGGAGTCCACAAAAAAAACTTAAAATTACTGTATTATCACACAAAATTGCCTATAAGTCACACCCTAGATACCACGCTAACAATAAAAAACATCAAACGGATGTAATAATACTTTAATAGCCTCACAGACAAAAAAAAAACAAACGAGCGTATCTGTCACTTAATTAGTAACAATAGTAAATTGGAGGTTTCAGCTTGACACCACCATTAAAAAGTCATTTTCAGTGGGAATGCCAAAAAAATGTGTCCAAGGGAGGAGCTCCGAAATGACTTTATAAAAGACGGAAAATTAGGTGTCATTTTGTTTTGTAACGAGATTACACAACTCAATTTGTTTTAATGGCCATATAAGTGGACACCTTGTTACTGGCTCTGGTATGTCGCCCATATGGCTTTGTGCGTAATGAATATGTAAAGGTGCTTGTCGAATTACCTAAACATGGCAGGCATGCGTCGCAATTAGTAAAATCCGCACAAATCACCTTAGGAATAGTCAATAATAAATTAGGGGGGCAGGGACGCATATTGGGACAGTCAAGACGGACCGGGTATGTAGGTCAAGCAGGCCACAATATTTTTTTTGTAAATAAAATATACAATGTGTCCCGGATAAGAATGAACTGCATGGGGATCTTGCAAACGGCGAGAGATAGAACAACGGTTAAATGGGGGAAAAGGTGAACAATTTTGAGGTCAATAAAATGGTACAAACAGATTTCTAATATCTTTTTTAGTTTTGAGTTATTTTGAAAAAAGTGTAATTTTGCGTTTTCGATGTTATTACAGATAGGAAAAAAAAGAAAAACACTTTCTTATGGCACTTTTTAACGGGCTTTAAGATGGCGTTTTTAGATTTGTTCTACAACATTTCGTTTTTGAGAAACTTTCTTGAACTTTATTTTTTAAATACGGACCTGGATTTTCTTTTGCAGATTTTGAAAGCACTTTTTATTGCAAATACCATGATGTACGACAAAAAATATTTTTAAAATGTTTTGACACAATTATACTGAAAATCCCTTTTTTCCATTCATTTTTTTTCTATTGGGGCCCTGTATTTAATAATGAGAAGTCTAAATATATTAATCAGTGTTGCCAACAATTTAACTTACAGTTTATTTTGACTTGACGAAAACTTTATATTTTTAAATACGGCCCTGTCTGGTAAGTGTTTTCCTCTGTTGTTGTACAGCAAACAGTGTCGCATTGTGTTTTGGAGTAAATTCTTCGCTTTTTCTAATTGTGGGAAGAAAGCTTTAAGCCAATGAAACCAATAACTTTTGCCATTTATTAATTGCAATAATGCATTCGTTCGGCCTCTACACTATTTCTGTGACACAAGATATAACATGCTGACATGTTAAATTTGTCGTCATTTGAAAAGCACCCTCCATTTCTAATGATACAAATTGTTCACTAAATGATACAGTGGGAGTTATGACAAATGACAAGGGGTTGGTTTCGTTGTTTCGCAAAGCCTTCTAGGTGGAGGATTTTTATTTATTGTTTATTATCGTATGTGACTGTTATTAGTCTTTGTCGTCATTTTTTTTTTGGTTCTCCGATTGAAAAATAAGTTGTAAGTTAAATTGTTGACAATACTGATTAATATTTAGACTTCTCATTATTAAATACAGGGCCGCATTAGAAAAAAAAATAATGGAAAAAAGGAACTTTCAGTATAATTGTCTCAAAACATTTTAAAAATATTTCGTGTCATACATCATGGTATATTTACAATAAAAAGTGCTTTCAATATCTGCAAAAAAAATGCAGGTCCGTATTTAAAAAACTAAAGTTGAAGATGGTTTCTCAAAAACGAAATGTTGTAGAACAAATCTAAAAAAGCCATGCTAAAGCCCGTTAAAAAGTGATATAAGAATAGTGTATTTCATTATGAGTCTGGAAATAAAGATTTTTTGGTGCGCGCGTGACAAATTCCCGGGAGGTCATGCAAGCACGGAAAAATCTATTTCTGGACGTGTAATGAACGATATTTTTTTATTATACTATTATACTATTATACATTTTATCGGCATATTATAATAAATTTAATTGACAAAAAATAAACAATGCAGACAATATAGTGTTTGGTATATATATATGATGTGTTTCCATGGTTACTCTCAAATTATTTCAAAAGTTCTTTGTTGTAAATTAGTTATTGTCAGATAAGGTGAATAAAACGTCAAAAATATTACAGAAATGTATCTAAATATTGAAACACTTACGAATTAAAATACAAAATAGGTACATGTTAAATATCAGAGAGCATATAGAGTTTCTTAAATTTAGTTTGCTTTGCTGTATATTTCTATTTTAAAGCCATATATTCGGTATTTTTATTCAGCGCACGGAAAGTTTTTCCATGCGCTGTTTCCGTGCGCTAGACCGAAAAACCCCATCTTTCATTATTGCTAAAACAGATGAAAATAAGGTGTTTTCAAAGAAGTATAATAAATTAAACTACGTTTCCATCTTGTAGGTCATCAGTTCATTTTTTTTTTAATTAACGCGACGTTTCGACCCTTATCTTGGTCATCATCAGGTTAAAAGGAACACAAGTGCAATTAAAAAGACATGCAGTACTCGGGTAAAACTAGCATTAGAAAAGTATTAAAAATATTTTACAGATTTCTTGATTTAAAGCTAATGATTCAATAATATAATAATAATTGCACTTGTGTTCCTTTTAGCCTGATGATGACCAAGATAAGGGTCGAAACGTCGCGTTAATTTAAAAAAAAAACTGATGACCTACAAGATGGAAACGTAGTTTAATTGAAAAACTCATGGTCGGAAACTATCTACGAAAAAGTATAATAAAACGTATCTTTAAAAAATCTAAATATGTTATTTCCGGGACACCCTGTAAATCGTATATACTGGAGTTCTCCGCGTTTTCATTTCGTACCTCTCCGCATTTTTCCGAGAAAGCAGACCGGCCAGGCCTGTGGGAAAAAACAAGAGTCGAACATAAACTGTACAATTTTAAAATATACACCGCTAATAAAAGCCTTAGGTACACTGGTTCGACGAGAGTCCAGGGCCACATAAAAGTTTCGTATTCGCCGTGGACCTCCTGCCGTTTCCGAGATGTTCTACTCGGTCTCACCTTACAATCAGAGGGCCGACGGGTGGTAGCGGACGATGCACAACCTTACAACTGAATCGAGCAAAAAGAATCGCCTAAAGTATGCGCAAATACGCCGATGTAAGACTGACCTTTTTTTGGTCGCAGTTTCGGCCTAAAAAAATTAACAAAAAACAAACATTCTTCGGCATTTCATCATTGCAGCTTCTGCATATCTAGCTATATGATTTTTCCCAGAAGCACTCATCATAACATATTAATAATAACATTTATCACTTCACTAATTTGGTTTCACTTTTCACAATACTTTCGCGACACAGCACACCACTTCCGAGGCCAACGATAAAGACAGGCCACGGCGCTAACGCATAATCGCGTAGTCACGTGACCAACTTAGTTCTATATAATAAAAGGCATTTTTGGAGATAAGTAGAAAAAACAAATTTCGTAACAATTTGGCAAGTTTTCTTTCAGCTATTACATTATCGGATTTGTGCATCCAAGCTTTCTCTAATTGTTTTTTCAAAATTTTCAACCTGCCTCAGCTGTTTTAGGCTGAGAGTAAAACGGCACTGCACTCACAATATTTTGGCACTTCTCAAAAATTGTTGGGACATCACCTTCCTTTAGCTTAGGTGATATTCTCTATAGGTATTTTCCTCCCACAACACATTTGTCCACTTTAATTGTTTCACTTTCTTGAAAATGTGTTAGCCACACATAATTAAGGGTTTTTTAGAAATTAAATCTGTTGGAATTTGACGAATCCATTTTTAGCGGAAATTATCATCCCGAGGCAAAACAAATGTTTGTTATGGCGACACTTTCTTCCTGGCATTTTTAATATGTATAAATATAATATAAACAGACCCAATATTTGGTATTTAGGTTATTTTTTACGAAATAAAAATGAAAACTAACCTCAGTAGGTAAGTATACTGCAAATATTGACGAGGTCTCAGTTGTTCGGCAGCGCGAAAGACCGAATAGATAAACCGTATCGGGGCGTGGGTCGACAACGGAAATCAACGGTTACAACACTGATTTATTTCGCACAAGGTGAATCGTGAATACAATAAATGCACAAACCCGAACGTGGTCAACGGGAACGGCTTCCAGCCACCCGGACCGTCAGAACTCGCGGATCTCCCGTAAGCAGTTCACCCCTCTGTGTCTCAGGCTCCACTGTCCAATACGGTCCATGTCCATAATAGTCCATTCCGGAATTCCGGGCTCCCTATTCTGTGGTTCGGGGGAGAATTCCCCTTTACAGCGCTCACGCGTCGGTGCGAGCGGCACCAATACTCTTGGACGCCACGACTCCCACCCAGAGTCCATAATAATACCTGGGCGGTTCCCCTCCGCCAGGACGCCCAGGACACACGCTCACTAGACACAAACTTGTTTCTAAAATATAAACTAAGACGTTTAAAAACATTTTAAACATGGAAAACTTCTCAAAACCCAAGCTGCAGCTTTCAGTTATGTGACAAATGACATCTGACGTCTGACTAAGATGGTCACGTGATTTTTGTGCGCCAGAGCCTGTCTTTATAGTAGGCCTTGACACCACTTCTTAATGACGTCATCCATTTCTTATACACACTTCAACTACTCTGCATTGCATAATATATTCTTTTATTTTAGCGAATGTATCGTGTCTATTTCTTATTTTACTCGCAGCGGACACAAATAATGGGAATTTTCTTTATTTGAAGTTTCTCAAAAAAAAAATCTTGATAAAAGTTGGTGCTTGTGCTTAAACTCAAAATCCACCCGTAAAAATTTTAAAATTTCTATTCGTATACAGGGAAGGTTGACAAATATGAAAATTCCTCAAGAGTAAAGTACCCTTATTTTTAGAACTACAACAGTATGGCACTAAGAAAAGTTGTTTGGAATCCCAAGGCAACTTTCATTTTGATTCGCTACGCTGTATAATAGCATTGAGTAAAGGATATTCTATATTGGAATATGTATCCTTTACTCAATGATAATAGATAATATTAACTATGTATTTTGAGGCACATCTTCGAGCATGACAGTACGATACCAACCATTTTTATTTACGTTCAACTAGCATCTTAAAAACACTTAATAACTGAAACTTCTGCAAAGTTTGTCGTTTTTTTGTGTCACAACAAAAAAATTATTATGAGAATAAACATTTCAGTGACTACTCTACATGTGCCCCTTCCTTTTCCATGTTCTTCGGTTCATTTCGGTATGTACGTTTTGTAACATCTGTTCCACAGATTAGTTGCTATGTTATGTTTGAAATTGTAGGAGTATTTTACCTGGACACAAAAAAACGACAAACTTTTTAGAACTTTCAGTTATTAAGTGTTTTTAAGATGCTAGTTGAACGTAAATAAAAATCTTTGGTATCGTACTGTCATGCTCGAAGATTTGCCTCGAAATACATATCTAAATATTATCTATTATACAGCGTGGTGAATAAAAAATGAGAAAGTGTGATTTTTCTTCTTCTTTTGAGTAGGTGGCTGTGAATTCATATTTGACATTGTCTTGGGATTCCAAACTACTTTTCTTCGTGCCATTCTGCTGTAGTTCTAAAAATAAGGGTACTTTACTCTTGAGGAATTTTCATATTTTTCAACCTTCCCTGCACCTATAAGAATAAAAATTTCAAAATTTTTACGGGTGGATTTTGAGTTTAAGCACAACTTCTATCGAGAATAATTTTTTTGAGAAACTTCAAATAAAGAAAATTCCAATTTGTGTCCAATTTTCTGGCAGACACTGTATAACATTACGCCCCCTTCATTTTTTTGTTTTTAATTTTGGAAAAAATGTATATTATGTGAATAATCCTGTCACGGGCGTAGCCAGGATTTAGTTTTGGGGGGGGGGGGGTTTAGTTTGAGAAGTAAATAAAACAACAAAAATATACTTATATGAAATTTAATATCTATATATCCATCCGAAAAACTACGACATATATTTATAAAGTTCTTAACTTTAAATGAAATGGATAAATTAATTTCGTTCCTCTGCGCTAAATCTAAAACCATTAAAGAAGAAGTCTTCGGCTTTTTCTTTTAAATATATCTACTACTTCATCTGCATGAATTTCTGTTCCATAGTGAATGTTCATTAGAGCCAAACCATTAAGTCTGTTTTCACTTGTAGTGTTTCGTAAATAGTTTTTCAGTCTCCTTAGGCTCGAGAAAGACCTTTCTGGGGTAGCAGTGGATACAGGAATGGTAGCCAAGATTTGTAGTAATGTGTAAATATTAGGATAAAGGTTTTTATCGCACATATCTAGGCATTCCAAACTAGATTTCGGGGTAGGCAGTCTTCTTATCAGCATGCAAGGTAGCTGAAGCTTTGATAGCTAAATCCAAATTTGTTTCTTTATTAGAAACCCCTTGACCTTGACTACACCATTTTTTCCAGTAGTCCATACCTTTAGGTTTACCACCCTTCCTTTTTTTCCCCTCCATTTTTCGACAGTAATAATGATTCACGTCTCTATCCTTAACAAGGATAGATAATATTAGGTAATATTTTGCTTATTTCGGGGGGGGGGGGGGGTTTGAACCCCCGAAACCCCCCCCCCCCTTGGCTACGCCCGTGAATCCTGTACTAATCAAAGTTATATAACAATTTTCATGTTAAACTTCTGCGGTGTCAGAAAAATGTTCAACGAACATTTGTACCGTTCTTATTCTTGCCAGAAAGATTTTGTTACCCTGATTTCAGTAAAGGAAGAACCAGATTAAGTACATCTATAGTCAAAAAATTATGTAAATCCTCCCAGATATCATCTTCATACCCACACACAACCACTGAATATTCACATAATTGTTTCATGGTTCGCTGCAGTCAAATTCACGTTAAAGCCACCGTTGTTTTCTATTTTCGTAACGGATATCAAGTGTATCTTTTAAATTCTGCGTTCTCTCTTTAAGTAAATAGTAAAAATTATACGAAACGAGATAGAGGCAAGGGCGCAAGCAACATCTTTTAAACGGTTGGTCCGAGCCTATACACGTATATTCTTCTGGGAAGGGAAACCTTCCGATTATGCAGATTTTGGGTCGACTTGCATACAATAGCGCATTGTCTTATTGGCAGTGCAGACGCTGCTAGTCAGAGGTCTTCAGTGGTGAGCTTTTTTATTTTCTATAATCAGAATACAATGCTATGGTCGGCTTGGATACAAAATGGACCGCTTGCACACAATGTACCGAAGAGGAATCAGCATAACAGCTGTATGTGGCTGTCCTCCGTCCAAACAATGGCCGCGAGGTTCAGAGCTGGTTTGCCAAGAAACTTTTAAAAGCGTTAGTAAAATATTTGCAGCGACGCGAGACTTTCGTCAATTTTATATAGTTTTATAAACTGATTTTGATAAAAAAAAAGGATACGAATTGTGCCAAATATCAGTGGCCTATAGACTAAAATCGATAACTTTTTTTTTTTTTGCATTCTGTCTCTTACATGACGCTTACATTACATCGGCAAGAAAAAGCACACTTACGCATCTTGCAATATATGCGATAAATAATAGTATATTTCATTACGAGTCTGGAAATAAAGATTTTTTCGTGCGCGCGTGAAAAATTCCCGTGTGAGGCGCAGCCGAACACGGGAAGTCATGCAAGCACGGAAAAATCTATTGCTGGACGTGTAATGAACGATATTTTTTATTATACTTCTTTGAAAACGGGAACTTAAAACATTTTATCGGCATATTATAATAAATTTAATTCACAAAAAATAAACAATGCAGACAATATAGTGTTGGGTATGTATGATGCGTTTCCATGGTTACTCTCAAATTATATCAAAGGTGCTTTGTTGTAAATTAGTTATTGTCAGATAAGGTGAATAAAACGTCAAAAATATTACAGAAATGTATCTAAATATTGAAACACTTACGAATTAAAATACAAAATAGGTACATGTTAAATATCAGAGAGCATATTAGAGTTTCTTAAATTTAGTTTACTTTGCTGTATATTTCTATTTTAAAGCCATATATTCGGTATTTTTATTCAACGCACGGAAAGTTTTTCCATGCGCTGTTTCCGTGCGCTAGCCCGAAAAACCCCATCTTTCATTATTGCTAAAACAGATGAAAATAAGGTGTTTTCAAAGAAGTATAATAAAAAAGTTTTTCCCCTTGTTCAACAAACTCATAAATATGATGACGACAAACGCTGGACCTCACCAAAATAATAATTTAATTTGACAAATGCCTCACGGCTGTACATTTAAAATTTTTAAAATGTCTGCTTGACAAACGCATTTTTACAACGAATAATTCCTCATCTTTTATCTGCGACAACTTAATAGAGACAAATACATTTTCTATGAAATTCCGTAAGATGCCGTTAAGGCACCACATAATTCATAAAGGCCTGGAAAATTTGAATATTATAAAGCGTGAACAGTGGCGTATCGTATACTTTTTTTTATTAATTTAAAAATAGCGAGTAGAAACTTAACTGTTACAGAATAAATAGGCAATATTTTTTTGTATTGCCACAATAGTGTTTTTTTTATTTGATTTTGCATTCATTTTATGATTGATATATGTTTCTATGGTAGAGAGCATGCCGGCCTTGGTTTTTCCCGGTCGAACGTAGTTTTCGACAAAATGAATTTTCAACGTCTCGGATTTCACGACGATATTTCTGGTTTTATGATGGATGAATTTTTACTGTACGCAGCTCAAACTAATCACGACACTATTTTGCACCTTTTGCAACATCGAAACTTCGCAAAAACCCGCGGAAAAAGCGAAATTTTGAAAGATTTTTGCCGTGTTTACGTACGCTATTTTCGCCCATGCCCGACATTCGACGCGCGCCGACGTACTCTCTCTACTCTACTTACGCCTTGGGAGGCGGTTTCATAGAGCACTCGACTGCGATCGCGGTGACTGTTTGGTGGGCGTGGTTCCGCTGTCAAGCGAATATCGATGCGATCGCAGTATACTGTTATCGCAGATACTGTTATACCTAGAAATATTTCTAATTTTCAAATTAAAAAATGTATCATCCAATCGAATTAAATCGACAATGAATGTCTATGGGACATTTAAAGTCACCTCAATATATTTTTCGTATGGGAAATCTCCGTCTACTGCTAATGATTCAGTCAAAACGTGGTCTGTTTACATTTACGTCTAATATTTAACATTGACTTTTTTAATCGAAAGGCACATGATAGCATACACTTTTCTTTTATTCGGCGCCATTTTGTAACTACTACTGTCAACACACTTCTGCAAATATTGTGAAACACCACATAACAGTTCTGCTATAGCAGTATAAGCCTCTCCCACCGAACAGTGAACAGTTGAACTGTGATTGCAGTTGACTGCTATGTAATGGTCGGCCGTCGACGATTTCGTCATCTGCTTGTCTCTTTTCGCCTTCAGAGCGGGCGCGTATGCTGTTGTCTCTGTCTCACTTTCAATGCATTTATCCTTGTGGATTGCCATAATAATCCGTGAGGTCAATTTAAAAAAAGGTCCAGGCGGCTGCGGATAGCAATGAATTATTATTAGACATTAGTAATCTTGATTCCATTAGTAATAATTGGGGAGTTTTTGCATGAAAATATAATTGAATTTTTTAAAATATAGTTTATTAAAATATTGAGAAAAAATTGAAATTGACCAAATTTCACATGTATTTTTTTCTGTTCGTACGCCACTGGCGGACTTCCAACAAAGTACATCATAAACATGTCCCCAGTTTTCAGCATCGCGACAAGTTGAAACCAGACACCGTCAGACAGAGAAAAAAACGACAACAAAGCTCCGAAAAAATTAAAATTCCCGAGCCCGAGAGGTGATGTTCACATTTTCGGGTATTTATTGAGTCATAATGCTTTGTTGTCGACATAAAACACTGCGAGTTGTCTGGGAGCTGTTAGAATGTTGCCGTGTGATGTTAGTAAAGAAATTTATCGGGATTTTTGACCTTACGCCGATTTTGAACGTTCCTTTCGTTTCACTCTTTTTCCGGACTTCATTAATATGAATTGAGTTGTTAAATGCCCGAAAAAAAGACGCTGAACTACTAAAAAGGACGGCGGCCTAAGTAACCGTGACAAACAAGGTATATCATAGGCGGCTCTGGCCCGTCAAACCGGAACTAACAGGGTGACGTGTGGGCGACATTCAATTGTTCTTTCCGGTCGTCATGGCACGCTACGACGCGCGGGAGAATAATCCTGGTTGGCGGCATAGATGCAATTGGTGCAATTAAGAGATGTTCCTGCGCTGTTTTAAGCGCCTAACATACAGTGTGACCCATTTGTTTTGGGGTCAGTCTGTAAAAAGTCCTCAATCGTGCGATTTGGCTGATTTTTTTTTTTAAATTGTAGAGCTCGATGAACTGCACATTTTGAACAAAAATTGCCTGGTTCGCATAAAATCCAAAGCCTACTATGACCGTTTTTATGAGCAAAATTTTAAGAAACCATATTAGCGTTTTTTTTTTGAAAAAATCTGTGTGCGCCAATGGATTGAGCACCCCTCGAAATGGGTATGTACAAAATTTCATCAAAATATTTCAAGTAATAACGATTTTGTAGAAAAATTAAAAATGCAGCCAAGGTACGTCTTTATTTTCAAAAATTCAAAGTTGGCCATGGAAAATAATTGAATTGTTTACTTTTATTAAGTGTCAAACTGTCTAAATTGAGTTCAGAAATTGTTTGTGCTCAATACAATTAATTATCATAATTATGGAATATTTAAGCATAAGAGACAAAATAGAAATTGTTCGACTCGTGGGCGACAACGAGCGCTCGGCAGCAGAAGCTGCGGCCGAATTTAACAATAGACACCCAGGTAGATCAGTGAGTCGAAGTACTGTACAACGTATAAACAATATTTTTGATGAAACTGGATCGATTTCTAAAAATTTATTAAAAACTAGGCAAAATGGACGCCGTGGACTTGTTGAAAATAACAATCAAATTCTGCAATACTTTAGTGACAATCCTCGAAATAGTGTTCGAACGGCTAGTTTAGACCTTCATATACCCAGAGAGAGTATAAGGAGATGTTTGAGACAAAACAAAATAAAACCGTTTAAGCCAAAATTTTTGCACACCCTGGAACCAGGAGATGAGGAGAGAAGATTAGAATTTTGCTATTGGCTGCAAGGTGAATATCTCCATAATGGCAACTTTTTAAATGAAATTTTATTCACCGACGAAGCCACGTTTACTACAAATGGTGTAGTATCAAGTCAAAACTGCCGTCACTGGTCAGCTGAAAATCCAGAGTTTATAATAAATGCAAGGAGACAATATTCACAAAAAATTAACGTTTGGTGTGGAATACTACGCGACAGAATAATTGGCCCATTTTTCTTTGAAGGGAATTTGAATGCGGCTGGCTTCTTGTATTTTCTAGAAATTGAATTTAGAAATGCTTTAGATGAGTTACCATTAAGATACCGTTTAAATTTAAAGTTACAGTTAGATGGCAGTCCTATTCATAATGCTCGTTTAATCAGAAACTGGCTAGATAATAATTTTGAAAACTGTTGGATAGGGCGAAATAGTCCTTTCTGTGAGTGGCCACCGAGATCTCCGGACTTAACTCCTTTAGATTTTTTTCTTTGGGGTACACTTAAGCAAAATGTTTATAAGTCAAGACCCCATAATTTACAAGAACTGCAAGCTAGGATAAACCGTAGTTGTGAGGAAATTACTCCACAGCAAATACGAAATGTAATTTTGAATGTACGCAAGAGGAACGACAAATGCATTGTAGAAAATGGAGGCTTGGTAGAAGTTACAAAAATTTTATAATTTTAATTGTTTTTATGTTTTGTGTTTATAAGCATAAGGTTGTATTATTACAATTCAATTATTTTCCATGGCCAACTTTGAATTTTTGAAAATAAAGACGTACCTTGGCTGCATTTTTAATTTTTCTACAAAATCGTTATTACTTGAAATATTTTGATGAAATTTTGTACATACCCATTTCGAGGGGTGCTCAATCCATTGGCGCACACAGATTTTTTCAAAAAAAAACGCTAATATGGTTTCTTAAAATTTTGCTCATAAAAACGGTCATAGTAGGCTTTGGATTTTATGCGAACCAGGCAATTTTTGTTCAAAATGTGCAGTTCATCGAGCTCTACAATTTAAAAAAAAAAATCAGCCAAATCGCACGATTGATACACTTTTTACAGACTGACCCCAAAACAAATGGGTCACACTGTAGAAAATACAAAAAAAATAGTTTCTTGTTGATCCTTTATTATGATATAACTGTCGGCAGTCATCTTTAAATTCGGCGTTTTCGAAAAAATTGAAACTGAATTCACTAATTACTAACTTAACTATATTTCTTTTGTCCAATAACCTCAAAATGTAAAAAAAACCCAGAATAACGCAAAAGTAACACTCGAAACACATCAACGCAAACTGGCGAAATCTCAACGAACTCTGGATCAGCTGTTGGGGCACAATAAAGCAAATGCGCATCGATCACAAAGAACTCGTGCAACGTTGCCACGTTAGCCAGAATAAACCATTTATTAAAGATATTATTTATAGACCAAGTAGGATCAGTAGGTAAATTCACAAAATCAGTAAAATTTATTGCTAAATAATAACTGTCAAAATGTTTACTATATTATGTAGATTGTAGATATCAATTAATTGTTCCATTTTTATGTTTTTTTTTAACGTTGGAATTATTATTTCGCAAGTACAAGATATATTATTTATGAAGAAGTTTGGCAATGGTGCAATCATTCCATTATTTTGTTTTAGACTTCTGTTACTAACTCAGACAAATAATGTTACTAAACATTTTTATCTCGGTAAGGTCTGTATTGTATTAAATTATTAGTTTGTTATTTGTCTATGGTTAGGACAATAATTCACTTTTTAACAGAAAAACTAATTTTTAAAAAGTCGCATCTTAATTATCGTTATCATTATCCATTTATTCTATAGTAAATCTTCTTTGCTCTTTTCTCTAGTGTTTTCTGTAATAATAATTCTGCAGAACATTTTGTGATACTGGAGTCATTTGAAATAATTCCCAGAGATTTTTACACTTTTTGCTAGCATTCGGGCTATACCATATTATTTTCGCCATACTAGGTATTTGGTTATTTGTACCTAATAATCAGGCAGCTGCAACTAATGCTTGAAAATTAATGTGCAATATTTTTTCAATCATTTTAAAGTGGAAATGACAGTGTCATTCTTTTAGTGTCACATTATCATGCTGCTATTTTTGTCAACTAAAAATTTACAATATTCGATAGTGGTGTTCATATTTACGCCTAATAAGTTTTCTTATAGAGGACAACCAGACATAACTTGTTTCAGTTTTATATTTAAAAGACAAACACTCCGCCCATGAGTTCCCATCATTTGTCTTTAGTTTGTCGTAAATCTTATTTATTTATTTATTTATTTATTTATTTATTTATTTATTTATTTATTTATTTATTTATTTATTTATTTATTTATTTATTTATTTATTTATTTATTTATTTATTTATTTATTTATTTATTTATTTATTTATTTATTTATTTATTTATTTATTTATTTATTTATTTATTTATTTATTTATTTATTTATTTATTTATTTATTTATTTATTTATTTATTTATTTATTTATTTATTTATTTATTTATTTATTTATTTATTTATTTATTTATTTATTTATTTATTTATTTATTTATTTATTTATTTATTTATTTATTTATTGCCCAACAGAAAAATCCATTTACAGGACAACATACAAAGATAAATATAAAGGGAACATAGCACCACAGAAAAAATAAAGAAAACTGATTATTAAGTAAGCACAGCTCAATCAATATAATCAACATAGAATAGGGAGCCCCACGCAGGGTATCTACCCTGTACAGTACTAGCGGACTAATACTAATACTACCCAACACATAACGTGAAATTATGAAAAGCACTCAATGGCACACCTCAAAAAGGAAGGCTTGGAGCAATCAAACAGATCACATTCATCAGGCAACATATTATGGATACTGGATGTAAAATAAATTGGCGACTTAAACATTATATTAGTACGAGCATAGGGAACGTAAAATGTAGATGTTAGCCGTGAATTAGGTCTTGGTACTCGTATGTTTAGTCTAGAAAGAAAAAAAGGAGAATCTATATTGTTTCGGATACAGTTATATAAAAAGGAAACACCAGAAACGGATCAGCGAACTATCAATGAACACATATTAAATTCATTAAGAAGTGCCTGATGGTCATATCCACGAGGAGGGTACATGCCGTGAGTTTTATAATAAAGAAATTTAAGAAATTTTCTTTGAACATACTCTAATTGCTTTTCATGGGTTTCATAAATTGGATGCCAAATAACAGAACAATATTCCAGTTTCGAACGGACGAGTGAAAAGAACAGAGTCTTCAAAGCCGCAATATTTGTGAAGCCTCGACAGTGTCTCATTTGAAATAATTCCCAGAGATTTTTACACTTTTTGCTAGCATTCGGGCTATACCATATTATTTTCGCCATACTAGGTATTTGGTTATTTGTACCTAATAATCAGGCAGCTGCAACTAATGCTTGAAAATTAATGTGCAATATTTTTTCAATCATTTTAAAGTGGAAATGACAGTGTCATTCTTTTAGTGTCACATTATCATGCTGCTATTTTTGTCAACTAAAAATTTACAATATTCGATAGTGGTGTTCATATTTACGCCTAATAAGTTTTCTTATAGAGGACAACCAGACATAACTTGTTTCAGTTTTATATTTAAAAGACAAACACTCCGCCCATGAGTTCCCATCATTTGTCTTTAGTTTGTCGTAAATCTTATTTATTTATTTATTTATTTATTTATTTATTTATTTATTTATTTATTTATTTATTTATTTATTTATTTATTTATTTATTTATTTATTTATTTATTTATTTATTTATTTATTTATTTATTTATTTATTTATTTATTTATTTATTTATTTATTTATTTATTTATTTATTTATTTATTTATTTATTTATTTATTTATTTATTTATTTATTTATTTATTTATTTATTTATTTATTTATTTATTTATTTATTTATTTATTGCCCAACAGAAAAATCCATTTACAGGACAACATACAAAGATAAATATAAAGGGAACATAGCACCACAGAAAAAATAAAGAAAACTGATTATTAAGTAAGCACAGCTCAATCAATATAATCAACATAGAATAGGGAGCCCCACGCAGGGTATCTACCCTGTACAGTACTAGCGGACTAATACTAATACTACCCAACACATAACGTGAAATTATGAAAAGCACTCAATGGCACACCTCAAAAAGGAAGGCTTGGAGCAATCAAACAGATCACATTCATCAGGCAACATATTATGGATACTGGATGTAAAATAAATTGGCGACTTAAACATTATATTAGTACGAGCATAGGGAACGTAAAATGTAGATGTTAGCCGTGAATTAGGTCTTGGTACTCGTATGTTTAGTCTAGAAAGAAAAAAAGGAGAATCTATATTGTTTCGGATACAGTTATATAAAAAGGAAACACCAGAAACGGATCAGCGAACTATCAATGAACACATATTAAATTCATTAAGAAGTGCCTGATGGTCATATCCACGAGGAGGGTACATGCCGTGAGTTTTATAATAAAGAAATTTAAGAAATTTTCTTTGAACATACTCTAATTGCTTTTCATGGGTTTCATAAATTGGATGCCAAATAACAGAACAATATTCCAGTTTCGAACGGACGAGTGAAAAGAACAGAGTCTTCAAAGCCGCAATATTTGTGAAGCCTCGACAGTGTCTCAACAAAAAACCCAAAGTTTTGTAGGCAGACATCGAAATATTATTGAAATGCTCATTGAACGACATGACACTATCAAAGCGGACCCCAAGATCATCAACACTGTCCTTAAAAGCAAGACTTGTGTTACCTAATTTGTAATCAAATGTTATATTTGACTCTTTTCGAGAGTACCTAACCACACTGCACTTGGCAGGGTTTAAATCCAGGTGATTAACGACACACCAAGCATCCAATTCACAAAGCTGCTTCTGTGGCAACTGTCAAATGAAAGAAATTTATTTTATAGTTGAAATTGATTTCCAGCAATTATTTCCGCGAATTTAAGTAATAAGTATGGTAAGTCAGTATATAGTGCCGATTTTGCTTATTTAAGAATTTGTCACTATTGCACCTTGTTAGGTACCAGGTTCCTCAGTCCATTTGTAATACGTTATACTTGAACTTTCTTCCCTTGTTGAATGTATCTACCCAAAGAACTTTCATAGATTTCGGGATGGACTAATAAGATTAGGTCTAGCAGTTCTAATGATGGTAGTTTTTCTCGGTGTTCTTTATAAAATTTTTGTAATTTTATTTCTCTCCCAATAAGGTACCTCACAAACTTAAAATAAACTTGCAGTCGTAGATAAAAACTCTAAAAAAGACCTGTTTGAAGCTAATTGCTTAATAATTTAAAATTTTCGTAATATGATTTTTGTTTTGAACTACCTACTTATATAAGTAATGCCCACGTAATGGGAATTGAAGGATTACTAAAGGTGATACAGGAAAAATCTGGTTGCAATTATTGGGACTACTACAGGCGGCCGCATTACTTTTAATTGACACATCTGGTATCTGGAAGTTAGAAAAGATAAAAATTGTGGATTATGATGGGAAATATTTTGCCTCCTTTAGAATCTATGGCACTGGCATGTCACATAAAACCTGATGGCAGTTGGACACTGACATATAACATAACCTTGTATCGGCCCCCTTGTGGTCTTCTTGGAGTCGACAGAAAACGAACTTCCCATCAAGGCTTCACTTTTCCTATGTGATAGGCTGTGACATGCTGGGTCCCCTTATTTTAAAGAGTCCCTGAATTTGACATACTTACAGTTTCTATAGAAATCAGAAGATAGAAAATAATTTAAATATCTCTAATATAATGCCCAAAATCGGTCATTCAAAATTCACATATCATGCTAGACATAAAGTCCGACGTAATAAGTAATAAATAAAATATTAATATGTGGGCAAATTTACATTTCGCAGAACACGTTTTTAGTAGTTCGCTATCTATGTCTCATAAAAAGTGCTAATACAAGACGTATTTATAATAAGAAGTCGAAAATTTATTTATTGTATTAATTATTGTTGTAGTCACACATGAATTTTATATTAGATTTTTTTATGGGCCAAGGACTATTTAAATGTAGATGGACGTACAGTCGGATCGGTGTTATTCATTTGTCACTGCCGCATACCCACAAAACGTTAAAATTTTTTTAAACGAACAACTCTATTATATACATAGATCGAAAATAAATATAACCTTGAACTATGCAACTTGCAAAAATATCTATAATAGAAATATCAAGAATGTATTCTTGTTTAAAAAAATACAAAACTAAAGCAGTAGATATTTCGAAACACGACATTCGTTTTGATAATAATAAAACAATACTCTACGGGTTAGTCTTTATTTTGTTGATTGTTGATCATTATTTTTTAAATTTTCGCTGGATACTTAAAATATCGGTAAAGTGATGAAAAGTTATGTGTTTGTTATTAAATTATTTGTGTGTGCCAATAAAGAAAACAAAAACCAGTTTAAATCACGTTGTTTTTATTTTATTCAAACCAAAGATCAATTGATTCATGATTCAACTGTAACGGAGCTAGGAAACTTAACCTAACTTTTAGTATAATATCGACCAATTGAAATCCCTATCTCATCCGGTTGCCCCATACAATTTCATGGACATACAATATTTATGTCCCATAGAATGTAAATCGTTTTTGCCTCCTTATACAGCAACCGCCACTATTCTAATTTGTATAGCTCGCCATTTTTTTGCGGACATAATTGGCCGGCCAATAAAAAAGCGCCGTTTTCTAAACTCTCGAATTTGATTGGTGGCGTCGCGTTCTTCTGTTTTTTCGATTGTTTATCGCCGTCCGAAACAATGGGATCGGAGTTGGCGGTTTGCTTTATCGATGGATCGAACAAAAAACGGGGGTCGCCCTCTCTAAAATATGGTAATTCGTGGGACTGGGGTTTCTTATGCGATAAATCGTGAGGTGCAGGGGCGTATTTTGGAATTTCCAAAGAAGCTATCGCCAAAAATGGTAATAGCAAAAATAGTTAGGTATTTATGTACCAAGGCACTGAAGTACAACTTTTTATGACTCATGCGGAATTTAGTTGCCTAGGCCTCTGGCCGGGGCAAATAAACCATATGAGTCATAAAAGAATTTCAGTGCCGAGGTACATATTATATATATTTTTTTGAAATCGGAAAAAAATGTTTTATTCCTTAAAAAATAATCATAAAGGATCACCCGTTCATGAACTGACTGCGCGCGGCATTGCTTGACTTTGACGATCGCTCTACCTAGGTCAAGTATGACGAGGCACGACGCTTTCCAACAGAATCTCCAAGCTGTTGCCTGTTGTGCAGCCTCCATGAAAAATAGATTGATATTCAAACCTACTAAAATATGTATACTAAAAGATTGCGCTGCTATATAGGTAACAATTTCGCAATGTGTACGAAAAGTTAATTGGGCCTTTATTGGCCGGGTTTGGAATATTTGGTCACTTTTGACGGGCGATGGCTCCGCGTCCGACGTTTGATGTTTATAACTCGTCAAGGCCTACTTGTTGAAAAAATCGTACAATAATGGGCTACTTGAGTGCCGATTTTGAGATCCTTCACTAACAAATATATTATATTAGATTTTATATAAACACAAGTAGATAATAACCTTTGCCGACAGCCAGTGGTTTTGTATTTTATAGATAGGGAATGCAATTTATCAATTTAATAAAAACAAAACCCGCAGTAGTAGGTACAACAGAAACTAGAGCAGTAACATAATTTCCGTGTTGAGTTATAGTATACAACATAAAATACATGAAATGTAAATACCTACTCCATCCATAGGCGTAGTCGGATTCGAACATAAAAAATATTAGTTATACAAAATTCTTGCAATCCTCCGTTGCATAGTTTAACCTCATTGCCACATTACAGTTAACAACAAAAAATATCTGTAATTATGTAGTGCTAGTTTCGGGAGTTCTTCTTCTATGGGGTTGCCCTGTGAGCAACCAACCCCCATGTTGACAACTGATTTCATTTTTTTAGTATCTAGGTATACCTAGCTGGTATTTCTGCCTTCAGCTTGTGTGGTCTATTTAAGTACCTAGGCATTCCTAATATGTAATTTTGATACGAATTCGAGAGTTACATCCCCTAAAAGTGTACCGTCTTTGCCGTAATCCAAAAATGCCTTTGGATATTTTGTCCGCCATTTTCTTCCTTACTATTATGAAGGCCTTGTATATGGTATCACATCCTTTATAGCTCTCATTTCGATATGCACAATTGGGTTTGCGTCATTTTGTCAATTTTCTTCTCTTTGCATTGGTCTAACATGTGCGGAGTAATTTTTATTTTCTGAAAATAATGATGCGAATTATACTATAACCGTACAGAATTTAGATTAAACGCGCAAAAGTCAGGTACACAGTAAGGTAGGTATAGTAAGGGCAGAATGTAAAGGCGAAGTCGGCCATAAAATCGAGAGAGATGGGCTATGATTTTCCTACCTGCTCTCCCTTATGTTTTGGAGCCAGGGGTTCGCCTTAAAGAACTGCAAGACCCACTTTTTATTGCTCTGTCCTTGTCTGATACGTTATGTTAATAAATATAATATATTCAAATGGGAGTACGCCTATAAAACAGGGCAGTAATTAAATATTTGGTTTATTTTGGTGATAGACTTCCTGTAATAACAATGCAGCGTGAAGTATTCAGTGCCCAAAGTAGAAAATTAATATTAAATGTGGTGAAATATTTCCAAGAAAAAAAAAGAGAACACACGTGAAAATTTATCGGTACTTTAATGTGCATCGGAGGCGTTACAGATTAGTACAAGGACCATTTCACGAATTAGGCAAGAAGGCATTAAACATTAAAATGGTACACACTAAAAGTAAAGCAGCCCCGAAAACTAAAGATTTGACAGAATCGGATAAAGGAGAAAGTTTGATTTAACATGACAACTAACAAGCAACACTTAACTATATAGGGAAAAATTATGCTGGAAAAAAGGGAATTTTGAGCTGCAGCAAATCAACGTTAAGTGTAATTTTAAGGAATCTTGGATTTAAGTACAAAATATACGATAGAAGACAATATTTAATAGAAAAGCCAGATATAGCATCAAAAAGAGTTCAATTTCAACAGGTATCTAAGTACAAATTTTTAATCCGTCCGTTCACATCATAGGTAATAAAGCAATAATTTATTCTAGGCCGACCCTGCATGCCTTAAACAAGCAACTAGTAATACAAGACAAGTACTTGGTTTTCTCTCTCTTTCTTTCATGAAAGGTGCTTAGCGAACTTTAAGACGTACGTCGAATACAAATTGGAGGAGGAGACATGAGTGTAATTGTGCGAGTGCAAGTAAAGCAATAGATATAGCGCTCTCTCTTTGATGATTTATTGCCGACTTCGCCTTTACATTCTGCCCTTTACTGTACATAACTTTACCTCGAAGTAAACAGTAAACCTATAGATATCACTTTGGAGAAAAGTAAACACACAAAAAATGCAGAAACACGCTACAAAAGTACATTTTTTGTATTGTAATGTTGTAAAAATAAAACTATGATTGTAAAATTGCAAAAAAATATATTTTAGAATTTCACAGATAAGCTTTGTTGATTTAAAAAAACGTTTAGATATTGTGTATATTTATAAAATCGGCATAGAAATTTGTTGTGTTGCGATAAGTATTTAATAAGTAAAATATACAAAATCATTTTGTGGATTTATCTACATTTTTCTCAGTGTAGCTACAAAATGTTCAGAATATAATAATATATTAAAAAATAATGTAGATTGATATGTAGCTTGAAAAGTATATTTATTTAAATTTCGGACCCCACTCACCCACCCTGTGCGCCGCCTATGGCCCCCGAGACGGGGCACAATATGAATATTCATGGATTTCACACAGTGTAAACATTTACAAGGCTTCCCATGGCGGAAAGTACACGGTACTCTGGATTTGTACGATAAAAATTTTGTAATACTTGCAAAACGCACTCATTCCGTATGTGCATAACTTAGAACGGATTTTAAGACCTAGGGGGTAGCGTCCGTCGCCCACTTCTTATCGTCAGTTTTCTTGTAATCTAATTTTTCATCGGCCCACGCGCTTCTCCAACTTCGAGTGTGCTTCAAAGTCGTTTAGATTCGTCGATAGCGCGGTCGAGGTAAACCGATAGCCGGCAATTTGCGCGCGCTGTTGCCACAGCGAATCATCCCAGATAGATAAAGTTTTATTGTGCGTTTAAGCCTCATTCTCTAATTACCTGCATGATACGGTGCTTAGCCACTGGTTAGATGGATTGCTTGTCAGGTGTTGCGTGCGAGCGATTGCGCTTGCTTTACCGCCGGATTAGTAGGTGCTGCCCGCGAAAATTACAACCTCGGGACTCCTCTTCGAACGCTGTGTGCGCCTACTATCATGGTTAGTCGGTAGACAAAGAAGGTGATCGAAACATTTATTGCTGACAGCGCCGAATGTCGGATATTAAAGGTTGTATGGCCGAAGTCTAGAGAAAACTATAAGTCCGCTCACTTGGCCTGTGTAAACAAATATTTCCCTCCTGCCCGGTCCCGCCCCCTTCGCCTTGGCCCTCGATCGATATCCCGCTGAGCGGGCGATTCCGAGCGTCACTTTGTTACACAGTGTCTCTCGGAACGGTGTGCTTCGTATTGTACCGGGTGCGCCTAAATTATATCCAATACCGTTGCCAATTCTGAGTAGTGATGGCTTATCACGGTTCTTATTGCAGTGCTGATGGCTGTAAAAGCAATTCAAAATCTGTGTGTCCTTTTTTCAAATTCCTAAAGACCCTGAAAGGTAAGATTTAGTTTGACGTATTATTAAGAAAAATGTCTTAATTATTATTATTAGTCATCGAAATATTATTATATTATTACAAAATAATAGTCGTATTATGCATAATATTATATGACATATACATTGTATATGTCATATAATATAGTATAAAGCCAACATGTCACAGGTGTGTTTCTATCTTTGTTGTAAATAAAAATATTGATATTTGCCTATGTCAGTAATGGAAGAAGACCTTAGGGTTCGTAAATTTGCGAATATTGCACCTGAAGAGGCACATAAACGTATAAAAATTTGTAAGGCATATTTTGATGACCAATCATTCACTTCGTCCGGAAAAAGTTTATTAACAACTGCTGTTCCATTAAGATTATTACCAGAAGCTTATGGTTAGAGGCATATTCGTATGCGTAATCTGGCAGGCAGAGACAAGTCAACAATATTTTGTGAACTAAAAGCCTATCAAGGCAGTTCAGAACCATATTTGGCAGTTTAACAGTACCTCCACGAGAATTTAGTGAATATATAATCAATTTAGAAAATACTTTCTTATCAAAATTTAATAACTTATCGCATCAGGATGGCTTAGGTTCTAGCCTACTAAAGAAATTCCGATCAGTCAAATACATAAATATATATCCGTGTGCAAATTTTCCCCACGACTATTTGGTTTCATTATATACGCGAGTTCGTATTTACTACACACTTAAATTTGCGAATAGGGAATTAAAAACCCAAAGACAAAATAAATCAAATCCAAAACTTATAATTTTGCAAAACTTGTAAGTTATGTAAATAATTTTGTTTGCTTCTAGGTACACACTTATGTATATTTTTACTTACCCTATGTTTAGTTAGGTATATCTTGCGATATTCAAACGGAAAAAGTAAAATACCTGCATTTTTATTATAGGGTAAGGTCACGGGCGTAGCCAAGGGGGGGGTTTCGGGGGTTCAACCCCCCCCCCCCCGAAATAAGCAAAATATTACCTAATATTATACCGAAAAAATACGAGGAGTGAAGAGTTAAATTATTGTTACGTTTGAATATATGTAGTAATAGTAGCGCCTAGCGCCATCTTTTGACGAGAGGCAGACGCAGTTGCAGCCGAACTATTTTGTATTGTAGGGACACTTTGCGTTGTTTCTCGATTATTCGCCACGCCCCTCGGTCGAAATGAGCGGAACTTTGTGGAAGTTCGTGGAAGTTTCTGGACGGCTACTGGGCTGCTATATAAGCGGCGCCGCGGCGCGTGACCGCGTTTACGGCAGTATTGTTCCATGCGAACTCGAAGCGAATAAAAGTGAAAAGTGGTGAACGAATAGTGAAGAGAATTAAGTGTACCGTGTAAGTGAGTAATTTTAGTGCGCTGTTATTCGATGACCTTGTTAAGGATAGATACGTGAATCATTATTACTGTCGAAAAATGGAGGGGAAAAAAAGGAAGGGTGATAAACTTAAAGGTATGGACTACTGGAAAAAGTGGTGTAGTCAAGGTCAAGGGGTTTCTAATAAAGAAACAAATTTGGATTTAGCTATCAAAGCTTCAGCTACCTTGCATGCTGATAAGAAGACTGCCTACCCCGAAATCTAGTTTGGAATGCCTAGATATGTGCGATAAAAACCTTTATCCTAATATTTACACATTACTACAAATCTTGGCTACCATTCCTGTATCCACTGCTACCCCAGAAAGGTCTTTCTCGAGCCTAAGGAGACTGAAAAACTATTTACGAAACACTACAAGTGAAAACAGACTTAATGGTTTGGCTCTAATGAACATTCACTATGGAACAGAAATTCATGCAGATGAAGTAGTGGATATATTTAAAAGAAAAAGCCGAAGATTTCTTCTTTAATGGTTTTAGATTTAGCGCAGAGGAACGAAATTAATTTATCCATTTCATTTAAAGTTAAGAACTTTATAAATATGTCGTAGTTTTTCGGATAAATATATAGATATTAAATTTCATTTCAAGTATATTTTTGTTGTTTTATTTACTTCTCAAACTAAACCCCCCCAAACTAAATCCTGGCTACGCCCGTGGGTAAGGTCACCCATAAGAGTACGCACTTAATATTTAAAGTTAAATAAATCGACAACAATAAGTAATACACATTTATTCGACACAGTATAAATTCCTTATAACATTTAAGAATATGTAATGCAAAGAAATATTTTTTTATAATTATCGACATGAGAGATATTATATCTTTAATAAAGAAAAACAGTTTGCGTACCTACTCTTAGGAACAAGAGCTCTAAAGAGTGCGCAGTGCTGGATTTAAGAGTACGCGCTAAAAAAAATTCAAATAACAACAATATATTATTCTTGACATAAGTCACATATTATAAAGATAAAGACCCCCATGTCCGAGGTAGTTGGTACAGTCCAAAGTCTATATAGACTTTGGGTACAGTCTTCGTGCCACCATGGACCTCACGAATCACACTTAATCCATTCTGAAATGCTCTAGTTTTCCCTGCAGAGAGAACAAAGTATATCATATTGAGATTTTCTAGTTTTTTCAACAAGTGGCAGCCCCTTTTTTAATTCCTTTTTTAATAGATCTGTTTGTGCGCGCGTACTCTTTGCATGCGTACTCTTGCGGACATGTCAGCGATGATTGAATAATCTACTTAATTAAAATAGGCAACCATAATTACACATCGTAAGCTGTGCGAAACATGCATATCTAAAGCCTTTTTAAGATGCACAGTCGAACAATACAGGGTGTCCGGTAAGTACCTCCTAATCTCTCGGAAGCATACAGGGGAGGTCAAAATAACCCTAGTTTGTCAAAGGAAAAAAATTCCTACAGTGCCCCTTAACGGAGATACAGGGCCCCAAAAGAGTACTTAGCGATTTACTTTTTTGGCTCTAACTTTTGAACCGACTTGTATAATTTAATGAAATTTTAATAGTTTATGTTGGCCATAAAGACTCATAAAACCATACTACCGTAGATGTTTCACATCGTCAGGGAAGTCAGGAACGGACTTGCCACCACACTCGTTGGGCCAAATTTTTGACAGGTGTCATTTTACAGAGCTGAAAACTGTTTTTTTAATTACTTTGGTCATTGCTCTTTAAAAAAGGTACTCTTCATTTCTTTCGACCAAATGAGCCGTTTTCGAAAAAATTAAGTTTTTTAACACGTTTGCACAATTAACGAGTGCTTGTCCTTAAAGGTACGGAACCCTAAAAATAACATAATACAGACTAGGCTGATATGCATTTAATTTATGGTGAAGCGCTGTCCAACTCTTCGAAGGCAAGAAGACTTTATGCTGAAAGATTTCCAGCTCGAAAACCTTTCAAAGGGTTGATCGGAGCTTAATTAATTTACAATGTTATTAAAACACAAAAATAATGAAAACGTTTAAATGTTATTTTGGCAAATGTTCAATATGAGCTCCACGTACTTCAATACATTTTCTTAGTCTTCGAATATTTTCCCGCTGCACTGCAAATAATATTGTGTTTAGCATTAGTAACTTTTGAGTGTTATACAAAAACTTAATTTTTTCGAAAACGGCTCATTTGGTCGAAAGAAATGAAGAGTACCTTTTTTAAAGAGCAATGACCAAAGTATTTAAAAAAACAGTTTTCATTTCTGTAAAATGACACCTGTCAAAAATTTGGCCCAACGAGTGTGGTGGCAAGTCCGTTCCTGACTTCCCTGACGATGTGAAACATCTACGGTAGTATGGTTTTATGAGTCTTTATGGCCAACATAAACTATTAAAATTTCATTAAATTATACAAGTCGGTTCAAAAGTTAGAGCCAAAAAAGTAAATCGCTAAGTACTCTTTTGGGGCCCTGTATCTCCGTTAAGGGGCACAGTAGGAATTTTTTTCCTTTGACAAACTAGGGTTATTTTGACCTCCCCTGTATGCTTCCGAGAGATTAGGAGGTAGTTACCGGACACCCTGGCATTCACAGGGTAAGATACTCCTTATAGCAAAGATGCCAAAAATTATAAAAATATGTATAAAATTGGTTAATTGCCTGTAATTCGTGCTCCTTATTTTTCTGCTATACCTATACTCCTGTTGTGCATAATGAAGAGCCAATATAGAGGTGTCCCCGTAAAACTTGGTGCAAATAGCTTTACGGTGTTTTGGATAGTCCACCCTCTTAAATAACGGAGTGGAGAGCTGACATTAATTTACGACCGGTCGCAAAAAATCGGCGGCTTTTCGACGACTTCAAAGGAGTGATCCGACTTATAGTACTCATATTCTCTAGACCTTGCTATATCATGGTTAGTCGAGATGATCGAAACATTTATTGCTGACAGCGCCGAATGTCGGATATACTAAAGGTTGTATGGCTTTGTCTGTCTTATTTGTTTGTCTATGGACTGTGGTCGTTCGATTTCGGTGTCGCCGCGTTATCTCCGAATCAGTTCATAACATCCATATGGCCGATAGTCATCGCCTATAATTAGAAATAAACATTAGGTAACTTTACGACTTACCGCGCATGGTTTTTATGTTTCTTCTCCGTCGGACGTGGTCGAAACGAAGCGCCACGAGCTCCGCGGGGGGTTGGGTCGTAAACAGAAGGCCCCAGACGTGACAACATGTCACTAAAGTACAGAAAATGTTACCCGTTGGCGACTCGTTTTTTTTTTTATCGCGAGAGATAACCTCGGCTGACCCCCCGGTATAAAAAGTATGAGTTATAGTAGGCTTGGCAGAGATGCTATCTGGGGAGATGAAATGTGGAATGGTCCGGTAATATCAAATTTTTTGAGGGGCACACTTTCATAATAGGTATATGCATATAAGAAGACTGAGGAGTGATAATGAAACATCACGTAGGCATACCAAAGAAGATAATCCTCCGTAACGTTCTCCCAATGATCTGTATACCTAGATGACCCATTCAAATGGCATTGTAATCCACGTTGATATACAATAAAATATCAAAACAAGGACCCTGTATTGGTGCACAGATGATCCGTAAATATATCGTCCACCAGTGGAAAGTTCGGTTTGATTCAGTATTTCTAGCACCACACACGACGCATTTTAAGCGCCCCATCACTATTCACTATAATAGTTTGATAGTTAAACAAATGTAAAGAGTTTATTAGCGTTTTTAACCTGTACCCGGCGCACTACAACAAGGCGTCTCTAAAGAAACAGACGTTTGGCCCTGCCGCGTCGTTGCCAAATCTATTGCGCTTGCTCCAGTTTTCCTTCTATGCAACCAGGCTTAGTACATAATTGAATATATTTTCAACATGTGTATATTAATATTACCAATTATAATTATTATATATTATATTATATAATGAAAAGATAATATTAACATAATTATATATTTTTGATGACTTTGCTATATTTACATTGTAAGAAATAAGTGCTTGCATTATTTGTCACATTAGGGAAGTTGCAACTCTGCAGAAAAGTTTTGTAAATAAATACCAAAATGTTGAGGACGAAGTTGTGTATTGGATTATGGATCTAGGTATACAAATCATTGGTTCTACCCGCTACGTTTTCCCGAATCACCCTGTATAAAAACAAAAGCAACGCAACAAAAAAAATTTTGCACCCCCGTAGTCAGGGGTGCATAAATCGGGTACCTACCCACTAGAATATGACTATTCAATAGGGGGATAAAGTTTATTTTTGAAAGCCAAATCCCCCCAAGTACCGTAAGCCACTTATACGCTAAAGCCGCCTTTACACAATGCGAAAACCGATATAATGCCTCGTTTGTTACACCGCAGGTTCGTGGAAGGCCCAAAAAACGCGCCGTTGCCATATTTTTCGACGAGCGTCGGTCACAAGTTCGGCTGTATACCTAGTTTTAGTGTTACGTGATTGCTAATTATTAGTTGTTATTTGTGTGGCTAAAACAACATTTATGAAACTTGTTGCATAATATATTGGGTACTATTATCAAAGTCTAGAAATACTAAAGTCGGCTCACTTCTTTGTTCTCTCGGAAAAGCCGACAATTTTTTGCGACCGGTCGTAAATCAGCGTCATCTCGCACGCTTCGCATTTACGAGGGCGACTAAACGAAATCGCCGTCAAGCTAGATATACGGGGGCAGGTTCATATTGACTTTTCATTATTTACCAAAGTCTACAAATATTAGTATAACTATTTGTAGACTTTGGTACAACATTATTTGTGTGGATAAGTGTACCGTTAATTTTTGGTAGGTATAGTTAAATTAAAATACAAGGTAGCTATTACCAGAATCTACATAATTAGTAGGAATGTGTAGACTTTGATTGGAACATGAATAAAAATGCAATTTATTATATTTTACGTTCATTTTTAATAAAGGCTAAAAAAACATAGAGCAGACAAAAAACACAAATATAACAAATAAATATTTAACGACGAAGAGTTAAACTAATCATATCTACTTTTTCATCCCTTAGTAAATATTTTGATATTTAAATTGACATAAACAATACAGAACAAAATATTACGCATACGTACCTACACAAGCATGCGTCTTACCATAAGCTTCTGGCAATAATCTTAATGGGACAGCCGAGGGGACAGCAGTTTTTACTATACGTTTTCCGGACGAAGTGAATCGACTGATCATCAAAATGTTGCTTGCAAATTCTTATAGGTTTATATGCTTCTTCCGGTGGAATATTCGCAAATTTATGTTCTCCGATGAACCCTAAGGCATTCTTCCATTGCTGGCACCTTCAAATTTTCAATATTTTAATATTATATCTATATTATTCTTCAATTAATACCTAAGTATTCAAATGTCACACAAAAATGTATTAATTTTTGTACGCCTAGGTACCTCAAACTCAATCTTACCTTTCAGGGTCTTTAGTAAAAAAAAGGTAATATAGTCTTTTTAACTGGTTTTATAGCCATCCGCACTGCAGTAAAAAGCGTTACTAGGCATCACTACAACACCGTCACGGTCGGTCGGTAATATTTTGCGCGCACCCGGTAGAATGCGAACGAACCGCTCTCAGCTACACTGGGTACAGCTTATTTTCTTATATAATAAGATATCGATCGGCTCGATGAGGAGGGGAGCGGGAGAGGGCACGGGGGAAACGTTTGTTTACACAAGTGTCCGGACTTATTAGTATATCTCTGGACGCTGCTTTTATCTTCCTAGGTTTTTTATAAAGATACCGCGGAAGAAGCGAATAAGATAAACCAGTCGGGGCCAACTGGTGTCTCCTGTTAATTTTAACGCGGCCCATAACAGATTGTCTTATTTGAATAACAGTCCCATTCCTTGGTCGACAGATGCCACAGATCCTCTTCATTTGAATGTATAAGTAGCTACTTACCGCCACCGATAAGCAGGATACCATTACTTCACTTTAAATCATCTGACCGAAAGATACACACACTTTAACAATAAGCACACAGTTTGTACAAAGGATGATGTTTTTTTAAGTGACCAACTCGGACGTTGTGTCTAAACGAGACGTCTCGTGAACTCCGATCAAAAACGGCGTTGCCAAAGCACCTAATGTAATTAATTCGTCGATATAATACAGTCAGCACCTTGCAGGAGATTAGCATATGCCTTTTTGTTCCAATTAATGTTTTTCGCCTAATTAATTCCGAAATAAAGTAAGTCGTTTTTAAGTAGCAATTAAAACGCATTTCGCGTAATTATTATGAAACTGCATAGGCCACCAAAAAAAGGGCAGGTGGGACGTAAAACGAGTTTTCTGAAGAAAAAACTGATTAATAAATTTAATGTGGTGTACCGCAAGGAGCAGTCTTGAGGCTCTTTTATAAGAACATTCAATAGTTGGCAAATAACTCATCGCTTGCCTTTGCGGGTAACATGTAAGGACCCTAGCGCCATCTGTGTTAATTCCAATGACGTCAGAACCTATAGACAGGTTTGTTTTCATAAACGCTTGACACCCAGAACTAATCACAATCTAAGCGCTCCATTAAATCATTCCGAAAATGTCGCGAGATTGTCAGAAATTGCCCCTTTTTGTCGAGCCGTAGCGAACTTATTTCGACTCTGGGCTCGGAGGCTGGCGTCGTTAGACCATCCCCCGAGTCTTCAGGTGAGGTTCCGATGCTTCCGGCGCCCCCCAAACAAGGAAAAACATGCGATATCCAAGTGTGATTCTGGAGGAACAATAACCGGGAATCACCGGGTGTATAGTTGGTGGATGGTCGACTTTCTGTCTTTGTAGCATGTTTTTAGAGTAGTATGGATATATTTAATCTTGGAGTCAAAATAAAGGGCATTTTAACAATGGGGCATCACGTCTATAGGTTTTGACGTCGTTGCTGTTTTCCCTCGGGTCCAGTTTTATTCCTGAGCCAAAGCGAAAACGCGCAAACTTATTAATAAATTTAATGTGGTGTCCGCAAGGAACAGTTTTGAGTCTCTTTTATAAGAACATTCACAAGTTGGCAAATAACTCGTCGTTTCTTAGCCACTGTCACCTAGCCTTTGCGGGTGAGATGTAAGGACGCTAGCGCCGTCTGTGGGACATTGTCAGAAACAAAGACGATTTTTTTCGTGTTCCGTCGCCTGCTACATTAATTCAGGCCTGTTTTCCCTCGAACAGGTCCAGTTTTGTTCACGAACGAAAGCGAAAACGCGCAAACCGCCCGCTCGGACGGTGATTAAACCAACGCGTCGACGTTCATCTGTTTTCGCCGCTAATTACCTGTTGTAAATAAACCTCGACGATAGACGGACTCCGCGCCCGCGTTGATTTATTTTCGTTCGCGGGGCCCAAAAAAGCCGACATCAGCCGGGACCGGTGATTAGGGATCGTCCCGTTACGCAACCGGCGAAATACGGACCGACGGAAAGTCAGCTGCGGGTGGCGCGGACGGTAGGGGGTCGAGGTGTGGTCCCTGAGGCACCCCATCTTATTGTCGATTCTCGTCGGATTGTTTTCAAATTTTAGTATGTCGTTCTGTGGGCCGTGGCGACCGTTTTTGGTTAATGGTAAAACTCGGCTGCTCTACTGAGTGACCCACAAATAAGAAAAATAACAATGTTTATAAAACCTAAAACAAATCTCGAAAATTGGCTCTCCACATATATCTACCGCTTCAGCCACTTGAAGGACCTAATATATCGCCTACTTATGCGGCGTAACGTTACACCAACATTTATTATGGCAACAACTGCCACCATAACATAAACATCACTCGGCTAGAGCAATATCTTCCAATTTGCCGGTGTACGAGCTTCAACTGGCCTGACCTCTAACATTCAGACGTGAAGAATGGCCGTGGCAAGTTACAAAATAAAATAGTCTCGTAGGTAGACCCTTTGAGGGGGCGTACAGTAGCAAGGTAGATCGTTATCGTAGGTACTTCGTTATTTTTAGCTTTGGTTTTGTTCAGATCTAACAGAGGGCGCTTAGTTTGCTCTCAAAAGTGTCGCCCATTGTGTTTCGGTCTCCCAGAAAGTTTTCGCACGATCGTTCTTGACATACTAATTCACATATCGGTATGAGAACCCCATCGCGACAATGTTATTATTCTGAAAACCGCGGGGTGCATGTTTGTAAACCCTCGTAAAGGAACGTAAGGCGGAAATAATGCGTTTAGTCGGCTTTGGGGTGCCGTGTTTTGGGGTCACAGTGGGCTACGGGCGATTACTCGTATGTTTTTGTTTGATACACATTCGTAAATCAAGTAGGTAGGTGCCTTAGATAAATAAGCAATGATAGAGGGAGCAAAATCATCAAAATACACACGTTTGTAGTCATATAACGGAAATTTATACCAAACATTACGCCTGTGTGTACAGGGTGGTCAGATAAGAATGCAAAGTGCTGTATCTCGGAAACTATTCGTCGTAGAGGCTTGCGGTAAAATTTTTTTAGAATAAAGCGGCCAAAAGAAAAACCTGGAAATTATTTTCAGGTTTCCAAGATAGTCACCAGGGGGCGTAACCGCCATCTTAAACTTTTAAAGTGATTTTTCACTGAAATCCACCTAGTAATGTTACCAAAATAATATATGCTTTTTAAAGGTAAGTTTTATTCGAGTAATTTTTGTTGAACACTTTTTGGCATATCCATTAAAATAAAGTGGTGGGGAGTGATTCAATGTTTTTTAAATAAACAGCTGTAACTCCTAAATGACTGAACGGATTTTAACAAACTTGGTCTCGTTGGAAAAAGCATTTATTGGTCCATCAAACCCATCTTACAAGTGATATGTCTAAGTCTCAGTGATGCCGCTAGAGCGCGTTTTTTTGATATAAAACAGAAAATTGCAAAATTCTCGAAAAAATTAAATGCAATAATATTACTTTTTTCCATAAAAATGTAGTGAAATGATACCTAAATAGGCTAGTGAAAACCGTATCTCGATATCCTATTCCTAGCTGAAAATATCAAAGAAGGAAAATTTAGTTTTATCATAAAATTTTAAAAAGACGCTGTTACACCGGTATTTATTCTTATTTGTCTTTTTTAAGATTTATTGATAAACTTTCATAATTTTATCATTTTTTAATTATCAAAGTATACTTACTATCTATCAAATCAAATCTATCAAATAAGAATAAATATACCGGTGTAACAGCGTCTAGACTCTAATAAGTAGTTATAACTAGACAAAAAACATTAAAAATACACACGAAAACAATAAGAGAAAATGACACACTATGGGGTAAAGTGATACAATAATGATAGTTAGCATAGTATAATTATTACAGCGCAATTTAGTTTTAGTCTAAAATTGTCACATGCAAGGAATTAATAGCTACATTATTTGTTGATTTAATGTTATACGGGAGGTGTGTCTATTTTGAAATGAAATGCTCAAAAAGATGTTAGCTCTGTTTACTTTTTGTTTCCACTTCCTCTATTCTTGATTATTTCACAGTCTTCTATCGAAGTCCAACAAAAAAAAAGTGGAACCTGAGAATTATTTCGCCCCATTTTGCTAGCTTTGAGATTAGCCAAATTGGTTCAGATAGCACTAATAACTTCCGTCTTATTATAGTTATTAATTTTACTAATTAATGAAAAATTTTCAGATATACGCAATCTGCCGACTTTGGCTTAATATCAGGTGGACACTTCCTGCGCTAAACAGAGAGGGGTCATTGAAATATAATCAGAAGTAACTTTTAACAAATTCGAATTTTAACATTGTTTCGAATGCCTTCGATTCTTTCCCCACGCCACTCGGCTGAGCCGCGGCTTGTCTCTCGTCACGAGCGTTCTAAAATAAACATGTCGCGTCGTCCATGCAAAAAAACAACGAAAAAACACCGCTGTTTTTCTTCAAAGCAGCGGCGCTTCTGTGAGCTAATGAGATGATACTTCCTAGTGAAATCTGAGATATTTTCGTACCTTTTCGACGCTCGACCGAAAGTTGCCGAGACGTATCGTGTATATGTGTCTTTCCGCGCTGTGGTAATCACCTCGACATTAGTCTTTCTTTGGTGGTAAATGCTTTGCGATTCGTTTCATTATTGTAGAGAAAAACACTCTTTGCTTGTTTTTTACTTTTACCAAAGTCTAGAGAATACTATAAGTCGGGTCACTCGTTTGAAGTCGAAAAGCCGCCGATTTTTTGCGACCGGTCGTAAATTAATGTCAGCTCGCCATTCCGTTATTTACGAGGGTGGACTACTATCCAAATCACCGTAAGATATACCTAACCAAACATAGGGTAAATAAAAATATATACACTCATCGGCACGAAAAACGGAGCACTTATAATTTTTATACTTATAAGCTCGATTCATGTGACATTTAATTTTTTGCTTCACTTGAAACCAAACGATTTTGTTTCATGGCTTACTAGATAATTTCCGAGATAATTTCATATCAATACGACAGGTAAGGTAAGGTAAGTAAGCATATTTTTATTTATTTCATGGAATATTTGACCACGGAAATCTTATAACATTCAAATAATATGTTAATAAAGTATTATTTTGGCGATAACTGCGAAACTAATGAAGATGTCTATTTGAACCTATGGTATTTTTTGTTGTAAATTTAATCTACTTTTTGATTATAACAGAATAAATATGTCAAAATTTCGGAGAAAATTGTAATTAAAGGGATATGTTTCAAATTGCGCCCTCTAGCGGTGACCACGAAATTCGAAATGATCTTATTGGACAATCATTTGATAGAAGAAGGAACGTTCTCTTCAACAAGCCCAAATTGGACCAATTCGGTTAAGCCAAACCGGAGTTACAGGCATTTTTTCAAGTCAAAGTTTATCCGCCCTTTTCACCTCTATTTGAAGGGCTAGAGCAAAAAATCCTTAACGAAAATTGTTCATAATTTGCTGAAGAGTGCAATTATTTTTGATATACCTTTATTAGTCATTTCTTTGAAAAACTCATTTTTCAAATTTACTGTTTCGAATACGCCCCCTAGCGGCCGACCTACGAACTTAAAAATAATTTCCGGCGATTTTTCGTGACCACATTACTTAATAAGATTTTTTCCCCAAAGCTCCAGGACTATTAATTCCTGAGATATGGTCCCTCTTCACCCTTAATGAAACACCCTGTATATGTATTTTACTGATCGGAATTCCTTTAGTGGGCTAAAACCTAAGCCATCCTGATGTGATAAGTGATTAAATTTTGATAGGAAAATGTTTTCTAAATTGATTATATATTCACTAAATTCTCGTAGAGGTACTGTCAAACTGCTAAATGGTCCTGAACTGGCTTCATAGGCTTTAGTTCACAAAATATTGTTGACTTGTCTCTTCCTGCCAGATTACGCATACGAATATGCCTCTAACCATAAGCTTCTGGTAATAATCTTAATGGAACAGCAGTTGTTAATAAACTTTTTCCGGACGAAGTGAATGATTGGTCATCAAAATGTGCCTTACAAATTTTTATACGTTTATGTGCCTCTTCAGGTCCAACATTCGCAAATTTATAGTCTTTGACGAACCCTAAGGCCTACTTCCATTGCTGACATCTGCAATTATCGATATTTTTATTTACAACAAAGAAAGAAGCACACCTGTGACATGTTGGCTTTATATTATTCAACATATACAATAATATGTCATATAATATGATACATAATACGAGTATTATGTAATTATATTTCGATGACTATAGAAATAGTCTATTAAGACATTTTTCTTAATTGAACGTCAAACTAAATTTTACCTTTCAGGGTCTTTAGGAATTCAAAAAAAGGACACACAGATTTTGAATTGCTTTTACAGCCATCAGCACTGCAATAAGAACCGTGATAAGCCATCACTACTCAGAATTGACAACGGTATTGGATATAATTTACGCGCACCCGGTACAATACGAAGCACACCGTTCCGAGAGACACTGTGTAACAAAGTGACGTTCGGAATCGCCCGCTCAGCGGGATATCGATCGAGGGCCAAGGCGAAGGGAGCGGGATCGGGCAGGAGGGAAATATGTATTTGTTTACACAGGCCAAGTGAGCGGACTATACTATTCCCTAGACTTTGCTTTTACTACCTCTGCGTAGCAAAGGACGATATTCGCAACATGCCTAACTATGTAAATGTCTACAGCTTCCTTTATGCCAGTTCAACACACCCAAAGCCGTTGCTTACACGTGTAACTTGTAATATACAAGTGACAAGACATCGGATTGACATCGTCCAACCCGATATAGGCGTAAATCCACCACTTTACTGCCCTTTATGCAAATCTTCCAGCTGTTACCGCTTAGGATCTGCACTAAAATATCTTCAAAATGTTCAAAACCAACGGGAGTATCCTATAAAGCCATAGGAATGTTCATATTGGATGCAAATCGATCGGAGAAAAAGTTCTAGTTTCTCGTTTTTTTAATAAACATTGAATGCTATTTAACTGGTTTCTGAAGTTTAATCAAATGTTTGCATTAATGCAAATAGACCCATTGAAGATGTAGAGCAGCAAAAAGGATGACATTACTATAAATAAATAGGCACAGAATCACTTAGTGGCGAGAATTTAAGAAATTCTCATATTCTCTGCTATGAAACTGGTAAAATGCTTACTGCGTTTGTTTGCTAATTTTTTAACAGTTATACCACAGGTAAGTTATACTCAAGTGTACATGATTATGCTTACATGCATTATGCACATGGTCGTATCAAATGCTACATAAAGTTGCAATAGCATGAAGCAACCTTAATTGTTTGGTAGTAAATTAAAAGAGCCGATTCGGTTGCATTATACATGGTGTTTCAAGATTAGGTTGCACAGATAAACGACTTTTCTTTGTTTCGCTATACAGGGTGGTCACTCTTACAGTGCATACCATTGGGACATCCGAAGCGAGTATTTCAGAATCTAGTTGGCGTAGGAGTTATTTGACATTTCCATTGAAAAGCTCACATCGAGAAATGTAAGATTGCCAGGTTTCATAAATTTTCCATTTTACATATAAAAAAGTTATGAAGGAAGAAAGAAAACGCATATTTTCAGTTTTTCAGCAATATTTCAGGAACTACCCAAGATATCTTAGATTTCTTTTCAGATTATTGAAAGGCATACAAAAACGCAACTTTTCTCTAGTTTAACCCACGCTGTATCTCTTACCGTTTCGGATATCCCAATGGTATGCACTGTAAGAGTGACCAGCCCGTATACAGGGTGTCTACTTTTAAACATACAGGGTGTATACTTTTAAACGTATACAATTATTATCGACTGAACTTTTTTTTGTTTGAAAGACCTTCAAAGACTGCTTCTTTTAACCTTCCTAAAAAACGTCCATATACTAAATTTTAACAAAAAATATACAGGGAGTTCCATTCTAGATAGTGCCAAAGTTGAGCAAAATAGGAATTTAAAAGGCATCTGGCAAGTCAAGTGTGCCATGAAATCCTTTCAAAACAGTTGAATGGTAAATAAAACCACTCAAAGTTTTAGTGTTCAAAGATCCAATACAAAATATACAGGGTGTCTCCCTCTGTACCATCTCAAAGTACTGAATTTTCTGGGTTGAAAAATCGAGTATATAAAAAATCAGACACTATAAACGAACTAAAAAATACTGAAGCCTGAAGCCTGCCAGTCAGTAAGTTCATATGAGTTAAGGTGGCTGGTGTGCAAACTCACAGAAAATGTATCATCTTAGATAGTGACTTTGTTGACGAAGATAGAATAATTTAAATTGTTTTTTATTTGTTGCTTGGCCATTTTGTGAAAAAATAAATTACATTTGTGTTTATAAATATTTTTTCAATGATTTCAGAGCACTCTTGATCCGTATAATAGATGCCTTTAAATTATTGTCTTGCCCAACTTTGACAACCTGCAGAAAGGAACTCCCTGTATATTTTCGTTCAAATTTTGTATGTGGGGGTTTTAGGGTGTCCTGTTTAACGCTGTGATGCCGTCCTTTGTGCATATTACCACAGCGGATACAAACTATCAGGATATATATCATTGAAATGACAAGTAGATGGAAGGAGTGTAGAGAGAGAAACGGGCAGCCAAACTTGAGTAAGTGAAATAGTAAATAAATCAGCTGATTCCGGCAAAAACCACATAACACAAAAGAGGTGTTTGTCCTAACTTTATATTTTTGTGTCCTGTGCTTCAAACGAGTTCCGTTGTCAAACGTCATTTAAATTTTCTTTCTGTCCCAAGTCCCAATACGAATAGGAGTAATTATTATTGTATTATTTATATTTGATTTGAGTTCGTGTCGTGGTGGCAGTTTCGTATAAAACGGTGTTGAGTTTTCTTAGTTAGTGTTTGGTTTAATATTATATTTTTAGATCGGAGAGAAAATTTAATTTAGCTATGTGGCTATATTCTTATTACAAAAAAGAGGGTCAACTCCTGTTGTGTATGTGGATGTACCAAACAAAAATCTTTGCTAATAACTTTGCAGTTTTCCAAGAGATAAGGTGATATTAGAGACAAGTGGATTGCAGCAATAAAAAGGAAAAAATTTGTACTGTCTACAAGTATTTACTTGCATTTGTAGTCAACAATTTATTGAAAGCAATTTCATAGAGAATTTTGGGCGGCTCAAACTTAAAAAGTATGTAATTACTACAGTTTTTTATTTTCCAAGTCATGATAGAAACTATCAAGGGGAAAACTGGCAAAATATTGTGCTAATGAACCTAGCTTTTCGTAGTCAAAGATGGAATTAATCTTGAGGTTCTGGTCCCTTTAATAAGGTAATTATTTGTAATTCTTTTTGTTAGATTCCAAAACATTAAAAATTATATAAAAATATGTAAAAGCTACCTGTTTTACATGCTTTCCCTATTAAATTGAATTTTAAAATTAATAAATCAATTAAGATAAGTAATTAAAGTTGCAAATGTATACCTTATCCTATATATTTTGTCGCTTTTATTTTAAAATAAACTTTTATTTTGTAATTTGTATTTTATTTGTCTCAGTTTACTTCCAGGTACAAAAAAATTGCCATGTAGGTAATTTTTTTTAATCAATTCACTACTTTTTTCTGTGCAATATTTACATAATTGTGGTTATATAGAAAAATTCTCATTCCTACAAACAAGCCCCGAATTTCGGAATACAGATCATACAATAAAGAGAATTACGGAACATGCCCATTAAATTGACACGTTCATTAGGCGTCCTTGTCTTACTTATTGCCATTTGAAACCTATCTCTCTCTAGAGTTGGCTGCCCCAAACAACACTGAAAGTGGTACCTGTGCGACTTCCATTGTACTTATCAATTCGATGGGATATATTGCCTATAAAGCCGTTTTATGAACGTTCCTAGACTTTGATCTATCTGCCAGAATAACTGTAACCGCCAGAACCTTTCCATCTCCCACGCGGTTCGTTATTCTCCTTGACCATTTCGATCTCGGTATCTTCGAAACGCCTCCCCGTGAGCGATAACCCGTCCGCGCAAAAAACCGTCTTGGAACCAGTCCCAGGACCTGATTTCTCAAACTTCTCGTCTCGGCTCTTCTCGCGTGCGCCTGGAAGCCGAGGCGCCGCTCTTACTTAGCTACGGAAAAACCGGCCGCTAAACATTAAGTTGAATAATTGTTATTTACCGCGGTGGGGAGCTCTTAGGACTTACACGTCTAACGACTGTGTTTTTACACCTCCGGCTTCCGAGGAAGAAAGAACTGCGCCTTTGAGGCGGCGGCTACGAGAATGGACGGGCTGGAGAGGGCAATAAAATTGGAATTGGAAGTTTTTGCTATGTGTATCCTTTCTTGAAATAGCCAACGAGTTCTTTTATCTAGCGAATCCGACATGTCGAAAACCAAAGGGTTCTCTCTGAACACTTGCGTACCTACTGACAGCTCTTATACCATCGAAATAAAAGAGAAGTTATTGTGAGAACATCAAGTAGGCAACGAGATACCATCTGAAAGACGATAGCCAATAAAAATACCCGAGATACGTCATAAAAATTCCACCGAGATGTGAATATGAGGCATATACGTGTGAAAAACTCCAGACGCCACATAATGTACATACATACAGCGGAGGTTATAAAGTGAAGGCAAACTAAATAATACTTTGAAAAATTAGACTTTAGTTGTAATAAAGTACCTATATCATTTAACGTTTCAGACACATTGCCTAATTGTTATCTACAGGGTGATTAAGTCGAATTTTATTATAAAGATATAATACTCGTCATAGTTATTATAAAAAATAAAAGAGCTATGGCGAATTTTCTGATTTTTTTTTAATTTTCACAGTCAGCCATGGAATATTTTCATAATTACGTTCTATTTTATAATAAGACATACTTCAAACTTTCAAATATTTTATTTTTAGCTGGTAACAAAATGTAAGAAAATAAAACAAAAATTATTATCATGACGGAGCTCCACCACATAATTACTTGCCCCTAAGAAATTACCTAGATCAGCTCTATCCAAATAGTTGCATAGGAAGAAATAGACCTATTTCCTGGCCGCCCCGATCCCCCGATTTGTCTGTTTTGGATTTATTTTTGTGGGGAACAGAACAAAATAAAGTACGAGACAATTGTTAAATTGAGAGCAACTGTTTTAGAAGCAATTGCCAGTCAGGCGCTCTCTAAGAAAGGCGACAAATTCAGTTTTAAAAAGTTGAAATATTTGCATAAATAATAATGGTGGATTGTTTGAACGCCTTTTAAAATAGGTAATAATAATTTGAATTTTAGTTTTTTAAATTTTGTTTTATTTTGTTACATTTTGTTACCAGCTTAAAACAAAATATTAGAAAGTTTGAAGTATGTCTAATTATAAAATATAACGTAATTATGAAAATATTCCATCGCTGACTATACAGGGTGGTCCAAACTTTATCAGCAATACTTTACAAACTGCTAGAAAATTTCAAAAAAGGAGATTTTTTCATATAAACATCCTAGCGGTTTTCGATATACAGGGCATAAAAGTTCATTTTTTTTTAAGTTTTCTTTTATTTCTCCTAAAGGAAGACAATTAAGGCAAGCATATTTGGTACAGTTTAAACAGTCTTTAAATACTATAAATTAAAAATAATTCAGCCCATCTACTTCCACCAGTGCCGGAGAGACGGGAGTCAACCATAATATTTTTTTAATAAAAAAATGGTACACCACTGGAAAAGTAATTTTTTTGCCGTCACTAAGTTTTCCAATCAATTATAAGACTCTTGACTTTTTTTCGAAAAATGTACCGTTCTTGAAAAATTCACTCTTGTGCTTTTAATTTTTATACAGGGTATTCATATTTTTCTGAACTAATTAATTTTAATAACACCCTGTATCTCCGCAACTGGGGGCCTCACAAGCTTCATATTAACCTTAAATTTGACAACTCATCCGCTCATGTGACACGCCAAGTTTGAAGAAAATATCTCGTATACTTCTAGAGATACTAAGAAATATGTGTATTTTTCTCTAAATTTCTACGCTCTGTATAAAAAAAAAACTATGGCCCGTAGGAGAAAAAAATATATGAAGAAGTGCCCTTATTTTGACTCCAAGAATACGTGGTTTCATTTTTGACCATCAGTTTAGTTACACCCTGTATGTGAAAATTTTAAAAAAATCAGAAAATTAGCCATATCTCTTTTATTTTTTTATAATACCTATGCCGGGTATTATATCTTTAAAAAATGGCTGATTTGATAAGGCCACAGTCAACTATGAATTACATTTAAAAAATCAAAAGTTTATGTCATATCTCAAAAATCACAAACAACAACAAAAATTGGATAAGATTATCTTATTAAGCCCAAAATTATCTACAATTTTTGTCTCTATAGTTTTTCTGTATAATCAGAAATAACGGAGCTACAGAGATCTGATGAAGTAGCAAAAAATCACTCTTCAAAATATCTAGTGCGCCATGAACTTTTTTAAAAATCCAAAAGGGGCATTAGATTGAGCATTCAAAACCGCAATTCTTTCCCCATTTAACCTTTGTTCTAGCTGTGCTAGTTTCCGAGATCCCCATAGTGGTCATCGAAAAAAACTCACCCTGTATATATTTTTCGTCGTTTTACCTGATAAAACGTCTTAACTTCTTACCAACGTAATACCGTAGTATTCTGTTACATTCTGCCCCATTTAGTCTCCGATAAAATCTACCGCCTGGGCAAGCTGCATCAAAACAGTTATTTTATTCGAAAAAAACGAGACCATACCTCATCCCAACATCCTGTAAACTCGAATCGAAGCGTAACCGACGGAACACAAATAGGAAACGACCTTCAATGAGCGGAACAACAGAAAAACGTCCCCCCGCGGTGATATTGTGGATTCTGCCAGCGGGTGGCACCCCTGAGGTGGTTGCACAATATGTACACGCATATATACAGATGTGGCGGATTTCGAAAACTACCCGTTCTTTTGTGAGGTCTAGAGGCGTTGAAGGATATTGTAACTGTATCGGGTTACGTGGGAAAGTATATAAATCTTAGTGGGTTGTCAAAACAATACACTTTAGCATATACAGAAACGAACAAGAGTCTAGGTAGTATTTCTAAAGTCACTTGAAACAGCATAAAAAACTCTAATTGGCGTCACAAAAAAAAATATAGGACATAAGCGTCACGCAGCTTTCAAAAATATACATATTCTAGAAGCAACATAATATTTCACTTTTAAGGTTTTTTTCAGGTTGTCGTCAAACAACGTAAATGTTAATGCACCATACAATATTGTCAAAAGGTCTCTAAAACGCCATATCGATTATAACTATTCACGCAAGTATATCCTAAGATCTGTGAAATTATGACACGGCTATCTACCGCATTTCGCTGCACAAGTGGCCAGCCGTCGAACAGTGTAACCCATGCAAGTATTGGTGATATTATATTAGGCGAGCATGCAGTCACTTGTTTTTAGTACAATATCTATCTTCTCTGTCTCCTTCATCCTTTTTTACTGCTAATACCAGGTTCGGTTTAATATGGTTAAAAAAGTGTTTTGTCTCGTATTTTATTGCCGAGGCGCCTGTTCTCGAGCTACCCTGGTAAAATATAAATGAATTCACTTGGAACACAGTGATATACTGGGCGCGATCTATTTCATAGCATTTACCGCGCTCTGCTACTGGTAAAAATACCAGACTTATCAGCAGAAATCACCCGTATAAAATCCGAAGGTTTTTATGCGGCCGACGTCGACCTAGTCAAGGAGGCATCCAATAAGAAAGCGAGCGTAGCGATTTGATTGGTCTGCGTTTTGGGGATCCACGGAGCAGGTGTCGACGTAGACCAGTTAGGCCAGTATAACCAGTGCCGTGCACGGAAATAAGGATTGCCCTTCATTTTACGGATTTTGGTTTTGCGTATAGATTTTTGTGTGGTGTTGTTTTGTGTGAAACAAAATTATTGGTTTGCTTTGCTTTGAATTATTTCAAAGTAACGACGCTCAAGTATATACCTTTTTTGAATAAGCCTGATTTTACTGGAAACTGGGGAACAAGTAGACATTTCAAGGGTTCAAATGAGCCCAGAAAAAATATTTAAATCGAAAAAAAAACACCAATAAAGTTTTCCGTCGATGATTTTTTTTTTTCGAAAAATGTGAATATTATTTAGGAAACTATTTGTTTCCCAGATTCTAATTATTTAATGGAAAAAGGTATACATTCGCAAAATGTAATGTAAATTAAGTTATTTTTAGAGAGAGAAAAAATAAAATTTGAAGTTATGTTGAAAAATGTCTTGTGCGAAAGTTTTAGATTTTTTTAATATCTCAATTTTTGTGTTAATACGTTTTCCGCTAGGAGGTAAAGTTTCCGCGAAAGTCGCAAACAAACAGTTGCAACCCCTAAAGACTCATTTTTCCGGCTGATCTTTGCCTGTTAATAGTTTTATTTTCCCAAAAAATGTATTGGCACCAGTCTAATAGAAGTCCACACTCTATTCAAACTAAATGCAAATGGCGCGTAAACATTTAAGTACACGATGGAAGCACGTGAACAATTCTGAGGGCTAATACGAGGCAGGGCCGCATTAAGGATGATCTCTATGAATTTTATAATATAAAATATTAAAATAATATGCCTCGGTATTAAGAACTTTAAAAACAAACTTTTATGGCACACCTAGTCATTCACTTACATGCAAATTTCTACTATTAACACAAATCGTAGCTTCAACAATTAATAAACAGCGAAAGAATTATATCGGAAAACATAAAGGCCCACTTGCAACTCAATACACCTCTGTAAGAAACACCGACTCGCTGCACTCGCCCGCCGGGTCAGACTTTATTGCCGGCTAGCCAATAGCAAGCCGATCAGGGGCGTGCGGTGATATTTTAAGTAAGGGAAGCAATGTTTAAAAACTTACGTATTTGTAATGTAATTAGATTCTTCGATCACTTTTTGCGAATTCGTCAATGACGTCATCATAAAAACGTCGATGCTCTAACATGTTCTGGAGAATTATATTCTCAATAAACAACAGCGATATCTGTGAAAGTCATTCATTCATTTTTGTGGTAAAATTTTTCATAGGGGGTTTTGCTCTTCCGTTAGTAATTAATTAAAGCTTATCCGCAAAGTTTAATGTTGAAAATCCCTTTACTATTAAGGTACACACTACACATTCATACACACTCTTACTTCATTGTCCAACTTTAACATTTTCAACGTCATTCCCGACAGCCGAAGTTGACGGTATTTGCATGTCCATGTCCGTATTGTCTTCCATATCGCCCGAGATACGACGCGCGCGACGCACCAACGCAGATATCAAAACCAACTAAACTAAACAAAGAATCTACTGCAACGATAGCGTCCACGGCCGCTTAAAACAGGCGTTCCCATTCGCGTCAGCCAGTGCGGTGGAGGTGGAAAGTTCAATAACCTCTCGACTTTGGAACGCTACAGAAAAGCTAGCGGCCGGCATAGCTTACATTGTACTGTGGCTCGGTAGGTTGGGCGCAGTCGGAGTCAACGCCGCATTTGCTATAGGTCTGTGCTATATATGTATAACATATTGTAGGTTTGATATATGATATATAAGATAATTTTTAGCGTTTTTGATATACCTAGGTAACTAAACTAATTGCTTCCTGTTTAAAAATTCAAAAATTACATTTTATCATTTTACATTGTCTTGGTTTAGGGGAAGCACTGCTTCCCTTGCTTCCATGGACTGCACGCCCCTGAAGCCGATCACGTGCGTATCACGCTCTAGCCATGCAACAACTTGTGTTTATGTTTCACTTGCGTTTAGTTTGAATAGAGCTTAGACCATTCTAATATTTTAGTGCTCAAATATGATCGCAGTTTCCGCTACTCATTAATAGATGGCAACTTATTTATTTGAGTAACGCTGCGACTCGCGAAGTATACAAGTTTCCCAACTTCCCAAGACACTTAAAGAACAATTTCTCGCCACTTTACCGCCCATTTCTCTTCGTCCGAGCACCACCTAATTCCCTCACAAACTGCTAGGGCCCCCGGCCACAATCCACATATAATTAGTAATGACCATAATGAAGATGAATGGCCCAAGAGTTACGCGGCAACATAAATCATATTAAAATTCAGAAACTGGAAGCTCGGACTTTACGAGCACCGACATAAATTCGTGCGATTAATGACCGTTTCCCATAAGCAGAAACAATGCCGCAATTCCATTGATAAGTTCGCGGCATACAGTGGGTGCAGTTCAAAACTGCCGGCGCTACCTGTACCTGTTGAAGCGATTGGCGACTTTAGCGACAAACCGGTCTCCATACGTCACCCCCCCATTTGTTTTGTTCGATCTTCTGAAAAAGTTTATCAATCAACAGAAAAATTGCAACATTTTAGAGGCAAAAATTGTGTATGCATACAGTTTTCAGTGTATCCCTCCGTAAAGTAAAAACACCGCAAACCAAGACGTTTGTCCGCCCTCTTACAATAAAGCCAAGAAAATTACGCGTTACGACCCTGTCCTGCCTACCGCCTACATTTTTATATCTCAAAACAGAACGTCTATGTCGCCATTCCGTCAGAGGGAAAGCCTCAAAAGGTTTCCCTGTTTGCTTGCAGGCTGTTCGGCGTGAGGAGGTGCGGCAGGTGCCAGGCGCCGATCCTGAGCTCCGAGCTCGTGATGAGAGCTCGGGAGCTCGTCTTCCACGTGCGGTGTTTCACGTGCGAGGCTTGCGGGTCTCCCCTGGCGAAGGGCGACCATTTTGGGCTTCGCGCTGGCGCGGTCCTCTGCAGGCTGCACTTCGAACTGCCCCCCGCGCCCGGCGGACCCGACTTGTCACCGGGTGAGTTTAGAAAACGAAAAATCAATCAGACTTTCAATAATCTTTGAATAATTCTCAATAATGTGTATTTAATCATCAATAATGTTCAATAACTTCCAATTGTTCAATAATTATTAACCATTTTCAATAATTTTCAATAGCTTTCATTACTTTCTAACCTTTCATTAGTAGTCCATACTTTTCAGTAATTTTCGATATTTTCTATAATTTTCAATGACTGAATAATAGTTTCTTTTCTATATTTTTCTATAATTTTCATTAATTTTCGACGATTTTCAATAACTTTCAATAATGTGTATTTAATCATCAATAATGTTCAATAACTTCCAATTGTTCAATAATTATTAACCATTTTCAATAATTTTCAATAGCTTTCATTACTTTCTAACCTTTCATTAATAGTCCATACTTTTCAGTAATTTTCGATATTTTCTATAATTTTCAATGACTGAATAATAGTTTCTTTTCTATAATTTTCATTAATTTTCTACGATTTTCAATAACTTTCAATAATGTGTATTTAATCATCAATAATGTTCAATAACTTCCAATTGTTCAATAATTATTAACCATTTTCAATAATTTTCAATAGCTTTCATTACTTTCTAACCTTTCATTAGTAGTCCATACTTTTCAGTAATTTTCGATATTTTCTATAATTTTCATTGACTGAATAATAGTTTCTTTTCTATATTTTTCTATAATTTTCATTAATTTTCTACGATTTTCAATAACTTTCAATAATGTGTATTTAATCATCAATAATGTTCAATAACTTCCAATTGTTCAATAATTATTAACCATTTTCAATAATTTTCAATAGCTTTCATTACTTTCTAACCTTTCATTAATAGTCCATACTTTTCAGTAATTTTCGATATTTTCTATAATTTTCATTGACTGAATAATAGTTTCTTTTCTATATTTTTCTATAATTTTCATTAATTTTCTACGATTTTCAATAACTTTCAATAATGTGTATTTAATCATCAATAATGTTCAATAACTTCCAATTGTTCAATAATTATTAACCATTTTCAATAATTTTCAATAGCTTTCATTACTTTCTAACCTTTCATTAATAGTCCATACTTTTCAGTAATTTTCGATATTTTCTATAATTTTCAATGACTGAATAATAGTTTCTTTTCTATATTTTTCTATAATTTTCATTAATTTTCTACGATTTTCAATAACTTTCAATAATGTGTATTTAATCATCAATAATGTTCAATAACTTCCAATTGTTCAATAATTATTAACCATTTTCAATAATTTTCAATAGCTTTCATTACTTTCTAACCTTTCATTAGTAGTCCATACTTTTCAGTAATTTTCGATATTTTCTATAATTTTCAATGACTGAATAATAGTTTCTTTTCTATATTTTTCTATAATTTTCATTAATTTTCTACGATTTTCAATAACTTTCAATAATAGTTTTTAATTTTCCATATTTTTCTGTAGTTTTCATAATTTTCTATGATTTTCGATAGGTAATTTCCAAAATTTTTCAACCATATCCAATAAATTTCAATAACTTTAATCGCACTTCATAATTTTCTACAATTTTCTATAATTTTCTACGACTTTCAATAATAGTCTCTAATTTGCAATAATATTCTATAATATTTAACCTTTTTTAATAATTTTCAATAGCTTTTATTAACAATATCCAATAACTTTCAATAAATTTATTGGACTCCATAATTTACAATAATTTTATATGACTTTGAATAATAGTCCCAAATTTTAAATAACATTCTATAATTTTCAATAATGTGCATTAATTTTCAACAATGTTCAGTAATGTTCAATACTTTTAACCATTTTCCTTAATTTTCAATAGCTTTTATTAGGTTAATTTAATTATAATATACGTATATAATAATTTAATGAGGTACAAAGTTCAAAAAATTGCATTTATAAAATTCCTTGCGAATGTGGAAAGTTCTATGTTGGGGAGACTTGTAGGCCATTTAACGTTCGTTTAAAAGAACAAAAATTATATCAGGCAAAATCAAATTTCGAGGTCGAAAATATGTGAACACTCTTTTAATAACAATCATAGGATTTTGTGGGATAGTTCCAAACCAATTCTCAAAGAAGAAGTAGGAAATAGACGAAAAATTAAAGAATCAGCATTTATTCTAGTGTTAGATTTAGAATGAAACTCTCACTTATTGTGGCACAACAAGCAAAACAGATATATTGAATTATCAAAATAAATACAAGTATACACGAAATTCAGCGAAGCGGCTGTGTAGCGCGAGCGTATACGATGGAATGGATCCTCGTCCGACCGCAGGCGGCCCGCTGACTCATAAAGTTATTACGCGACGTCCCCAGTCGTTTCTAACACGGCCAATCCTAACGGGAACATCGCTCTCGATGCTCTCAAGTAGACATCCCTTCAGTTGACTCTGCGTCAATGTCTTCTCTTTCCAAAAATGTCTCTAATTCTGGTTGCTCTGTATCTTCAGCACTACAACCAAACAAAATATTCGTACATTTTTATTCTTTTAATCATTCATTTTTTTCGTTAATCGTCAAACACAACAAACGCTCAACACGAGCACAATCAAACAAAAAAACATAAGACGCCTTTATAATTCAAACAATGAAAAATACAAAGCTCTCAACATTCAGGCAATCACAATGCAAAGCGTAACAATCTTTCAACATTCGAACAATTAAAATTCAAAGCATAGCAAGCTTTCAAATATTCAGATAATTGAAATGCAAAGCGTAACAAGCTTTTAACATTCAAACAATTAAAATGCAAAGCGTAACAAGCTTTCAACATTGAAACAACTAGAATGCAAAGCGTGGCAAGCTTTCAAACATTCAGATAATTGAAATGCAAAGCGTAACAAGCTTTCAACATTGAAACAACTAGAATGCAAAGCGTAACAAGCTTTCAAACATTCAGATAATTGAAATGTAAAGCGTAACAAGCTTTCAACATTGAAACAACTAGAATGCAAAGCGTGGCAAGCTTTCAAACATTCAGATAATTGAAATGCAAAGCGTAACAAGCTTTCAACATTGAAACAACTAGAATGCAAAGCGTAACAAGCTTTCAAACATTCAGACAATTATTAACAACATGTATACAAAGTTGTTGTTTTTTTTTTTTTTTTTTTTTTTTTTTTTTTTTTTTTTCTTTTTTTTTTTTTTTTTTTTTTTTCTAACACGAGCCATAACTGTTACAAAGTTCCTACCTGGATTCAACTTCCATTAGATCAATTAGTTCTGCCATATTCGTTGAAAGCGACCAATCGCTAGGCCAACTCCTTAATTGCTCCTTCGCTGCTTTTGTAATCATTGATTTCCCAATTCTCTTAATTTCATAGCGACCTTCAGGAGTTATATTCACAATTTCGAATGGTCCTTGGAATTCATACTTCAATTTGCCCTGGTGCATCCGGTCATCGCGGTGCATGAGAACAAAATCTCCAACTTTATAGTTTGCAGTATTGCGACGCTTTTCATTTGGTCTGAGGCGGGTTTGAACAGATGTTTTAAGGTTGTCTCTGATTCTGTTGCGGTCTAATTCCAAATTGCGTATAGGTCGTAAGTCGGTGCTAATATTTTTCAGTAAAGATTGGATGAGTGGTGTCGAACCATCTATCCCAATCAAGGCTCTTAGTGGCGTTGTTCCAGTGGATTTTTGGATTGTTGTATTTAACACAAGTTGAATTTTCCATAAACTGCTCGACCATTCTGACCTCACTTTTGTCTCAACTCTAATAAGGTTCATAATGGTTCGCATGTATCGTTCTACCTGTCCGTTCGATCTATGGACATCGGGAGTCGTATAGTGGTATTCAATATTCATAGAATCTAAATATTCTGGTAAGCTTAAGTTCTTAAAGTTTTTACCAGCATCCATTATAATTTTTCCAGGTGTTCCAAAAAGTGAAATAAATGATTGAAAAGCAAGTTTTGTCTCTTCGGCTTTCACTGTCTTTAATGGTAGCAATACACAATATTTTGTGAATGCATCTATGAGTACAAGTACATGCTTGTATCCATCGGTTGTCTCTTCTAATGGTCCCAAACAATCGGCGTGTAGAATTTTCATAGGTTCGGAAGGTTTTGCAACATTGGTCACAAATCCTTGTAAGGGCCCCGATCTTGTTTTCTTTACTGCACACACAAGACAATGCTTGACATAATTTCTTACAAATTGGCGTAAACGGGGAAACCAGAAATGATTTTGAATGGACTCAAGCGTTTTATCGATGCCAACATGACATTGTTCATCGTGGAATATTCTCAGTAGTCCAAGTCGACTCTGACGTGGTACAAATGGTTTTGGGCAAGTACTATTGTTTGGAGTAGTCACAATGTAATGCAGAATTTCATTTTTGACAGTGTAACGAGACTTGTCTAATCGCCCTTCCTTCCAGTCGTCAATCAGTCGCTTAACTTCAGCGTTGCCTCTTTGTTCGATATAGAGCCAACTATGATGTGTTGCCAGGCGTCGGATAACAACGGGGTTGCGACTTAAAAAGTCCACATGTGGTAATGAACTTCCTTTGCGATATACAATACTAAAGTTAAAATCTTGCATGTAGGTCCACCAACGAGCTACACGAGGCAGAATATCTTTTTTTGTCGCAGTCGATTTAATGGCATTGCAATCAGTTACTAGCGTAAACTGAATACCGAGCAAATACACACGGAAGTGTTTTAACGAGTTCACTACCGAAAGAGTTTCTAACTCATATGAATGATATTTCTCTTCAGTCTTTGTAGTTCGTTTACTGAAATATCCGATGACTCTCACATTTCCCTCAAGTTTCTGCAAAAGAACTCCACCATACCCTATGCTGCTTGCATCGGTGTGTAGTTCAGTCGGCAATTCTGGATCAAAAATACAAAGTAGAGGTCTAGATGTCAACTGTTCAATGATATATTTCCTTGCAAGTTCCTGTTCCGTGCCCCACATGAACGGTTCGTTGGCGCGTGTAAGTTTTGTGATACATGCAGTACGGGCAGCAAATTCGGGAATGAACTTGCGGAAATATCCAGCGAGGCCCATAAGCTGACGAATTTGTTTTGTTGTAGTTGGTATAGGTGATTTTTGGAGGGCCTGTACCTTTCGCATACCAGGTCGAATGCCTTCAGCAGATATTTCTCGTCCGAGATATTCAAGTTTATCTTGAAAGAAATGACACTTTTTTAGATTCAAACAGAAACCAGCTTTTCGTAAGGCCTCTAGGACAATTTCGAGCAATCGCAAGTTTTCCTCAAACGTTTCGGACGGAATTAATATGTCGTCTAAATAGACCAGTGCTATCGTATTTCTCAGGTCTCCTAAGGCTTTGTTGACCGCTCTCTGGAAAACAGCTGGCGCATTGGCGAGGCCAAAAGGCATTCGAAGATACTCATAATGCCCGTCCGGTGTAATAAAGGCTGTTTTATGTATGGACTCTGGATCGATGGGTATCTGATGGAAACCCGATGACATATCTAAGGATGTAAAGATTTTCCCTCTTCCGAGCCTGTCCAGCTGGTCATCAATCAGCGGCAGTGGATATTTATCCTTGATAGTATGAGAATTGAGCTCCCTGTAGTCGACACACATTCTAAACGATCCTTCTTTCTTTCTTACCAGTAAAATTGGACTGGCGAACGGCGATTCGCTTTCTCTTATGATATTGTTCATCATAAGGTCGTCAACTATGTCTCTAACAATTTTTCTTTCATTCGCTGGTAATCGGTAAGGGTTTCGGTTAACCACAAAATCATCACGCAACTTAATGTGCATGGTGGCATTATTTACACGAGAAACAGCATTTCCAGAAGCCACCGTGCTGTCGAAACGGGAAAGAAGACTCAATAGACTCTGTTTATAGGCATCTGGGACGTCGAGAGTACAATCAAAGGAGCTTGGCATTGTACATAAAATTCGTACAATCTTATTACGAATAATTTTACTTCCTGTGTGGTCTGTAATACAAGCGATATCGGGATCCTCATATAAGTTTCGTCCAATAAGTAAATCGTATTCAAGAAAATCATCAGGCACGATGACAAATACCAAATTTGTAATAACATCAGCCACCTCGAAAACAGCCTCGAACTCTCGATTAGAAGTGAAACTACCGGGAAGAATTCCGGTGATAGTGAGATGACATAATTGGATTTTATGTTGGAATCGAGGAGTGTGTCTCTGTGCTATTAGTGATATATCAGCACCATTATCAATTATACCTGTGTAAGGTATACCATCAACTTGTACTTTAACGGGGACGGCTTCATTCCCGCTACTACAAAACTTAACACTTTTACGTTTCTCGATGCCTTGTTTGATAAAACAGCGATCAGATTCGTGACCGACTTTTGCGCAAAATGAACAAACTGAATTAGTAGATGTTGAAGTACTGGGTTTATTGATCATTCGTTTGTCGTTATGTACATTCTCACGGCAGTCTTTCTGCATATGACCGGCCATTCCACATTTGTAACATTTAATAGGCCGACGCCTGACTTCTCCAAACTGACTTTCTCGAAGGCGTTTGCGGGGCGGCTCCCATGAGTCTACTAATTTCTTATCAGTGTGTTGTGCGGCACTCCGTTTAGGAACAGTCCCCAAAAATGAAATAAGTTCAGATAGTTTCTTAAAATTTTGATTATTGGCGGTATTCTGTACATCACGCTCTTGAATGCCATGAATAACGAGCTCAACGAGGTCCACTTCGTCCCATTGCACACGGAGATTCCGAAGTAAACTTGCCTTCTCAAAGACGTAAGCATCATACGTGTTACAACAGTCGCTATTATAGTGGGCAGCTTCCGACAGTAATCGACCAAGATTCTTTTTGGGAGGAAATGCCTCCAAAAAATCCCGTTGAAATATCTCCCAATTTTTTATATCCGGCGACCATGTGTTAAACCATGTTTTGGACACTCCAGTCAGGAAACGACCTAACCTTACAATCACTTGCTGATCTGACCATTCAAACTCATTTTTAATACTCGCAACTTCAGTTAACCATTTTTTTGCATCTGTCAAACCCGGACGAAAAACTGGCAAATCAACTTGCTCAGGCGTAGTTCGAGATGATTTGATCGCTTTTACCAACTCCGATATAAGCCCTTCCATTTTGACACTATAAAAAACGTACCTTAACAAATGCAATCAAAAATGTAAATGCTATTTTTAACAGAGATCGTAAAAAAAAAACTACCCAATGACCCATGTTAAAAGGATTAGCGGTTTTATACAATATAATATGTTCAGGTAGCAACGCGAAATATGACCTGTGGTTGAACCCGATAAGTTCAAAATCTAAAAGATGTAGTCTAAAAACGCCTCTATTCGGAGTTTGTTTACTTTTTTTTTTTTCTTTGGACAGAGAACAAAGAAACTACTATTTATTGCTTAAGTAGCACAATGGATATTCCGAAAATTCAAATGCTAGATCAAAACAGTTACTAAACTACTCTGCTACGTAAAAAGATACATTATGTAAACCAATCTTACAAAGTATTATCATAAATTTACTCGAACGGCTTAAATTACTTTCTGGAAACAAAAATGCTAGTTCTACTCGCATAAAGTTTTACTTCAACGGAGTAGCAAGGCAAGTACGTACTTTTTCCGAAGGCTTTCATAGTAAACCATTCAAAAAGGTAGTACAATTTTCTTTACTTACTGTGAAATCGTGGACGAGGGCGAATCGCACTTCCGATGTTAGATTTAGAATGAAACTCTCACTTATTGTGGCACAACAAGCAAAACAGATATATTGAATTATCAAAATAAATACAAGTATACACGAAATTCAGCGAAGCGGCTGTGTAGCGCGAGCGTATACGATGGAATGGATCCTCGTCCGACCGCAGGCGGCCCGCTGACTCATAAAGTTATTACGCGACGTCCCCAGTCGTTTCTAACACTAGGAAATACAGACAACTGTGTTGCTGAATGTTCAGTGGAATTCAGTAAATAGTCACTGGTATAAATAATTAGGTAGAACACAGGGTACAATATCATACAGGTGGCTAGGCTATTGTTTCTGTTGTCATGACGTTTTAACTTGAAATTTATTAATCTGTCATTTCACTTTGATGTGACATGATCTTTGAGAAAGGAGGAAGATTTATTCTCCGAAAGCTCAGGAAACAAATTTGTTGAAGATATTTTTTGAGTTACATGTTCAAAGTTTAGTTCATTTACTGTTAAGAAATTATTAATTTTCCAGGCAACTTGAAAAATTTGTCTTTTAACCAGTTTGGTGGCGAAAGCCCCAATTAAAATTCAATGGATCTGTTTACGCCACAAATAAATTTTAGAAAATAGCTCTTATTAGTTTCTAACAACATTTATAGTCAAACTTTTCAATAATTTTTCATATTTTCTATAAGTTTTAATGATAGTCCCTAATATTTGCATTAATTTTCTATACTTTTCTATGATTTTCAATTATTATTTTCAGTAACTTTGAGTAATAGTAATTTTCGACAATTTCCAATATTTTTAACATCCTATAGTTATTCAAAACTATAGTTTTGAATAATTTTAATTGCACTCCATAATTTTCTATAATTTACTATAATATTCTGACTATCAGTAATAGTCCCTAATTTTAAATAATATCCTATAATTTTCAATAATAACCTATAATTTTCAATAATATCCTATAATTTTCAATAATGTTCAATAATATTCAATAATTTCCAATAATTTCCAATAATTTCCAATAATTTCCAATAATTTCCAATAATTTCCAATAATTTCCAATAATTTCCAATAATTTCCAATAATTTCCAATAATTTCCAATAATTTCCAATAATTTCCAATAATTTCCAATAATTTCCAATAATTTCCAATAGTTTCCAATAATTTTCAATAGTTTGGATATTTTCCAAAAAATCTCCAAAACCCTCAATATCCCCCCTGTTCCAGGCATGTTTCCGGTGCACCACCCGCCACCAGCCTCGGCGCTGGCGGGGCCCTTCGGCCCGCCCTTCGTCGGACCCGGCGGGGAGTACATCCCCCCGCCGCTCAGGCCCCCAGGGCCGGGCGAGCCGAGGTTCGGCTTCGAGGGGCCCGGGGGGCACGCCCCTCCCCCCTCCGCGGCTCCCCCGCCCCCACCCCCCAGGCAGAAGGGGAGGCCGAGGAAGAGAAAGCCCAAGGACCTGGAGGGGATGACGGCTGGACTCGGTAAGGACGGTGGGATTTGGTGGGGGGGGGGGATCCGGCAACGTTGTACGGACGTTTTCTGTCGCAGAAAGGACCTACCTTTGTTGTTTTCGTGGTTTTGTGTGGGTCGGGCAGAGGGTGCGTTCAGGAAAACGGAGAAGATAAAATTAATGTTATGTGCTCTGTATCTCGAAAAGTAAAACCTTGAGTCTTACGTGTAGAGCAAATTTTTTAGTTAATTTTTCACAAGTACCGTGAAAGAATAGGTACTTCCCTTTGCTGTTCCTGCCTGTCTATCAGAGGGTGTGTTTATAAAATTTATTTTATTTTTTCGCAGACGGCAGGTGAACCAGTTTTCTCATTTCATAAATATTACATGTAGTTAAGTCACAGTACGCGCATTTTTTTACGTGAAACACAGACAGACGTTTTTGCCATGTTTTAGTGCAAATCAGCGGTCTACCTCCGCTCGAAGGCATAAATAATTCATGTTTATTTTTATTTTTTATTGAAATATCAAATCCTATCATTCACTCATAAATAGTTATCTTTAATCAGCGGCATTTAATGAATATGCTAATCTGGCTTTTAGCAAAAAAAACTGCTCTGGTCGACTGACTGGGCTCTCGAGTCATCTGGCTATCTCTTAAACTTTCATTACATTTTTTTTTTACAAACTAAGGCCATTTGCACACTAATATCATTTCTATTACGCGCGTTTTTACCGTTATACAGTGTCCGCCATAAATATTGCCAAAATATTTTCAATTTCTGCAAAAAAAGATTCATTTACTACAATATTAACTTTTTCTTGCGTTGCTAGCATACACTATGTGCCTTATCTAGTCCACTAGGATCCGGTCTGTGGCAGAAGTGGAAAAATTAATTAATTCTTCGCATACTCGACATATTATACGAAGTGCACATAAAAAGTTTATCTTCAAATGAATATACAGGAAGTTCTAACGTATCACACGCACACCAAATAATATCATACATGAGCTTTAATATTAATTGCTTGATTTGCATTTCATGGTTGCCCCCGCTGCTATGCGATAAGGAGAGCAAAAATATACAGGGCGTTTGTACCTTGAAAGACTTGAGGTGGTAAGCTTCTTTACCGACATGCGCGTTACAACTTCAGGGGAACTAATGGTAAGCGATTTGTGGAGTGTCAGCCGATTCCACGCAACCTAACCTTTATATTTTGTGATTCGTTATCATAACCTATTCAGCCCCCTCGCCATTAGTGGAAGAATGTATTTACCGCGCAGACCTGAAGTTAGGGACAGTCATGAGTTAGATTACTGTGTACGTCTTCTACTGGTGGGACTGCACCACGTTTATTGTTGCTCTCGCTACGATAAGAGTTTTCGGGAATCTCCGACCTACGGACTAAAAAGGAGTAATTTTTTTTATGTTTCAGTACAAAAAAGTGTAGTACATTTTCACTAAGATTCTAGTACAATTTAAACAAATAGTTCTGGCAACGCTGTTCGACTACCTGAAAAAGAAATATACCTATACGCCAGGGGAATCTTGTACCCCCTGTATAAAATCCTTGCGTGCACATACAGTTAAACCGTGCCTCTGTCCATTTTCGCCTGTTGTTTATCATTGCTTCAGTAGTTTCTTACTAAAAACTATGCAAAACTATGCGGTGGCTAACTTCACAAGCATGCTATCCTACTAAATATTGTAATCGACTGTTGCATTTCATATTTCAAGTTGGAAGATGGTCCCACTTCCTTCCCAATTAAGAAGATTTATTGAAATAACTTGCGGTCAACCTTAAGAAAAGGGTCCTCCCCCTCGGAAGTGGAGTCCGACTTAGGAGTTTGGGTCTTTAGGGTTTGTTAGACGCCCACAAGATGATTTATCTGCGGTTTTTGGGGTCTAACTGTTGGTGTTATGTTTCGACTAAGAAATTATAATGATCGTCACATTTTACATACGGAAATATTGGGAGTTTTGACACCTAACAAGAGAAGTGTTCGGTCTTTCATAACTAACAGGTAAACCTGGTTGCATACTTCTGTGTCAGCATATTTCAGAGGATACTTTTCGAACCTTGATTTTTTTTGTTCGGTGATATTTCCTTGCCCTCTGGGATGCCATATGCCATACCTACACTGTCCTCCAGTACTACTATACCATCCGCAAGCCGTAAAGACACTCGTAAAGGTCGACATTTTGTTTTCCAGCAATTTTTATGTCCCACCTTAACGACAATCTATAAAAGAGGAACTGCCTTTTTATTGTTTTCGGTTTTTCGTTTTATTGTCTCGATGCCGAGATAAGATCTGATGGTGGATTGAAATGTTTGTCGGCTGTTCGGAAGTTTCGGATTTTCTTCTTTTTTTGGGATAGTAGTTTATCGAGGGTTAAGATCGGGCATAAAATTGGTATAGGTACCCAGTACCTGCCTAGCGAGTTTTATAAAATTTAGTGTAAGGAATAAAGAACCTTTCATTCAACTGAAATTACGACAAAAAAAACATCGCGCCATATACAGAGTCCGCCATAAATATTGCCACAAATGGGAAAAATTCTATTTTCAGTTTTTGAAAAAACTCAAAATGTAGGTACTTATAATAATTTGAAAATCTGCTTCCAAATACGAGTGAGGTTCAAAAATATAAAACTTGCTCAAGAGTAAAGGGCCCTAATTTCCAAAATATGGGCAAACGTTATTTAAGAAAATAAAAATAATTTCTAAATTGATCATATATATTCACTAAATTCTCGTGGAGGTACTGTCAAACTTCCAAATGGTCGTGAACTGGCTTCATAGGTTTTTAGTTCACAAAATGGTATAGGTACCCAGTACCATATACCTGTATGGTTGCTATAGGTATATGCCCAGTACCTGCCTAGCGAGTTTTAACAAAATTTAGTGTAAGGAATAAAGAACCTTTCATTCAACTGAAATTACGACAAAAAAACATCGCGCCATACAGAGTCCGCCATAAATATTGCCACAAATGGGAAAAATTGTATTTTCAATTTTTGAAAGAAATTATTGATAAAAGTTTTTGCTTCTTCTAAAATTCAAAATGTACTTATAAAAAGTTGAAAATCTGCTTCCATATACGAGTAAGGTTCAAAAATATAAAACTTGCTCGTTATTTAAGAAAATAAAAAATATAAATATTTTCTAAATTGATTATATATTTACTAAATTCTCGTGGAGGTACTGTCAAACTTCCAAATGGTCGTGAACTGCCTTCATAGGCTTTTAGTTCACAAAATATTGTTGACTTGTCTCTGCCTGCCAGATTACGCATATGCTTCTAACCATAAGCTTATGGTAATAATTTTAATGGAACAGCAGTTGTTAATAAACTTTTTCCAAACGAAGTGAATGATTTTTTCATCAAAATGTGCCTTATAAATTTTTATACGTTTATGTGCCTCTTCAGGTGCAATATTCGCAAATTTATGGTCTTTGGCGAACCCTAAGGCCTTCTTCTATTGCTATCAATATTTTTTCTTGAAATCGGCATTAAAATGTCCCAAAATCATCATTAAAAGCACAGAAATCGTACAATAATGTAGCCCATTATTGTACGATTTTTTCAATAAGTAGGCCTTGGCGAGATGTAAACATCAAACGTCAGACGCGGAGAAATCGCCCGTCAAAAGTGACCAAATATTCAAAACCCGGCCGATAAAGGCTCATTTAACTGTTCGTACACATTGCGAAATTGTTTCCTATAGAAGCGCAATCCTTCAGTATACATATTTTAGTAAATTTGAATATCAATAGATTTGTTGTGTAGGCTGCACAAGAAGCAGCAGTTTGGTTTTTCTGTCAGAAGGTGCCGTGTCTCATCATACTTGTCCCAGGTAGAGCGATCGTCAAAGTCAAGCAACGCCGCGCGTAGTCGGTTCATGGACGGGTGATCCCTTAATATTATTTTCTTGCCTAATAAAACATTTTTTTTCGATTTCAAAAAAAAATATAATATGTACCTCGGCACTGAAGTTCTTTTTAAGACTCATGTGGTTTATTTGCCTCGGCCAGAGGCCTCAGCAACTAAACTCCACATGAGTCATAAAAAGTTGAACTTCAGTGCCTTGGTACATAAATAACTATTATTTACAACACAGAAAGAAATACACCTGTGACATGTTGGCTTTATAATATTATTCAACATAATATACAATGTATATGTCATATAATATTATGCATAATACGAGTATTATGTAATAATATAATAATATTTCGATGACTATAGAAATAACTGATTAAGACATTTTTCTTAATAATACATCAAACTAAATCTTACCTTTCAGGGTCTTTATGAATTCGAAAAAAGGACACGCAGATTTTGAATTGCTTTTATACAGCCATCCGCACTGCAATAAGAACCGTGATAAATCATCATTACTCAAAATTGACAACGGTATTGGATATAATTTACGCGCACCCGGTACAATACGAATCACACCGTTTCGAGAGACACTGTGGTAACAAAGTGACGCTCTGAATCGCCCGCTCAGCGGGATATCGATCGAGGGCTAAGGCGAGGGGAGCGGGATCTGGCAGGAGGGAAATATTTGTTCGCACGGGCCGAGTGAGCGGACTTATAGTATTCTCTTTGGTTATGTCGTCAGATTAGGGTCGACGCAAAGTATGTATTGTTGGTTGCCTACCCAAAAGCGACAGCAACAAGTGTCCGTAGTGCCAGCTGACTCCCCAACGTTATCGAAGATCGCGACGGTCGCCCTAGACCAATTATAGAGTTCTTCTTGCGATCGTATGCTAATACTAGAGGATTCCTAGCGTCGACCGCCCCACACAAAAGGAATTCCCGCCATTCGAGACTGCCCGGCATCTAGGTCCAATTAATGGGACGAAATGCGGCGGCAGTAACGAAAATGGCCCCACATCACCGTCGCCCGGGCGCCTCTAAATCAATTTGTTTATCAAGATTTCGCCGGCAGGTTTCGGACGGTACAATACAGACAACGGAGTTTGTGTAGGTGACACCAGCTATTTCCAGTGAATCCCCCAAGGACCCGATTTCGACGTATCGTAAAATGGAAACCGGACATTGAAAGTTCGTCCACGGGCGTAGCCAAGGGGGGGGTTTCGGGGGTTCAGACCCCCCCGAAATAAGCAAAATATTACCTAATATTATACCGAGAAAATACGAGGAGTGAAGAGTTAAATTATTATTACGTTTGGATATATGTAGTAATAGTAGCGCCTAGCGCCATCTTTTGACGAGAGGCAGACGCAGTTGCAGCCGAACTATTTTGTATTGTAGGGACACTTTGCGTTGTTTCTCGATTATTCGCCACGGCCCTCGGTCGAAATGAGCGGAACTTTGTGGAAGTTCGTGGAAGTTTCTGGACGGCTACTGGGCTGCTATATAAGCGGCGCCGCGGCGCGTGACCGCGCTTACGGCAGTATTATTCCATGCGAACTCGAAGCGAATAAAAGTGAAAAGTGGTGAACGAATAGTGAAGAGAATTAAGTGTACCGTGTAAGTGAGTAATTTTAGTGCGCTGTTATTCGATGAACTTGTTAAGGATAGATACGTGAATCATTATTACTGTCGAAAAATGGAGGGGAAAAAAAAGGAAGGGTGATAAACCTAAAGGTATGGACTACTGGAAAAAGTGGTATAGTCAAGGTCAAGGGGTTTCTAATAAAGAAACAAATTTGGATTTAGCTATCAAAGCTTCAGCTACCTTGCATGCTGATAAGAAGACTGCCTACCCCGAAATCTAGTTTGGAATGCCTAGATATGTGCGATAAAAACCTTTATCCCAATATTTACACATTACTACAAATCTTGGCTACCATTCCTGTATCCACTGCTACCCCAGAAAGGTCTTTCTCGAGCCTAAGGAGACTGAAAAACTATTTACGAAACACTACAAGTGAAAACAGACTTAATGGTTTGGCTCTAATGAACATTCACTATGGAACAGAAATTCATGCAGATGAAGTAGTGGATATATTTAAAAGAAAAAGCCGAAGATTTCTTCTTTAATGGTTTTAGATTTAGCGAAGAGGAACGAAATTAATTTATCCATTTCATTTAAAGTTAAGAACTTTATAAATATGTCGTAGTTTTTCGGATGAATATATAGATATAAAATTTCATGTAAGTATATTTTTGTTGTTTTATTTACTTCTCAAACTAAACCCCCCCCAAAACTAAATCCTGGCTACGCCCGTGAGTTCGTCGGTTTGTGCGTCACAGGGACTCTTTAAAATAAGGGGACCCAGCACGTCACAGGAAACACATATGGACCGGGAGATAGTGACAGATTTTTAGACGTGATTTTACTCAGTGGGCCTTGCAAAGGGCATTATGTGGCACATATTCTCACAATAATAAGGTATGGATCAGAGAGTCATCCTGGTTCTTCATGTGAAAAACTGAGTTTTCAATTATTCGAAAAATATGCGTTTTGATATGATTTTATACAGGCTGCCATGTGTTTTATAATGAAGTTCAAAATAGAAAATTCCTCGGAAAACCATAGGCATACCGATAGGGTGGGTCCAAAGGGCTATTATTGCCACGTGATCTTGTATTTTAATAATTAATTTTTCCACGTTTCGGAACAGGCTGCCAATGAGAAGTATGCAACTTATTGTTATGAAACTGCTGAAGAAAAGATGGCATACCGTTCGCGCATGTCCAAGTACACTTTACATCGAATAACTCGTTTAAATGATTAAATAACATTCAATTTAAACAGTACTTGGACATACGCGAAAGGTATGCCATTCTTTTTTCAGCATTTTCATAATATGAACTTGCATACTTATCATTGGCAGCCTGTTCAGAAACGTGGAAAAATTAATTATTAAAATACAAGATCACGTGGCAATAATAGCCCATTGGACCCACCCTAACGGTATGCCTATGGTTTTCCGAGGAATTTTCCATTTTGAACTACATTATAAAACACATGGCAGCCTGTATAAAATTATATCAAAACGCATATTTTTCGAATAATTGAAAACTCAGTTATTCACATGAAAAACCCCGGATGACTCTCTGATTCATACCTTATTATTGTGAGAATATGTGCCACATAATGCCCTATGAAAGGCATACTGAGTAAAATCACGTCCAAAAATCTGTCACTATCTCCCTGTCTAATAGGAAAAGTGAAGCCTCGAGGGGAAGTTTGTTTTCTGTCGACTCCAAGGAGACCACAAGGGGGCTGGTACAAGGTTATGTTATATGTCAGTGTCCAACTGCCATCAGGTTTTATGTGACATTCCAATGCCATAGATTCTAAACGAGGCAAAATATTTCCCATCGTAATTCACAATTTTTAAGTTTTCTAACTTCCAGATACTCAGATGTGTCAATTAAAGGTAATGCGGCCGCCTGTAGTAGTCCCAATAATTGCAACCAGATTTTTCTTGTATCACCTTTAGTAATCCTACAATTCCCATTACGTGGGCATTACGTATAAGTAGGTAGTTCAAAACAAAAATCGTATTTCGTAAATTTTAAATTATTAAGCAGGTAGCTTCAGTCAGGTCGCTTTTTAATGAGTTTTTATCTACGACTACAAGTTTATTGTAAGTTTGTGAGGTACCTTGGAAGAGAAATAAAATTACAAACATTTTATAACACCGAGAAAAACTACATGTTTAGAACTACTAGACCTAATCTTATTAGTCTATCCCGAAATCTGTAAAATTTCTTCGGGTAGATACATTCAACATGGGAAGAAAGTTCAAGTACATATTACAAATGGATTGAGGAACCTGGTAGCAAGGTGCAATAGCGACAAATTCTTAAATAAGCAAAATCGGCACTGACTTATCATACTTATTACTTAAATTCGTGGAAATAATTGCTGGAAATCAGTTTCAACTATAAAATAAATTTGTTTCATTTGACAGTTGCCATATTCTGCACTTGTAGACACAAAATTGTAAACTATAATTTTTAGAAATCTTGGAAACCATTATTAATTTTTACTAACAATCAAAGTACCTGTTATATTCATAGATTCTCCAATAAAATGGCATACTTGGCATCACTGATACCATTAGAATGAGGAAAGAATAGGCCTCACTTTGGAAAGTATAATGCTGGGTCCCCTTACTTATAAAATATGCGGAGTTGGGCAAAACTCCTCCCGATGTCCGCACCTCGAAAATAAGTCACCAAAGCGTCGTCGTTCTCGGCCGCTAGATGTCCGGGCGTAGATAGCGTCACCTCTCGGTTGGCCATAAATTGCCGTATTGACACCGTGGCAATTATAAAAGTACCTCCGCTACCTTACCGGATTCTTTATAGCCGGGTTGGCGGGTAAATAAATCTACTAACACGGGTAATCGTTTAAGATAACATCGCGGATTTTGGACGTAGGGTATACCGTGCGATTTTCTTTGTGAGACTGGGCAAACAATAGATGATGATATAGGGTAGCCCAAAACTTTCTTAAAACCACTGGTTTTCGATCAACAAAGGTAATAATATAGAAGATACTTCTTATACTGTGTTCAAAAGGGATTATTGATAGCACAGGGTCATAAAATGATCGTAAACCATAGGCGGCGTTATTCTCTTTTATTTTCAATGTGTAAACTAGAAAAAATATCTTTAAAAATATGTTTGTTGTTAGTTGTCTATCAAATGAGTAGCGTATGCTGAATTTTGTTTCTTAATCGTCAAAATCTCTTTCAGACAACTATATTTTCATGGATAATTTTCCTATTTACACACAAAAGTAAGAAGTTATCTTTATTAGATTACAATGTCGTTTGGCAGTATAGTAGTATGGCTTCGAGTTCATGTTTTATACCAAGAACCTCGAACCAGGTTTGCAAAAGCCATTTTCTGCAAGAGAAAAAACTATAGTTTTAAATGTTCACGATGCACTGTTACATCAGCAGCCCTCTAGCACTGTTCGCAGAATAGTTGTGGAATGTCGAATATGACTGGAGTTGAAGAGGCAACCATTTATAGATTTCTGAAAGAAAGAAGGAGCACAGGTGAACTTAATGAAGCTAAGAAAAAAAACAGGGAAGAAGCCAACACAAATCGACAGCGATGCTAAGTATGCCATAAGAAGGATAGTTCACAAGTTTTATTTCAAAAAAGAGCCACCACATTAAATAAAATCTTACAAGCTGTGAATGAAGACAACGACTTGCCCGAAGTGAGAAGAACCACATTATGGACAGTCCTTAAGGACATGAATTTTCGCTGGGAGAAACAAAACCGAAAGTCTATTCTCATAGACAAACCCGAAATCATTTGTTGGAGAAGAGAATACCTACGGGTGATATTGGAAGATTTAGAAGTGTGGGAAGAAACATTTTTTACTTGGATGAAACTTAGTTGAACGAGGGACATACTGTTTCACAAGCATGGAAAGACAAAAATATATTCAAAGTTCTCGGCAAGTTTTTATGGAAGGGTGGCCAAGAGGTATAAACCCTCCCTCTGGAAAAGGTCGTAAGTTAATAATAACACACGTTGGAAGCGAATAAGATGGATTTCTAGATGGCGGTTTATTAGACTTTCAATCCAATTCTATCAGAGATTATCACGAGGAAATGACGGCCGATGTATTTGAAGAATATTTTCAGCAAATGATAGAGCGAATACCAAATAATTCCACACTTGTAATTATTGCTAATGCAAGTTATCATTCTAGACTAGTGGAGAAGCTCCCAATGATCTCTTGGGAAAAAAGCGAATATTATTGAATGGCTAAACGAGAAGGGGCTGCAATTTGAAGAAGGAGTGGTCAAAAAAGAACTTTTAAAAACATAGGTCACGATTTAAGAAGTATGTAGTCGACGAAATGGCAAAAGAAAGTGGCATAATTGTGCAACGCCTGCCGCTATGCCATTGTGAGTTTAACCCCATAGAGCTTATACGAAAGGACATGTTGCAAGACATAACACTACTTATAAGCTTAAGAATATACTGCAGCTGATGATCAATTCACTGGACATTATTAGTGCAGAAAGTTGGCGAGATGCGATACAACATGTTATTGCGGAAGAAATTAAAATGTGGAATCTTGATGAATTGATTGACGACACTCTGGAAATTGAGCCTCTTACAGAACATGACGACTCTTCCGAATTTTCCGAAAACGATCTCTTATATTTTGAATTGTAATATTATTTTGATAAACAAAATTCTCTAGGTGAAATTGCATTGCCAACATTATTATAAATATCAAATGGTTTGTTTTATTAGTGTCTCAAAATTTAATATTTTTACAAAATGGCTCCGTTGGTTTTAGGAACAGGTAAAAACGATAATAAACGAATAAACTTTTTATTTTCCTTACCCGTCCCTTAATCCAAAGAAACCATTTTGCAACCGACCCTCCGCCTATGGCTTATAATTTCCTTTATTAGCATTTTATTGCCTATTGTTATTTTGGAGACTACGGGGTGCGGAAGAACGCAGATAAATACATTGAACCAATGGCAATTGAACACAGTATAGTTACCATAACGCACTAGAATAACCATAAAAAATCAATACGAAAAAACGCCTTTTTTCGTCCCCATTTACGACGTACGAAAAGTTATAAAACCGGCCCCCGGCTTCAATTTACTACGCCGCGTCGCCTGCGATGAGTTACGTCCCTCGTAAATGTTCGTAATAAAGTTGTCTCGGCGATCTTTTTATTTAGGATCGGCCGCTGTGACGATTTAGCGCCTTTTCAGCGGCAAAAATCGGAGATATCCGAACCAGCGTCCAGAGATATACCGTTGATCGAGGACCTTCCTCCATCGACTAAAGTCCGGGCACTCGGCCTCGTGTAAACAAACGTTTCCCTCTTGCCCTCTCCCGCTCCCCTCCTCATCGAGCCGATCGGTATCTTATAATATAAGAAAATAAGCTGTACACAGTGTAGCTGAGAGCGGTTCGTTCGCATTCTACCGGGTGCGCGCAAAATATTACCGACGGACCGTGACTGTGCTGTAGTGATGCCTAGTAACGCTTTCTACTTCAATGCGGATGGGTGTAAACCCAGTTCAAAAGACTATATTACCTTTTCTTCATTTCCTAAATACCCTGAAAGGTAAGATTGAGTTTGAGGTACCTACCTACAAAAATTAAGACATTTTTATGTGACATTTGAATACTTAGGTATTAATTGAAGAATAATATAGATATAATATTTAAATATTGAAAATTTGAAGGTGCCAGAAATGGAAGAATGCCTTGGGGTTCATCGGAGAATATTCCGCCTGAAGAGGATACAAACCTATATAACAATTTGCAAGGCACATTTTGATGATCAGTCATTCACTTCGTCCGGAAAATATTTAGTAAAAACTGCTGTCCCCTCGGCTGTCCCATTAAGATTATTGCCAGAAGCAATAGTAATGGTAAGACGCATGCTTGTGTAGGTACATATGCGTAATATTTTGTTCTGTATTGTTTATGTCGATTGAAATATCAAAATACGGGATGAAAAAGTAGATATGATTAGTTTAACTTTTTGTCGTTAAATATTTATTTGTTACTTATGTTTTTGTCTGCTCTATGTTTTGTTAGGCTTTATTAAAAATGAACGTAAAACATAAAAAAAATGCATTTTTATTCATGTTCCAACCAAAGTCTACAGATATACCTACTAATTATGTAGATTCTGGTAATAGCTCCCTTGTATTTTAATTTAACTGTACCTACCAAAAACTAACGGTACACTTACCTACACAAATAATGTTGTACCAAAGTCTACAAATAGGTATACCAATATTTGTAGACTTTGGTAAATAATGGAAAGTCAATATGAACCTGCCCCCGTATAACTAGCTTGACGGCGATTTCGTTTAGTCGCCCTCGTAAATGCGAAGCGTGCGAGGTGACGCTGATTTACGACCGGTCGCAAAAAAATGTCGGCTTTTCCGGGAGATCAAAGGAGTGAGCCGACTTTAGTATTTCTAGACTTTGCCTCGGGGCGGCGGAGCAGCTAAAAAGTCGCGGCGGAATCAGTTTGGAAACGCCACTTAGCCGGTTGTAGGTTTTTCATGGAGCTGAGGGCCGCAGGAAGATCTGGCAACAGCTCAAACACTTGAAACAAATAGATTGTCGGTTGTGGTCCCATACAAACTATGCGCTAACAATGCCACTCCCATGGGAAATAATGCAACTGTAGATACCACCATATAAGAAAAAAAAATAACTACTCTTATTATTTTTTTCTCGCGCTTCGACCATCCGCGCATTTCCCTTATTTATCGATCATTACTTTATGAATGCTATCGCGACGTTGCCGCCGATATTTATGGCCGAGCATCGCCTGATTATTCTCTCACGGCCGTTCAACAGCACAGAGCAAAAATGTATCATCGACGCACGTCGGAGAAATATGCCGTCCTGTAAATAATATCGAGATACACTCCTTCCCAACGGAAAGTCGACTGGATCGTGTGAAACGCGCAATCGGTTCTCGAAACTGAAACGTCGAAATCGCTCGCTTCCCCTTTTGCCAGCCAGATCTGTCGATTTTGCCAGACGTCCAGCTTATATAAGAAAACCGTGGTACCACAAAACAACAAAATGACCGCCTATGGGGCATTGAATTGACAAGTAGATGGAAGGAGTGTAGAGAGAGAAACTGGCAGCCAAACTTGAGTAGGTGAAATAGTAAATAAATCAGCTGATTCCGGCAAAAACCACATAACACAAAATAGGTGTTTGTCCTAACTTTCTATTTTTGTGTCCTGTGCTTCAAATGAGTTCCGTTGTCAAACGTCATTTTCCTTCTGTCCCAAGTCCCAATACGAGTAATTATTGTATTATTTATATTTGATTTGAGTTCGTGTCGTGGTGGCAGTCTCGTATAAAACTGCGTTGAGTTTTCTTAGTTGGTGTTTGGTTTAATATTATTTTTAGATCGGAGAGAAAATTTAATTTAGCTATGTGGCTATATTCTCTCTGTTGTAAATGACAAAAAAGAGGGTCAACTCCTGTGTTGTATTTGGATGTACCAAAGTCTTAAAAATCTTTGCTAATAACTTTGCAGTTTTCTAAGAGATAAGGTGATATTAGAGACAAGTGGATTGGAGCAATAAAAAGGAAAAATTTTATACTGTCTACAAGTATTTAGGTACTTGCATTTGTAGTCAACAATTTATTGAGAGCAATTTCATAGAGAATTTTGGGCAGCGCAGACATAAAAAGTATGTAATTACTACAGTTTTTTATTTTCTAAGTCATGGGAAAAACTGGCAAAATATTGTGCTAATGAACCTAGATCTTCGTAGTCAAAGATGGAATTAATCTTGAGGTTCTGGTCCCTTTAATAAGATAATTATTTGTAATTATTTTTGTTAGATGCCTCAACATTAAAAATTATATAAAAATATGTAAAAGCTACCTGTCTTACATGCTTTTCCTATTAAATTGAAATTTAAAATTAATAAATCAGTTAAGATAAATATTTCAAGTTGAAAATGTATACCTTATCCTAGATATTTTGTCGCCTTTATTTTAAAATAAACTTTTATTTTGGAATTTGTATTTTATTTGTCTCAATTTACTTCCAGGTACATAAAATTGTCATATAGGTAATGTTTTTTAATCAATTCCCTACTTTTTTCTGTGCAATATTTACATAATTGTGGTTACATAGACAAATTCTCATTCCTACAAACAAGCCCCGAATTTCGGAATACAGATCATACAATAAAGAGAATTACGGAACATGCCCATTAAATTCGCCCATTAATATGCAACATCCCTATATACCTCCTTTGCCTGAATCAGCTGACACGTTCATTAGGCGTCCTTGTCTTACTCATTGCCATTTGAAACCTATCTCTCTCTAGAGTTGGCTGCCCCAAACAACAATGAAAGTGGTACCTGTACGACTTCCATTGTACTTATCAATTCGATGCTATGGGGCGTCACCTGCTTCGAGATCTGTCACGACTGTCACGTCATGTTTAGGTTTTGCGTCCTTTTTACACAATAATGTACACCAACGATATACAGGAATACATCTTTGAAGAAAGAATCTCAGGAAGGCGTCAAAACTTTATGTATATTATAAAATAGAAATCTTTTGAAGGCCATGCACCAAAGTGGCACAGACGTTTGTGTAGGTACATACCTACTTCTTCATAATTGGAAATTTAAAATTATAATTGCTGTATTATCGAAGATTCTTAAATAGATACATTACCAAATGGATAAATAGATACATTACCAAAGGCAACTTGTTTCGTTTCATGATTTTAAAATGTTATTGTTGGCATATTCAAGGTTTCCGTTTTTTTACAATTTAGGTTATTTTGTAAATATCTATCTCAAAGCATATACAGTGTGGGCATTTAAATGTGCAACATATTATCGGATTTTTTTTTATTAATTGCACAACGAAAATACAGACATTGCCGAAAGTTGATGCATGTTCAATAATCATATTAGTTAGGTTGTTTAGAATTAAAAGCTATGCCTAAATGCCAAAACATAGCCTCCTAGGAAAAAAATTGTTTCGTCAATTAATTTCCACACTTTCTTTATAAACATTTAAAATAAAAATTTTGCACCTTAAATGAGAGTTGTTTAATATACACATTATTATTACTAATGTTTTACCTTGTTCAGAAGAATTTTTGCGAAATTTTAAAGTTTTGTTTAATTTCGTTGCAACAAACATTAAGTTTGTGATTCCCTAAAAAAATAAAAATCTAAGTTAATTTTACAAATATGCTTGAATTTTAACAAAGTTATGCAAAATTTTGATTGATTTATGAAATTGTTTAGGGTGAATATTAAAAAATTTTTTTAGGAAATTGTTAATATTTTTCAAAAATATATATTTTTCTTGGGAGGCCATATTGGTATTTAGGCATAACTTTTAATTCTAGACAACTTTTCTTAATAACATTTTGCTGAATTTTCTGAAATAATGGTATACTTTACTCTTGTACAATTTTTATATTTTTTTTACCTACCCTGTATGCTGTTTGACTTGCAACCATTCTAAGTGCGCCTAATATGATTATTGAACATGCACCAACTTTCGGGAATATTTGTATTTTCGTTGTGCAATTAATTAAAAAAATGTTGCACACTTAAATGACCACACTGTATACGACATACAAATCTGCCAAAAAAAACTATTTATTATGCATTACAAAATAGTTAAGACTGAATTTAAGAAATGACAATGTAAACAAATTACCTACCTCGTGTTCTTCCCCTCGAACCGCTAATGTGGAAGCAAAACAAAACCGTAGATATAATTTGTATTACCGTGTGTCATCTATTCCCAATATCGTTGATATACGCCAAGATAAGCATAGGTTTTTGAAAAGCTTGATTAGTCACCACATTGTTAGTAGGTACCTATTTCTTCACTGAATTAAGAAGTAGAGAGAGACCTCTGAAACGGGACGCCCTGTACCAATCTGGAGCAGAATAATCCCCTGTAGCGTGAAACAGCTTGAGTAGCTATTAATTACGTCCTTTTGGTCTATTTTCACCTTAAGATAGAACCAGTCGCATATTTTGTTCTTTATCAATAAATTACGGCATTTTTATGTAGGCTTAAAGATACCTGTAGTCGGCTTAGTGCTGGGTACCATTCTCTGACAAGTGGATGTTGACACACGCACATACCTGTACCTGGTACATACCTACTATGCCTACTCGATGGCGTTGTTTTAAAGGTGCATTTACCGGTAGTTGTGTAAGCTAAAGATGCGAGGCCTACGATAAAGACAGGCCATGGCGCACGAAAATCACGTGACCATCTTAGTCCGACCTTACATGTCATTTGTCACATAACTGAAAGCGGCAGCTTGGGTTTTGAGAAGTTTTAAATGTTTAAAGTGTTTTTAAACGTCTTAGTTTATATTTTAGAAACAAGTTTGTGTCTAGTGCGCGTGTGTCCTGGCGGAGGGGAACCGCCCAGGTGTTATTATGGCCTCTGGGTGGGAGTCGTGCCGTCCAAGAGTATTGGTGCCGCTCGCGCCGACGCGTGAGCGCTGTAAGGGGAATTCTCCCCCCGGAATGGACAGTGGAGCCTGAGACACAGACGGGTGAACTGCTTACGGGAGATCCGCGCGTTTAGACGGTCCGGGTGGCTGGAAGCCGTTCCCGTCGACCACGTTCGGGTTTGTGTATTTTGTATTCATCAAGTCGCCTTGAGCGAAATAAATCAGTGTTGTAACGTACTCGAGGATTTTCGTTGTCGGCCCACGCCCTGACACGGTTCCTATTCGGCCTTTCACGCTGCCGATCAACTAGGACCTCGTCAATATTTACAGTATACTGAGGTGAGTTTTCATTTTTATTTCGTAAAAAATGACCTAAATACCAAATATTGGGTGTATTTTTATTATATTTATACATATTACAAAAGCCAGGGAGAAAATGTCACCATAACAACATTTGCTTTGCCTCGGGATGAAAATTTGCGCCAAAAATGGATTCGTCAAATTCCAACTGAGATTTAATTTCTAAAAAAACCCTTACGTATGTGTGGCTAACACATTTTCAAGAAAGTGAAACAATTAAAGTGGACAAAAATGTGTTGTGGGAGGAAAATACCTATAGAGAATATCACCTAAGCTAAAGGAAGGTGCTGTCCCAACAATTTTTGAGAATGTACCAAAATATTTGAGTGCAGTGCCGTTTAACTCTCAGCCCAAAACAGCTGAAGCAGGTTGAAAATTTTGAAAAAACAATTAGAGAAAGCCTGGATGCACAAAACCAATAATATAATAGATGAAAGAAAACTCGCCAAATTGTTACGAAATTTGTTTTCTCTACTTATCTCCAAAAATGACTAAGTTGGTCACGTGACTACGCGATTACGCGTTAGCGCCATGGCCTGTCTTTATCGTTGGCCTCGCCAAAGATGAATATGACGTTTCATATCGTGTTTAATTCCTCCTAAGCCTTCAACTTCAACCATCCTCCTATATCAATTTCCAGTGTTTTTGCCCATTTTCAACCAGTAGTATCGATCATCCTCGCATGAGGGCATTCGAGCGGCAACCGCTTGGCGATTGCTTATCTCGATTATTGCGAATAATTAAGCTATTCATATGCGCGCGGCTGTGAGAACCAGGTCTTATGGCCGATCTGCCCAGTAATCGATGAATAAATTTGTTCTGACATGCACTTACGGCATCCGACCGGGACACTTCTATTTCCTCGATTTGGATTTATGAAAAAGAGTAGCGAGCGTCCATGACCGGCGCCAAGATATCGTGTCGTTGGGAAAACTAGAACGAACGGGGACGGCAGAATACCATCGCACACTAACATCAAAGTCTAAGAGAATTAGCGTTGACTGACGTATTAATAAAGATTGCTCACGTCACGGCTGTCATGTTTGACAGTCTGGCGCTTCCCGGAGACAAAATACAATGAAATACATTGTTGACCACAGGCGCCATCTACTTTTCAGAATATGAAGCCACAGCCGTGAGAAGTACGTCAGTCAACGGAATTAGACTTTGCTAACATGACCTAAAAGTAAACAATGAGATCCGCGTGGTTCAGAACAAAGAGGTTCCAATAGATGCCTAACTAGAATTATAGCAAAAAAGGTAGGTACTTGACAGCGTCATATACACAGGGTGATTCAGGCCTGATGCAAAAAATTTTAACCACACAATGGGGGAGGTCTACTAAAAAGGAAAATGCGATTTTTTTTTCTCGAAGTTTAAAATGTGGGGCAAACGAACCTTAATACTCGAGTAACTGAACGCGTCTGCTTCAAATGGCAATAACTAAGACAAGGATGGGATGTTGCATATTACCTAATGGATGAATTTAATGGGCATGTTCCGTAATTCTCTTTATTGTATGATCTTTATTCCGTAATTCGGGACTTGTTTGTAGGAATGAGAATTTTTTCCTAGTTCAATTCGATGTTTTCAACAGCATTTTGAATATAACCACAATTATGCAAAAATTGCACAGAAAAAAGTAGTGAATTAATAAAAAAAAAATTTCATGGAAATTTTATGTACCTGGAAGTAAATGGAGACAAATAAAATACAAATTCCAAAATAAAAGTTTATTTTGAAAGGCGACAAAACATCTAGGATAAGGTGTACATTTTCAACTTTAATTACTTATCTTTACTGATTTATTAATTTTAAAATTCAATTTAATAGGAAAAACATCTAAGATAGGTAGCTTTTACATATTTTTATATAATTTTAAATGTTTAGACATCTAACAAAAAGAATTACAAATAAGTACCTTATTAAAGGGACCAGAACCTCAATTTCCAACTTTGACTACGAAGAGTTAGGTTCATTAGCACAATATTTTGCCAGTTTTTCCCTTGATAGAGTTTCTATCACAAGTTGACTTGGAAAATAAAAAAAAACTGTAGTAATTACATACTTTTTAAGTTTGCGCTGCCCAAAATTCTCTATGAAATCGCTCTCAATAAAATGTTGACTACAAACGCAAGTAAATACTTGTAGACAGTATAAAATTTTTCCTTTTTATTGCTGCAATCCACTTGTCTCTAATATCACCTTATCTCTTGGAAAACTGCAAAGTTATTAGCAAAGATTTTTAAAACTTTACATATTTAATAATAAAACTTACGAATGAAAAGAGACCCCCTCGGAGATCCCACTATTCTTATTCTTTCCTCCCCGTTTGGTACATCCAAATACACAAGAGGAATTGACCATCTTTTTGTAATCTATACAACTACAGCAGAGAGAATATGGCCACATAGCTAAATTAAATTTTCTCTCTGATAAAAACATTAAACCAAACACCAACTAAAAAAACTCAACGCCGTTTTATACAAAACTACCACCACGACACAAACTCAAATCGAATATAAATATAATAATTATTGGGGCAGAAGAAAAATGACGTATGATATAACGGAACTCGTTTGAAGCACAGGACAGAAAAAATAGAAGTTGGGACAAACAGTTTGATGTTTTACCTATTTTGTGTTACACACCCACTAATTATTGTTGATTGGCATTGAAAAATCAAAAAGGCAATAAATGCACTTAAGACTATGCATACATTTTTTGAAATATCTGAGAAAACTTTGAATTTTTTAAATTTCGACTTCGTAATAAGCTATTTTTTCCCATCTGTGGTTATAATTTTTTATATCATGACTGAATCACCTACCTCTTTACAATAGTTCTAGTTGGTCGCATCCATTGGAACCTCTTTGTTCTGAAACACGCGGATCTTATATGCAAATGAAAATAGTTTGTTAAAGTGAAATATCGCTGGTGTCTTGATTAGCCTAGTCGAATTAGCCGTATCTACAGGTAATTGTGTTGACAAATCAAAGTAGTGCGCTCAATTTATCAAATAACAAGTGTAATTCATTGGTAATTGTTGTTGTAACTTGTGCTTTGTTAACAAATGATTTAGAAATTAACGTAATTTATAATCATTATTTTTACGAAACGGCGACCCTTTCCGACATCGATCCTACATACATACTAGAGTATTCATGGGTCAGATATACAAATTAAGTACCTACCTCAGTCGTTTTCCCACAAGCGCGTGCGACCTCTTAATGTATTAGTGGATCAGGGTTGGCTGGGCGCATTGAATGGAATTACCGGGTTAACAAAAAGCGATCAACCACTCGATGTTTATCTGGTGTGTTTTGATAGCCTCAGGGTTGGTATAGGGAATTATTGTTTTGTTTGGTGGGAATTTGCGGTGGGGCATTCTGCTTGACGTGTTGTGACGGATCGGTGAAAAAAAAATAGGGTGTATCCAAGTCTCAGAGAAATAGCGAAGGGTATAGAGGGAGTAAGAACAAAAAGTAAACAGAGCCAACATCTTTTGAGTCATGCCATATGCTCCATTGTTTACATAGTTATTTTTCTGAGATCCAAGTTGACTGTGTTTGTTTTAAAATAATAATATACGGGGCGAGTTTTTTTCGATGACCACTATGGGGATCTGGGAAACTAGCAGAGCTAGAACAAAGGTTAAGTGGGGAAAGAATTGCAGTTTTGAATGCTCAATCTAATGCCCCTTTTGGATTTTTAAAAAAGTTCATAGCTCACTAGATAGTTGGAAAAGAGTGATTTTTTGCTATTTCATCAGATCTCTGTAGCTCCGTTATTTCTGATTATACAAAAAACTGTAGAGACAAAAATTGTAGATAATTTTGGGTTTAATAAATCCAATTTTTTATGATGTTTTTGATTTTTGAGATATGACATAAACTTGTGTTTTTTTTTAATGTAAATCATACTTGGCTGTGGCCTTATCAAATTGGCCATTTTTTTGAGCTTTCCAAAAACATAATACGCGGCATAGTTATTATAAAAAATAAAATAGTTATGGCTAATTTTTTGATTTTTTAAATTTTCACATAGTCAGCCATGGAATATTATCATAATTATTATGTTCTATTTTATAATAAGACATACTTCAAACTTCCAAATATTTTATTTTTAGCTAGTAACAAAATATAAAAATATAACAAAATAAAACCAAAATGATCAAGATGGAGCTCCACCACATAATTATTTGCCCGTAAGAAATTACCTAAATCAGCTCTATCCAAATAGTTGGATAGGGAGAAACAGACCTATTTCCTGGCAGCCCCGATCCCCCGATTTGTCTGTTTTGGATTTATTTTTGTGGGGAACAGTACAAGATAAAGTATGAGACAATTGTTGAATTAAGAGCAGCTGTTTTAGAAGCAATTGCCAGTATTGACGGGCACTCTCTAAGAAAGGCGACAAATTCAGTTTTAAAAAGATGCAATATTTGCATAAATAATAATGGTGGATTGTTTGAACACCTTTTTTATTTTATATTATAATTTGAATTTGAGTTTTTTTAATTTTTGTTTTATTTTGTTACCAGCTAAAAACAAAATATTAGAAAGCTTGAAGTATGTCTAATTATAAAATAGAACGTAATTATGAAAATATCCCATGGCTGACTATGTGAAAATTTAAAAAAATCAGAAAATTAGCCATAGCTCTTTTATTTTTTATAATAACTATGCCGAGTATTATATCTTTGGAAATTTCAAAAAATGGCCGATTTGATAAGGCCATAGCCAACTATGATTTACATTTAAAAAAACAAACATCATAAAAAATTGGATCAGATTTCCTTCTTAAGCCCAAAATTATCTACAATTTTTGCCTCTACAGTTTTTCTGTATAATCAGAAATAACGGAGCTACAGAGATCTGATTAAATAGCAAAAAAATCACTCCTTTCAAAATATCTAGTGAGCCATGAACCTTTTTAAAAATCCAAAAGGGGCATACATTGAGCATTCAAAACCGGAATTCTTTCCCAATTTAACCTTTGTTCTAGCTCGGCTATAGTTTTCTGAGATCCCCATAGTGGTCATCGAAAAAACTCACCCTATATATATTTTAAAATCATTGTATTTATCAAGAGTGTTTATTTCTTTTTCCTTGCCCTCAATTCGATATGCCTACAAGAGAACCAGTCTCAGTCTCGGCAACTTGTCCAGTGACCAATAAGATTTCGGTCTCAGGGGAACCCATAACCAACGTATCTAACCCAAGGAATCGACACCTGACGACGACAGACCCATAAACATTCCACCATTTGCTCCTTTTCCCGATCAGAACATTCTTTCGTGACCCCCTAAAATGCGGTGGCTGTATCGAAGGTTCGGCGGAAGATAGTAATCGGTCGATCGAGTTCGTGTGCGTCGAAGAATAACCTCCGGGTTTCCTCTTTTTCAGATTTGAATCAAGACTACCTAGACTCGATACCGTTCGGTAGATCGCCTGGTCCTCCGGGCATGCACGGCAGCCAAAGGACGAAAAGGATGAGGACGTCGTTCAAGCACCACCAGCTGAGGACGATGAAATCGTATTTCGCCATCAACCACAATCCAGACGCGAAGGATCTAAAGCAACTCTCCCAGAAGACTGGACTTCCCAAAAGGGTGCTGCAGGTGAGCTTTTGTTTAGGCTAAACCGGGGACTATTTAATTTTTAATTGCGTTTTTCGCCACCAAACTGATCGAAAGACAACTTTTTCAAGTTGCCTGGAAAATTCATAAATTCTTAACAGTGAATGAACGAAACTTTAAACGTGTAACTCAAAAAATCACTTCAACAAATTTGTTTTCTGAGCTTTCGGAGAATAAATCTTCCTCCTTTCTCAAAGATCATGCCACGTCAAAGTGAAGTGACAGATTAATAAATTTCAGGTTAAAATGTCATGACAACAGAAACAATAGCCTAGCCACCTGCCTGATATTGTACCGTGTTCTATCTAATTATCTATATTAACTTCTCTTTGAATAAGTGGTAATAATATTTTACTGAATTCCACTGAACATTCAGCAACACAGTTGTCCGTATTTCCTAGAATAAATGCAGATTCTTTAATTTTTCGTCTATTTCCTACTTCTTCTTTGAGAATTGGTTTGGACCTAATGCTAATATAGAATTAGAGAAATAAATCTGGTGGACCGACCAGTAAATTTAATTATTCCTTATATTCCTGGACTATCAGATAAGCTAAAACGCATAGGCTATCCACAAAAAAAAAACATCGCCAAACACAGTTAAAAAAATAATACAAAATTTTAAACAGTATGGATGTGTCAGAGAAAAATCACGTTTGGCGATGGTTTTGTGTTTTGTGGATAGCGAGCCCCAAATGTATCGCACGTTCTTGATATTACTTTGTTGCATTCTCCGAAAATAATAAACAAATTTAAATAATCTTCGTTTGTGTAATTTAAGCGCGCCGGCATTATTGTTGACAATAATTTATAAACCAAGTGACATTTCCTCAGCCGCGATTGTCTTTTCAACGTCCACGGCTAATATGATTTTCCAAGCGTTAAGCAAACCCCGCATTTTATGGGCGAAAAGTGAGTTTTTCGTAAATTAATCGAAAATTACAGCATTTAGGTATAGGAAACCTTACACAAAGTTGTCATCATTTTTAGTGGTGAATAAGATCGCATTAAAAAAAATGGGGGTTTCCATTTGAAAATTTCGAGATTTAAGCACATTTTGAATAAAATTTTTATTATATATATATATCTATATTATATATATATATATTATATTTTGTGAACACCCTGTATAAGAACGGATTTATATCTCAGCAGAGATCACTAGGCCAGGGCTTCTGTTACACGATGCCAAAAATTCGTTTTGAAATTTAGCGGTTTCCTCGTATAAATTGCTAATTGACTTTAGGTCTGCACCTGTAATTTTTTTCGGAAAAATGCAAATATCTCAAAAACTGTTGGATTTAGACATAGGGTATGTTGCACGTTTTTGTTCCAAAATGATGCCTAGAATCCAAAAATGCAATAGTATACAGGGTGTTCCATTTGAGATAAGAAAGTTGATATCGACTTCCGTTATAACCGGAAGTGCCAGCTTCACCAAAATATTTTAGTTGAGCAGCACCCATCGACATTGGTGACGTGCCAAATTTTCAGAATTTTTCTACTTTTAGTTTTCCATATATAGATCGATGCAGTTCGTGGTTGGCCACCCTGTATAAGTAGGTAGTTCAAAACAAATCGTATTTCGAAAATTTTAAATTATTAAGCAGGTAGCTTTAGTCAGGACTCTTTTTAAAGAGTTTTTATCTACGACTACAAGTTTATTTTAAGTTTGTGAGGTACCTTGGAAAAGAAATAAATTACAAAAATTTTATAGTGAACACCGAGAAAAACTACCTTCATTAGAACTACTAGACCTAATCTTATTAGTCCATCCCGAAATCTGTGAAAGTTCTTTGGATAGATACATTCAACAAGGGAAGAAAGTTTAAGTATACAAATTACAAATGGATTGAGGAACCTGGTAACAAGGTGCATATAAAATAAATTTCTTTCATTTGACAGTTGCCACATTCTGCACTTGTATACACAAAATTGTCAAGTCTAATTTTTAGAAATCATAGAAACTATTAAAGTATTTTTATTTTATTATTATTTATCATTTTACTCCTAAATTGACAATACATGGATTGTATAGGATCCGTCACATTAAACACTTACATAATAACAAATACATATGGAAACATATTACCGACATTCGCATTTAAGACAGAATGCACAGACAAAAAGGCGTTACAAATTAGTCAAGAACTGTACAATTAATGTGGTTCTAGGTAACTACCATTAAAAAATTCATTCATGTCGTAATGACACTTCTCGATCAGAAACCCCCTGAGTGATCTTGCGAACTCGCTTTTCTTGCAGTGTTTGATTTTATCGGGTAATTTGTTAAAAATTTCGAGGCCAATTGTATTAGGAAGTTTTTTGCCTATGTTTAATCTTCTGTATGGTACCCTAAGACTATCGTTTTGACGGGTGTGGTAGGAGTGGACGTCACTGTTTCTCTCGAAATCTCTCAGATTGCAAAATACAAAACAGTACCTGTTATATTCATAGATCCTCCAGCAAAATGGCATACTTGGCATCACTGAGACCATTAGAACCATTAGAATGAGGCCTCACTTTGGAAAATATAATGCTGGGTCCCCTTATACTTTAAAGAGTCCCTGACCTAGACCGACACTATATTAAAGACCCAAGCATGACATCATATTTCATTGTTGTTTGCGGACTGGCCACTCGACGAAAAAAATGGCGAATGGCGACTTATTATAGGTTATGGGGGGGGGGTATTCTGTGGTTATTGGTATGTCAGTTACTGGCGTTTAAAATGTCACAAATTTTAAATATCCAGCTTTATTACGATTTGCCTTCTTTTTATGGTAACGAACTGTCTTTGCGTCCAGTATTTAGCAGTTTTATCCTATTAACACAGCTTTTATAGGTAGATTTGTTTGTGATAACATGAAATTTCCATGCACATGAAGAAAATGGTATGCACACTGCACAGATCGTTAGGTGAATTGCAGAAGAATAAACGCTATTTTGGAATTATGGGATGATCTGATCAACCAGCTGAAGAAGCGAAAATTCTAGATATTATTTTGGAAGAGTATTTTGTAACGTATGCAAGAATGAAAATAGAAAAGAAGAAGAAGAAACTGAAAAATCTAATGCGTTTTATGCTTACTTACACTACAACTAGCCAGGGACTTCATTTCAAACCAAAAAGTACCAAATAATCTTGCTTGCTTTTTAGACTCGCTTTTCTTAAGAAAATGTATGGAAATATGCCATGTGAACTTGTCAATTTAAAGGGAAAGGGTCATAACAAACAAATATTTTATTTTATTTTGGATATTAAATTCGTTATTTTATTTTGGATATTAAATTCGTTGTAACAGACACATTTGCATGTTATAAAAGATTCTGCGACAATGGTGTTTTAACATTAAACCACCGTGTAAATTTGTTTCGTCATGTGGCGTCAGTGGCGATCGCTTGAAACAGCGCTATGCACAGGTCTTTAATATAGTGTTGGTCCAGTGAAATATTGTTTGTCGTTCAAAATTAATTTAATGGCACTTGATACTGTGCCGATGGCGATTAGGTTTATTGAAATACTTGTTTGTTGATAACATGCTGAAGTCTGCAAAAATGATAATTCATTGAAAGATAATTTGGTCTTGGCCACTTTAACATGATAATTGGTATAGGTATTAATTTAATGACAAGTGCGACAAATTGACTTAATAGAGGCCTAATGATGGTTAATAAAATTAATAAGTTTGTGAAAGCCATTTTTTGTAAAGTAGAATCTAATTTCAAAATATTTAAAAATATATTGTTTTTTAATTTGAGAATTATTGGAAGTTTAAAAAATAAAGAAAATAGAAATAAATCACATGTTTTATAGTCCTCCTTAAGGCAGAATGCGTGCGACGTAAGGGGAAAGAACTCGCAAATATTATAGAATTAGTCAAAGTTCAGGGGCGTAGCTCAATTTTGTGTAACTCACTGACTTAACTTATTTATCGTGCTTGAGAATGCAAAGTTCTTCTCTGTTTACTCATTTTGCACACGTTAACTCCCGAACATACGAAACGCCACTGAGCTCTCTGAGCCGGCGGAAAAAAATTGCCAGCGGCCTAAAAAATGAGGTCTGTGTGGTAGACCAAATACGCAGTTAACTTTACGTTCAAAACACGTTGGCTAACTGCTTTTGTCAGCCGACTGCTTGGTAGAAGTGCTGTGTTGCCGTATTTCAAAGGCGAGGGTAGACGCGACGATGTTGAAAAAAATATAATAGGTGTTTTATCACACCGCGTTAAAAATAAATGCTAAACAAAAATGGGTAAGTGGTCCCGTGATGCGAGCTTTATTTTTTCGGTATAACAGAGTTCAGAAATTCGGATTCAATATGATAAAACTTGTATTCGCTAATAAATAACGACTACTCGTATAGGAAATCTCGTAACGCTGCCCGCATTCTTTAGAAACGTTTCCTTTCGTACTTTGGACTATAACTGAGAATATGCAGTAAGCAGTCTTATTCGTGGAAAATCCGAGACATTCTATTAAAGATGCATCGAGATATTTGCAAATGTCATGGAGCTCAGTCCAGAAATTATTGAAAATGCATAAGTTTGGACCATATTGTTGTCACCCAGTTCAAAAACTGTATAAAAATGATAATTATAGAAGGCCAGAATATTGCCATTTAGTGTTGGAGGGACAAGCGGAAAATAATCAGTTTAAAGGTGCATATTTTATCACTTGTAAATTATCACTATAAAGATTACACTATACTTACTACCATTAACTTACAACTTCTAGACATTACTATTCTGTTACTAGTCCTACGGTTATTGTTATTACTATTATATAGATTCTATATTGTGGACTGATGAAGCCACTTTTACAACATGTGGCGTTTTTAATAGAAGAAAAATACACGACACTTTTGAATTTGTCCGAGACTCTGTACCTACTAAAATTAAAATGGTGGACTCCCCATAATAGAAAGAAAACTTAACATAAAATTTACAACTGCAAAAAAACAGTCTATACACCTTGAATATTTTGTCTGTGTTATTTATTCGCACTACCTTTATGATTGCACGTTGTCAACTCCTATTTGACCAGCTTAGACTGAAGTCTTCATAACCGCATACAATAATTTCATTGTACTCGTCTGCGAATAGCCTCCAGTGTCTAATGCTGATAATCAAGGTCTAATTCTAGACTATTTGCGGGAATAAGCGCGATAGGTAATGATGATTTTTGAGCGGCACATATATTTTACACATAATTTGCTGAAAATTATATAGCGCAGTGAGTACCGTGGTAATTTTATTGTAATGCATAGTTTAACTTAGACAACATAATAGTGCGCCGAGTGCGCTCTTCTTAACGCTGGCATTGTGGCAAGCGAGGTGGGAAAAAATATACCGCACAATTTATACAGGGTTTCCCAACGAAAACTTGACCCCCCAAAAATTAAAAAACCGAAAAATATTTGAGAATTCGCCGGTACCCGTCGATTAATGTTATAAGATAATTCATTCGTTACTTGATACGTCTGATATAAAGAATGTCGATTTTCTTGATAACTTATTTATTCAAATTAAAAAACAGAATACATGTAGATGTTATGAAACATTCCTCTTCTTTTCTCCAGATTACGTAATAAAATAACGCATGAATTCTCTTAATAACATTTAGTTTTCCTAACTAAAAATGCTATTTTGCCAAGGAAGATCAAAATAACCTTAAAAAATATTTTTGGACATCCTGTATGGAACAATATGAAACTTTGTAGAGTTATGTTTTAAGTGGCCCTAAACAATAATCCGTTGTCAGTTTAGTCGCTAATAGCACTTTTCCAAATTTGGACCATTAAAACTAATCACAGTTGGCCATGTGTTCGGTTTTCAAAAAAATTGAATAGTGCGTCGAATGCCATTTTCAGAGAGCTTTTCAAAATCGGCGCATAAATGTAAATTTTAGAGGGGTGGCTTACTCTTAAGTGCGGTATATAAATATGTATAAAGGATACATTTTTTTGTATTTCCGATAATAAAACCCTACTGGTTAAATTTTCGGCACAACCGTCTTTTAATAACGGTATCGAGTAATCCTTGCAAAAAAACAGTTGAACATCAAAAGGCACACGTCACGAGAAATTACACGGTCTCAAAGGAACGCGCGCGCCAGACAGAAACATCAAAGTGGGCGGTGCAGAACAAATGAACGAAACTGGCAACCAATCGGCGACATGGAAAAAGGGGAAACGCCACATCTAAGTTACTTTGATCCGTCCCCTCCAATTTGTTTGCGTATCATAGCGAAAAGGTTCTCCGGATAAGTCAACAAAGAGCCCTTGGAAAAAAAGTGTGTTCGGAAGGCCTAATGATTGCTTAAATAAATACGGGTGCGATCCGACAATATCTTTAATAAAACAGATATATTCGGGCGGACAAGGACGGTTTTGTTCGTGTGCCATTCCGCGCATGCGCGAGCAGCCGCGACCGTCATTTGTCATCCAGGGCCTGCCGCAATTAGCAGAAATACTCGGTGCGCCGTTTAAAACGTTCCAGATACGTGCCCGCGCCGAACGTAAATCATCCCGGTGGAGTTTTCGTCTTTTTGGGACGAAATTAGATCAAATGGGTGGTAGACTTGGGGATTTACTGGATCAGATGGTGGCGGCGGCATAAATATTTTGCGTTTGGAAATGTCAGGTTTATGTTTTGAATGCAATAATTTCTCGCGTATTATGGGGGCAAGTATTAAATATTAATTCAATTCTATACTCCGAACAGTTCGAACTATGTAAATGGAACGCTACCTAGTTTAACCTAAGGTGATCCGTTGTGATCACCGAAATAATCACAGTTAGGTTAGCCGTAACTTACCTATGTTTTATTATATTTCTGTAATTAGAGAACGAGAGAGAGGGCTATACGCGACCTAACCTAACCTAACCTAAACTAAGTATATGGGCCATGCCATTTTGTTGATCCGTATATTATGTTTTCTGGTTTGTTCAAAATCAGTCAAAAAAGCTTTATTTTCTAAAGTTGACTTATATAATAATGTGGTAAATAACAACAGTTGAATTCAAATGTTTAAATATTCCCGCCACGCTTGTGCCAAAAAAGAGAGAAGAGTTAAAGAAGAGTTGTTAGAAAATGAAATAAAGCAAGTAAAATGTGATTTTTATTATGATTACCACGCCCAAAAGGCCTCCCACAGTTATCAGAAGTGGAATTTGCACATGCTAAAGTGTTATGCAGTGTAATTACGAAGTTTTAGTGCGAGGTTCGGACGAAAAACCGCCTTGATTCGATCGCCGAGGTCCTAACCTAAACATTTTTTGTTCGTTTGTTCCAGAAAACATTTTCGAGATGGAACAGGTTTCGAATCAATTTAATTTAACCAACAAATTTCTCCATTTCGAATTCTGCTTTTAGTTCATTTTTAGTTGCCTGTTACCTTTGCAATTACATAAATCATAAACAATAATGTTTAAACTTTATAATAACCGGTAAGTACAGTTTCCCGCGGTGTATGTCTGCCCCGATTTTTTTTAAATTTTGGCTACCCCCTATTTTCGGGGTCCCTGAACACGAATCTGACCTTAGTTTTTGGTGCTCGGGCGTATAGTTTCCGAGAAAATGAATTTTCAAATTTCCTTTGACACCTCACTTTTCATGGCGATATTTGTGGTTATAATCCGGATGAATTTTTACTATATGCAGCTCAAAGTGATCACCACACTATTTTGCACCTTCTGCAACATCGAAACTTCGCGGAAACCCGCGGAAAATCCGAAATTTGGAAAGATTTGTGCCGTGTTTACGTCCGGCCCGGCCGCTGTTTTCGCCCCACAATCGGCGCGCACCGACTGTCGGGGGAAACTTTTACCAAATAACCAAATAACTTTACGAAGACGACCACAAAATAACAAGAACAATGAACAAGAACAAAGAACAACGCAGTGTAAACCCAAAGTGTGCCCAAAGCTAGAGGTGACAATGTCCCATATAGTTAGTTCACATAGTGCCCGTCGGGGCGTTGGCATCTTAAATTCAGTCGCCTATACCACGTTTGTGTGAAAAATTGTCACAGTAAATTAAATGTGTTTTTTGAAGTATACCTTATTACACAATATATCTACTATACAGGGTTTCCTAACGAAAACTTGACCCTCCCCGATAAATATTTGAAAATTCGCCGAGACCTGTCGATTTTAACAAGATGAAACTTTGTATAGTTATATTTAATTTTTAATTGGGTTTTTCGCCACCAAACTGATTGAAAGACAACTTTTTCAAGTTGCCTCGAAAATTCATAAATTCTTAACACTGAATGAACGAAACTTTAAACGTGTAACTCAAAAAATAACTTCAACAAATTTGTTTTTTGTGTGAAAAATTGTCAAAGTAAATTAAATGTGATTTTTGAAGTATACCTTATTACACAATATATCTACTATAAAAAACAAATTTATTTTTTGAGTTACACGTTTAAAGTTTAGTTCATTCGGTGTTAAGAATTTATGAATTTTCGAGGCAACTTGAAAAAGTTGTCTTTCAATCAAACCCAATTAAAAATTAAATGGATCTGTTTGCGCCACAAATAAATTTTAGAAAATATTTGTATAGTTATGTTTTAAGTGGTCCTAAACAATAATCGGTCGTCAGTTTAGTCCTAAAAAAATCGCTAATAGCTCTTTTCCAAATTTGGACCATTAAAACTAATCACAGTTGGCCATGTATTCGGTTTTCAAAAAAATTTAATGGTGCGTCGAATGCCATTTTCAGAGCACAAATGAAAATTTTAGAGCGATGGCTTACCCTTAAGCGGGACACACTGTATTTAATTTATTGAGAGAATATCAATTTTGCTTCGTGTGCTTCCATTTTTAAAAAGTAAAAAAGATAACTCCAATATAAGCTTTTCTCCCTCTCCAATCCCTACGGACAAAGAAAAATCAATAGGAAAACTCTGGGGCTGGAAAAATCTGAAGGCACAAAGAAAATGGCCGCCGACTGAGGATGCTATACGTCTGGATCGTTCAAATGGAAAATCCAGTGGCGTAGAACATATTGAAAAAGTAAATTTCTATAAAAAAAAATTACGTTTCACTGACGCACTGACGACGAAGATACATAGCGTGTTAAAAGCAAGAATATTTCCTATGGTAATTTTTAACAAAATCCTAAGGACATTACAAAAAAGCACCTCATACTGAAACAACGAATTTATGATGCGCCCATGAGTTCAGCCATAATATCTCGGGAGGGTAGACTGAAACCCGAAGACCAAAGACGATCTGCTGTAATTGGGGGAAATCTCCCCCACCCCTACAGCCTCACTGTGGAGTTGCAACCCTCTGGGGAGCGAGTTCACTGATTTATTTTATTTCTCAGTGGGGGGTTGGGGCTCGACTGAGTGGGGGGTGTTGTTTTGTTTCTGAAACGTAAGAGAATTTCCCCAATTTGATACTTGGCTAAGTCGAGGAATGTTTTATAATATACTACGTGTAAATTAGATAGATTACTTCCCTTATACTGCTTGCATCCAATAAAGTAGCTCCTTCCATAAAAATCCAACCAATCATATGCCTCTGCTAGCGATAATTGCACTAATGCAAATTATCGCGGTAATACCACTAGTGCAATTACCACTTCGTTGCTTAGCAACCGCGAATTTGTTCGATACGAACACGTAGGTACCTACTTCTTAAAATTGGCGTTTTACACTGTTCTAAATTATGCAGTTTATAAATTTTGTTGCGGTATTATTATGCATTGTATCAATGAATTTATATAACTTTTACACTGCTAAGTTGTTGTTATTAGACCTCGGTCTCCGTTTAAATTTATGACACACATTCAGAAAATAAACCAACTCTGACAGGGTGTAGGTATAATCGCATTTGCCTTGGATATCCAAGCGTCATGTTTGTTTGCTCGAATGCTATAGTCGAAGCTGTCAATAAACTCGTTCAAAATGAGTCGTTTTGGAAATGTAAACATAGAAAAAATTAATACAGAAATTATTAAATCGTATTCGTGAAATAATTTCGACAAATACCACTCGTGCCTGAAATTTTTCTAAATAATTTTATTCTTAAGCGCTATTTTGCCCATTAGCAAAACCATTCGTACAAATTGGGCTATTAGTTTCAGAGATAAAATCCCTCGAGCTTCGCTCTCGGGATTTTATCAGTAAATAAAAGACCAATTTATACTCGTGATCTTTCTAGGCAAAATAGCGCTTTCGAAAAAATTATTGATAAAATTTCCGGCACTTGTGATATTACATACGACTATTTCTCTAGGAAATAATATGCCAAAGAGACATAATTGTAACGCCGCGTTTAGCGTGGCAAATGTTGCGTCTGGCAACTTGCGACAGGTGCAGCAGACCTTCGGTAATTGTCACATGGTATTTGTACTTGGGTACTACATAAGACATCATCTGTCGTCTCAAATTTTTAGTACACCATTTGCCTACATAAATAAATAATCATTGTTCATTGTACATTTTGCTGACATGCTTCTCCATCTTTCCAGGTTTGGTTCCAAAACGCCAGAGCCAAGTGGAGGCGAATGATGCTCAAGCAAGAAGGCAAGTCCGGTGAAAAATGTTCACCTCCAGACTCTATGAGCGAGATGGACCTCTACCCAACATCTTCGATGAACTCGATGCAGTCAATGGCCCAACATAGTCCCACATTCTTCTCGCAGGGGAGTCCTAGTTCTCTGGACTGCGCGTGAACGAACTTCAAGTGAATATTTGTGATGTGATTGGTGACAGAGGAGTCTCGTGACGTTGTGATGGTGTATGTCCAACAGGAGATTGTCAATAACTAGAAAAATTGAGTGGTTCCGGCAAAGATGCTGAAGACTTAAGAATGGTGTAACAGTTATTATTTGAAGGAATTCGAGATTATGTAGGTATCTATAGCAAAAAGGCTGTAAATTTCTAACTTTTGTACTTACCGATTTTTTTGTTAGGGAGATTTTTTTATAAAACAGCTCAAAACGATTAGTACAGTAAGTTTTTTATAATATGGGCAAAAAGGGACTTTCTATTTTTTCTTTATTTGAGCCAAATGACGGGTCTGCAAGGTCCAATAAAATTCAAGATGGCGACAATTAATAGTGAAATTGTGTTTTCTTTCGGACCACTCTACATTAAAAAGAAAGTCCCAATAAAAACGCTTGAAGCATACTTTCTTGTTATAGGAAACAAACTACAGACAGAAAAAGATACTATACAATAAAAATATACATATACATATATAAAATTGTAATTGTTATAAGGTTTTAACTTATTGAAAATTGTTCCTAAATGAATTACTTATAAATAAGTGATCAGCACTGTGTACAAACTTTATTTATAATTTTCCACTGTTTTATAGTACAGGGTGTCCCATTTTGGGTGTTTTTGGGTGTTTTTCTCAAAAATCTCGGTTATTATTAAAACTAGAGGGTTGCGGTTTTCACGTCACTATACTACTTTTTTTAGAGGAATTTGGTGGACCAATCAGATTTTAGATAAGTTTTATAGTTTCCGCGCATTGGCACAGGACTGAAATTTTCGATTTTTTGGAAACCTCTCTCCTGGCTACAACTTATATATATCGACATATTTAATCAACTATTTTTATAGATAATTAGTTTTTTGGTAGCGTTAATAGTTTTTGAGATATGAACTATGGTTTCCATTTAAAAAATATATAACTTTGGTTCATATCTCAAAAACTATTAACGCTACCAAAAAACTAATTATTCCATTCGATTCTACGCCAAAAAATCTATAAAAAATAGTTGATTAAATTTGTCGATATATATATATATAAATTGTAGCCAGGAGAGACGTTTCCAAAAAATCGAAAATTTCAGTCCTGTGCCAATGCGCGGAAACTATAAAACTTATCTAAAATCTGATTGGTCCACCAAATTCCTCTAAAAAAAGTAGTATAGTGACGTGAAAACCGCAACCCTCTAGCTTTAATAATAACCGAGATTTTTGAGAAAAATACCTAAAAACACCCTAAATGGGACACCCTGTACAGTCATTTTAGAAGGTACCTAATATTCATGCATTTTTTAAATTATCAACAAAAATACCGATTTCAAATAGAATAGCAAATAATAAATAAAATAGCAAACAATGAAAACTGTATTTTTGTTATTAATTAAGAGAAAAAAAAAGAAAATGCATCGTGTAGGATTTGAACCTACGATGAAATAAACGTTTTCTGGTCTGGTACAGAGAATTAAACTAGAGAATAAGTTCTAAAATGACTATACTATTATTAAAGATTCGGAGATACTGAAAATGCATCTTTATGAGACACATCAATCACACAATCTGAACGGTTGTCTTCCTGTATATCTTTCCAATAAAATTAATAGGTATTTCCAATATTATACGAGTCTTCCCAGATACTTGCCAAAAAAATAACTTTTTGAAAGACATTTTTAATTTATTTTTAAAAAAATCGCTGAACGACCTTGTGTACATTTGTATCGGATGCTACCTCAAATCTTTTTTGTACATACAACACGGTGGTAGCATATTCCTAACCAATAAAGAAGTAATTAATTTAAAAATATACATATTTTTGTTTCATTTTCAAAATTCCATTAAATCCCCCTACCAGTTCTTTATACTAGCCACATAAATTATTTTTATGTGCAAGAGAAAATCTTTATGGGCCTCACTGTGAAAGGGCGGCCAATGGCCATAAGAAGTGGCGTCGTAAATTGGAAATTTCTTTTTGAACCAGTCCGGTCCTGAATCGACCGAAAATATGGCGGCAACACGGCAAAAAATGCTGCCCAATAACATAAAATTTCTCGAAAACAAATTGACAAGAACATAAAGTGTCCAATGGAAATAACTGCGCAAGCCCTGGTCGCCCGTGTACCAGTGGCGTAGGTAAACGAGAAATATACAATCAAAGAGCAAGATTTTAAAATCGAGACTAGACTTGTAAAGTTTCAGCGAACGTTCGTTGCATACAAGTGCTTTTATCGCTTTTTTTAATGTTTAGAACAAAAATATACTCAAATGAAACTTGATAAAAACTTGTTCTAAATTATATTCAAACTAAACGCAAGTGAAACATAAAAACAAGTTGTTGCATGGCTAGAGCGTGATACGCACGTGATCGGCTTGCTATTGGCTAGCCGGCAATAAAGTTGACCCGGCGGGCAAGTGCAGCGATGTTTCTTACAGAGGTGATTGAGTTGCTAGTGGACCTTTATTTTTTCCGATATAATTCTTTCGCTATTTATTAATTGTTGGATCTACGATTTCTGTTAATAGTAGGAATTTGCAGGTACCTGAATGATAGGTGTGCCATAAAAGTTTGTTTTTAAAGTTCTTAATACTGGGGCATATTATTTTAATATTTTATATTATAAAATTCATAGAGATCGTCCTTAATGCGGCCCTGCCTCGTATTAGTCCTCAGAATTGTTCACGTGCTTCCATCGTGTAAATGTTTACGCGCCACTTGCATTTAGTTTGAATAGAGTGTAGTTTGTTGCAAAAAGTAGTCAATTACAAAAGGGATAGTTCTCATCTTAAAAAGTCCTCCTTCATTTTATATCTATGCGCTTCGACGCCACTGCCCCACTGAATAAACCATGCGCTTCGAACCCGACCAGCAGGCTATTGATAAATTCTTACGTTTTCGCTCCAATAAATATGGACGAGTCGCCATTGTCTTGAGTTCTTGAGGCCGTGCTTTTAAGGAAGCTTGTCCTGCGCGGACCAAAAAAAAAACCGCGGAATTTGCCACCTTGCCACAAAAGAAACAAACAACCGAAAAACCGATAGCATCGCCAACGTCTAACGCCATCTGCCAAACCCTTTCCCAACAATATCCACTAATTCCGTTGATTAGGAGCGTAACCGCGGCTTTTTCGTGTCCCTAAGGTCCTCAGAATTTATTGCCGGTTAGGGGTTGGGATCGCCGTCCACCCGTTGACTTGATTCGATTGAGATATTATCTAAAACTGGCCCCTTCTAAGGGTTGTTTGCTTCCACGGGCTCTCGATGTGCACTGTTAGTTACTATGGTCCAAAAGTGCGTTGGGTTTGAATCTTTGCAACAGCAGAATCATAAAAGCGCTTGAAACTCTTACCAAAAACAGAGAAAATGCACAAAAATTAGAACTATGGCAACGTCGCAAAGTAACTGAGCCATGTTCCGAATAAATCCCACTTGGTCTGTACATTATTTATTCCTACATCCCATCCATATGGGTGTTTTTCTGTTATCCCCCACCAACTTTCTAGACCTTACCCCCAAGCAACAATGCCCAACTAAACGCGGTAATGTCATGGTATATCTCGCCGTGACGTGTTAGGGGGTTGCTAGGTTTAGGGATTAAGAGGGGGGCGCAGTTGGGATGAGCCCTATTAGGAGGGCGAACATATGCTGTTCGTTGGATGGAGTCAAAAGTTTTTGTGAGCGGGTGGGGGAGATATATACATGAAGGGAATTAGCTGATTCGATGAAAGCTGATTGATGGTCATCGGTTCTGGGGGAGGAATATGTCGGTAAAGGTATGGTACTTGTATTGTATCTATCACGGGCGTAGCCAGGATTTAGTTTTGGGGGGGGGTTTAGTTTGAGAAGTAAATAAAACAACAAAAATATACTTACATGAAATTTAATATCTATATATTCCTCCGAAAAACTACGACATATTTATAAAGTTCTTAACTTTAAATGAAATGGATAAATTAATTTCGTTCCTCTGCGCTAAATCTAAAACCATTAAAGAAGAAATCTTCGGCTTTTTCTTTTAAATATATCCACTACTTCATCTGCATGAATTTCTGTTCCATAGTGAATGTTCATTAGAGCCAAACCATTAAGTCTGTTTTCACTTGTAGTGTTTCGTAAATAGTTTTTCATTCTCCTTAAGCTCGAGAAAGACCTTTCTAAATAAATATTAGGATAAAGGTTTTTATCGCACATATCTAGGCATTCCAAACTAGATTTCGGGGTAGGCAGTCTTCTTATCAGCATGCAAGGTAGCTGAAGCTTTGATAGCTAAATCCAAATTTGTTTCTTTATTAGAAACCACTTGACCTTCACTACACCACTTTTTCCAGTAGTCCATACCTTTAGGTTTATCACCCTTCCTTTTTTTCCCCTCCATTTTTCGACAGTAATAATGATTCACGTATCTATCCTTAACAAGGTCATCGAATAACAGTGCACTAAAATTACTCACTTGCACGGTACACTTAATTCTCTTCACTATTCGTTCACCACTTTTCACTTTTGTTCGCTTCGAGTTCGCATGGAACAATACTGCCGTAAGCGCGGTCACGCGCCGCGGCGCCGCTTATATAGCAGCCCAGTAGCCGTCCAGAAACTTCCACGAACTTCCACAAAGTTCCGATCATTTCGACCGAGGGGCGTGGCGAATAATCGAGAAACAACGCAAAGTGTCCCTACAATACAAAATAGTTCGGCTGCAACTGCGTCTGCCTCTCGTCAAAAGATGGCGCTAGGCGCTACTATTACTACATAATATTTTCAAACGTAATAATAATTTAACTCTTCACTCCTCGTATTTTTTCGGTATAATATTAGGTAATATTTTGCTTATTTCGGGGGGGGGGGGGGGTTTGAACCCCCGAAACCCCCCCTTGGCTACGCCCGTGGTATCTATATCATAAAAATGTTTTTTGTTTACGCCGTCCCAAATACGATATTAGCCGCGTTCCTTTTGCCACTTTTCTTAAGAAATCTTACTTTATCTCACTTGGTGGCAGTGGAGAATGTGAGGCAAAGTGAGATTTTTACCTCCCCCTTCACCCTTCAGGCACATCCTCGCGAGGACACTCACTATGGAGCATATTGGCTCAGTTTGGTGGTGGGGGAAAATGACCCTTTCACAAGATGAGCCTTTGACAGCAAAAAACAAACTGAGTGGCTCGGCTAACAACTGACCTAAAGTTCTCAGTGTGGGGGCAAAAGGGACGCGGCTATTGCCCCGAGGAAAAATCGCAAACGATCATTGACACGTTACCGGCAAGTTATTTTCTCGTGCCACGTCGGGCGGGCAGTGCGACCACATGAAATTCATCTTTCACGGTGGTGCCAGCGGTGATGGTATCTGCAGTGGACGCAGAACTAATACCGTAACCTCTCTCCGATACGCTTCTGATCTCTGTCGGGTACCACCCGCGGGTAACCACCGGTACCCGCCTATTGTCTCGGCCCGCTTTGATAGTACCCGGTACAACCGCGAGGGACGAGGTATGTGCGTCGGGTTTTGCACAGGAAGTTAGTACAGTAAAATTGGACCAAAACCCAAACATCCAAAAAAAGTCCTTTCTAGCGCGAAATAGTTCCATGCCCTCCTAAGAGTTAGTACTAAAAAGTTGCACCACCACCAGCGTCGGGTTTCGGGGGAGGGGGTGAAAAGGGCAGGAAATTCTTATTTTTCACAATTTTGCGTGAATATCTAGTAAACTATGAGGTTTAGCGCAAACGTCATCCTATACGCAAATTATATACATTAAATTCCGAACAAGAATTGTTATATATCAGAATTATGGTAAAGTGAACGGTTTCCATGATATGGAGGGGTAAAGATTTCTTTGTTTTCATTTCACGTAGTTTTTGTTGAAAAAACTTAAAATGATTACAGTATAAATTAGTAAGTGAATAATGTATGTAGAATATATATAGATGTATCTATGCATATATAGATACATATTACACCCATAGATTGTTATTTTTTGTCACAACATAACCTCACGAGTATATGACTGTAAATTAATATGTCCAATACAAGTTAGTAGCCTTAGTTAATTTGTACTCACTTTTTGCCCTCATTCATTATAGCGTTCTGATTTCCATTCGTTCTTTTATGTCAAATCATTTCCATATCTAGAGTTCCTGGATCCAGGAACCCTACCCATATCTAATTTGTCCTTAGCTTGTAAAAATGAGAAAGTCATGAATAGGAAGCTCATGTGAAAAACAAGGAAATATATTAAACAATCTGTATTGAAAAAATGGGAGGGAAATCAAAATGATACAAATGTTTATAAGTTTTAGGTGAATCATTAATTGCGTTATCAGTCAGCACCAAATAGTTCACTCGGGCTGGTGAGAGGAAACAAATCTTCGTGTTCTTCGTCCACTTGAGAATCATCATTTAAATCGTCGTCGATGATTACAGTATCTCTATCGAGACACATGCAAGTCCTAAGCAATTGCTGCACATACTTGAACAATTGAGACCACTTCTTCGACACTCGCAGTTTTGGACGCATCCATCTCTGCAGAAGCATACGATGAGGATTGTTTAATATAATATTTTCTTGTTTTTCACATGAGCTTCCTATTCATGAATTTCTCATTTTTACAAGCTAAGGACAAATTATATATGAGAATGATTGGACATAAAAGAACGCATGGAAATCAGAACGCTATAATGAATGAGGGCAAAAAGTGAGAACAAATTAACTAAGGCTACTAACTTGTATTGGACATTGGATTTACAGTCATATATTTATGAGGTTATGCTGTGGCAAAAAATAACAATCTATGGGTGTAATACGTATCTATATATGCATAGATATATCTATATATATTCTACATACATTATTTAGTTACTAATTTATACTGTTATCATTTTAAGATTTTTCAACAAAAACTACGTGAAATAAAAACAAAGAAATCTTTACCCCTCCATATCATGGAAACCGTTCACTTTACCATAATTCTGTATATAACAATTCTTGTTCGGAATTTAATGTGTATCATTTGCGTATAGGATGACGTTTGCGCTAAACCTCATAGTTTACTAGATATTCACGCAAAACTGTGAAAAATAAGAATTTCCTGCCCTTTTCACCCCCTCCCCCCGAAACCCGACGCTGGTGGTGGTCTAACTTTTTAGTACTAACTCTTAGGAGGGCATGGAACTATTTCGCGCTAGAAAGGACTTTTTTTATGTTTGGGTTTGGCCTAATTTTGTGTTAGTTTTACTGTACTAAGTTCGCCATGTTTCCAAAGACAACAGTTACTCGCAACCATATTGATAAATATACGATAAATACCTACTCTTCAACGCAACACCCTCGTTCAGAACTTCTGCCTATACACTACCAATTCCATATCGATAGATTACTGAAAACCTACCTATACCTACATAGCCTTTGATCTTAGCCCTGTTCCCCGCTACCAAAATAACATCGTCATTGAAAAAGCGCCGGCACGAGCTGCTCTTCATAGGGGTTCAGTCTCCCATGGAGAACCACTGGGTCAGACCGAGTCGACTTGAAATTCTTCACTCATGAGCGGAGGCCAAGCAGTTTAATTAAACCACCTGCGAGTAGCTCTGGTTAGAAACCTTTAAGTATTCGGGGGTTGCAGCGTACTCGCCAATAAAAGAAGTACCTAGGTACCCCTTCGAAGTGCCCGAAATGAAAGTAAAGTTAAGATTTTTTTGCAAAATAACGCGGACAGGTCTTCTCTACGCCCATGCAAAGTTAAGGCCCATGCCCCACGCGTTGAGGACAAGTCCGGGAGATGATCTTTCGATGTCCGATAAATCATAGATAGCGAAGATAATGGAGGTATTGAACTGTTGTTAAATGGTACCCTTGTTGTGGTAAATTGAGCGGGCGATCATTTATTTCGTCTGTGCGAGGACCGTCCGTCTACGCTTTGATGATTAAGACTTTCCGCGTGGGGTTTTTTGAATTACTTTCTTCGAACTGTAAGGTATGAGGTATGCCCTAGTTTTACCTACAACTAGCAATGAAACATGCTGTTATGATTTGCGTCTATGCCTTTAAGCTTGGTTCGCACCAAAATCCGAACAAAATATCTGTGAAAAAGTAACAAGACTTTAAAATTGTTAATTGCAAAAATGTGGCGCTCAGGCGCGCGGCTTTGGAGTTATTTATTGTAGATGTAGAGGTATCGAAACTTCGCGAAAACCCGTGGAAAAATCGAAATTTTGAAAGATTTTTGCCGTGTTTACGTACGCTATTAATATAGTTCAGTCAAAACGTGGTCTGCTTAATAAAAGCGTTTTCATTCAATACCTTTTCTTCTTTTATAATTACATCTAATATTTAACATTAACTTTTTTTAATCAAAAGGCACATGATAGCATACACTTTTCTTTTAGTCGGCTCCATTTTATAACTACTACTGTCAACATACTTTTGCAAATATTGTGAAACACCACATTACAGTTCTGCTAGAGCATTATAAGCCTCCCCCACCGAACAGTTGAACTGTGTTTGCAGTTGACTGCTATGTGAAACCGCCGCTTATGAATGGTCGGCCGTCGACGATTTCGTCATCTACTTGTCTCTTTTCGGCTTCAGAGCGGGCGCGTATGCCGTTGTCTCTGTCTCACTTTCAATGCATTTATCTTTGTGGATTGCCATACTAACCCGCGAGGTCAATTTAAAATACGGCCACGCGGCTGCGGATAGGAATGAATTATTATTAGACATTAGTAGTCTTGACTCCATTAGTAATAATTGGGGAGTTTTTGCATGAAAATATAATAACATTTTTTTAAATATAGTTTTTATTAAACATTGAAAAAAATTAGGTGGGTCGTTGACCAAATGACCTTATGGCGAAGCCGCGTCTGGTGGCGCCTCAAATTGTTGTAGTTATTATTGAAAAATTGCTGCCGCCAGTTGTTTTAGAATCAAATCGCGCTGGGCTTGGTGTGAACGGGGCCTTAGCCGGCGGACATAAAAGTTGTGGAAGGAAGAACTGCTGGCGCCTGCATTCTGGGTGTCACGTGTTTCTGATTATCCAGAATCACCATGCCGGTGCTTATACAAAATAGAAGCTGCGCCAAGACCCGACGTTTACGGCGAATTGTTTTGCTTTATGTGGTTTTGTTTCTTCTTCCGTGGCGCTCCGGTTTTTATGGGTTCCAGGGACCGAGTTTTTAATTTAGACGGATTTATGAGTCACGGTTTTTTTGTCTTTCGAAAGGCGCGGTCGACTTGATTTTCGGCGGCTTCTCCAGAGCTGGACCGACACTATATTAAAGACCCGAGCATGACGTCATATTTCATTGTTGTTTACGGACTGGGGTGGCGCCACTCGACGAAAAAATGGCGACTTATTATAGGTTATAGGGGGGTATTCTGTGGTTATTGGTATATCAGTTTGTGACGTTTAAAATGTCCCAAATTTTAAATATCCACAGCTTTATTACGATTTGCCTTCTTTTTACGGTAACGAATTGTCTTTGCGTCCAGTATTTAACAGTTTTATTCTATTAACACAGCTTTTATAGGTAGATTTGTTTGTGATAACATGAAATTCCCATGCACATGAAGAAAATGGTATGCACACTGCACAGACCATTAGGTGAATTGCAGAAGAATAAACGTTATATTGGAATTATGGAATGATCTGATGAACCAGCTGAAGAAGCGAAAATTCTAGATATTATTTTGGAAGAGTATTTTGTAACGTACTATGCAAGAATGAAAATAGAAAATTTTGTTTATAGCTCCAAAGTGGACCAATAGTCCTCCATATAAAGAAGAAAGTGTAAAATCTAATGCGTTTTATTCTTACACTACAACTAGCCACGTACTTCATTTCAAACCAAAAGGTATCTTGGTTGGTTTTTAGACTTGTTTTCTTCAGAAAACGTATGGAAATATGCCCTGTGAACTTGTCAAATTGGAGGGACATATCAAAGAAATATTTTATTTTATTTTGAACATTAAATTCGTTGTAACAGACATATTTGCATGTTTTTATTTTATAAAAGGTTCTGCAACAATGGTGTTTCAACATTAAACCACCGTGTAAATTTGTTTCGTCGTGTGGCGCCAGTGGCGATCGCTTAAAACAGCGCCATGCACCAGGTCTTTATAATAGTGTTGGTCCAGTCCAGAGTTTACCAGTTACCAGTGGCGTAGCCAGAAAATTTGTCTGGGGGAGGGCACCGACTAAAAATAAAAAATAAAAATACAAAAATTTAATGTTTATTTAAAACTTACAATTTAATATTAAGCTTACGTTTTATATTTACTTTAGACAACTCGTTTAGCATCTCATCAGGCGATACAGGAATTTCACTGTGAATATTACTTACGGCTTATCTATTAGCGTTGACTGACGTATTAATAAAGACTGTTCACGGTTGTCAAGTCTGACACATTTTTGGCCCACCATGCGCTTTCCGGACACAAAATACAAAACAAAATACATTGTTAGCTATCAACATGACAATAGTATATTTCATTACGAGTCTGGAAATAAAGATTTTTCCGTGCGCGCGTGACAAATTCCCGTGTGAGGCGCAGCCGAACACGGGAAGTCATGCAAGCACGGAAAAATCTATTTCTGGACGTGTAATGAACGATATTTTTTATTATACTTCTTTGAAAACGGAAACTTAAAACATTTTATCGGCATATTATAATAAATTTAATTGACAAAAAATAAACAATGCAGACAATATAGTGTTTGGTAGGTATGATGCGTTTCCATGGTTACTCCCAAATTATTTCAAAGGTGCTTTGTTGTAAATTAATTATTGTCAGATAAGGTGAATAAAACGTCAAAAATATTACAGAAATGTATCTAAATATTGAAACAATTACGAATTAAAATACAAAATAGGTACATGTTAAATATCAGAGAGCATATAGAGTTTCTTAAATTCAGTTTACTTTGCTGTATATTTCTATTTTAAAGCCATATATTCGGTATTTTTATTCAGCGCACGGAAAGTTTTTCCGTGCGCTGTTTCCGTGCGCTAGCCCGAAAAACCCCATCTTTCATTATTGCTAAAACAGATGAAAATAAGGTGTTTTCAAAGAATTATAATAAAATAGTATATTTCATTACGAGTCTGGAAATAAAGATTTTTCCGTGCGCGCGTGACAAATTCCCGTGTGAGGCGCAGCCGAACACGGGAATTCATGCAAGCAAGGAAAAATCTATTTCTGGACGTGTAATGAACGATATTTTTTATTATACTTCTTTGAAAACGGAAACTTAAAACATTTTATCGGCATATTATAATAAATTTAATTGACAAAAAATAAACAATGCAGACAATATAGTGTTTGGTATGTATGATGCGTTTCCATGGTTACTCTCAAATTATTTCAAAGGTGCGTTGTTGTAAATTAATTATTGTCAGATAAGGTGAATAAAACGTCAAAAATATTACAGAAATGTATCTAAATATTGAAACAATTACGAATTAAAATACAAAATAGGTACATGTTAAATATCAGAGAGCATATAGAGTTTCTTAAATTTCGTTTACTTTGCTGTATATTTCTATTTTAAAGCCATATATTCGGTATTTTTATTCAGCGCACGGAAAGCTTTTCCGTGCGCTGTTTCCGTGCGCTAGCCCGAAAAACCCCATCTTTCATTATTGCTAAAACAGATGAAAATAAGGTGTTTTCAAAGAAGTATAATAAAATAGTATATTTCATTACGAGTCTGGAAATAAAGATTTTTCCGTGCGCGCGTGACAAATTCCCGTGTGAGGCGCAGCCGAACACGGGAAGTCATGCAAGCACGGAAAAATCTATTTCTGGACGTGTAATGAACGATATTTTTTATTATACTTCTTTGAAAACGGAAACTTAAAACATTTTATCGGCATATTATAATAAATTTAATTGACAAAAAATAAACAATGCAGACAATATAGTGTTTGGTAGGTATGATGCGTTTCCATGGTTACTCCCAAATTATTTCAAAGGTGCTTTGTTGTAAATTAATTATTGTCAGATAAGGTGAATAAAACGTCAAAAAACGGAAAGCTTTTCCGTGCGCTGTTTCCGTGCGCTAGCCCAGAGCAGTCCAGAGTAGTGTTTATTCTTCTGCATAATGGTCTGTGCATACGATTTTCACGGACACGTTTGGCTACCCCACTGCCAGTTACATCACTCGAACGGATCATTTCGAAAAACGTTTCTCGCCGGACATTTTTCGCGGATGGCTCCTTCTTCTTGCCATCGCCGAAAACCAGTCCGGAGCCAATCCATCCGAAAACCAACAATAATAATTGCCGATGCGGACGCTCCGGTATCCCGGCCGGCGGTGCACCGCTAACCTCATACATATTTCAGGATGCAGGCTCGACGACGCGCTTTTTCGGCCTGCCACGGCCCTCTGGCAATGGCGGACAGGTGGTCCGTAATCCGTGGTGCTCGAGGGCATAGGGAGCGCTTCTTGTTTATTGCCACGGCGGAGATACGTTCGACGGTCGGATCTGGGGTTTTATTTGGGCTGTACTTCTAACAAAATCAATAAACTAAAACGATTGAAAATTTTCTGTCAAATATGACATTGATAGATTGAAAAGTAAGAACGCGCCCTCTCACAGTGCATGTTTTAACACTTTTTTATCGGGAAGATAAATTACGAAAATGTGCGAAATTACCTACAAATGCTGAAAAATGCTTTTTTAATATATCTATAAGTTATACGAGTTCATTTTTGCTCAATTTTCTCTTTTTTGGGACAATTTTGAAGAAATAACTATTTCAGTAACAAAGGAAATTGACATTTGATATTAGTGGCGTCTATCATTTTATAAGAAAATATGGCGTAATTTTCAGTAATTACTTCTAAGTATTATTTACCTTAAAATGGGTGTTTGAAGGCTTTGCCACTTAACTGGTAGTAACGGCAACTAGACTTTTTTCACTTTAAGGTAATTCCTACCTTTAAGACGAAAATTAGTTTTAGATATTTTAAACTCTAAAGTCCCAATTACTACAAGAGGACATCAAGGTTCCAGAAGCCTCGTTTAAGTTCCGAATGCTACTACTAGGTTCCATTTGGAACTTTAACCTATAATTTTTGTATGAGAGTGTTTATTTTCAGCCGGTGTGTTTTGTGCTATATTTCGAAAGGTTGATATTTAAAATTGTAGCCACTCAAGAGAAGCGTTTTGTAATTTTGTATAGAAGACAAGTGCTCCTGTTTCGATTCGTTTCATCCAACTGCTGCTTTAATTTTCTATAAAATGTGAATGTGTGTCTATAATTTTTCTTCTTTCTAATGGCTGACATTTTCATCACTTCGCAAAAACTACCAAATCCTTCAAACGATTGTAAGGAACTAAATGTAGTTTCCATTTTGGTGCCTATAGAAGTGACAGTTACTTTAAAGTATTTTTTTGTAGTAATTGGAACTTTCTAGTAATTTTAAAATGGAGTGGGAAGTAAAACTTACCATACAGTAGTTTTCTCGAGTAGCGGGAAAGTTAATTTCACTTTAAATATGACTATATAGTTCCGTAACTTTGGAGGTATTTCTAAAGTCGCTAAGATGTAGAAGTTACTTTCACCGTTACCATAAAGTAATAAAAACTTTAAAGTGATAAACAAGTAACACAACAAAGTAATTGCGACCATTGAATATAACTTTAGAGTTAACGTGACTTTAACGTAATTTTGCATAGTAACAATTCCGTTCCAGATACTTCAAAAACTACTTAGAAGTACTGAAACCATAAAGTTCCAACTTGTAGTAATAATTACTACAGAATTACTCATACTTTCTAAATATAAGTGATAAAAACTAATAAGTCGATTTTTAAGTAATAATTACGTAATAACTACTTATTCAAAGTTCCCATCTCAGTTAGCGCAACTTTAATGCTGCTTGGGCTAGGCAACCACATATACACCAAAGTGTCTCCAGGTGCCTACATTCTATCTTTGAATTTAACTTGACGCAAAATTGATAACTGACGTATGTCAGTGAGACTAATTTCAAGACTATTTTTTATAAGTTGGCCGCGCTTTTGTCGAAGTGACGTAGATGCGCAGAAGAGTTTCATTTTCGTTCTCCTAGCTGGCATACCGTTATTTGTGTATCGTGGTTACGATTACGACTAAGGCTCGGGTTTAAAGGCAGAAAAAATGTCTAAAGGCGCCTATAAACAAGGTTAGTTTATAGGAAGGTCAGGACATTCCCCCACTCTTAAACAAAACCAAAGGCAATCCCTTTGCACCGGCAACTAACCTTGCCTATAAAGAAAAGTATTTTGGGTAAAAAACGCTGTCAGAATTTGAAAAAGGTAATTTTAATATTATTTGTTATACAATAATTGACAATTAAAATCCCCATTTTTGAATGCTTTTATTTACCTTACCCTGTTAGTTTGTATGTATGTATGTATGTATGTATGTATGTATGTATGTATGTATGTATGTATTTATGTATTATGTATGTATGTATTTATGTATTATGTATGTATGTATGTATGTATGTATGTATGTATGTATTTATGTATGTATGGATATGTATGTGTGGGTCGAATCTTGCAAGCTGAATTAGAACCACTCTTTGACATCCGATTCAGCTGAAATTTTACATACAGATTTAGTTCTGATGACAATATACTCAATATTGTAATACTTTCAAAATGTCCGTCGCCACAAGATGGCGGATGATGTATTTTTTGTCAACTGCCTTAATATGGTTATCAAATGAAAGGGCTTGAAGAGAGAAAACGATAAAGTTAGTGACATCACACTAAATACAATATGGCCGCGACTCCAAGATGGCGGATTAACTATTTGATAAATGGATATCAAATAGGTAGGTACTAAAAAGCACAAAATAAAATTGAAAATAAAAAAAACCTTTTTTCCATTTAAGTCATGTACTAAAACGAATAAAATAAGTTTATGTTTTCGTTAAGATAATTCAATTTCAAATTGCGACAAGTTTTTGCAAATTGAAAATCTTATCGCGCGAATTGTAAAGAAAAATGCATACATTGGCAAATAGGTACTTGCCAATGATCTGTATACCTAGATGACCCATTCAAATGGCATTGTAATCCACGTTGATATATACAATAAAATATCAAAACATAGACCCTGTAGTGGTGCACAGCTGATCCGTAAATATATCGCCCACCAGTGGAAAGTTCGGTTTGATCCAGTATTTGTAGCACCACACACCACCCATTTTAAGCGCCCCATCACCATTCACGATAATAGTTTAGTATTTAAACAAATGTAAAGAGTTTATTAGCGTTTTTAACCTGTACCCGACACACTACAACAAGGCCTGTGTAAAGAAACAGACGTTTGGCCCTGCCGCGCCGCGTCGTTGCCAAATCTATTGCGCTTGCCCCAGTTTTCCTTCTATGCAACCAGGCTTAGTACATAATTTAATATATTTTCGACATGTGTATTTTAATTATTATAATATTATATATTATTGTATGATAAAGAGATAATATTAACATAATTATATATCTGCTATAATATAAATTGTAAAAAATAAGTGCTTTCATTATTTGTCACATTAGGGAAGTTGCAACTCTGCAGAAAAGTTTTGTACATAAATACCAAAATGTTGAGGACGAAGTTGTGTATTGGATTATGGATCTAGGTATACAGATCACTGGTACTTGCTTATCAACCAATCACTGTCCAATAAAATTAATTGGTAAGTACCTACTTTCATCAACACTTCGCGCGACAAGCTTTTCAATTTGCAAAAACTTGTCGCAATTTGGAATTGAATTATCTTAGCGAAAACCTAAACTTATTTGGCTTAAATAATAGTTATTTATGTACCAAGGCACTGAAGTTCTACTTTTTATGACTCATGTAGAGTTTAGTTGCTGAGGCCTCTGGCCGAGGCAAATAAACCACATGAGTCATAAAAAGAACTTCAGTGCCGAGGTACATATTATATTTTTTTTTAAATCGGAAAAAATGTTTTATTAGGCAAGAAAATAATATTAAGGGATCACCCGTCCATGAACCGACTACGCGCGGCGTTGCTTGACTTTGACGATCGCTCTACCTAGGACAAGTATGATGAGACACGGCACCTTCCGACAGAAAAACCAAACTTCTGCTTCTTGTGCAGCCTACACAACAAATCTATTGATATTCAAATTTACTAAAATATGTATACTGAAGGATTGCGCTTCTATAGGAAACAATTTCGCAGTGTGTACGAAAAGTTAAATGAGCCTTTATCGGCCGAGTTTTGAATATTTGGTCACTTTTGACGAGCGATTTCTCCGCGTCTGAAGTTTGATGTTTACATCTCGCCAAGGCCTAATTATTGAAAAAATCGTACAATAATGGGCTACATTATTGTACGATTTCTGTGATTTTAATGACGATTTTGGGACACTTTAATGCCGATTTCAAGAAAAAGCTTGTTTTTAAAAAGGTTTTTTTATTTTCAATTTTTTTTGTAGATTCATAATACATACGTTCACAATATGTATATGTAGATGTTGTTAACATTGGTGATAATTGGTATTTGTTTTGTGTAAATATATTTGATATTTTTCGTTGTCGTGTTGTTTCGTTTAGGAATGATGTTATTTTAATATTAAGCTATATTAAATGTCATTGGTCAGTTCAAATCAAAGGACAAATGCCGTGGCTATTTCTTAAAAATAAAGTAAAATTAAAAGATTAAGAAGCTGTATGAACCAGGCATTAGTTTTTCTAACGAAAAATTGTTATTTTTTGAAAATTAAAACGTTTTTGAAATAAAAAAAATAAAGTTTGAATTTGACTTTTGCCCCCTCCCCTACATTTTTTTCTGCGGGCGCCCGTGTCTACCTACGGGCCCCTAATTTTTCTTCCCTTACCAAAAATTATAAATGAAGTATCATCACTTATATCACGCGTTTTTTCAACGGGGAAAACATCGGAATAGGATGCCGCATGGTTTCAGATTTCGGTGCGCCAGCGTGGGCGGGCACCGCGAGCCGTTTGCGTCGTCGCTTGAGCGATTCCTTCCGCTGTCGACCTCTAATTGGGAGCCGGAGTTGCGCCGGAGACGCTGCGAGGCGCCACAGTTAAAAAAATATCATCGTATTGCAACCGGAACATGGAAAAATCACGAAATAACAGCCTTTCCTCACACCGTAGAACCGCAAAGTCTAGAAATACCTACTAAAGTCGGCTCACCTCTTTGATCTCTCGGAAAAGCCGACAATTTTTTGCGACCGGTCGTAAATCAGCGTCACCTCGCACGCTTCGCATTTACGAGGGCGACTAAACGAAATCGCCGTGAAGCTAGTTATACGGGGGCAGGTTCATATTGACTTTCCATTATTTACCAAAGTCTACAAATATTAGTATAACTATTTGTAGACTTTGGTACAACATTATTTGTGTAGATAAGTGTACCGTTAATTTTTGGTAGGTATAGTTAAATTAAAATACAAGGTAGCTATTACCAGAATCTACATAATTAGTAGGAATGTGTAGACTTTGATTGGAACATGAATAAAAATGCATTTTTTTATATTTTACGTTCATTTTTAATAAAGCCTAACAAAACATAGAGCAGACAAAAAACACAAATATAACAAATAAATATTTAACGACGAAGAGTTAAACTAATCATATCTACTTTTTCATCCTGTAGTAAATATTTTGATATTTAAATTGACATAAATAATACAGAACAAAATATTACGCATACGTACCTACACAAGCATGCGTCTTACCATAAGCTTCTGGCAATAATCTAAATGGGACAGCCGAGGGGACAGCAGTTTTTACTAAACGTTTTCCGGACGAAGTGAATGACTGATCATCAAAATGTTGCTTGCAAATTCTTATAGGTTTATATGCTTCTTCCGGTGGAATATTCGCAAATTTATGTTCTCCGATGAACCCTAAGGCATTCTTCCATTGCTGGCACCTTCAAATTTTCAATATTTTAATATTATATCTATATCATTCTTCAATTAACACCTAAGTATTCAAATGTCACATAAAAATGTCTTAATTTTTTTTGGTAGGTACAACTCAATCTTACCTTTCAGGGTCTTTAGGAAATGAAGAAAAGGTAATATAGTCTTTTGAACTGGTTTTACAGCCATCCGCACTGCAGTAAAAAACGATACTAGGCATCACTACAACACAGTCACGGTCGGTCGGTAATATTTTGCGCGCACCAGGTAGAATGCGAACGAACCGCTCTCAGCTACACTGTGTACAGCTTATTTTCTTATATTATAAGATACCGATCGGCTCGATGAGGAGGGGAGCGGGAGGAGGGCAAGAGGGAAACGTTTGTTTGCACAAGGCCGAGTGCCCGGACTTATTAGTATATCTCTGGACGCTGATAGAACATCGCTTCATTTCCGTCGGCAAACTTTGACGGTTAAAGTGTGACCGAGTTGAAACACCCTGGGTAGGCGTTACCAACGTCCCAAAGTGGCGCCAGTTTTACGACTGCGGCGCGTTCGGCAAGAGTCAACAGTATCGCGTTGCGCACCAAAAGGTGTCGCCTCATTTGCATGGCCAACCATTAGGGAGATATTGTCTGGAGCATGTGACACCGGTAGTCGCCCCCCCGTCTTTTTATGTACAGGAAATTATCTAGACAAAAAACTTTCCAGAAAAATAAGAGTTCGGTCGGTGTGTTCATTGACGTCTTACACATGCTTTCTTGTTGACTTCGTCAACACTACATAGTTTTTGCGATGGCCCGGTGTGGGTTACTCAAAAATGCCGGCAAGCAGAGCAAGAAAATATACCTACGACGTTCTATATTATGTAGATATACCTAGGTACCACTGTTGTAATGTATAGACAGTTTCGGTAGGTCGTTCTATGTAAACAAAATTGAATGTAGATTAAGTATTTCTTGTCACGAAGGGTATGAATGCCAAAGGAACACCCATTATTTACACGTCATCGCTACTTTTTGGTCTGTGGCACTCTGGCGCCTGATTTATACAAATTTCATGACTCAGCACTTCGCATAATATACAAGAAGTAAGAAGTTTTAGTGAAGGTGGATGTGTGGTTTTTGGTCCAATGGTACCTATACCATTTCATGACGTGAAGATTCGATTTTTTTCTACTCGATACAGATTTTTCATTACGACACAAGTTTATACACCGTCGATATCATAGATGGTCATGATCATGACAGATTTAAACCGTGTCAATTTTACCAGTTCAAATAATTACTGTTTACATTCTTAAAATTTGAATGAAACAATTATATTTTTATTATACATCTTTGAAAACACCTTATTTTCATCTGTTTTAGCAATAATGAAAGATGGGTTTTTTCGGGCTAGCGCACGGAAACAGCGCACGGAAAAACTTTCCGTGCGCGGAATAAAAATACCGAATATATGGCTTTAAAATAGAAATATACAGCAAAGTAAACTAAATTTAAGAAACTCTATATGCTCTCTGATATTTAACATGTACATATTTTGTATTTTGATTCCTAAGTGTTTCAATATTTAGATACATTTCTGACGTTTTATTCACCTTATCTGACAATAACTAATTTACAACAAAGCACCTTTGAAATAATTTGAGAGTAACCATGGAAACGCATTATACATACCTACCAAACACTATACTGTCTGCATTGTTTATTTTTTGACAATTAAATTTATTATAATATGCCGATAAAATGTTTTAAGTTTCCGTTTTCAAAGAAGTATAATAAAAAATATCGTTCATTACACGTCCAGAAATAGATTTTCCGTGCTTGCATGACTTCCCTTTGCCAATAGTCAAGCGCGCACGGAAAAATCTTTATTTCCAGACTCGTAATGAAATATACTATTTCAGTTCATGGAGACAAAAATAAGGGATACAGTACCCTGTACATATTTTGTTACGTCGTTTTTTACGTCGTTTTGTATATGTGTCAGAAAAAGTGAGTACCTACGTTGTGAGTTAATTTCGAGAATTTTTGAACTAAAAGTAACAGTGATTAAGGGGAAAATATACCCTTACGATGGTGAATTGTTCAGCGTTTGGTTGGAAAAGCAGAAGTTAAAAGCAAAAGCCCGGGATTTCGTTTCACAGATAAATATTTCACAAGCTACCTTTGAAAGATGCGCTAAAACTTAATTTTTTCTCAATATAACTTCTTAAAATTTCTTTTATCTTTTAGTGTGATAAAGTGCATTGTTTTGTTTGTAAATAAAACCAACATAATTATTTTTAACATCGTTTTTATTGAAATTTTTTTAATTAACTATGATAGTTTCATAAAATATATGCTGGTTTCCATGGATGTGCATTATCTATTTTATTTTGAGTGATTCGAAATCGCCACAAATAAATATATTTCAACACTTGACACTAGCTTTACATTTGGGAAATTATCTGCAAATAAATAACAATATTTCAAATAACATGTAAATGTCTGGAGACAGTTTGTGCTTAGAATAAGAAAAGTTATTCAAGTGTATAAGAAAATTCCGTACAGGGCCGTATTAGTTTTTTTCTTGTAGTGTATACCTGTATCTCCTTCACTGGCTAATTGGGGAACTTGATCACATTTTGTGACACTTGATCAATGTATGCTTTGTAGATTTCGTAGATAAAGATAAAATTTATAATATTTATTTTCTCGCAATCATTCTCAAATTCCGACAATTGGCGGAAAAGCACCACAGCTTTCGGCATCTGTAGACCAAGGGGGCAAGTCTATGGGCCAAATTCGACGTTTATATAGGATTAGCAGTTCCCATTAATCATGCAACCGTTGAAGTAATCAATTCTACGGGTGAAGCTCATAGAATTCAGACGTAAAACCTACTGCTCCCTTCTTAGGTCGTGTTATAACAACTCAATAATACTATAATATGAATTTTGATTGTGGATAGATACTTTTCTACAGTAGCGTACCTAGAAAGGTGTGGGTTTTCTAATTGTTACCAACATTGATATATGTATACCTAGTGTCAGTCATACAACCGATTTGGGTAAATGAAATTCTAACCGAAACAAAAGCAAAATATAATCTTTACCACTCGTAATTTTTTATACAGAAAATGTTGATTTTTATAATCTTAATTCCTTCGTAGCGTACGCCACTGACATTCGTGACGAGGAGACTTGTGATTCGGCTAAAGTCATTGTTCCTGACTTCAATAAGGCTTCTTCTTCACATCACTGCTTCCATTTTCCTTCAATTCTCAGTGTATAATGTATATACCCTCATTAGAAATTTAAAGAAAACTCTCGCGAACTTTGCAGAATTTACAGGGCGCTTTATGCAAAAGTTTTAGATTATAATGTGCCCCTATAAAAGGATAATATGATAACTTATAGGGGGAGTGCTGAGTGTTATAGATAATAGTCGAATTGTTGTCAGTTAGAAATAAATAATAAACAATAACTCGGTCAACACTTTTGCCCTTTATACAAAAGAAAAAAGAGTTTTGAGTTATTTTGAAAAAGGGAAATTTGCGTTTCGATTTTATTTTGTTCTGAAGTTGTTATCACAGATAGGAAAAAAACTTTCTTATGGCACTTTTTAACGGGCTTTAGGATGGCGTTTTTAGATTTGTTCTACAACATTTTGTTTTTGAGGAACCATCTTCAACTTTATTTTTTTAAATACGGACCTGTTTTTTTCAAATTTTGAAAGCACATTTCATTGCAAATACCATGACGTATGAAACGAAATATTTTTAAGAGCCAATCATACTGACAATTCCTTTTTTTTCATTCATTTTTTTTCTAATTCGGCCCTGTGTTTAATAATAAGAAGTCTAAATAGTGTCAACAATTTAACTTCCAACTTATCTTTCAATCGGAGAACCAAAAAAAAGGACGGCAAAGACTAATAACAGTCACATACGATAATAAAAAATAAATAAAAATCCTCAACCTAGAAGGATTTAAAACAACGAAACGAAAATTCGTCATAACTCCCACTGTATCATTTAGTTAATAATTTGTATTATTAGAAATGGAGGGTGCTTTTTCAAATGACGACAAATTTAACATGTTAGCATGTTATACTTATCTTGTGTCACAGAAATAGTGTAGAGGACGAACGAATGTATTGTTGCAATTAATAAATGGCAAAAGTTATTGGCTTCATTGACTTAAAGCTTTCTTCTCACAATTAGAAAAAGGGAGGAATTTACTCCAAAACAAAATGCGGCACTGTTTGCTATACAACAGAGGAAAACACAGACAGAGCCGTATTTAAAAACGTTGAGTTTTCGAAGTAAAAAAACTGTAAGTTAAATTGTTGACTATTTAGACTTCTTATTATTAAATACAGGGCCGCAAATAGAAAAAAATTAATGGAAAAAAGGTATTTTCAGTACAATTGTCTCAAAACATTTAAAAAATATTTCGTGTCATACATCATGTATTTGCAATGAAAAGTGCTTTCAAAATCTGCAAAAAAAATCCAAGTCCGTATTTAAAAAAATAAAGTCGAAGATGGTTTCCCAAAAACGAAATGTTGTGGAACAAATCTAAAAACGCCATCTTAAAGCCCGTTAAAAAGTGCCATAAGGAAGTGTTTTTCTTTTTTTCCTATCTGTGATAACAACTTCAGAAAAAACTAAAATCGAAAACGCAAAATTTTATGTTTTTCAAAATAACGAAAAAAGATATTAGTAATCCGTTTGTACCATTTGATTTACCTCAAAATTGCACAACTTTTTCCCCATTTAACCGTTGTTCTATCTTTCACCGTTTGCAAGATGCCCGCTGCTGTTCATTCTTATCCAGGACACATTGCCAAAAAGTGGTTCTTAGATACAAAAAGTATTTACTTGCTATGCAAGCCACTTGATTATTAAAATTAAGTACTCATAGTCTGACATACCACAATAATTTATCACAGACCCATTGTCCTTATGAAAAGCGAGTAAAATAGAGACATGTCAATTTACCAGCCCCTAAAACCGAGGGGTGTTGACTTATTACTTCTTTTATTACAGTAAGTACAGATACCCAACTAGGCGCCCTGTTAAAAAAAGCAATGCAACGCACGTTTGTATTTTTTATTATCGACTCGATTTACAAATGGGAAGTGCCGTTTTGTTGCACAATTCTTCGGTTTCAAAGTTGTTGTTCGAAGGGTAGCAGCCCCCGTACAAATCTTCAACGCACTTTTCTAATTTCGCATCGTAAGAGTACACGTAGAGGATTTCACTGCACCGTTCGCCGTATGGACCACCAATAGATGTTGACTTGGTGCAATCTAGAACGAAAACAATCGTCAATAAGTCTGGAGATCACCAATTTCAAGATGGTTTTAGAAAAAATACTGAAGAAATACTGCGTTTTATTCAACTTTCGGCGTACTTGTTACATAAATAAACATAGACTAGCAATGTTTTTGTTAAACAATACCTTCTTTTGTAAAAGCTTCCACCTCAAGACCCGTGCAAAAGATCAAAGAACACATCCCAGCACATAGCACGACAACTGACTTCATATTGACCAAAAATCGGTTGCACAAGAGGATATCTACTCGACTGAGATAAAACAAAGAAATCCAATGCATTTCAATAACAACGTGTGCAGGCAGTGGCGTTACAAGTAGAATAAGCACTGCAGAAAAACATATTTTTTAAATAGTTCATGGAACTATCTGTTTCTGTAACGTTTTATAAGCTTTTATAAGCATAAGGTAATTTTTTCAATGACCCACATACTTTATTTCATTTTTTTAAATGTTTAATAATAACCTATCTTTAAAAAAATACAATTACATTTTAAAAATAAAGCTCCCCAATTATTACTAATAGAGCCAATATTACTAATGTCTAATAATAATTCATTCCTATGTACTACCGCCTGGCCGTATTTTAAATTGACCTCACGGGTTATTGTGGCAATCCACAAGAATAAATGCATTGCAAGTGAGACAGAGACAACAGCATACTCATAAAAGAAAAGTGTATGCTATCATGTGCCTTTTGATTAAAAAAATATTAATGTTAAATATTAGATGTAAATATAATAAGAAAAGGTATTATTGGGCTAAAAGGCCTTTATTAAGCAGACTACATTTTGGCTGAATTATATTAACAATAGACGGAGATTTCCAAAATTTTACAACTCTCCCATACGAAAAATATATTGAGGTGACTTCAGATGTCCTATAGACATTCATTGTATCTATATAATTCGATTAGATTATACATTTTTCTATCTGAAAATTAGAAATATTTCCAGTTACAACAGTATCTGCGATAACAGTGTATCTACTGCGATCACATCGATATTCGCTTGGCAGCGGAACCACGCCCACCAAACAGTCACTGCGATCTCAGTCGAGTGCTATGTGAAACCGCCTCCATGGGCGTAAGTAGAGTAGAGAGTAATAAAGTAGAGTAGAGAGAGTACGTCGCGGGTTTTCGCGAAGTTTCGATGTTGCAAAAGTTGCAAAATAGGGTGGTGATTAGTTTGAGCCTACAATAACTCATGAACCGCGCCTGGTAAAGATTGAAAATAAAAGATAAAAAAATAAACTTTCTGGTTTACTTTAGATATTGAAACGCCTCTGCGAAGGAAAATGACCTGGTGAACTGTGATATGATTTGTTTTGTTAGTTTGAATTTATATTTAAGCATTTGTTTACATCAAAATTGTTCTAAGGCCAAGGTTTAGGTACTTAGGTATAGGGCAGAATGTAAAGGCGAAGTCGGCCATAAAATCGAGAGAGATGGGCTATGATTTTCCTACCTGCTCTCCCTTATGTTTTGGAGTCAGGGGTTCGCCTTAAAGAACTGCAAGACCCACTTTTTATTGCTCTGTCCTTGTCTGATACGTTATGTTAATAAAGATAATATATTCAAATGGGAGTACGCCTATAAAACAGGGCAGTAATTAAATATTTGGTATATTTTGGTGATAGACTTCCTGTAATAACAATGCAGCGTGAAGTATTCAGTGCCCAAAGTAGAAAATTAATATTAAATGTGGTGAAATATTTCCAAGAAAAAAAAAAGAGAACACACGTGAAAATTTATCGGTACTTCAATGTGCATCGGAGGCGTTACAAGGACCATTTCATGAATTAGTACATATTAAAATGGTACACACTAAAAGTAAAGCAGCCCCGAAAACTAAAGATTTGACAGAATCGGATAAAGGAGAAATAAGAAGTTTGATTTATGACATGACAACTAACAGGCAACACTTATCTACGGAAAAAATATGCGAAGAAGTGGAAAAAAAGGGAATTTTGAGCTGCAGCAAATCAACGTTAAGTGTAATAATTTTAAGGAATATTGGATTTAAGTACAAAATAAACTATGGAAGACAATACTTAATTGAAAAGCCAGATATAGCATCAAAAATAGTTCAATTTCTACGACAATATACATCCAATTTATTTTCAAGCTGCCCTCTAGACGTAGTGTTTTTAAACGAGATCTGGATTTTTCAACACGGGGCGAATATGAGAACTTGGCACGACAAAAATCCAAAATGTGTGTACAACAAAAAAGCGAATGATGTTGATATTTAATTTGTAGCTAAAAATATAAATATATATCTATATTTTTTGCCTATAACCATTACAATAATTATTTAAATACCTAAGACCTACTTTGAATTTCAGGATCATTATCTTTTAATTGCCAGTCTAAATTACGGAATTAATCTTCAAAAATTACAAATGAAATTACAGAGGTACCTATAAGTAGGTACAAATTTTTAATCGGTCCGTTCACATCAGGTAGTAAAGGAATAATTTATTCTAGGCCGACCCTGCCTAGTAATACAAGACAAGTACTAGGTTTTCTATCTCTCTTGCTTTTATGAAAGGTGCTTAGCGAACTTTAAGACGTACGTCGAATATAAATTGGAGGAGGAGACATGAGTGTAATTGTGCGAGTGCAAGTAAAGCAATAGAGATAGCGCTCTCTCTTTGATGATTTATGGCCTTTACATTCTGCCCTTACTATACCTAGTTTTTTTATATTACAGCGGGTTGCTTTTTTACGCGAAATACGTGGCTTTATAGACGCCTTTTGTGACATTTTTTCTGTCTATAAATTGGGGTTTAATGGTTTAAAGTATATAAGTAGGTATATGAACGGAGATTATTAATCTATTCGTTTTTGGTAGTCTTACGCTGTTGCCGGTGTTGTCCTCTTTAACTACAGTCCTGCGAGTATCTCATTTTCAGAGCGTACAATGTGAAAAACAATGTCCAGCGTCTCAGTCTAATTCTTCGACTCCTCGTTTGTCAGCGCACTTCGCAATTACCGCGGCACTTCTTACGCTAGCAAGGCGTGCGCGCTTGAGGGTTCCATTAAAATTAATTAAATCGGAAAAAACGGGGCTGCCTTTTTCGGCCGACCAGATCTAATTCAATTAAAATTCGAAGGCATTAAGCGGCGTCTTTGCAAATTGCCACACGCTGTATGTGCCCGGCGGTCGGCCGTTAAGAAGCCGAGAACCTGTCGCGGTACTTGGGTTCTAATATGGCGAGGTTAGGTGTGCAGTACCTACTACTTACCTTCAATTGCACTACGAGAGGCGGAGTGTTAAGATTTAGAGATATTTCGTTCTTTGACGAAAGTTTCATCAAGGTTCACTTTTAAAGGGCCAAACTGTAACAGGTGTTAGGTAATACCTGTTATAGTCCTTCTTACGGCAGAATGCGTGCGACGTAAGGGGGAAGAACTCGCAAATATTATAGAATTAGTCACAGTTCAGGGGCGTAGCTCAATTTTGTGTAACTCACTGACTTAATTTTCATATAATTGTTATTTAATTTATTGTTAATATTATTCTTAACGGTGATGCTTTAGATTATGGAGGAAGGCAAACCCTTATAACATTGGCAATTATTTCTCGTGCTTGAGAATGCAACGTTCTTCCCTGTTTACTCATTTTGCACACGTTAACTCCCGAACATACGAAACGCCACTGAGCTCTCTGAGCCGGCGGAAAAAACTTGCCAGCGGCCTAAAAAATGAGGTCTGTATGATAAGTGGTCCCGTGATGCGAGCTTTATTTTGTCGGTATAACAGAGTTCAGAAATTCGGCTTCAATATGATAAAACTTGTATTCGCCAATAAATAACGAGTACTCGTGTAGGAAATCTCGCAACGCTGCTCGCATTCTTTAGAAACGTTTGCTTTCGTGCTTTGGACTATAATATCAAAGACCTCGAACAACCAGTGGCGTAGAAGTGGGTAATTAGTAAAATTGTAAAATTGTTTTTAGAAAAAAAGGAATCGCCTTGTATAGTAATAAAATGTAGTGATTCTTATGTAGACCTTAATTGTAAACAAAAATATCCTTTTGGAAATTTTTCGTATGTGTCATCGTTTCATGGCAAATTTTATTTTTTGAGAAAAAGAGAAGACTAGAAAACTAGAAGACTAGACTAGACTAGACATATAAAATATAAATATAATAAGTGTTAGTGTGTTAGCGTTAGACAGTGCCAATGCCAAATATAAAAAAAAACTGAAATTAGAAACAATAATTCCGCACCTGCATTCTTCAAAGTATTTCAAAGCTTCAAAACAGAAGTAACTTTTGAGTTTTTACATGTAGGTACAGTGTGGATATTTAAGTGTGCAACAAAATATGGGACTTTGTTTTATTAAATGCACAATCAAAATACAGACATTGCCGAAAGTTGGTGCATGTTCAGTAATCATATTACGTGCACTTATAATGGTTGCAAGTTAAACAGCATACAGGGTAGGTCAAAAAATATAAAAATTGCACAAGGGTAAAGTGCCCCAATTTCTAAAAATTCAGCGAAAGGTTATTAAGAAATGTTGTTTAGAATTAAAAGCTATGCCTAAATACCAAAACATAGCCTCCTAAGAAAAAAAATTTCGTCAATTAATTTCCAGTTTCTTAATAAACAATTAAAATAAAAATTTTGCACCTTAAATGAGACTTTTTTATTATACACATTATCATTACTAATGTTTTACCTTGTTCAGAAGAAATTTTGCGAAATTTTAAAGTTTTGTTTAATATCGTTGCAATAAACATGAAGTTTGTGATTCCCTAAAAAATTAAAAATCTAAGATAATTTTACAAATATGCTCGAATTTGAACAAAGTTATGCGAAATTGATATAATTTTGATTGATTTATGAAATTGTTTAGGGTGAATATTAAAACAATTTTTTTTTAGGAAATTAGTTTTTTAAAAAAATGTATTTGTTTTCTTAGGAGGCGATGTTTTGATATTTAAGCATCTTTTCTTAATAACATTTTGCTGAATTTTTTAAAAGAAGGGTACTTTAATCTTGTACAGTTTTTCGGTTTGATATACGTATAATAATATTATTTATGAAAATTGGTTTAAGTTTAAATTTATATTTTTTGACCTACCCTGCAGGCTGTTTGACTTGCAACCATTCTAAGTGCGCCTAATATGATTATCGAACATGCACCAACTTTCTGGAATATTTGTATTTTCGTTGTGCAATTAATAAAAAAAATCCCATATTTTGCACACTTAAATGACCACACTGTATAATTACTTATTAATGTTTTAAGCACTATTTTTTTTAATTGCCCACGTATGTCTTCTTTCTTCTTTTCAAAACAAAACCCCTCCTGTGCATTTACCAGAGATATAGAGGGGGGAGAATGCTTGTCAACTTGCACAAGCCTGCTAATTTTTCTACCGCCATTTTAACCCACGAAAGTGCGACAAATTCAAAATAATATGTTTTTTCAAATTTTTGTTGCATTTATTTACGTTTAGGTATAATTTTATATTGATGTGGAAGCAACTTTAGTAAAAAAAGGTTATTTTTACCTGGACCGTTTTCTGCGAATCTGCCTTGGTGCCTCATTAGGAGAAATCATTGAATCTGTTGAAGTTGAAGCTTGTGGTAGGCTCGGACCACTTTTTTGTTGGTCAGATTCATTTTCCCACGGTATAGAGAAGTTGATTGGAGGCATTTATTATTACCCACCAACAAAATATCATCAGATTTAAAATGTGTTGAACAAACGAATTTGTTCTTCGACCATAGTACATTGCTGGACAAATTTAAAGCTTTTAACAATTCCAAATAATGGTCCCGGTCTTTGAGAAACCTAGAATTTCTAGAATAAGCACCACCAATCGCGGGCGTAGCCAGGATTTAGTTGTGGGGGGGTTTTAGTTTGATAAGTAAATAAAACAACAAAAATATACTTACATGAAATTTAATATCTATATATTCATCCGAAAAACTACGACATATTTATAAAGTTCTTAACTTTAAATGAAATGGATAAATTAACTTCGTTCCTCTGCGCTAAATCTAAAACCATTAAAGAAGAAATCTTCGGCTTTTTCTTTTAAGTATATCCACTACTTCATCTGCATGAATTTCTGTTCCATAGTGAATGTTCATTAGAGCCAAACCATTAAGTCTGTTTTCACTTGTAGTGTTTCGTAAATAGTTTTTCAGTCTCCTTAGGCTCGAGAAAGACCTTTCTGGTGTAGCAGTGGATACAGGAATGGTAGCGAAGATTTGTAGTAATGTGTAAATATTAGGATAAAGGTTTTTATCGCACATATCTAGGCATTCCAAACTAGATTTCGGGGTAGGCAGTCTTCTTATCAGCATGCAAGGTAGCTGAAGCTTTGATAGCTAAATCCAAATTTGTTTCTTTATTAGAAACCCCTTGACCTTGACTGCACCACTTTTTCCAGTAGTCCATACCTTTAGGTTTATCACCCTTTCTTTTTTTCCCCTCCATTTTTCGACAGTAATAATGATTCACGTATCTATCCTTAACAAGGTCATCGAATAACAGTGCACTAAAATAATTACTCACTTACAGGGTACACTTAATTTTCTTCACTATTCGTTCACCACTTTTCACTTTTATTCGCTTCGAGTTCGCATGGAACAATACTGCCGTAAGCGCGGTCACGCGCCGCTTATATAGCAGCCCAGTAGCCGTCCAGAAACTTCCACGAACTTCCACAAAGTTCCGCTCATTTCGACCGAGGGGCGTGGCGAATAATCGAGAAACAACGCAAAGTACAAAATAGTTCGGCTGCAACTGCGTCTGCCTCTCGTCAAAAGATGGCGCTAGGCGCTACTATTACTACATATATTCAAACGTAATAATAATTTAACTCTTCGGGGGGGGGGGGGGGGGGGGTTGAACCCCCGAAACCCCCCCCCCCCCCGAAATAAGCAAAATATTACCTAATATTATACCGAAAAAATACGAGGAGTGAAGAGTTAAATTATTATTACGTTTGAATATATGTAGTAATAGTAGCGCCTAGCGCCATCTTTTGACAAGAGGCTACGCCCGTGCCACCAATACATTTTATCCTAAATAATGCAACATACCAATGGAGGGATATACCTTCAGGTTTAAATCTTTTGCAATTTGTGCATGTTCTTACAGAGCAAGACATGTTAATGAACACAACACGCCAGCAAAAATGCTAAACACACGAAAAAGACCTTAAAAAAGCAATTAAGAAGTAAGCACGTCAAAACGTAAACAAACTATATACAAGACAAGACTGGGTTAAAATGGCGGCGATCTAAGCGCCCTCTGTGTAGCCGAAAAATCGGATGCGCAGTAGGTCAAAGCGCATTCTCTTCCTCCGTATCTCTGGCATTTACCCACGAGCCACCACTGACATGATAATGTTTGATGATGCTCATGATAACAATAATAATAATCGTCGTCACTGTATGTATTCTATACGTTTCCGGCTTCTCAGATGTACCCACCCCACAGGAAAATTAGAGCCTCTCTCTGCACATCCGACGTTTAGGCGAGCTGTGCGTCAAAAACTAAATCACGCGCTACGCGAAGCGGCTGATAACCGTTCCTGCTGATTTCGTGCTACCAGAGATCGCTGTACGGTTGGTTTGCTCCCCCTTCTGCACACGTGTACTGTTTCCGATGGGGTGAATACTACACCACCCCACGCCGCTCGGTGGTTTTGGGATTTTTCTTGCCGCACGTGACTCTAGGTATATTATAATTACCAACTGAAATATGACGGCATATAATAGACAAAACTTAGACTAGCAAACCTTAGGTCCCGGGCACGGGCGTAGCCAAGGGGGGGGTCTCGGGGGTTCAAACCCCCCCCCCCCGAAATAAGCAAAATATTACCTAATATTATACCGAAAAAATACGAGGAGTGAAGAGTTAAATTATTATTACGTTTGAATATATGTAGTAATAGTAGCGCCTAGCGCCATCTTTTGACGAGAGGCAGACGCAGTTGCAGCCGAACTATTTTGTATTGTAGGGACACTTTGCGTTGTTTCTCGATTATTCGCCACGCTCCTCGGTCGAAATGAGCGGAACTTTGTGGAAGTTCGTGGAAGTTTCTGGACGGCAACTGGGCTGCTATATAAGCGGCGCCGCGGCGCGTGACCGCGCTTACGGCAGTATTGTTCCATGAGAACTCGAAGCGAATAAAAGTGAAAAGTGGTGAACGAATAGTGAAGAGAATTAAGTGTACCGTGTAAGTGAGTAATTTTAGTGCGCTGTTATTCGATGACCTTGTTAAGGATAGATACGTGAATCATTATTACTGTCGAAAAATGGAGGGGAAAAAAAGGAAGGGTGATAAACTTAAAGGTATGGACTACTGGAAAAAGTGGTGTAGTCAAGGTCAAGGGGTTTCTAATAAAGAAACAAATTTGGATTTAGCTATCAAAGATATAGCTACCTTGCATGCTGATAAGAAGACTGCCTACCCCGAAATCTAGTTTGGAATGCCTAGATATGTGCGATAAAAACCTTTATCCTAATATTTACACATATTTACGAAACACTACAAGTGAAAACAGACTTAATGGTTTGGCTCTAATGAACATTCACTATGGAACAGAAATTCATGCAGATGAAGTAGTGGATATATTTAAAAGAAAAAGCCGAAGATTTCTTCTTTAATGGTTTTAGATTTAGCGCAGAGGAACGAAATTAATTAATCCATTTCATTTAATGTTAAGAACTTTATAAATATGTCGTAGTTTTTCGGATGAATATATAGATATTAAATTTCATGTAAGTATATTTTTGTTGTTTTATTTACTTCTCAAACTAAACCCCCCCCCCCCAAAACTAAATCCTGGCTACGCCCGTGGTCCCGGGTTCGAGTCCCACACAAAGCCCCATTTTTTATATCAACGCTGCACTCTGCCTCTTATTAACCGACTTCAAAAAAGGAGGAGGTTATCAATTCTTTGAAAACGGAAACTTAAAACATTTTATCGGCATATTATAATAAATTTAATTGACAAAAAATAAACAATGCAGACAATATAGTGTTTGGTAGGTATCAATGACGTCAGAACCTATAGACAGGTTTGTTTTGATAAACCCTTGACGCCCAGAACTAATCACAATCTAAGCGCTCCATTAAATTATTCCGAAAATGTCGTGAGATTGTCAGAAATTGCCCCTTTTTGTCGAGCCGTAGCGAACTTATTTCGACTCTGGGCTCGGTGGCTGGCGTCGTTAGACCATCCCCCGAGTCTTCAGGTGAGGTTCCGATGCTTCCGGCGCCCCCAAACAAGAAAAAACATGCGATATCTAAGTGTGATTCTGGAGGAACTATAACCTGAAATCACCGGGTGTATAGTTGGTTGATGGTTGACTTTCTGTCTTTGTTTGTAGCATGTTTTTAGAGTAGTATGGATATATTTAATCTTGGCGTCAAAATAAAGGGCATTTTAACAATGGGGCACCACGTCTATAGGTTTTAACGTCATTGGTAGGTATGATGCGTTTCCATGGTTACTCCCAAATTATTTCAAAGGTGCTTTGTTGTAAATTAGTTGTTATTGTCAGATAAGGTGAATAAAACGTCAAAAATATTACAGAAATGTGTCTAAATATTGGAACACTTACGAATTAAAATACAAAATAGGTAGGTATATGTTAAATATCAGAGAGCATATAGAGTTTCTTAAAATTTAGTTTACTTTGCTGTGTATTTCTATTTTATATATTCGGTATTTTTATTGAGCGCACGGAAAGTTTTTCCATGCGCTGTTTCCGTGCGCTAGCCCGAAAAACCCCATCTTTCATTATTGCTAAAACAGATGAGAATAAGGTGTTTTTAAAAAAGTATAATAAAAAAAATATTACAGAAATGTATCTAAATATTGAAACACTTACGAATTAAAATACATTAAAATACAAAAAAAGGTATATGTTAATATAAGTATAATAAAAATATGTTTAAATTCCTTGCCTTGACTGTCACCAAATCCAAAGATAACTCAATATAGAAAGAGAAAAATATTTCTAAAATTTTAGTTGAAATGTGCATACGGACAAATTTGTGAAGTTGGCGTTTTTTTTTGTTATTTTTTTTTAATTTTTAGTTTAGCAAATTTTTTAAGTCGGTTTTAATTTTTTTGTTAAAATTTTAATTTATCACTGCGATTATCATTTTTAATTAGTAAACAATGGTTACTATGTAGATTATTAATACTCACGATCGACTCCATAATGTATTTAAAGTTTAATTCGATCTTCTTTTCTTTGGGGGCGTCCGGAAATATTTGACTAATGGCATCTAATGTGTCTGCGGTCGTTCATTGGTCACGGGCCAGTGACGTCATCAATCAGAGCTTCTAAGAACGCTGTACACATGAGCAGCACATGTCGACGACGAGTTGTTATCCGATATGGTTATACATTTTATTTGTGACGCTAGTTTCCCATGTCCAACAAATTACTATTTTTTTTTTGTAAATCGTATCACAGACATATATAGCTTCGCGAAGCTATATAGGTCTGTGATCGTATGAATGTATAAATTACGGTACTGTGTATGGTAGCCACGGCCCGGTATGTTCCGCGACCGACGTCTCAATCCAGCGCCGACCGAGATCGAAATTAATTACGCGTCCATTGTGGTAGGCGATGCAAACAAATGAAGATCTCCGACAATTAGCGGGTTTGTTCGGCCTACTGCGACGCGAAGCAGACGGGGAAAAAACGGACAATGCCGGGTAACGAAGTGAGGCTGCCCGGTTGGTGTGATGAAAGGTCATTTATCATTTATCATCGGCTTAAGGTTTCGGTTGCCCGTTTGAGAGGTGAAGAAATAATCTCGGCAATAATAAAATCGAGCCGGGTTAAAGAATTAACAAGAAAAAGTCAAGCCGTCCAAACAATGTAAAAAAATCCTAGAACTGCTGTCCTTTGTACATATTACCTTAACTATCGCATACAATTGGAAATTAGTCAAAAAAAAAAGAGTAAAATAAAGAAATATAAGTCTATTTGACATTTATTTTCCAAAATTTTTTAACAGATCCATTGAATTTTTAATTGGGTTTTTAAAAGGCAACTTTTTCAAGTTGCCTGTAAATTTAATAAATTCTTAACAGGAAATGAACTAAACTTTGAACGTGTAACTCAAAAAATAACTTCAACAAATTTGTTTTCTGAGCTTTCGGAGAATAAATCTTTCTCCTTTCTCAAAAATCACGTCAAAGTGAAATGACAGATTAATAAATTTCAGGTTAAAATGTCATGACAACAGAAACAATAGCCTAGTCACCTGCCTGATATTGTACCCTGTGTTCTATCTAATTATCTATACTAACTTCTCCTTGAATAAGTGGCAATAATATTTTACTGAATTGCACTGAACATTCGGCAACACAGTTGTCTGTATTACCTAGAATAAATGCTGATTCTTTAATTTTTCGTCTATTTCCTACTTCTTCTTTGAGAATTGGTTTGGACCTATTCCACAAAATCCTATGATTGTTATCAAAAGAGTGTTCACATATTTTCGACTGCGAAATTTGATTTTGCCCGATATAATTTTTATGTTCTTTTAAACGAACGTTAAATGGCCTACAAAGTCTCCCCAACATAGAACTTTCCACATTCGCAAGGAATTTTATAAATGCAATTTTTTGAATTTTCTACCTCATTAAAAATGGTTTCGTTTTAACTAGCATTGATCTTAATGTAGTTTTGGTTTTAAATACTGTTCTGGATATTAAAACGATTGCCTATGCGTTTTAGCTTATGATAGTCCAGGAATGTAAGGAATAATTACATTTACTGGTCGGTCCACCAGATTTATTTCTCTAATTCTATTAGCATTGTTATTTTGTTGGCAATCCTGAAAAACTGGCTCAACAAATTCAATAGGATAACTATTCTTCTCAAGAACATGTTTTATATGTTTAATTTCCTCCTCAAATTTTGTGTTATTAGAACAAATCGTTCTAGCCCTGTCATACAAACTTTTAACTACTCATTTTTTAACACTAATATGATGATTGGAGTTAAAAAATGGAGATATCTATTAGTATGTGTTGCTTTTATATATGTAGACACTATATAGTTTCCATAAGTTCTATCTGATTTCAGTATAGAAACATAACATCTAAGAAAGGTAATTGATTATTATTTTCAATTTCTAAGGTAAACTTGATAGAAGGTTCTTGTGAGTTTATAAAATTTAATAATGAATTTAAATCATCTACTCCATGTTCCCATATAACAAATATGTCAACTACTCGTAGATATTTCCACCAAACATTAGGTTGGTGAACATAATCTATGTCAACTCATTTTGTTCAAAATCTGCCATAAATAAATTGCTTATGAATGGTAAAGGAAACCCCATAGCCATTCCAAATTCCTGCTGGTAAAACTCATTTCCTAGTAGAAAATAAGTGGTTTTAACAAAGAGTGTTGTTAGTTCTAAGATTGCATTTTTGCAAATTTGTCCTTTCTACTAAAGTCTGATCATTTTCTAACTTTCTGCGTAAAATATTCAATAATTTGTCAACAGGGACATTAGTAAAAAGACTAACCACATCAAAGCTAGTTAATATATAATGATCCGGAAATTGATGTTCCCTAATTTTTTCTAAAAAATTATTATTATTTGTAATAAATGAATTTGAGTTTTTTATCCTTTGAAATATTGGGACTTTGGTTTAAAATCTTTTTCTAAGATTATTTTGGACCTGACTCTAAATTCTTGGTCTAATTCCTCAAGTAATGTTCTTCTACCGATGCTACTATGTCAAGCTTAGAAATCTTATTGTCAACAACAGAAGAATTTAACCCTTTTGCCAAAACTAACTTTTCTGAAATTGTAAGTTCGCTGTTAGATAAATTAATTACTGTTCTGTTGACAAAATCATTGTCTATTTGGTTCAAATCCTCACGGTGCTTTTCCTCAACTATAATCAGACTAATCTTCGGAATTTGTTAATCTGTCTAAGTTTTACTCTACCAAAATGCCTATTATAGCTTATGATGATACAATTTGATATGTAATTAAAATCATAAAAAGATACACTTTCCCTAATATTTTCCTGTATTTCATTTATATCTCCCCATAGTTTGTTTATGTTACTTCTTTGCTTCTGGATTCTTTCTCTTATCAGCATCATACTGCATCTGAACAATATTTTGCTACATTTCCTACTAGTAAAAGGTTCTTTTAGGCGTAATCTTTTTGGTATAATAAATTTCAATAGCCTAGCCACCTGAAATTTATTAATCTGTCATTTCACTTTGAAGTCACATGATCTTTGAGAAAGGAGAAAGATTTATTCTCCGAAAGCTCAGAAAACAAATTTGTTGAGGTTATTTTTTGAGTTGCACGTTCAAGGTTTAGTTCATTTACTATTAAGAATTTATTAATTTTCCAGGCAACTCGAAAAAGTTGTCTTTCAACCAGGTTGGTGGCGAAAAACCCAATTAAAAATTCAATATGCATTTGACGTTTATCTCGAAAATTGACAAATTATTTCCACCCTCGCCTTGTCCACTGCGAGCTGCTACACTCCTAAACAAACAGGATTAACTTCTCGGGCATTTGTTCGAATTAGAAGAACCCCCTGTTTATTTTTCGGATTTGTCCAAACCCTTATTATTCTTCCAGCCTCTCCACGGATTTTTGCACTTGCCTGTGTGCTTGGAAGTCAAAAAATACCGCCGCGCCCTTTGTTCCGGTCTAAAGGGTGTCCTATTCAGCCGGGGCCGATTTTTTACAAGCCTATAAAAATAAATGAGAGACTCTAACCTAAATTTTACGACGCGGCGTAAAGGTATACGAGTCGTCTTTTTTCCGGGGTTCTTAATTGGATAAAAAACACATGTGGGATCCATTACGGCTACTGTTTCTAAGTAAAGAAGGCGCGTACAAAGAAAGCGGGCAATCGCGTTAGAAAAGAGATGTTCAAAAAGCCATTACGGTAGTACGCATGCGTTAAATCTGGACACAATGAAAACGCGCGGATTAAAGTGAATTTTCTGTCTAAATGAACGACAATAGGGGACTCGGAGGCCACCTGAGCTATAATATATTCATTAGATCCCGACAGGGGCGTTCTACAACATTTTTTAGTTACGGAAATATTTTTTCATAACGTATTTTTGAACATGACATATACGTATCATTTTTAGGCTTGCCCAACATTTGTGAATTGCGACAAAGGACTCCTATAGGTAACTGCCCAATTTTATGCCTCGATTTGGGCATGTAATTTCCTACAAATATCCGCCAAACAACAAAAAAAAACATTATACCTACTCCTACGTCCATAATAGCCTGAAGATCGTGCAAAATGCTTAACGAATCCAATTTGCCTGGGGGGAACACAAAAACCAACCCCCTGGGACCCTCGAAGCGCCCCCACTAATGAATGGGTGTGTTGCAGGTCCACGTGGCGGTCACGTGGCACCGGCCGCGTTTTTCCTTTATTTTTCTGGACAAAGGGCTTTTTTACTTTCGTTTTCCCAGAGGCCGGCCGGAGCTTTTATTAAGGTCGGCGTGTGTATAGGTTGGTTTTCGTAATAGATATGGGGTGGTTTTTTTTTGGTCAGTCCGGTTGTATGTACTTAAATATAACATCTAAATTTTTTTCGCGAAAATAAACTCCTGGACAAAATTAACGCAACATCATACATGTGCCACTTATTTGATGCTATTTTTTTTCTGAATTTATGATCCGATTTGAATGATTTTTTTTGCATTGTAGGTTGGTTCCTTCACAATGTCATAGTTTTCGCTGTTTATGATTAAAAGTTCATTTTCGATTTATACCGGGTGTAACAAAAATGATATGTTTTTTTCCGAAAATTCGTATCACCCTGTGGAGTATACTAGCAGTTGACATTAGACGGTAGGTCCATCTTTCTTCAACATTTTCTTTTTTGGTTTACTTCATTATCTCTGTTATTAAAGGAGATACACTGTTTTATATCGTAACATGTTTTTATAGACTTTATTATTCAACGCAGTCATTGTTGAATGTTTTCAAGTAGGCTATGGAACTTTTCTGATATTTCAAGCGATGTGTCAACAGATGTTGTGTTTTAAAGTTACAAAGGTCAAATAAAATTCGCCATACCGATAAAAACTGTTCGGAAACTGCTTATTAAACGTTCGTTTCATATGCCCAGTTGCCCGACGAGTATCTTAAAATTGAAAAATGAATCGACCAAAAAATTTATCGGCAGAGGAAGCAGTAAGAGCTTTAACTTTGGTGGATGAAGGCTATTCGATGTGTCATGTTGCTAATGTGATAGGAAGACATCGTTCGACTAGGTATAAGTCGTATGGTTGAACGATTTAACGAGACAGGATCTTACTCTCGAAGGTCAGGCCAAGGGCAAAACCGATGTACCGATCCAAGGGATGAGCGTTTTATTAGGCAAACTGCTCTATAAGAAACAGGAATATCACTAGTACTAGGCTAAAAAGTGAGCTTAGAACTGCTCGCCATCATACAATATCGTCTCGAACAATCAGAAGACGTTTAAATAAGGCTGGTTTAAACGACAGAATAGTCGGGCAACTGGGCATATGAAACGAACGTTTAATAAGCTGTTTCCGAACAGTTTTTATCGGTATGGCGAATTTTATTTGACCTTTGTAACTTTAAAACACAACATCTGTCGACACATCGCTTGAAATGTCAGAAAAGTTCCATAGCCTACTTGAAAACATTCAACAATGACTGTGTTGAATAATAAAGTCTATAAAAACATGTTACGATATAAAACAGTGTATCTCCTTTAATAACAGAGATAATGAAGTAAACCAAAAAAGAAAATGTTGAAGAAAGATGGACCTACCGTCTAATGTCAACTGCTATATGTTTCGGTTGCTAGTATACTCCACAGGGTGATACGAATTTTCGAAAAAAAAAACAAACATTTTTGTTACACCCGGTATAAATCGAAAATGAACTTTTTATCATAAACAGTGAAAACTATGACATTGTCAAGGAACCAACCTACAATGCAAAAAAAAAACATTCAAATCGGATCATAAATTCAGAAAAAAAATAGCATCAAATAAGTGGCACATTTATGATGTTGCGTTAATTTTGTCCAGGAGTTTATATTATTTCGTATTCTTCGTACGGCACTGTATAGACTTCGGGTTCGGGTACAGGGTACAGGTGAAAATTTAAAAAACGCTCTGGTAGAGAATGAGTTCGACGGGGGGCCTGGATGATTTAGTTCAGATACGTGGGTACTTAAAATCAGATTTACATTTGTTTTAAGGTCTCGACCAAAATTGAAAGCCGATTTATGGTGATGAGATGAGTTTTAATAACTGCACTTTTATAAAAGAAAAATAAACTTTTAACTTATAACACATGTCACGAATCTACACGTTCGATATTTTAAGGACAAATAATTGAAATGAGATCATTTCTTTCTCACTGTTTTTCGTAACGTAAACGTACTAGTGCCTGACACATTGCGTAACCCTGACACATGTTTTATTTAATTGAAAAATAAGCTAATGGGCAAATATAAATACATTCTATTGAAATATTTATGTTTATAGAAGTCACAGCTATGAGTTATGTATGTTCCTAAGTTAGATATCTTGGTTTCTCTATTTTTACTAACTTGTCAATTTATAGAGGTTATATTCATTATGGTTTCTTAGTGAAATTGTTTAGTTCAGCGTTGTAAAAAAATAGTGTGTAATTGCGTGTTTTTAGTGTAGATTTTTCTTAATTTTTGTGGCTTATTACTTCTAAACAAACAAGTTAAGATAATAATTTAGAACTATTTCAAGTTTTTGAAGATTTTGGTTGGGGTTTCAGCTATTGGCTTATGTTATGTTTATGCTAAGCCAATGCCTGACATAGGTGTCAGTCACTGGGAAAATCACAAGTCGTGCAAACATGATGATCTCTGAAGTCTCAAATAATAAACCTTATAATGGTGTACAAATTTCACGTCAACACATATCACATAAGATATGTGCACGTCAATGGGTTAAATATTTCCCAATGCCTGACACCTCTGTCAGTCATTGGCTATACAATGTGTCAGCTATTATTGGTCACATTTGGCACTGACAGGTAGACCTCGCGAGTACTGTCTTCAAGATCATCACAACATGTATAGATTTGTCACGTCACGATTCTGAGAATTCAATTAGGTATTTAAAATAAGTTCAAAGATGTATAGTTAAGAAACACTCTATAGAGAATTTATGCCGTCAGTCATTTTAGGGGAAGAGAAGAAACAACAGAATTTTTAGAAAAAAAAGAGAAAGATAGGGAGAAGAAAAGAGGGAGGGGAAGAGAAGAACAATAAATAGAAAACAGATAAAACATATTAAATGAGCAAAAAAACAGTTGAAGCTAATTAAAATGGGAATACGTTTACGAGAATCAATAATCCACGGGCGTAGCCAGGATTTAGTTTTGGGGGGGGTTTAGTTTGAGAAGTAAATAAGACAACAAAAATATACTTACATGAAATTTAATATCTATATATTCATCCGAAAAACTACGACATATTTATACAGTTCTTAACTTTAAATGAAATGGATAAATTAATTTCGTTCCTCTGCGCTAAATCTAAAACCATTAAAGAAGAAATCTTCGGCTTTTTCTTTTAAATATATCCACTACTTCATCTGCATGAATTTCTGTTCCATAGTGAATGTTCATTAGAGCCAAACCATTAAGTCTGTTTTCACTTGTAGTGTTTCGTAAATAGTTTTTCAGTCTCCTTAGGCTCGAGAAAGACCTTTCTGGGGTAGCAGTGGATACAGGAATGGTAGCCAAGATTTGTAGTAATGTGTAAATATTAGGATAAAGGTTTTTATCGCACATATCTAGGCATTCCAAACTAGATTTCGGGGTAGGCAGTCTTCTTATCAGCATGCAAGGTAGCTGAAGCTTTGATAGCTAAATCCAAATTTGTTTCTTTATTAGAAACCCCTTGACCTTGACTACACCACTTTTTCCAGTAGTCCATACCTTTAAGTTTATCACCCTTCCTTTTTTCCCCTCCATTTTTCGACAGTAATAATGATTCACGTATCTATCCTTAACAAGGTCATCGAATAACAGCGAACTAAAATTACTCACTTACACGTTACACTTAATTCTCTTCACTATTCGTTCACCACTTTTCACTTTTATTCGCTTCGAGTTCGCATGGAACAATACTGCCGTAAGCGCGGTCACGCGCCGCGGCGCCGCTTATATAGCAGCCCAGTAGCCGTCCAGAAACTTCCACGAACTTCCACAAAGTTCCGCTCATTTCGACCGAGGGGCGTGGCGAATAATCGAGAAACAACGCAAAGTGTCCCTACAATACAAAATAGTTCGGCTGCAACTGAGTCTGCCTCTCGTCAAAAGATGGCGCTAGGCGCTACTATTACTACATATATTCAAACGTAATAATAATTTAACTCTTCACTCCTCGTATTTTTTCGGTATAATATTAGGTAATATTTTGCTTATTTCGGGGGGGGGGGGGGTTGAACCCCCGAAACCCCCCCCCCCTTGGCTACGCCCGTGCAATAATCTCATAGAAAAATAAAAGAAATAGGTAAATAAAAGCGAACATTATTTTTGATAAGAACTGTGACATATGAACAAATAACAATTTCCAAAATTGGAAACCCAAAGTTTTCTACTCGAGAATAAGTTACTACATGTTCCAGAATTGAGAATGTACGAATAAATAAACATTTGTACCTATAATAATCACTTGTGTTTTCCTTTTTAAAACTTGCTGTGACCATTTATATATATATAGGGTGTGATGTTTTGGGCTTAGTCAGCTACTGAATAAAAAAAATAAAAATTTTAAAATATTAATTATAAAAAAATGTATTGCAGATATGATTTGGGCTATTGGTAATTATTTCCAGTGATGTATCTCCTACTTCCTCCATATTAAGAATCATCAATAAACGCGCCAAATTGATTTTTATAGAATACAATTTGATAAATCAATCCTTAAGGTGCCAGGCACTGGTAAGTTTATACGTTCTTTCAATACCAAATTCCCCGGTTTCCTCAAATCGCCTGCCATCCCATCTCGTAACCTATAACAACGGTTCCCCCCCCCACTCTCGCTTCTCCCCCACCCTTCGAAACAAAAGAAAATCGGAAAGAAAATGGCGCCCGCCGACGGGGTCACGTTTTCCCCGGTCCTGCATTACCATATGCTCCCTGATTTCCCGATAATTGTGTCCCTGGGGATCGCTTCCGCTTTGGGGGAACGGGGGGCAGGACCGCACTGGGGGACAACGGAAATTTTCAAAGTTGGATGTGACTCTCGAATTTCCTACAGCTTCCAAGATACCGTAAAACGGGGTTACTTTGCACCTGTCAGGATAACTTTGCACCAATGTTGTAATGTTATCTATTTATAGACACTTATTTCCTCCAATTTGGATTTTTTTCACCTTGTAACATGTTCTACTAATAGATGAAACCGCAATAAGTAATAGCAACAGGTTAGACCCCCCCCTCCCGCCATTAGTTGTTGATCAGCTGTTACCTACCGGTATCTTAACCTCAAAATTTCGTTGTTTTATAGTTCCCCAAAATGGTATTGCCAAAGAATTTCTTGCTGATAAGAAACGGTAAGAATTCATTTAATTGCATGTACCCACTATTGTTTATACACATATAATAAAAAAACAAAGTTATTAGAATTTGGAATCGAAGAAAAATAATTTTTTTATTACAATAACGGTTTTCTAGAAAATTGGGAATACTTTGCACCACTTTCAGTGGTGTCTACTCACGACTTCCAGTGGTGTCTACTCTTTAAGCCCTTTCATTTAATACTAATATTAAGGAGGTTGAAAAGAAAATGTAACCCGCCATCTTGGAGCGGCGGCCATATTGAATTTAGTGTGATGTCACTAACTTCATCGTTTTCTACTCTACAAGCCCTCTCATTTTATACCCACATTAAGGGGTTTGTTACCACAATAAAAAATAGCATCTTTAAATGCCTATTATTGGCCAAATGAAGTAATTAAATATGCAGAAAAAATCCTAGGTATCTATTGTGGTGCAAATTAAATATTTACGTCGGGTTTCTTTGCATTAGTGTCAGTGTACAGGCTGAAAATAATTCAAATTTCAAATGGTGCAAAGTATCTCTACTTTGCACGATAATTACAATGAGTGCCAACTTTTACTGACGCGGTAAACCTACTTCTAAACGTAGGTACACTTGTTTTTTAACCTATACAATTGTCTTCCACAAAAAAAATACCGATACTTGATTTAAAATATTTTAACTTTTGCATTTCAAAAATTAGGAAAAAAAGTGGTGCAAAGTAACCCCGTTTTACGGTACCTTGTCTATACGGGGTGTACCAGAATTTAAAACTATAACATGTCATTGATGTGCAAATTTTTGGAGGATGCGTTCTACAGGTGGTTTTAAGCCTTATAAGATGGATAGGGTACAAAAATAATTCTACCGTAAAGTGTCTTCCAACTAGCTGGAAATGTGTCCCAAAATTCAGTCTTCGAGAAAAAAACAAAAGGCAAATCAAGACCCCCTTAAAACCATATCCTCCACTTAAAACCATATCCTCCACTTTGCACATAATTACTGAACACCTTGTATAATATAGCCTAACCACGACGAGTTCGTATTTGGCCACCGTCAATGTAAGAATCAAAATGGCGACGTATTCTCTCTCTCTATCTGTTATCCACGATAAAAAATAATTATAACTTCGGAATTATGTAAGTAGTATCTGAAAATTTTTTAGTACGGTTCTGTTTCTAGCAAAGCCAGGGCCCCCTAGTCCGTAGAAGCAGGGCTTGCCGCCAATTAAAAAGACGCGGCTCCAGATTTTCCTGACGAACACGTGACCTAGCGGCGGTCGCATAGAATCCGAACAGCAGGATTCTTGTATCAATTGTTTGGTTTAGAAGTAAAGCTGTAGAATGTGATGTGTGTCGTCATTAGTTTAATAAGAATGGTATATATATATACGTGTTACGTGGCACACAAGGTGGTATGTGGTGTCATGTTCACACGGTCTCCTTGATGGCATGTCTCTGAAATGGTTGTTTTATTTTTACAAGTTTTTATTTAAGTTCCAATATGTTTGTTTAAGTCAAATCTTGCAAGCTGAATTAGAACCACTTCTTGACGTCCAATTGAGCAGAAATTCTGTATACGCCTTTAGCTCTTGTGAAAATACAATACGCAATAGGTACTCGATATTGTAATACTTTCAAAATGGCCGCCGCTCCAAGATGGCGGATGATGTATTTTTTGCCAACCCCCTTAATATGGTTATCAAACGAAAGGGCTTGAAGAGTAGAAAACGATAAAGTTAGTGACATCACACTAAATTCAATATAGCCACATCTCCAAGATAGCGGAATAATTTTCTAGAACTAAAAAATAATAAATAAATTATTAGTAAAAAATATTTTGAAAACAATATTTTATTTTTTAAATGTTCTTAAGGGAACAAAATAAACTTTGAAATAAATCAAACGAAAGCAAACCCATAATTTTGTTATTGTATCATATTACAATAATTATTATTGTATAATATAACAAAATTATCGGTTTGCTTTGGTTTGATTTATTTTAAAGTTTATTTTCTTCTTTTCAGAGCATTTAAATAAAAGCTTCTTTTAAAAAAGTATTTGCTACTTAATTCTGATAGTGACACTATTACAGTCGAAATGAAAATTTAATTTTTTCGAAGTCTGCACTGAAATGTTTCAAAATCGTCATTAAACAACGATAATATTCTATATGTAGACTGCAGATTGGCTGAGGGTGTTCGCGGATCCGCATAGAGAATGGTTCAATCCACCAAGCCAAAAATAAAAAACAAAAACATGAAAAGTGCAACAGCAGCGTTCGCGGTCGGTTCATCGATGGGTGACCGCGCTATAATTTCTTAAAGAGCCCTGCACTTTCAAATAACAGCTAACAACTATTATTTAGAGATTTTTAATGGCATCCAAGCGAAAAAGTTTAAAAAAATCATTTAACGTATTGGTGTAGGTATAAAATCTTCAACCTGCCCGAGATCAAACGGTTTTTGAAAAATCACCACCATTTTGCTACACGGCCTGCCGTCTGCTCCGTAATTGGCCGATCTTCAGATGTTTCCCGCGCCAACTGCGCGATAAGTCGTTTTTTAACGACTGCGCATCTGGGGTAGATCCAGACTGCCGATTTTTCATTTGTTTCCTCCATAGCCTGCTCGTCAAAAGGTGCAAAACGTCAGGAAATGTGATGCTAACGACTATTAAGGTTGCCGTTTGTTGTTTCTTTATGTTGTTCCGAATTTAAAGCTGTTTCAACGCGTTCTTTTTGTATTTTTTTGTTTGAAAACGCGGATTTAGGTAACATTAAGTTGCACATGCCACTGGTGGCCCGCAAACGTATATTAATACGGTTCGTTTGTGGTAATGAGGTGGGTAGAAGCTGGGATATTAGCATTAATAGGGGAAGTGAGCAGGAACATGGTTTTACTTTTAATGAATAAAAATTGGGTTGCCTATCAAAGTATTTCGCTGATGGGGACAATTTGTTTTCCATTTAATCGGCAGATATGCCTGAGTGGTGCTGGGAGGTATAAGAAAATAGGCTGGCCTCAAAAGAGGTGGGTAGACATAAATTAAATGTTTTGGAGAGTATAGATAGAATGAAACTATTTTCTTGAAATCGGCATGAAGTGTCTCAATAGCTCAGAAATCGGCACTGAAGTAGACAATGCGAAATTGTTACCTATAGGAGCGCAGTCTTTCAGTATAAATATTTTAGTAGGTTTGAATATCAATCTATTTTGATGGAGGCTGCTCAACAGGCAGCAGGTTGGAGTTTGTGTTGGGAAGCGCCGTGCCTCGTCATACTTGACCTAGGTAGAGCGATCGTCAAAGTCAAGCAACGCCGCGCCCAGTCGGTTCATGGACGGGTGATCCCTCATGATTATTTTTGCCTAATAAAATATTTTTTTCCGATTAAAATATACCTTGGCACTGAAGTTCCTTTTATGACCCATATGGTGTAGGTATTTACCTTGGCCAGAGGCCTCGCCAACTAAATTCCACATGAGTCATAAAAAGTTGAACTTCAGTGCCTTGGTACATAAAAAATAAAAACAACTATGTTTTTAGACTTATGTGGTAGGTATACTGGGTGTCCCAGAATATGTGGGCAATCTCCCGGATTTATACAGGGGACGTTAAAATAACATGACAAGTTTTTGAGGTTATATTTTTGGTCTTGCAGGTCCATCATTTTAGTGCACATTTTCATTTTTCAACAAAAGTGTACCTACTCTTGTTTCATAACGATAAAATCAACCGTTTGCGTGGAAATTGGTAAAACGTTCCTCAAAACACCTGTTAACTTCAACATTCGAAACATAAAATCTTTACCTACCGCTTTCAAACGTTACAGACTGACTGTACCTACCATTTGAACTGAGAAAAAAAATCCCTATGAACAATGTACCAAAAATTATTCGCCTTCAAAATGGAAAGGATTGAATTTGACAAAATTTTGACATTCCATTTGGTATTTTTTTCTTCATTTTGAATGTACAGTTGATCTGTAACATTTTAAAGCGGTAGGAGAAAGTTTTATTTTTCAAATCTTGAAGACAACAGGTGTTTTGGGGCACGTTTTGGCAATTTAAACGCAAACGGTTGATTTGAACGTTATGAAACAGGAGTACCTTTTTGTTGCAGAATGAAAAGATGCACTAAAATGATGGACCTGCAAGACCAAACAGATAACCTCAAAAAAGTTACGAGCTATAACACGATCCAAAAACAGTGCAAGCGGCGCCCTCTGTGAGATACGTAAAAATTGACGCCTTCAGCTTATCCTCCATCGCCAAAAACACAGCAGTGCCAAATTGCCATAATTTAATTTCAAAAAAAGAACTTCAACACCCTGCGGGGCCCTCTGGGAAATTTTTTTATAGGAACTTGTCGTGTTATTTTAACGTCCCCTGTATAAATCCGGGAGATTGCCCACATATTCTGGGACACCCTGTATATTTCTTTTCACGATTCATTCTCTTTACCGCCGCCTGCTCTTCCATACGCCGCGCCGCCCAAATTACAGAGAACGCCCCCGAAAAAAAATCGCGTCATCCTCGAAAACAAACGCCGATCGTCACCCGGTAGCCGGCCGCGTCGATCATAGGCAAAACAATGAAAAACCCAACGGCCGCGGCCCGCTTGATAATAATTCCGAGGGGTTGGCCAGGTAGACTCTCAATTGTTCCGTTCTTCTTCTTCCGTCCGAGAGCTGTCATTATATCGTTAGCGACGGCGTCTATACGATCGGAGTTGGCGGCGAGCTTTTGACAGTTGACAGGTGCGCCGGCGGTTGTGGGAGATGTGAAGGTTGAGGTACCCACTCATGAGATCATATATACAGGATGATTTTTTTAGGTCTACCACCGCGATTTTCTCGCTTATTTTGCGCCCTACAAAAAAAGCGTAAGAAACAAAAATGTTGCGATTTTGGACAGCTAAGTGGTGCTGCAAATGAAATCGGCCAACTTGTCGCGCAATATTAAAAAAACCTCAATTTGAGCAAAACTATTGATAGCCGCGGAATGTTTATTTTAAGAGACAGATGAAAACTTTTATATTTAAAATTGATGGCACTGAGAAGCTTTATTCATCCAGGTAGCAAATTACACAGGGTCTTCGGCTCTCTTGAGACCATGAAAATTTTTGTCGATTCTAAGTTTTCTTAGTACAGTGCGAAAAGTTGGGCATGGAGGCCGATTCCTTTTTGAAAGTCGCCTCGCTAACCAAAATTGCCATATTTTGTTTTCTTACGTATTTTCTGTGCGGCCTAAAATAAGCGAGAAAATCGCTTAATAAGAAATAAACAAATGGTAGGTATATTAATTTCATTACGAGTCTGGAAATAAAGATTTTTCCGTGCTGCGCCTCACACGGGAAGTCATGCAAGCACGGAAAAATCTATTTCTGGACGTGTAATGAACGATATTTTTTTATTATTCTTCTTTGAAAACGGAAACTTAAAACATTTTATCGGCATATTATAATAAATTTAATTGACAAAAAATAAACAATGCAGACAGTACACAGAAAGAAATTCTTGGCGTGATATTAATCACCACTAGTGATTAACTTCAGAGTCATTGTCACAATGCCTTTTTCATCGACACAATGAACAAAAATGATTGTAACAATGAATGTTGATAATCAGATAATTAACATGTTCATTAACATAATGATCCAACGGACATTATTATAATGTACTAAAGTCGTTAACTCAATGTAAAAAGTGATGTCTACAGTGAATAATACGTTGTGTGAATGCAAATTGGGCATTGAAACAAGGCACAAATACATTGACTTAATGATTTCAAGGTGTTTAATATTATGTACCGTTCATCACTGTGTGCTGTTGCTATGATGTATAACGTAATTGTCTAATGTTTAGTGGTGATTATGTCAACGTACAGTTTTATAGTTTAATACAACTGTATTATCATAGTAATGTTCAAAAACATCAGCCAGTGTACCCAAGCATAAATATAAGGAACAAAATCATTAGTTAATATATTAATGCGTGCTGTCAATGTCCTTTTGCCTTGCGACAATGTCCTAAGTTATCAATACTGGTCTTTTTTATTTATTGTGGACCTGCCATGTCCCAACGCCATCACGCTGTACTCTAGTATGAAACTTTCTGCTCGTGTGTTAACTTGTCAAGTTATCCTGTGTCTGTGCGTATAATACTAATACGATCTGTGAGTGTGACGATTCTGAGTTTTGCTAAGGTAAGTCATCTGGTATTAAATATGCAAATTTCCGATATTACGGTTAAAGCAAACTCTGGAAAATACTCTAGACTTTGGTTAAAGTAACAGAAAATACTGTGATTTACAGTGGTCCCCACCGCTCTCCGCGAATATTTTCGGTTTAAACGCATCTTTAAAAAAGGTTAACCTTCAAGTTATGATAAGTCAGGATCAAACGCCCTCGAACAATTTTGTTGATCCAAAGAAATTTAAGGAATTTTTGATTGTGTGTGGGCACAACCAGCGAAATTAAACTCTGAAAACTATGAAAACTTTCACACACATTCAAAATATTATACCTACAGACCTATGCTGTTTTCATTAATTTATTAGATTAGTAATACCTAAGTGCTAAGTGCCATTAGATAATAACATCTTCAAAATGTATTAGTTGTTATCAATATCTAATCATAATTGTTTTAGTATGTATGTACCACTCAGAAGTTACAGACGAAACACTATAAGGTCATTGAAATCTGATAACTTGTCACAAGAAAAAATTGACCATTGCTGGACAGCAGGTATAGTCTAAACGAAATTAGTGCGATAGACTCAACTCAGCTGTTATAGAAAAATTACCATTTTACAAACAACCGTCAAGATTTAGGCTGAAAGTTTATACTTCAAATTTTGATATATACCTACATAATGTTGGGGATTTGGAAGACTCAAGGGTATCAAATCGTCCTAATTAGGAAAAGTAAGAGACTTTTTCCTAACTCGTTACATAAAGAGCATTTTTGAGGCTATTTTTAATTTAATTTGTTGTATTTTCAGAAATATGGACTTTACTATGGGCACAGGACCGGAGAATGGGGTCGAACTTCTAATAAGCTCGGAAAAGGAAGTACTACAATAAAAGTTATACCTATAGGCACATACGAGTATATGAATGATGAATGGTAAGGCGAGACTATCATCAGAACTCTACTAGAGAGATTGCAACAGGAAAAAAAATTAGGCAAAGTAGAACGTCCATTAAGGTACAGTGTGATGATGTAAGTACCTATAGTCACGAGTAATGACAAAATGAAACCTCATAAAAATGTTGCTTATCTAAAAATATAAACTAACATGCCATTTCATAAATAATTACTTTAACTCCTAGCAATTTTCCAATAGCGTTATGTTTCAAACCTTTTTAGACAAATTTTTTATATAGAATACAGTCTACAAATTCCTACTCCAAAACACATGTTTATGGGAATATTTAAAAAATGTTTAATAAATGGTTCTATAAGAATTTCACTGTTGTGTTCTTAGTTCTTTTGACCTTGATTTTACCTATCCATTGTAAATTTTATATAAGAAATTGGTTTCTAAATAAAATTACAGGTGAGAGTATTTAAAATATCCTTTTTTAATTTCTGTTCAAAAAACGTTGGCACTCAACGGTAAAAACTACTGAAAAAATCCAACGTCCAAAATCAAAAAGTAAAAATTGGGCACTTAGATCAGAATTACATCGAATATTGAACCAAAGGTCCGAAGTGATAGAAGTATGTATATAGGGTGTGTCATTACTCGTTTTTTTATTGATTATATTGCTAAATGTTAACAGATTTAACGATTTATAAAAAATAATATGGTTTAGAAAAAATACGAACCACTGTATACGTTATCATGAATATACAGGAAGTATGATAAAAATGTCAGTTGTCATTTTCGATTTCCCATTCAGCCTGAAGTGGCGGCCTTGAGCCACCCGGTATATATATGTATATTCCAGCGATTCCAGCAATATAATGTACACAACATGACTATAAATATTTAAAAATAACCAACATATTGGTTTTTACATGTTCATTACAGTACATCCAGAAGGTAATATTCAAGTATAGATCAAGATGCTGTCTAAGTGGCCGCTACTTCCGGCTAAACCAGAAGTCGGAAATGAAAACTGACCTACCGTACCTACTCAGTATATGCTCGGTATATACTCATTAGCAAAAGCTGTTAGCAGAATTTGACTTAATTTTTTCGTACAATCTGTTTTTGATACCTTTTATAGCAACGTATGAACAGCCATTTGGTTCCATTTTTTCTGAATCGAATAATTTATCTAATAAACAAAATCCGTTCATTTTTAGCAGAATAATCAATAAAAAAAGAGTTCTGACACACCCTGTATAATAAATAATCATCATGACGAATCCTAATATTAATGTCATCGAACATTAAGCCAATGCCCTGAGCTGATAGACCAATGTACAGGAAATCACTACGAGCATGACCGTTTCGACATAATAATAATGACTTGTAACATTGAGCCAATGTCCTGAAGTGATAAAGCCAATGTAAAAAAACATTACGAGGAAGACCGTATTGAGATAGTAATAATGCCTTCGAACATTAAACCATCACCCTGAAATGATAACCACAATCACCTTAAGTTCAAGCAATGACCAATAAAACATCATATTGATCAAACCGGGCATCGGTTGAAATTTAATGTACAAATTCATTACCACAATGTCTTTTTTAATTATATTTACTTAGGTTTTTCGTTCTGTGTATAGTGTTTGGTATTATGATGCGTTTCCATGGTTACTCTCAAATTATTTCAAAGGTGCTTTGTTGTAAATTACTTATTGTCAGATAAGGTGAATAAAACGTCAAAAATATTACAGAAATGTATCTAAATATTGAAACACTTACGAATTAAAATACAAAATAGGTATATGTTAAATATCAGAGAGCATATAGAGTTTCATAAATTTAGTTTGCTGTACCTATATTTCTATTTTAAAGCCATATATTCGGTATTTTTATTCAGCGTACGGAAAGTTTTTCCATGCCCTGTTTCCGTGCGCTAGCCCGAAAAACCCAGTCTTTCATTATTGCTAACACAGATGAAAATAAGGTGTTTTCAAAGAAGTATAATAAAAAAAAATTTATAGCCTCAAGAGAGCCGAAGACCCTCTGTAATTTTCTGAAACTATCTGACTACGTGGATGGATAAAGCTTCTCAGTGCCATCAATTTTAAATATACAAGTTAACCTCTGTCTATTAAAATAAACATTCCACGGCTATTAATAGTTTTGCTCAATTTGAGGCTTTTTTTAAAATTGCGCGACAAGTTGGCCATGGATGCCGATTTCTTTTGCAGCACCACTTAGCTGTCCAAAATTGCAACATTTTTGTTTCTTACGCTTTTTTTGTAGGGCGCAAAATAAGCGAGAAAATGGCGGTGATATAGACCTTAAAAAATCATCCTGTATAGTTAGAGTGCTAAACAAGTCCCTTTTTATGGCAAATTGCGGATTTGCGCACGGGCCTATGAAACATGCGCATCAGACCTTCAGACCGCGCAATTCACAACAGTGGTTGTTTTTCAGAATTACTATCTCCCTACAAACGTGGACTGTTCAAGACTTCGATAACTACAACTAGGTTCGTTTATACTTGTAAAACTAGTTTCGTCCAAACTACTAGAATTTGCTTCACTGATGCTAGAACTTGACTTGTTTTCATCTACCTTTATAACTTTAAAACTAAAACAAATAAGCTACTAATAGTTCACCACAATCATGTTAATATACTTACTTATATGATGGTTTAGGTGGTTTTTAATAGAAGAGTTGGTACCGCTGCGTTTTGACTCGTTTCGTTGTTAAACTCTCTGGTGTAAAATGAGCAGAACATATTCGAGATGATCACTTAATTAGATAAAACACTCAAACAACTAAAACGCGAAGAAACTATTAATAATTAGCTGAAAATCGAAAAAATTATGCCACAAATAAGCGTCTATGATGCATACGGTAGGTTATACTTAGTTTGTCGCTGCCAAATGGATGTCAAAAAGTGTCAAGGAATTATGCGGTTATGTATATCGTTGAAATTTTTGTTTTTTAGTTTTCAGTGTTGCTACACACAATCTATCTAAAGAAACTACGATGAGGAATTAAACAAAAATATTTGTTCTTCATCAGGGTGTACGAAACCTATTAGCAAAGTCTAGAGAGTATTCTCTACACTTTGCTATTAGTATGTCCAATTTGTCAAACAAAAACAAAAAAAATATGAGGGAAAGAGAAATAAGATTTCGTATGCATTAAAATGTTAATTTCTTTCATAATATTTGTTTAGTTGGTTATTTATGATCGTTGTTTAAAAGCCAATCTTTCGGGGCGCCAAGTCCATGTGATTTACGCGCTGAGCCCATATTGTTTTCCAGTGGCGTAGATTCGGAAACATATGCAAAATATATGCCTCCACTTTCGACAAAAGTTTCTGGTGCTGTTGTATTTATTTATTTATTACATTACTTAACCTCATGTGCGTATAAAGATTTATATTAAATGTCATACCTAAAATATACAGAGTGTAACTGAACTGAGGGTCAAAAATGAAACCACGTATTCTTGGAGTCAAAATAAGGGCACTTCTTCATATATATTTTTTTCTCCTATGGGCCATAGTTTTTTTTATACAGAGCGTAGAAATTTAGAGAAAAAGACACATATTTTTTAGTATCTCTAGAAGTATACGAGATATTTTCTTCAAACTTGGCGTGTCACATGAACCGATAAGCTGTCCAATTTAAGGTTAATATGAAGCTTCTGAGGCCCCCAGTTGCGGAGATACAGGGTGTTATTAAAATTTCTTAGTTCAGAAAAATACGAATACCCTGTATAATCGCATTTTTTTAAATTTGTTTTAAATGGTAAATCCAATGGTCAACAAAAAGCATCTCTAGTATTTTTTCATATTCTCAGCCGTTTCTTAATTATTTTCAAAGAACGGCAATGCTGCAATAAACAAGTCATTTTAAGAATAAATCTAAAAATCGGTGTATGTCATTATTTGAATCATTTGGCTGCCAACTTTGCACTTTAGTATCAATATTTTGAAAAATGATATTTTCATTCGAAGAATTGACTGATAAGTATACACTTTTGCTATGGACTTGCCAATGGCAATAATAAACATGCCGAAACGCATAGTTGCGTGTATTGAAAGAGACGGCGGTCATTTCGAATATTTAATAATTTAATTTTCTAATAGCATTACATTTCTTTTATTATCGTTTTTGCTTTGGTATTTTGTTAAATAAAGTTTAATTGACATTCACAGATTGCTAGATTCATTCATGACTATTGTTCATTGCAGCGTTGCCGTTTTATTAGGCAAAAAATAATCATGAGGGATCACCCGTCCATGAACCGACTGGGCGCGGCGTTGCTTGACTTTGACGATCGCTCTACCTAGGTCAGTATGACGAGGCACGGCGCCTCCCAACAGAAACTCTAAACTGCTGAATGTTGTGCAGCAGCCTCCATGAAAAATATATTGATATTCAAACGTTACTTAAATATTTATATTGCGCTGCTATATAGGCTATAGATAACAATTTCGCAATGTGTACGAAAAGTTAAATGGGACTTTATCGGCCGAGTTTTGAATATTTGGTCACTTTTGACGGGCGATGGCTCCGCGTCTGACGTTTGATGATGGGCTACTTCAGTGCCGATTTCTGAGCTTTTAATGACGATTTTGAGACAATTGTCACTAACTTTATCGTTTTCTACTCTTGAAGCCGTTTCATTTGATACACATATTAAGGGGGTTGACAAAAAATACACCATCCGCCATGTAGTGGCTACGGTCATTTTGAAAGTATTACAATATTGAGTATTGCATATGGTATTGTCACCAGAATTAAAGGTGCGTATGCAGAATTTCAGCTCAATTAGATATCAAGTAGTGGTTCTAATAATACCTACTAACAGGGCAAGTTAAAGAAAAGTTTGTAATAGTAAAGAACAATGAATGAAAAAAAAAAACGATTAGCAATATCCCCATACTGAATGATAATACAAAAGGAGATAATCTTACGCATTATAATTTCCATCTAAATAAATATTTATTCGCAATTTGAAGCGATTTCTTCGGCCCTTTTTTTCTTGTAGCCATGTTAATTCCTTAATTTATATTTAAATTGAAATTATGTATATCGAAAGCAGACGTGGAATGTGAACTCTCACAGGAAAAGGCGTGAATATTACGTCAACATGATGGATGGGCTTAAACGATTCTTCGAGGTTTCCTCTTACTTGTGAATTTATCATTAGAACTGCCTGCTTCTTTATTTTTTTTCTAATAAAAACGCATCTGAATAGGTCTTCAAACCGTACCATCTAGTAAGCTAGAATGCTTAGAAAACAGAGTGACATTACACTAACAACTTTAACACTAAAGGAAGGTATACAGAAAATAGAGGTTAGCCACAACCTTCTCAAGCTTACAAGCCCTGTGCAAACATGTGGCAACGCCGCAGCGGGACGGTTGAACGGGTCTATGCAGTATAGAGCAGTCTGCACGTTGGCTTAGTTTATCTTTTCTAATAAATGTTCAATCCTCTTTTTAATTATAATTAGATACATTTGTGAACTTCGTTTCAATAATTGGGTACCTAAGTAAGTATGTACTTTTGTTTAACAGACAATAAAAGCAGTAACAAAGTAACAAAATATACACAGAACTATAAGTATTTATAATAAGTACGATTCCTGGTGTGGATAGGTACATTTTCGACAAATAATATGGTAAATTTCGGCAAAGAGAGGGGACAACATTTTTTTGCTAGTCGAATTTTTGTGAGAATTTTTCGCAAAGTGCGCCATCAGGCAAATGATGATTACCTATATTCCCTTATGGTTAAATTTTCATTAAAATACAAACAACAAGCGAACAGAGAACAGCATGTTGTGAAGGAGAGTAATATCTTCTGATTGAAATTGCAGTTAGGGTCAATTTCATAATACATTCAACTAAATAATTATCTTTTGACTTTAACATTAGGTAAAGAAACTTTTGCAACAATACTAAACAATGGTTGGATTGTTAGAAAGCTGCTTTAGTTTTAAAGGGTACTTTGGTTTATTGTTCAATTGTCGTCCTTTGGAAAGCCCCAAACGAATACAAGTTGACCGCTTGCCGTCAAGCAAAGAAAACCTAGCTACTTATTAGCTAGATATTATTACTATTTGACTTACAACCAGGTATATCTATAACTAAGTTCTAGCTTCCCTCGATGGTTCTAGGCATCTTGACGCTTGAAATTGTAAAGGAACGATTCTTCACTTCGAACTTTTATAGAGAAATGTTTCTTTTTTTCAGAAACAAAATGAATTTGTAAAAAAGCTGTCGCCAGCACTTCGGGCTGTCTGTTTCCACCCAAAGACACACTGCCGCGTCGTAGCAATCTGGCGACGATAGCACTACCCGCACTACACAAATTAATTCTGGTAAATTTCTTGTAAAATCAACCGACAGGGAGTGACAGGCCACGCCGCGCAGACCCGCAAGCCATGTTGCCAGCGTTCTCAACTTCAGGGCTTTCCTAGAGTCAGCTGTGGGTTAGCTTAGCATAAACAGAATTAAAATTTGGAGCTAACATTATTACTAAATATTCCCCTTAATTCCAATGTCTAATATTCTCTGCAGGCTTCCAATTAGCGCAACAAAATAACAGAAACCTCCCAAAACAATCCCACGCAACACAAATAATACAAATTAATAGAGACATCATGTCCTACGCTTCCCATCGAAAAGTGAAATAAAAATCGATAATATCGATACGAATTCTGGCTCCTATTCTCGTTATCCAATTAAAAGAACCACACCAGACCAATAACTTCTTTTGCCTGATCACAAAACGACAAAAGTTGGGCGAACAATGGCCTCATTGAATTTCAAATATGAAGCCTGCCGATACCAAGGACTTCCCATATGGAGGTCATTACGGCATCGCCAATCGCCAATCCATAACAGTTTTCGTTTACATGAACTTAATACTGAAGACTAGAGAATGAGTTAGGTATGTTCCTAAGTTAATTATCTTGGTGGCTTGTCAATTTATAGAGGTTATATTCATTGTGGTTTCTTAGCGAAATTGTTTAGTTCAGCGTTGTAAAAAATAGTATGTACTTACGTGTTTTTAGTGTAGATTTTTCAACTGTCTTAATTGTTGTGGCTTATACTTGTCTTGTAAGCAAACAAGGTAAGATAATAATTTAGAACTTTTTGGTTGGGGTGTCAGCTATTGGCTTATGTTCTGTTTATGCCTGACATACCTATACAGTCACTGGGAAAATCACAAGTCGTGCAAAAATGATCTCTGAAGTCTCTAACAATAAACCTTATAATGGTGTACAAATTTAATTTCCAATGGCTGACACCTCTGTCAGCCATTGGCTATACAATGTGTCAGCTGTTGGTCACATTTGGCACTGAATATGGTAGACCTCGGAGTACTGTCTTCAAGAGCATCAAAACATGTATAGATTTCTCACACAACGATTCTGAGCCATGTATTCTTGTCTAAAGTGCTGAACACGACCAACAACTACTGTTACGATCTTTACAAGTTTACCATGTCAAATTAAATTCAATTAGGTATTCAAAATAAGCTCAAGATGTATATAGTTAAGAAACGACTCTATAGAGAATTTATGCCGTCTGTCATTTCAGAGGGGAGAAGAAACAGTATTTTTAGGAAAAAAAAGAGAAATATAGGGAGAAGAAAAGTGGGAGGGCAAGAGAAGAACAATAAATAAAAAACAGGTAGAAAATATTAAATGAGAAAAAAACAGTTGGAGCTAAATAAAATGGCAATACATTTACGAGGATCAATATTACCATAGACAAATATAAGAAATAGGCAAATAAAAGCAAACATTATTTTTAATAACAACTGTGACATAAATATGAACAAATAACAATTTCCAAAATTGGAAACCCAAAGTTTTCTACTCAAGAATAAGTTACTATATTATGTTAAAGAAATGAATATGTAAAAATAAATAAACATTTCTACATACAATAATCACTTTTTAAAAAATTCTGTGACAATTTTTGATAGGGTGTCAGGTTTTGGGCTTATCAGATTCAGGCTAAGTGTCTAGTCAAAAATCACTATGTGAGCTACTGGATAAAAAAAAAAAATTTTAAATATTGTTTTAAAAAAAAATATATTGCAGATTTGATTTGGGCTGATATGGTATTTATTTAAAGTGATGTGTCTCCTAGTTACTCCATATTAAGAATCACCAATAAACTTGCAAAATTGATTTTTATAGATTAAAATTTGATAAATCTATCCTTAATAAAGGTGTCAAGCACTGGTAAGTTTACGTTCTAATTATTATTATTATGAGAAAATCCTCGGAATCCAGTAGTTTCTAAGATAATGGCCCTCCTACCAGCTTTATATTATGTCCTTGCGTCACAAGGCACAAAGAGGACATAACGAAGAAATAAAAAATGGATAAAATAAAATTTTATTCGTATTGGGAAGGGTTATTAAGTTGGTAAATGGTCGTAAATACAAGAGCAACTATTAGGAAAACTGTTGTTTATAGCTTTAGGTTAATTAGTGTTTAAGTGTCCCAAGATTTTATTTTTTGTAAAGCATGAATATTCGATATAAAACATAAAACTATATTGCTATATAGTCTGTTTATTTTAAGGAGTCAAAATCTCATGTGTGGTAAAATAGGTACCCACACAAACCTCCCCTGTTTACCCCACAAAGTTATTTTCTATATACAGGGTGGTTCACTTTTATGTGGTAGGACTTTAAAATTAGATAGAAAAAGATAATCTAAAATGAAAATTTTATATCAACATATATCGGGGAAAGCTTAGTTTCCGAGATACAGGGCGTTGAAGTGTTGGAAAAAATATGTCCGAACCAGTGGAGATATTTAAACCAAATTTGATGAGTAGTACCACCTTTTTGACTACGATATTTAGTGATAATATGAAGGTCCTGAAATAACCAGTGGTGGAGTTATGGGTTTTCACTATCACTAAATTTAAAAAGTAATTAGTACGGACCTGTCTCACATCAACGTAAATTTTTTTTTCGTAAAGTTCTTTCAATTCTCTACAAAAAGTGTATCTTGACATTTTTTGTGTTAAAATGATAATAAAGTAATGTACCTCAAACCAAGTGCCAGTTTATTTTTAAAATTGTTTCCATAAAATTAAAAATAAAATAGCTGAATCCGATAAGTGTTCCATAATTAATTTCTGTTATTTGCGATATTTATCAATAATCTTAGAAAACACATTTTTAGGCAAAAAAGGCTGAGATGGAAAGGAAATAATTTATTTACTACACAACCGTGGCAGATACAAAAAAATGTCAAGATACACTTTTTGTAGAGAATTGAAAGAACTTTACGCAAAAAAAATTTACGTTGATGTGAGACAAGTCCGTACTAATTACTTTTAAAATTTAGTTATAGTGAAAACCCATAACTCCACCACTGGTTATTTCAGGACCTTCATATTATCACTAAATATCGTAGTCAAAAAGGTGGTACCACACATCAAATTTGGTTTAAATATCTCCACTGGTTCGGACAGTGTAAAAAATACTTCATATTTTTTCCAACACTTCAACGCCCTGTATCTCGGAAACTAAGCTTTCCCCGATATATGTTGATATAAAATTTTCATTTTAGATTATCTTTTTCTATCTAATGTTAAAGTCCTACCACATAAAAGTGAACCACCCTGTATAATTGACGGTATTCCCGCTCATTAAGAAATTATATTCTCCACATATGTCACCGACCCCAAATTGGGATACGTCACACCCTGTGCGTGTGGGGCGACCCCTCAATGCGATATTTTGCCATTAAAATTCCACCGAATACGGTGGTGTTAGAGCGCCCATCGTAAATAACCTTATTTTTGCTTTTCTCCGTCCATCATCGATGTTATTCGCTCCTAAATTTCAATCAGCAGCCATCAGACTCCAGTTCTCGTTGCCCCAGGCTAGGCTATATTTGTTCTGCGAAGGTATCGTAACTCAATGCTGGCGTCTATCCGCTTTGTTTCTGTATTTATTGTTATACGTTTCTCCACCCACTGCAGACAATAAGTCAGAGTGCGCCTTGTCATTCTATTGTAACAATTTTTAAAGCCAACGTTGCCGGCTAGCGCTTGCGGGTGAGATGTACCCTTCCAGATGCAACTAAACAATTCCATGATCTTTCCCATAATATTTACTCGGTCCGCGTGGCTCTCGTCTAACAAAATTAACATGTGGAGGCATTTTTATGGTGTCTAGAGAACATTTTGTCTCCGAAAAAGTCTTCGGATGAAGGATGGCGAGTTCGTGGACAGCGCTGCGACAAGGAATGCCATTACGTGTCCATGCTGCATCAGATAAGGACCCTGGGAGGTCAAATGTCAGTACTTCTGCACCTATGAGTAAGATTTCGGTCAGGACCGGCTTAAGGACAATATTTACATAAAAAATATTTTTTTCGTAAGTTTTCAAGGTATAAAAATAGATAGTACGGCACTGTATATCTAAAATTGGTTATATTTTTTTGTGAAGCCATTAATTTAATATAATATGCAGGGTGAGTTTTTTTCGATGCCCACTATGGGGATCTCGGAAACTAGCAGAAGCAGAGCTATAACAAAGGTTAAATGGGGAAAGAATTGCAGTATTGAATGCTCAATCTAATGCCCCTTCTGGATTTTTAAAAAAACATCATGGCTCACTAGATAATTTGAAAAGAGTGATTTTTTTGCTATTTCATCAGATCTCTGTAGCTCCGTTATTTCTGATTATATACAGAAAAACTGTAGAGACAAAAATTTTAGATAATTTTGGGCTTAATAAGATAATCGAATCCAATTTTTTATGTTGTTTGTGATTTTTGAGATATGGCATAAACTTGTGTTTTTTTTTAATGTAAATCATAGTTGGCTGTGGCCTTATAAAAGCGGCCATTTTTTTAGCTTTCCAAAAATATAATACTCGGCATAGTTATTATAAAAAATAAAAGAACCATGCTAATTTTCTGATTTTTTTTTTAAATTTTCACGTAGTGAGCCATGGAATATTTTCATAATTACGTTCTATTTCATAATAAGACATACTTCAAACTTTCAAATATTTTATTTTTAGCTGGTAACAAAATGTAACAAAATAAAACAAAAATTATCATAATGGAGCTCCACCACATAATTATTTGCCCGTAAGAAATTACCTAGATCAGCTCTATCCAAATAGTTGGATAGGGAGAAATAGACCTATTTCCTGGCAGCTTGGATCCCCTGATTTGTCTGTTTTGGATTTCTTTTTGTGAGGAACAGTACAAAATAAAGTATGAGACAATTGTTGAATTAAGAACAGCTGTTTTAGAAGCAATTTCCAGTATTGACAGGCGCTCTCTAAGAAAGGCGACAAATTCAGTTTTAAAAAGATGCAATATTTGCATAAATAATGGTGGATTGTTTTACCTTTTAAAATAATAATAATTTGAATTTGAGTTTTTTTATTTTTTTTATTTTGTTCCATTTTGTTACCAGCTAAAACATAATATTAGAAAGTTTGAAGTATGTCTATAAAATAGAACGTAATTATGAAAATATTCCATGGCTGACTATGTGAAAATTAAAAAAAAAATCAGAAAATTAGCCATAGCTCTTGTATTTTTTATAATAACTATGCCGAGTATTATATTTTTGGAAAGCTAAAAAAATGGCCGACTTTATAAGGCCACAGCCAACTATGATTTATACTTAAAAAACACAAGTTTGTCATATCTCAAAAGTCACAAACAACTTAAAAAATTTGATCAAATCATCTTATTAAGCCCAAAATTATCTACAATTTTTGTTTCTACAGTTTTTCTGTATAATCAGAAATAACGGAGCTACAGAGATCTGATTAATTAGCAAAAAATCACTCTTCAAAATATCTAGTGAGCCATTAATTTTTTAAAAAATCCAGAAGGGGCATTAGATTGAGCATTCAAAACTGCAATTCTTTCGCCCATTTAACCTTTGTTCTAGCTCTGCTAGTTTCCGAGATCCCCATAGTGGGCATCGAAAAAAACTCACCCTGTATGTACTATAATATAATATATATAATATAATTATATCATAATAATAATTATATCATAAAATCAAATTTCGAAGTCGGAAATATGTGAACACTCTTTTAATAACAATGATAGGATTTTATGGGATAGGTCTAAACCAATTCTCAAAGAAGAAGTAGGAAATAGACGAAAAATTAAGGAATCAGCATTTATTCTAGGAAATACAGACAACTGTGTTGCTGAATGTTCATTAGTGGAATTCAGTAAAATATCATTGCCACTTATTCAAAAGAAGTTAGTATAAATAATTAGGTAGAACACAGGGTACAATATCAGACAGGTGGCTAGGCTTTGTTTCTGTTGTCATGACATTTTAACCTGAAATTTATTAATCTGTCATTTTACTTTGACGTGGCATGATCTTTGAGAAAGGAGGAAGATTTATTCTTCGAAAGCTCAGAAAACAAATTTGTTGAAGATATTTTTTGAGTTACAAGTTCAAAGTTTAGTTCATTTACTATTAAGAATTTATTAATTTTCCAGGCAACTTGGAAAAGTTGTCTTTTATCCAGTTTAGTGGCGAAAAACCCAATAAAAATTCCATGAGTCGCGGAGGAGTTTTTATTTAAAATATTCCAATACAAATGAAACATCTGCTAACACGCATAATTTAAAAAGGCTCACGCTGAAACTGTTTTACCTTTTATAAAAATAAAAATTCCTGAATACTACCCTGTCACTTCCAACGCCTACTCTAGATCTCACTGCGATTTACAGCGCCTTCTGGATTTCCTCTTGCTGGAAATAGGTATGTGGGTTGCAAAAATAGACCACGTAGTATTTACCATCTTTTGTTTTTTAAGTTGGTATCATAGTAGGCATTCATAAATACTCGTCCTATTATTTGTCTATCTTGAGAACCAGCGGGGACGTTTTAAATTTATTAAATTAACTTTTCATATCATAATATATGGTCGGGTGTCTAATTTTATAAAATTAAATTAAGAAATGTCTACATAATATAAGGAGGGACTTTTCTAACGGTCCCTCCGAGGCGATGTCGCTGGTTTTTATGACATTTGACCCCTGCGGAGATCATAGCAGCGTGCGTAAATTACGTCGTCGTTTCCGAGATATTTTTCTTAGTTCCCAGGCCCCGTAAAAATTAAAAGATGATTCAACGCTTATGGCACACAATATACCTACTTATTCGTTTTTATTTAAATAGTTTCTGCTTCTGTAAATATTTGAATAGTTTATACAAAGTCTGAGAATACTACAAGTCCGCTCACCTCGCCTGTGTAAACAAAAATATTTCCCTCCTGCCCGATCCCGCTCCCTTCGCCTTGGCCCTCGATCGATATCCCGCTGAGCGGGCGATTCCGAGCGTCACTTTGTTACACGGTGTCTCTCGGAGCGGTGTGCTTCGTATGGTACCGGGTGCGCGTAAATTATATCCAATACCGCTGCCAATTTTGAGTAGTGATGGTTTATCACGGTTCTTATCCGGATGGCTGTAAAAGCAATTAAAAATCTGTGTGTCCTTTTTTCGAATTCCTAAAGACCCTGAAAGGTAAGATTTAGTTTGACGTATAATTAAGAAAAATGTCTTAATCGATTATATCTATAGTCATCGAAATATTATTACATAATACTCGTATTATGCATAATATTATAACATTATGTTGAATAATATAAATCCAACGTGTCACAGATGTGTTTCCTTCTTCGTTGTAAATAAAAATATTAATAATTGCAGATGTCAGCAATGGAAGAAGGTCTTAGGGTTCGTCAAAGACCATAAATTTGTGAAAATTGCACCTGAAGAGGCATATAAACGTATACAAATTTGTAAGGCACATTCTGATGACCAATCATTCACTTCGTCCGGAAAAAGTTTATTAACAACGCTGCTCCATTAAGATTATTACCAGAAGCGTATGGTTAGAGGCATATTCGTATGCGTAAACTGGCAGGCAGAGACAAGTCAACAATATTTTGTGAACTAAAAGATTATGAAGGCAGTTCAGGACCATTTGGCAGTTTGACAGTAGTACCTCCACGGGAATTTAGTGAATATATAATCAAGAAAATATTTCAGGATGGCTTAATTTCTAGCCTACTAAAGAAATTCCGATCAGTAAAATACATACCTACAGTGTGTCCCATTTTGATACTGGACACCTCAGAACTATACGAAGGACAAGGAAAACAAATGGTCTCTATTTTTTTATTGGTAGTCCCAAGGAAGAGTATCTCGTAGGAGGTGGTATTTGGATAGGGTAGGTAATTATTTCATGGCCTGCTATGATTTTTTAAAATAGCTAATTTTCAAGAAACCCTATATTAGGGATTTTTTTACGACAAAATGTTATTAAGAAAACTTGTTCAGAATGAAAAACTGAGTACATTCGCAAAATTTCAAATGGCTAGGCCTACTATGATTTTTAGATTTATCTCCCACTTTCTTCTTAGAAAAGTGTCCTTTCTGGAGCTTTCAAGTCAAAATTTTATTTTTTCACGATGATCAAGTTTCCTTAATAATATTTTGACGTGAAAGCTCCAGAAAGGACACATTTCTCAGGAAAAAGTGGGAGAAAAAGGCCAAAAAACCTATACTTTTAAAATTTTGCAATTCTACTCAGTTTTTCACTCTGAACAAGTTTTCTTAATAACATTTTGTCGTAAAAAATCCCTAATAGGGTTTCTTGAAAATTAGCTATTTTAAAAAATCATAGCAGTCCATGAAATAATTACCCCATCCAAATACCACCGCCTATGAGATACTCTCCCTTGGTACTACCAATAAAAAAAATATTGACCATTTGTTTTCCTTGCCCTTCATAATAGTTCTGAGGTGTCCAGTATCAAAATGGGACACACTGTATATCCGTGTGCAAATTTTCCCCACGACTATTTGGTTTCAATATATATGCGCGAGTTCGTATTTACTACAAACTTAAATTTGCGAATAGGGAATTAAAAACAAAAAGACAAAATAAATCAATTTAGTTAGGTATATCTTGCGTTATTTAAACGGGAAAAGTAAAATACCTGCATTTTTATTATATACATATTATGCTCCTTATTTTTCTGCTATACCTATTACTCCTATTGTGCATAATGGAAAGTCAATATAGAGGTGCCCCCGTATGACTTGGTGGTTGCTTTACGGTGTTTTGGATAGTCCACCGTCGTAAATAACGGAGTGGCGAGCTGACATTAATTTACGACCGGTCGCAAAAAATCGGCGGCTCTTCGACGACTTCAAAGGAGTGATCCGACTTATAGTATTCTCTAGACTTTGGTTTATGTTTCTGCTAACCCAACCTTTACTTTCTGTACTTCCTGCCTTTAATGTTATGGATTGCTAATTATGGCATTATAGCAACTTCTCCAGTGTTCCTTCTGGAAATTTTGCCTGATCAGTGATAGCAACCGACAATAATTATTATTGTTTAGAGGTTAGAATGAAATTTGGTACCCAAGGCGACTTGATTGGACTGTCGCGAGATAAAACCCAAACCCCGCGTGCGTTTTTCGATATTTTTTATGGACTGTTCTTTCGTAGCCATAGGCCTGGCCATAAATATTATACCGTTTCAATTTGCGATCTCATATGGCGGGCGCCCGTGGCCGATTTGGCCTTTGAGGTGCTCCGAGTTTTATTGTGTCGGTTCCAGTGTTTGTTTTGCGAGGGGTGTTTATGGGCATGGGCGGCCAGTGCCGGGGATAATATTTTTTCCTGCAGATTCAGGGGATCAATTGGTTCAAGTTGAACTGTTTAACTTGTAGAAAGGAGGAGTGAGCAGCTTATGAATTACTGATGATAAAAGCTGCTGCTAAGAAGGCAGTCATTTTCATATTGATTATACAGGGTGATCGAAGATTAGTCGCCAACTCTTAGGAAAAAATATCAAAAACTCTTTTTTTTTTCAAATGTAACGCCCCATAAATATTATTAAAATTGAACTCCCTACTAAATTTTATGTCGACTTTGTCCAAACAATTAACTGCATACCTAAAATGAATAGTTTTGCCCTCGGTTTTGCCTCTATTTGCATTTTTTCCAATTATTCGTTGTTCTTGGCTGGAGCATAGGTACCATTCAGAGTGAAAATTCAAAATGAAAATTTGAAAATGTCTGAAGGGTTTTAGGTTGGAGGAGGGTATATACGAGTAGATTTTTTCACAATAATCGTGCAAATTGTTATTTTCATTTTTATTGTTTGGAAATTTGTTTATTTTTTGGCTGCGATGAAACTCCTGTTGAGGCGATCCAAAAAGATTCGAAATGAGATCATTAAACGTCGTGACGTCATTTGACATACCTGTCAAAAATGACATTTAATTAAATAAATTGCCAAAATAGGCTTTACTTGTTATTTTCTCGAAAGAGGTTATTCGAAAAAGTTGCTTGGAATTTGATTTTAGCCCTTATTATTTATTATTTTATTATTTTATTATTATTATTATTTTTGAAAAAATCTAAAAACTAATAAATTTCATTTCTTTCGGTATGCCAAAGATCGACTTAAGAAGTTAATAAAAGCAATTCTGTAATAACTAAGATAATCTAATTAAAAAATTGGCAACAGTCACAAAAAATATAAGAAAATTGTCCAAAATTACAACTTGTTAGTTGAGTTTTTTTTAGACTAGCTGATTACTACACAAAAGGGACCATAATTAAAAAATATCACCTTAAAAAATGAAATTTATTAGGCACACACCTAGTTTTTGATTTTTCAAAAAATCTAAAATTTATTTTTGTCTTTGTCGGAATAATTTTTGCCTGAAAATTAACATTTACGGGTTCAATTAAATTCCAGGGAACTTTTTCAAATAACTTTTTTCGAGAAAATAACAAATAAGGCCCATTTTGAAAATTTATTTATGTAATTAATTAATTAATTTAATTTTTGACGAGTATGTCAAATAATGACGTCACGACGTTTAATGGCCTTATGGCCTTTTTGGAAGCAGAGATCATCGCTCTAGAGTTGTTTCATCTTAGCCCAAAAAAAATCCATTATGATTCCAACTTTTTGTCGGCCACTGTAACATTGAGATACCTAGATTTAAATATTGAAAATTCTGATTGCAAATTTTGTATAGGTAGGTATAGAATATAGAATTATTAGAATAGGTAGGTACAGGAATTTTATTTGGTAATACACTGCTATTATTGTTATTGTTAAATGTACAGGGTGTGCGAATCTCGACGCTCCAGGCCTACAGCGGGAACACGAAAACTCAAAATAAAATTTCGAAAAGAGGTTATTAAATGGGACCTAGTAAACTAAGGTCCAATTATGAAAATGACCGCTTGTGCCGTCATCGATATTATTTTGCCCATAAATATACTATTTTTTCCGTATTTATTGAAAGTCCTTATCATTCTCAACAACTTTTGTAGGTAAGGATTTTCTGTATATTTTATTGTTCAAAATTTACAGAGTTAAATATGTAAAAAACATGGAAATTTTCTATAATCATTTTCCGACATCTAAGCTATCCGTGGAAAAAAATGAATGGAAAAAAGGAATTTTAAGTATAATTGTCTCAAAACATTTAAAAAATATTTCGTGTCATACATCATGGTATTTGTAATGAAAAGTGCTTTCAAAATCTGCAAAAAAATCCAGGTCCGTACTTAAAAAAATAAAATTGAAGATGGTTTCTCAAAAACGAAATGTTGTAAAACGCCATCTTAGAGCCCGTTAAAAAGTGCCATAGGAAAGTGTTTTTCTTTTTTCTATCTGTGATAACAACTTCAGAAAAAAATAAAAAATCGAAAACGCAAAATTTTACTTTTTTCAAAATAACTCAAAAACAAAGAAAAAATATATTAGAAATTTGTTTGTACCATTTTATTGACCTCAAAACTGTTTCCCCATTTAACCGTTGTTCTATCTCTCATCGTTTGCAAGATCCTTATGCTGTTCATTCTTATTAGGGACACATTGTAGGTATATTTTTTAATATATTTTAAATTTTCGAATTGTGCTTGTTACTAACTTGTTTGCTATTATTGTTTGTTACAAAAAAATTAAAAATATTCCAGTTAAACATATTTATATGGCGCGCTAGGCACCCTAACATATACTCTTCAATAATTTCAGACCATCAATTGTTTCCATGGCTAGCTATATTTCGGAAAATGATTGGAAAAAATTCCATGTTTTTTTACATATTTGACCCTGTAGATTTGGAGCAAGGAACAATAAAAGATGCAGAAAATCTTTTCCTAGAAAAGTTGTTGAGAATGATAATGACTTTCAATATACATATAAAGGGAAAATGGTATGTTTCATTTTACATACATAAAAAAGCAAATTTTCGGTCATAATTGAACTTTAGTTGGGACATACCTGCAGAACCCCTGTTCGATATTTTATTCGTGTTCCCGCAGTAGGCCTGGGGCATCAAATTTGGATCACCCTGTACTTACATTATTATATTATATCTAAATATGTGTATATGTACTCTTGTAAGTAAATGATACCTTTTTGGGAAAATGATATCGATGACGTCACAGCGGCCATTTTCCCCAACAACAAAAAAGCTTTTTAATGTTGCACATTGTTTTATTGTTTCACTTTGTCTACCTGTTTTTTTTTGTTTCGATTTTCTTATGAATATGTTTTGATGTAAATTATTTCACTCACGCACAAACAGTTCCATACTGCTTCTGTGAGATTTTGTATGTTTATTTAAAGTATATTATTGTTCCTTATTTCTTGTAAATATGCAAAAATAAACATTATTATTATTATTATTATTATAGGACAGAATACAGAACAAAATGTAATGTGGTCTCATATTAGGGTATTTTCCTCTAATACCCAGAAAACCCACCTGCACTGGCTCATTTCACACAGCAGCGTAACAACAATTGGAAAATACTGTGTTATGTTATCAAAACCGAAGACAAGTACTTACAAAATGAAATTAATAGGTATAGACATAATCACAGAACAGCTATACTTAATTATTACTAATTCCGAAAGTGACTCTTCCGATGACGGTGTTAGTGACTATATGCATCAGATTGACAAATATTACCTATACCTATTGTAATTGTAAATTATTATACTTAATAGATGTGTAAGATAATAAATATATTATTTATTGCTATAATAATTATTTAAATTACTTTTTAATAAAATTCATCACTTGTAATTTATTTCTGTGCAATTACTCTCTAAGCACGCCACTGAAATCTGTATTAATATTTACGATTTCCTACAAATCTATTCTAGGAACTCTCCGCCTTCAAATTTATTTGTATGATCTCTACTTAATCTTTTTTTCAGTTTTCTGAAAGTTCCCAATTTTATGCGCAATTTTCTTAATTTTTCTTTCCGTAAAAACCTTCTATAAGGCTTTAGAAGACTTATTAAAAAAAGATACATGGAATCGGTAAAGCCGTTCTCAAGTTATGGCGTGACCAAGGGAAATAGGGATTCATATTTATATATTTATATTAGATAAAATTTAGTTTCCTTGTAGGGTTTTTTATTTTGCTTCCCCATTAATTTGAAGTCTCCCTTTCCAATGTGTCAACTAATTTAATTTTTTCAATTGAAAGCCCCTCACCGGACCATTTTCCGTAACGACGAAATTAAAATCCGCGAACACCCAAGAACAAACCCTCACGTTCGCGCCACTGGACCCGGCCCAACCCCCACCACCCCCGCACACCATCTCCGCCACCTTCCCCCCTTCTCCCCCCTCCCCCCCGCCGGCCTGGGCGTCGCCTCGTCCGATTGGCCGGGCGCTCGCCCGGCGGGCGGGACGCGACGAATCCGAAGGCGGGGCCTCCCGCAGCATCCCGACATCGACCCGAGCGCCGCGATCCCCGGGTTTTAGACCGCGGCGGCCGGCGACGCGGTCTTCCTACTACTGCGGTCCGTCGGTTTTTCGGGGCGCCGCGACGCAACCTGGGGCGCCGGTCGGAGATGGTGTCCGACGCGGAGTGAGGTTAATGTTCGGGTTTTAGTTTTTCGGGCGTCTCCGGAAAGTTGCGACGACTAGAAGGTAGGTGCACGGCGTCGTTTACTAGCCTGACGTCACCGCCTTCGTTAGATTTAGATTAATAATCTAGATTACGATAATCGAACACGCCTACTCTTCGATGCCACGCTCGCGATACTCGCGCTCCTGCTGTAATTTACCTTACGGAAATATCTTATCATGAATTCGCAGTTTTATTATACGCCAGTGGGCTTATGGCTGTATTATAACAGATTTCTTCAGTTCTGAGTCTCACGGACAGGATTAGGGTTGCCACCTTTTTGCAAAGTGGAAAAAGGACATTGTCAAAAATTCTTCTAGAAATTTTCTTACAAATTAAATTATAACGAAACATTAAAAAGTTTAAATTTTGTCAAAATTCGAAGTAATGGCATTTTCTGCAGACATAGGTCACTATCATTTGCCATTTGGTCTGAAAAATGCACCCAGCACCTTCGGAAGAGTAATGAATAATATTATCCGAGGCCTTCAAAATTAATGTTTTGTATACCTCGATGATATTAGGCATCATTTTTTAATTGTAAAACAGGTGAAAATGAAAAAAATGGACTTCTTTTAGTCCATAATAATTATTCACTTTCCAATTGTATCGTATCGTGTTTCAATAAAGCTTCGTGTAACAAACATTGTAAATGACATTGCCTTTAAAAAACTTGTGATTATTCCAGGCAAAAATATTGGAAGTAGCATTACAATGTTTTAACAATTTAACAGTTCTAGAAATTTTCTTCTTAGAAAACTCTCATTACAAAACATTAAAAAAATTGAATTTTGTCAAAATTCGAAGTAGGTAATTAAATCACTAAAGTGGGCGAAAATTGGGTAACATTTTCATCACCCCTAAGGTTATTAAAAAGGACATTTTAGGGTTAAAAAAGTCACAAGGACAATTTGTTAGAAAAAAAGGACAGGTGGCAACCCTAGACAAGATAAACAAAAAGGTAACAAAATTAATTAACTTAGACCGTGACGTTTTTGTCGTCACAGCAGAAAAATGTTTAGGTTATAATTTAAAAACGCATAGCAACAAATTAGGGATCTTTTTTAGGTTTTCTCAATATTTCGTCATTTTTTTGACATTTACAAGTAAATTGACGATATGGTTGGGCAACCGGCAACTGCGCAACAGCCGAGCTTATCGCCTGACTAAGAAAGTTTTAATAACGTTCTGTTCTTTTTTATTTCTTTGACTTTATTTTTTTAAAATTTCAGATTCGAATTAAGCAATTTTTTTCACTTGTGGTTAATTTTTTTACCGAACCGTTCTGCATATTTACTAAATTTCATTTGAATGAAACACCTATAGACTAGGTCTACCTATGTGTTTCTCATATCTATACAGTGTGGTCATTTAAGTGTGCAACATATGGGAATTTTTTTTATTAATTGCACAACGAAAATACAAATAAGTATTCCCGAAAGTTGGTGCATGTTCAATAATCATATTAGGCGCACTTAGAATGGTTGCAAGTCAAACAGCATACAGGATAGGTAGAAAAATATAAAAATTTTACGAGAGTAAAGTAGGTAGGTACCCTTATTTCAGAAAATTCAGCAAAATGTTATTAAGAAAAGTTATCTATAATTAAAAGTTATGCCTAAATACCAAAACATGGCCTCCTAAGAAAAAAATATATAATTTGAAAAACATTAATAATTTCCTAAAAAAATTGTTTTACTATTCACCCTAAACAATTTCATAAATAAATGAAAATTATATCAATTTCGCATAACTTTCAAATTCAAGCATATTTGTAAAATTAACTTAGATTTTTAATTTTTTAGGGAATCACAAACTTCATGTTTGTTGCAACGATATTAAACAAAACTTTAAAATTTCGCAAAAATTCTTCTGAACAAGGCAACGCATTAGTAATGATAATGTGTATATTAAAAACTCTCATTTAAGATGCAAAATTTTTATTTTAAACGTTTATTAAGAAACTGTGTACCTAAATTAATTGAAGAAATTTTTTTTTCTTGGGGCTCTGTTTTGGTATTTAGGCATAGCTTTTAATTCTAAACAACTTTTCTTAATAAACTTTTGCTGAATTTTTTGAAATAAGGGTACCTACTTTTACTCTTATTGCAATTTTTATATTTTTTGACCTACCCTGTATGCTGTTTAACTTGTAACCATTCTAAGTGCTCCTAATATGATTATTGGACATGCATCAAATTTCGACAATGTCTATATTTTGGTTGTGCAATTAATAAAAAAAAAATCCCATATGTATATTCACACTTAAATGACCACACTGTATTGATGTATAGGTACCTTCTTGTAAATACAGTGTGTCCACTTGTAGGTAGGTACCTATACCTGTAAAAATTTATTTTCAATTTTTCGAAATAAAGTCATTCTTGATAAAAAAAAAATCTGCTTGTTCTTAAAATAAGATTGCGGCATGGAAAAAGTTAACATTACTTATACTGGGTGGAGAGAAAATTGAAGAAACATTAATTAGCATAAAAGTAAACTATAGGTACTCACCTCTATTTGTAGAGATAGTGTAAAAAATTTCAAAGCGTTAGACCTACTTTGATTTTTTTTATTTTATTATCTTTTTTTTTAATAAATGATTTTCTGTAAATAATACGACAAAACTGTATTAATAAAACTTCCTCAGAATGGAAAACTGCGCATATCTCTACAATTAGAAGCTATTTCCTCTTATGATAATTATTAACAACACAGTGTGCATAGGTATGTAGTTACCCAGTCAGTAACTTGAAATAAAAAAGAACTCAAAAATTATTTTTGAAATTTATCACAAACCAGTGATTTTTCCTGTTTTTTAAAGTAAAAGTATATTCCAAATATACCTATTATAGTGGTATAGCTTTGTAAATAACTACCAATTACATTGAAAAACTGTTAATACTGGATAATAAATATAATGTGGAAGTGGCTAGCTATGATTAAGGCAGAGATTTCACATTCCCATGAAAATTTATGTATTTTCAATTACAGTAATTATTGTGTTAACTACATACATCTTGATGGCAATATAATAATAAATATTATTTATCAGGCATAATTATTTGTATTTACATAAAATATAAAAAAGTTAATACCCGCCGGAATCTTAAATACCTACTGTGATAATAAAAATAATCTTTTTTAAGCATAAATATATAGGTATACAACCTATATATTTTTTAAATAAGGCAACATTGCTTTTATTCAATGCAAAGTTGTATTTGTTGACACATACGGCTTGCAATTTATTTAGGAATAGGTATATCGTAAACATTTTAATAATTTTGAATATATAATAGGTAGGTATCTACCTACCTAGATATGTACTGCTTTAAGTTAAAAATATTTGATTTAATCAGGGACATATAGTCACTGATTTAACACTTGATAATTATAATTAATAGATCAAATAGTTTCTTAGGCTATAAACATAAATAAACGAGTGTTTTTTTATACAAGTTAAAACCCAAATCCTTATAAAACAGGTTGACTGTAACACCCTGTATGAGGTTATGTACGATGTGGCAAGCGCCGCACGTAGCTTGTCACCAATAAATAGCATCCAATGCGCAATTGTCTTGCAATTAACGCTTTAATGATGTTTATAGGTATATTTATGTTGTAGCCCTACATATTGTGTACCTGTTCGAGAACTTTAGTACACCCTAATTAATTATTGTATAAGAAGTGTCACACCTTAATTAATAAAGTGAAAGAGTCACTATATCTACTCATTTTGTCACACTTTGTTTACGTATTGAGTCTTTAAAATAAGTAAAATATAGGTAGGTAGTTTTTTTTACTTATAATGTAGAGCTAGGCGCCTATGTACCGCAAGTAAAACCAGGAAGAGTAGTATTAGCAGACATGTTAAACGGTACCTACTATAATTAGGTCTCCCACATTTTTCTGTCTACAAAATTTGCTTTAAGTACAGCAGTTACGGCGTCATCAAATCAGTATGTACAAGACTTCTTAGTAATGCTAGTACCTCATTGAGGTAGATTGTGGTTTGAAAAATGTGAGCAAGTGTTTTTATTTCATTACAAGTGACAGCTAACTTTGAAGTCGGTTTAAATAAATATTATTAAATAAATTTGTACATAGGTAGCCAAAAAAAAATAAGTATCTGCATATATATTTATCTGTTTACATCGACAATTTCGTTTTTGTTTCAGAATACTTAGCTGAAATGCTGAAAGATCGAGAAATAATTGAAAGAGGTGGTGGTTCCCCTTGTTCGAGCCTAGGGGGCCAGTCCAGCCCCGACCTGTCACCTTGTGCGGGCTGTGGAGGGAGAATACACGACAGGTCCGTATCGATTTTTTTTAATTTTAAATTTTTTATTCTTTTTTGTTTTCAGATATTATCTTTTGGCAGTTGACAGGCAGTGGCATGCCGCATGTCTCAAGTGCTGTAAATGCAACATACCTTTGGACGGTGAACTCACCTGTTTCGCGCGGGACGAGAATATTTATTGCAAAGACGATTACTATAGGTGAGCATTTTTTTATTTTTTTTCCGTCGCTCGCGGTGGTCTTTCCTTTGTCCCAATTTACGCACTATTTCTACAAAAACAATAACTCGGGGCTCCTACACCGAAATCTGTCGGGTTCCATATTGGGTCCCGATAAATATTCTTTCCTAATTAAGGAAAAAACAGTAGAAGATCGTCGCAGTAGCGATAAAGTGCTGTAAATGCAACATACCTTTGGACGGTGAACTCACCTGTTTCGCGCGGGACGAGAATATTTATTGCAAAGACGATTACTATAGGTGAGCATTTTTTTTATTTTTTTTCCGTCGCTCGCGGTGGTCTTTCCTTTGTCCCAATTTACGCACTATTTCTACAAAAACAATAACTCGGGGCTCCTACACCGAAATCTGTCGGGTTCCATATTGGGTCCCGATAAATATTCTTTCCTAATTAAGGAAAAAACAGTAGAAGATCGTCGCAGTAGCGATAAAGTGCTGTAAATGCAACATACCTTTGGACGGTGAACTCACCTGTTTCGCGCGGGACGAGAATATTTATTGCAAAGACGATTACTATAGGTGAGCATTTTTTTATTTTTTTTCCGTCGCTCGCGGTGGTCTTTCCTTTGTCCCAATTTACGCACTATTTCTACAAAAACAATAACTCGGGGCTCCTACACCGAAATCTGTCGGGTTCCATATTGGGTCCCGATAAATATTCTTTCTTAATTAAGGAAAAAACAGTAGAAGATCGTCGCAGTAGCGATAAAGTGCTGTAAATGCAACATACCTTTGGACGGTGAACTCACCTGTTTCTCGCGGGACGAGAATATTTATTGCAAAGACGATTACTATAGGTGAGCATTTTTTTATTTTTTTTCCGTCGCTCGCGGTGGTCTTTCCTTTGTCCCAATTTACGCACTATTTCTACAAAAACAATAACTCGGGGCTCCTACACCGAAATCTGTCGGGTTCCATATTGGGTCCCGATAAATATTCTTTCTTAATTAAGGAAAAAACAGTAGAAGATCGTCGCAGTAGCGATAAAGTGCTGTAAATGCAACATACCTTTGGACGGTGAACTCACCTGTTTCTCGCGGGACGAGAATATTTATTGCAAAGACGATTACTATAGGTGAGCATTTTTTTATTTTTTTTCCGTCGCTCGCGGTGGTCTTTCCTTTGTCCCAATTTACGCACTATTTCTACAAAAACAATAACTCGGGGCTCCTACACCGAAATCTGTCGGGTTCCATATTGGGTCCCGATAAATATTCTTTCCTAATTAAGGAAAAAACAGTAGAAGATCGTCGCAGTAGCGATAAAGTGCTGTAAATGCAACATACCTTTGGACGGTGAACTCACCTGTTTCTCGCGGGACGAGAATATTTATTGCAAAGACGATTACTATAGGTGAGCATTTTTTTATTTTTTTTCCGTCGCTCGCGGTGGTCTTTCCTTTGTCCCAATTTACGCACTATTTCTACAAAAACAATAACTCGGGGCCCCTACACCGAAATCTGTCGGGTTCCATATTGGGTCCCGATAAATATTCTTTCCTAATTAAGGAAAAAACAGTAGAAGATCGTCGCAGTAGCGATAAAGTGGATTCCTGCTACCCAAGCTCCCAATTAGTTGAAAATTGATATGCATTCCACGAGAGAAGATAGAACCATTCATCTCTTATAAGGTCCTCCCCCATTCATGGATAAATTAGGAGGTAGGTACGTTGTTTTGGACTTGGTTATATAAGACAGTTTGGGAAATATACCGATAGAAAAATTCCTACAAAACATTTTTAATCTAGATGTATGTCACCAAGAACCTATAAGGATGCCAAAATAAACAACCTCTCCCCTATATTTTAGATTCTGCTTAAAGATAAAATAAAATAACTCTCGAGTTCGTTAAAAAAATCGTGCCTTGTCATAATTGAGACAGAAACTCCAAACTGATGGCTATCTAACAACCAACAGGTGACTGTGAATGCCTTTGTAAAAATTACATCCATAATTACGTAATTATGTAGGTACATGCATTACTTAAATTTCAAACTATCGATGGAATCGTCATATTTTAAGAATGAAATTAATATCTCAGGATTAATGTAAAAAATCTGTGAAATAAAAAAGCAATATTTTCTGCAGAAAAAAAACGAGAAGCACCTTTGAATTCGCTTTACGTCAGTGCCTCATTGGAAACAGCGCGCGCGTTTTGCTCGGGCTGCTGTCCTTTGTGCATACTACCATAGCAGAATTTAACTATTGCAGAATAAATAGATATGTACCTATATATTTCCTCTTGGAGCCAAATATTTATTTGGACAAGAAGAAGACAAGAATTTTATTTCAAGCGTGTTTATGATTGACACATGTTTCTACAGGGTGATTAAGATTTATTCTAGAACACTTGGTATTATCAAATTGTGTGACACTCTTGATCAATGCATGCTGTGAATCGAATTTCATTTGAATATCTAAAATAAAAAATTAAACGTTACATTTTTTGAGAATTTAAACACCCCGTATTTCGAAAACGAGGCTGGTCATACTATCACCTGTTGATGTATCCTCTGAATCACCCTGTATGGGTATAGATTTTGGTTGCAATTGAAAATTAAAATGGTTATTTTTTCCCATTTTTTTAACTCGTTTTAATAAAAAGTTCTATAGTCACTATTTCAATCAAACAAACAAAATTTCCTATACGTTCTTAAATCTTATTTCAATCTATGAAAAAAAGGTTGGGACTTTTATTTTTTGTGTTTCATCCGTTTTTCCAATATTTAAAACAAAGACGATTCTGTTATTATTATTATCCTCGACGGTACCTTTCAAGTTTCGGTGCCTTCATATTAAAATACCTCCTCCCCAGAATGTCATAACAGTGTCCTAGTGTAATTATTTATGTTGACGAATATAATCTTGACAGGATCTGTATAGAAGAGCTTTCGGTGTGTACCGTCATCCGTTTTATATGTCAATTTTCCTAGAGTAACGAATATTTCAAATCGATATCCACAGAAAAAATTCTATGATATAAAACTGAGCATATTGATCAAAAATATAATAATTAATTATAATTTTAACTGATATAATTGCCTTCGTCTTGTCCCACCTGTCCACTATGCTTTCTTTTATACAAGGTGTTTCAGAAAAACCTGGCATAACTCCTGGAGCATGTAGAACTTAAAGAAATAAAAATAAAAATCTTATCGACCATAATTATGTGTTTATTGTATTTAGTTTCTTAGATACGGGCGTCAAAGATTATCCTTTTTAAAATTTAATATTGTCCGTACCTTCTACTTTATACTAGGTACATTATGAGGTTCGACACTGCTGTGGTTTTGGGGATGGAAAATAATCTGAAAATGTCTATTTCTACATATCTCATAGATGGCGTCAGTTGCGTTCTTTTTGGATCGTGCTTTTACTCGTAACTTTTTTAGGTTATCTTTTTGGTCAAATTTCAGTAGTGTCTAGTATAAAGTAGAATATACGGTCAATATTCAACTTCATACTCCATAGTTTACATCTTTTTTAAAAGAATATTTTTTTTATTCTCTATGCATTGTTCCAATTAAATTGTACCCAACTGTGTACTATCTACCATTTTCGGACTAATATAATGAAACTAGACAAGCCTTGAGAACTGAACACATGTTCGTAAACTCCTACAATATTCTCTAATTATTTGACATACACCTATATATAACACCACAAAGTCACAATATTTTGCTTGCGGCGTATAACCCTTTCAGTCGATGTGTTAAGCACATATTTTGATTTGTATTTTGTAAACATTTCAGCCGAGCACAAGTGTTGTTTGTAAACATTGCACACACTTCATTAGCGCTTATATAAATTTGATACGAAGGTATAAACGAGGTGTATTCTGTGGTTTTGACATGTTATTCCACTTAAATATCTGTGCAACAGAAGAGAGTTAGAAATTACCTACTATAGATACTTTTTTATGGCCATTTGAAAGTTTGAATGCCAGAGAAATAACAAGGAAGGGGAGTAAGAACAAAAAGTAAACAGTCATCATCTTTTCGAGTGATGCCACGTACCTACTCCATTGTTTACTTTGGTAAATTTCCGTTATATTTATGTTGGTTGACTACAAACGTGTACATTTTGATGCTTTTCCGACCTCTATCTTTGGTTTGAATGAAGAAATGGAACTTTTTCTACGTATGCTGTCAACGTAATAATACATCAGAAAGCCTATTGGTACAAGGTGGAGCGTTATGTTTTTTGCCAAAGAAATTAATTGGCACATGTAAATAAGCCCCTAGTTAACCATCGCTGGTCGGTCGTTTTACTACAAAATATGGGTAATTTCTTGCGCTTCGGTAGTCCCGCCGTTGGCGAATATTCTCCCTTTTAATTAACGAGAAATTAGCCGCTAGGTGAAAAGGTGCAACACTTAATTTTTTTCACCAATTAGTACTTAATACTCTTATAATTACCAACATAGGGAATAGGAAGCGCCTAAATGACCACTTAGTGACCCAAACGGGCTTCTCCATGCCAATATTATGTTAATCTTCGAAGTGACAAGTAGTTTTTAGATTAATAGGAAGGAGCAAATTGCTACCAACATGGGGTTATGGGCACCTGACCGCTTTTTGCGTTGTGATAAGGGTTTATCAATTAATGGGCATGATTATTAAAAAATTTCGTTATAATGATCTATCTTTGCGCTGCCTACAGGGTACCATCATGCCATTTTTTTGGAAGGTACACGCCTAGATGCATTTCGAAACGGATGTCCGCATCATACGCATATTATTAAAAGGCGTAGTCTTAAAAAAAGCAATCTATAACATATTTGTTCAGCTTAAACTCATTATATAACCATATTACATGCTGGTTAATCTGATCATATTTTATATCTACGGTAAACAAGTCATCTGTCAAAAAGAAAGTGGTAGGTACTATTATTCAAACCTATCGAAAAATATTTTTCTTGAAATCGGCATTGAAGTGTCCCAAAATCGTCATTAAAAGCTCAGAAATCGGCACTGAAGTAGCCCAATATTGTACGATTTTTTCAATAAGTAGGCCTTGGGGAGATGTAAACATCAAACGTCAGACGCGGAGCCACCGCTCGTCAAAAGTGACCAAATATTCAAAACCAGGCCGATAAAGGCCCATTTAACTTTTCGTATACATTGCGAAATTGTTGCCTATATATAGCAGCGCAATCTTTCAGCTTAAATATTTTAGTAGATTTGAATATCAATCTATTTTTTATGGAGGCTGCATAATAGGCAGCAGTTTGGAGTTTCTGTTGGGAAGCGCCGTGCCTCGTCATACTTGACCTAGGTAGAGCGATCGTCAAAGTCAAGCAACGCCGCACGCAATCGGTTCATGGACGGGAGATCCTTTATGATTATTTTTTTGCCTAATAAAACTTTTTTTTTTTCGATTTCAAAAAATATATATTATATGTACCTCGGCACTGAAGTTCTTTTTATGACTCATGTGGTTTATTTAGTAAAGCCACTATAGTACTCTTTTTTCTATCAATTGGACTTGGTGAAATGTAAACAAACAAAACCGAAGAATTGCAGTTTTGTGGACCCAATTTAACGCGTCTATGGGTCTGTGGATTTTTGAAAAAAGTCATGGCTTACTAGATATTTTGGAAAAACGAAATTTTGGCGATTTATAAATTGTGTCCCCAATGCAGTTATCATCTTATTTTCCGTGCCAGCTGCCATTTTCGAGATAATATGACACAAACTTTTGTTTTTTAAATGGAAACCATAATCATTTCCGTTACCTTTCTGAATAACCATATTGAGTTCCATTGAATTTTAATTGGGTTTTTCGCCACCAAACTGGTTAAAAGACAACTATAGTTTCTATACTATCAGATAGTAGATATACTATCAGATAGTAGATATACTATCAACACATAGGTACTAATAGATATCTCCATTTTAACTCCCATCATCATATTAGTGTTAAAAAGGGAGTAATTAAAAGTTTGTATGACAGGGCTAAAGAGATTTGTTCTAATAACACAAAATTTGAGGAGGAAATTAAACATATAAAACATGTTCTTGAGAAGAATAGTTATCCTACTGAATTTATTGAGCAAGTTTTTCAGGATTGCCAACAAAATAACAATGCTAATAAAAGTAGAGAAATAAATCTGGTGGACCGACCAGTAAATTTAATTATTCCTTATATTCCTGGACTATCAGATAAGCTGAAACGCATAGGCAATCGTTCTAATGTCAGAACAGTATTTAAAACCAAAAATACATTAAGATCGATGCTAGTTAAAACGAAACCATTTAATGAGGTACAAAGTTCAAAAAATTGCATTTAGAAAATTCCTTGCGAATGTGGAAAGTTCTATGTTGGGGAGACTTCTAGGCCATTTAACGTTCGTTTAAAAGAACGTAAAAATTATATCAGGCAAAATCAACTTTCGAAGTAGAAAATATGTGAACATCAATATATCATATAAATTCTCAAAATAAGTAGGAAATAGACGATAAATTAAAGAATCGGCATTTATTCTAGGAAATACAGACAACTGTGTTGCTGAGTGTTCAGTGGAATTGAGTAAAATATTATTGCCACTTATTCAAAGAGAAGTTAGTACCTATAAATAATTAGAATTAGATAAAACACAGGGTAAAATAGACTATTGTTAGACTATTGTTTCTGTTGTCATGACGCGAGCGTTGCCTCGGTCATTAAAAGTACCTCCGAGACCAAAAAAGAGTTTACGCATCCTGCAATGTATTACATTTTTCCTGCTACCGACAATATCAGTTTATAGGTACTTTGAATAAAGCTCTAAATAAATATGGAGTAGATTGTGGGTAATAATGATCTTCAAAATAACCTTTGTTCGATTACTAAAAATGATAATCAGTGATAAATACATATAATAAGAGGCAGAATGCAGGGATAATAAAAAAATAAATAAAAAATGTTGAGCTATGTGTGGGATTTGAACCCTGGATCTAGGAATTACTAATCGCGTACTCTCAGCCTACCGGTAGCGAGGTGCCTGTCAAGTTTGGTCTGTTATACGGCTCTTATTTGACGCCAGAGAAACATTGATATTATTAATTTTTCTTTGGTATAATTCGCGTTCTTTACAAAACCAGTTTGTAAAACGATAGTTGTGAAACCTATTAAAATTGACGCAAGGTTCGCGTTGCTACATATATTATATTAGTAACGTTTTTAAGGTCCTTGATGCGTAAGGGTTGCTGAGCAATACTTTTTGTACCTAGCAACCACTTTCGCAGCTAGCAACCAAAATAAGAGGGCACCTCCAATATTTGACTTTCGCTTTCGGGCCTGTTGGCGAGTATGTAAAGTGTAGATACGTACGGGAGAGGGAGCAGGAAAACATCTTTTTTATTACACTTCTTTGAAAACACCTTATTTTCATCTGTTTTAGCAATAATGAAAGATGGTTTTTTTCGGGCTAGCGCACGGAAACAGCGCATGGAAAAACTTTCCGTGCGCTGAATAAAAATACCAAATATATGGCTTTAAAATAGAAATATACAGCAAAGTAAACTAAATTTAAGAAACACTATATGCTCTCTGATATTTAACATGTACCTATTTTGAATTTTAATTCGTAAGTGTTTCAATATTTTTGACGTTTTATTCGCCTTATCTGACAATAACTAATTTACAACAAAGCACCTTTGAAATAATTTGAGAGTAACCATGGAAACGCATCATACATACCAAACACTATATTGTCTGCATTGTTTATTTTTTGTCAATTAAATTTATTATAATATGCCGATAAAATGTTTTTCTACAAGCGTGCGGAAAAGTACACTTTTCCGCACGCATTTTAGTTTAGAAAGTGTTACTTTTCCGCACTACTTTTCCGCACTAGTGCGAAAAAGTACTTTTTCGCACTACTTCTTGGCTGAACGACGCTACGCGTCGTTCAGCCAACTGCAATCGCGTGCGGAAAAGTGGCACTTTCCGCACTTGTTAGGAAATATACTATTTAAGTTTCCGTTTACAAAGAAGTATAATAAAAAATATCGTTCATTACACGTCCAGAAATAGATTTTTCCGTGCTTGCATGACTTCCCGTGTGAGGCGCAGCCGAATTTGTCACGCGCGCACGGAAAAATCTTTATTTCCAAACTCGTAATGAAATATACTATTTTCTCGATTACAAAAAAAACTTTTTTCCAGAATGTTTTCAGTCACGAGGTGCTGCCGATGCCAGGCCGGCATATCCTCCAACGAGCTCGTCATGAGGGCGAGGGACTCCGTGTACCACCTGCACTGCTTCTCCTGCGTGTCCTGCGGCATACCCCTGTCGAAGGGCGACCATTTCGGGATGAGGGACGGCCACATATTCTGCAGGTAGTCCCGCGAATCGCCCGTTCCGAATCGTCCCCCCAACCCGTCCGTCTTTTCAGCTTCTGCTTCAACAGACCCCACCCGTACGACCTCCTGGACGCGTGCGACTCCTCGTCCTCCGATCAGCTGGACCACGTGACGTACCGCGGCGGGGATTCGCCCGGGTACTACCAGTCGCCCGGAGGGTGCACCCCCCCGCATCACCAGGGTAAGGGCAGGCCGAGGAAACGACGGCCACAATCCGACGGAAGTCCGGTCGCCATGAGAATAGCCGCCGCCACCTTAGGTAAGTCGCTCTAGGAGAAGCCCCGAAGTAGAGAAAGCTTTGTGGCCAACATTTCTATGTTTACCAATACAAAACTTTGTTGTATTGCCACTTACTCTATATAGAATTCATTGGAACATTTAAAAACATATTAGAATATAATGGAGAAGAAGACGTAGCTTGCAATTTTGATTACGTTACATAATAATGGGATATTTAAATAAAAATAAGTGGGTAAGATTATACTTTGTTTTATATATTTTGTGAAAAAACATAACGAAAAGTTGTCAATTGCGCTGAATCGCACAATTCGGCAATGCCGCTATTGCCTCCGCCACGTTGTAGCCGGTGTTTGTTTAGCCATGTGCGTTTGTTGTCGTGGCGTTTCAGATACAGTTTCGTGCGAATTCTTTCGTTTGTGTTGTTTTCTGTGATCCATAGATTGCTTATTAAGTTGATAATACAAGGGACATTAAAAAGGGAATAGGTACATAAAGTGGTATGAGTAATTTACAGAATCGCATAACCTTTCACAGGTAAGTGAAGTCAGTTACAATGACTTCAGAGGCGTTGCACCTCCTAGGAAGGAAACTGCCTTACGCATTGTTGTAATTTCTTGTGATTTTTACATGAATTCCATGTCAGAATCCGTATTGCCAGAGTTAAAAATTCATTCAAATTAATAAACCATAAATACCTAGGCCCAATGATATAAATTTTCCTTGTTCTATTTATTTCTTCAACCATAAAAATATTTTTTTGCATACGCTACTGGTGGGCTTTGTCTATCACACTATCACAAGGAATGTTTTGTTTCCGTATTGTATATTATGCTGGTTGATTACAATGCCATAAGAAAAGAGAGTCTATATTATCTTTAGTCTGAGGTAAAAACAATGCTATAGAGGAAATATATCATATATCATGTTGATGTAACTTTACAATTTTCTATGCCTCATTTAAATTATCTGACCTTAAAATTTCTAAAAAAAAATTTCGCCTACGGTGCATTTTAATAAGCGAACTCCTCCTTTTAATTCCTTCTTTTAAAAATCAATAATCATTATAAACACACCAGGAAATAAATTCCTATAGGTAGATACCTATCTATATTCTACATTTGGCCCTTTGAGGGGACATGTTAATTTATAGGATGTGACAATAAGTTTATAGGCACTAACTTATATTTTTACTTCCACATCACTCAAGGAATTCTCTCTCGGGCTTTTATGTAAAAAAAAGAGTACCTACTTACTTCTTACATTTACTGTATACATATAGTTAAATTATTATTTTTTACCACTAACCTGAGAAATCACCATTATTTACCTGATTCCTCTAATGAGAAGTAATATTTCTCACCCTAGGTAAATAATGATAATAAAAAAATACCTAGGTAAATAATGAACAATTTTCTATATGGCATTTAAAGATTAGTGTCATTTTATCAGCTTGACAACTGAACTCCCAGGCTACTTGATATTTCGAAGTATTTGAAAAAAGCGAGAAATGACTAAAATAAACTAAAATATGGCAATATTTCAATGTTAGTAGTAAAAAAAATTCTATATACACTTCGGTTGAGAAGCCCATTATTTACCTGGCATATTATATCCTTCGGCGCTACGCGCCTCAGGACTTAAATGGCTCACTTCTCAACCTAAGTGTATAATATACTATTATGGTTCCTAGTTAAAAAAGAAAAAATACAATCAGTTGACTTGCATATTATTTTTTGCTAATATTAGGTTACTTATTTTTTTTAGTTCATTTAAAATGTTTGACCTTGAAAATTTGAAAATTTTCGCCTGCGGCACAATCCTTGACGACAAACAGTGGACTTTTTTTTTCCATCGACAAAGTCTATCTATGACCCTGTAGGTATAGCTGCTTGTGCTGTATTTATCACTCCAACCGATTGATATTGAAAAGCTAGGTAATTAGGTACTTTCTTCTCTCAAAAAAGCCGAAGACTATACCTAAATGTTTAATTTTCAAATTAAGGTTTTACAGCGTTGCTCACTTTTACTATTATTATTATTAAGTAATTCTATACAAAAATAATAGTAACATTGTCAACCAGCCCCCCCTGACAATAATTTAAATTTACCAGAATTAATTTGTGTAGTGCAGGTAGTGCCATATTGCTACTACGAACTACGAGGCAGTGTGCCTCTGGCACGGGCGTAGCCAAGGGGGGGGTTTCGGGGGTTCAAACCCCCCCGAAATAAGCAAAATATTACCTAATATTATACCGAAAAAATACGAGGAGTGAAGAGTTAAATTATTATTACGTTTGAATATATGTAGTAATAGTAGCGCCTAGCGCCATCTTTTGACGAGAGGCAGACGCAGTTGCAGCCGAACTATTTTGTATTGTAGGGACACTTTGCGTTGTTTCTCGATTATTCGCCACGCCCCTCGGTCGAAATGAGCGGAACTTTGTGGAAGTTCGTGGAAGTTTCTGGACGGCTACTGGGCTGCTATATAAGCGGCGCCGCGGCGCGTGACCGCGCTCACGGCAGTATTGTTCCATGCGAACTCGAAGCGAATAAAAGTGAAAAGTGGTGAACGAATAGTGAAGAGAATTAAGTGTACCGTGTAAGTGAGTAATTTTAGTGCACTGTTATTCGATGACCTTGTTAAGGATAGATACGTGAATCATTATTACTGTCGAAAAATGGAAGGGAAAAACAGGAAGGGTGATAAACCTAAAGGTATGGACTACTGGAAAAAGTGGTGTAGTCAAGGTCAAGGGGTTTCTAATAAAGAAACAAATTTGGATTTAGCTATCAAAGCTTCAGCTACCTTGCATGCTGATAAGAAGACTGCCTACCCCGAAATCTAGTTTGGAATGTGCGATAAAAACCTTTATCCTAATATTTACACATTACTACAAATCTTGGCTACCATTCCTGTATCCACTGCTACCCCAGAAAGGTCTTTCTCGAGCCTAAGGAGACTGAAAAACTATTTACGAAACACTACAAGTGAAAACAGACTTAATGGTTAATGAACATTCACTATGGAACAGAAATTCATGCAGATGAAGTAGTGGATATACTTAAAAGAAAAAGCCGAAGATTTCTTCTTTAATGGTTTTAGATTTAGCGCAGAGGAACGAAATTAATTTATCCATTTCATTTAAAGTTAAGAACTTTATAAATATGTCGTAGTTTTTCGGATGAATATATAGATATTAAATTTCATGTAAGTATATTTTTGTTGTTTTATTTACTTCTCAAACTAAACCCCCCCCCCCCAAAACTAAATCCTGGCTACGCCCGTGGCCTCTGGATATAAACAGACAGCCCGAAGTGCTGGCGACAGCTTCTTTATAAATTTGTTTTGTTTGTGCAAAAGTGACACATTTCTATAAAAGTTCGAAGTGAAGAATCGTTCCTTTACAATTTCAAGCCTCAAGATGCTTAGAACCGTCATTAGTAGCTATAACTTAGTTATATACCTGGCTGTAAGTCAAATCGTAATAATAACTTGAAGGAGCTAGGTTTTCTTTGCTTGACGGCAAGCGGTCAACTTGTATTCGTTTTGGGCTTTCCAAAGGACGAAAATTAAAGAATAAAATTATTAAGAGCCATTTGCATAGACGAACTAAAGTACCCTTTAAAATTAAAGGAGCTATCTAACAATTCAACCATTGTTTGTAAGTATTGTTGCAAAAGTTTCTTTACCTAATGTTAAAGTCAAAAGATAATTTACTTGAACGTATTATGAAATTGACCCTAAACTGCCATTTCAATCAGAAGAGCTTACTCTCCTTCACAACATGCTGTTCTCTGTTCGCTTGTTGTTTGTATTTTTATGAAACTTTAACCATAAGGGAAGATATGTAATCATCATTTGTCTGGTGGGGCACTTTGCGAAAAATTCTCACAAAAATTCGACTTACAACAAAATGTTGTCCCCTCTATTTGTCCAAATTTACCATATTATTTGTCGAAAATGTACCCATCCACACATCAGGAAACGTACTTATTATAAATACTTATACTTCTGTGTATATTTTGTTACTGTTTACTGCTTTTATTGTCTATTAAACAAACGTACCTACTTACTTAGGTACCCAATTATTGAAACAAAGTTAACAAATGTATTTAATTATAATTAAAAAGAGGGTTGAAAAGATAAACTAAGCCAAAGTGCTGACTGCTCTATACCGCATAAACCCGTTGAACCGTCCCGCTGCGGCGTTGCCACATGTTTGCGCAGGGCTTGTAAGCTTGAGAAGGTTGTGGGTGAGTCCAAGGCCGCGGCTTTAGCCCGATGTTTTGATTGCGCCTCGAACAAAAGTGTCGATGTGAAACTGCCAACGAGGCCGAGCAAATAAACCGCGCTGCACACTGTGGAAACCTGGGGTGGGTATGAAACAATGCCGGCGGAACAGTTCCGTGCACTTATTGTGTGTTTGCAGGGATCCGTTGTATTTGCGAACTACTCGAAAAGCGCCGACAATGCCTAGGTCGGTTATTAGAGTTTATGTTGACCAAGTTGAAGCTCGAGTACCTACGTAAATAATATGAGGAGTGTCCCAGAAATATGCTACCGTCGTGTAAATGCGACCAAATAAAGAAATATAACTATCAAATCCAGGGACCCTTTAAAGTTAGGGCACCCAGCATTATACTTTCCAAAGTGAGGCCTATTCTTTCCTCATTCTAATGGTCTCAGTGATGCCAAGTATGCCATTTTATTGGAGAATTTATGAATATAACAGGTACTTTGATTGTTAGTAAAAATTAATAATGGTTTCCATGAATTCTAAAAATTAGACTTCACAAGTGCAGAATATGCCAACTGTCAAATGAAACAAATTTATTTTATATTTGAAATTGATTTCCTGCAATTATTTCCACGTCAGTGCCGATTTGTTACCAGGTTCCTCAATCCATTTGTAATATGTATACTTGAACTTTCTTCCCTTCTTGAATGTATCTACCCAAAGAACTTTCACGGATTTCGGGATGGACTAATAAGATTAGGTCTTGTACTTAGTTCTAATCATGTAGTGTTTCTCGGTGCTCATTATACAATTTTTGTAATTTTATTTCTCTCCCAAGGTACCTCACAAACGTAAAGTAAACTTATAGTCGTAGATAAAAACTCTTTAAAAAAAACCTGACTGAAGCTACCTGCTTAATAATTTAAAATTTACGAAATACGATTTTTGTTTTGAACTAACTATACCTACTTATTCGTAAAGGTGATACAGGAAAAATCTGGTTGCATTTATTGGTACTACAATAGACGACCGCATTACCTTTAATTGTCACATCTGAGTATCTGGAAGGCTTCACTTTTCCTATGTGATAGACTGTGACATGCTGGGTCAAACATTTTAAACTTAGTTGCAATGTCAGACAAATAATAAACATAGACTAACCTAACCTAAAGGCTGCATTGTAATCAGCCAACATAAAAAATGCCCACTCAAAACAAAAACAACAAATTTGACACTTAAGCTAGCATCATATGATAACCAGAGGTTACATTTCCTATGCCGCAAATTGAACACTTTACTCTTCCCATCGTTTTTAAAACTACACTAATTCACTAATTACTAACTTAACTATATGTCTTTGTCCAATAACCCCAAAATCTCTTCAAACACAAGAATAACGCAAAAGTATACACTCGAAATACATCAACACAAACCGGCGAAATCTTAACGAACTCTGGATCACCTGTTGGGGCATAATAAAGCAAATGCGCATCGTTCACAAAGAGCTCGTGCAACCAACGTTGCCACGTTAGCCAGAATAAGCAATTTATTAAGGATATTATTTATAGACCAAGTAGGATCAGTAAATTCACAAAATCAGTAAAATTTATTGTTAAATGATAACAGTCCAAATTTTTACTATATGTAGATTGTAGATATCAACTAATTGTTCAAAATTGATGCTTTTTAACGTTGAAATCGTAAGTACAAGATATATTATTTATGAAGAAGTTTGGCAATGGTGCAATCATTACATCGTTTTGTTTTAGGTTTCTATTACTAACTCAGACAAGTAATGATACTATTCTTTTTATCTTGGCAGGGTCTGTATTGTATTGAATTATTAGTCTATGTTTATTATTTGTCTGAGGTTGCGTAATCTTTATTTGGTCCCATTTAAAGCCGCGCTGAAAATCCGAGTTTCCTAAAATTTGTCCAATCGAACCGAACGTAACAAACGATCATCGTCGAACACTCGGTACAAAACCCCGAAAAAAAACCGGCCTACTTCGATTCGGCGCCCGCGCCGGCCCATAACAATTATGAGCAATTAGCTTAGCGGGCTGTGCATGCCCCGCTAATCGGTTCCGCGCATCCGAGACGGCCATGCGCAAAACAAAAGACAATCGAACAGTCGAACGTCGCCGGCGAGCCGCAGGCCAGGCCTACTATTTTTAGAGACCCGGCAAAAAAGCCGACGCCAGAATGTCGCGCTGGACGACCAGTTCGTCGTTTTGCGACGGGAGTAGGAGTGGGAGATCGAAGAATGGAAGAAGAAAGTATTGGAACCATTGAAAACGGTCATATTACAAAAACTTGCATTGTATAATGTACTAAGTATTTAAGTTAGATTTGTGATTGTTGAATCTTACTCACAGAGATCATATATATAGGTAGAGTGCTGTACAAGTCCCTTTTTATGGCCAATTGTGGGTTTGCGCATGGGCCTATGGAACATGCGCATTAGACCTTCGGAACGCGCAATTCAAAACAGTGGTTGTTTTTCTGAATTACTATCTCCCTACAAACTTGTATATGTATTGATAATAAATTAAGCTCACCTCAACGTGGACTGGTCAAGACTTCGATTACTACAACTAGGTTCGTTTATACTTGTAAAACTAGTTTCGTCCAAACTACTAGAATTTGCTTCACTGATGCTAGAACTTGACTTGTTTTCATCTACCTTTATAACTTTAAGACTAAAACAAATAAGCTACTAATAGTTTCTTACACCACAATCATGTTAATATACTTACTTAAATGATGGTTTAGGTGGTTTTAATAGAAGAGTTGGTACCGCATTTTCAATTAGCTGCGTTTTGACTCGTTTCGTTTTTAAACACTCTGGTGCAAAATGAGCAGAACATATTCGAGATGATCACTTAATTAGAAAAACACTCAAACAACTGAAACGCGAAGAAACTATTAATAATTAGCTGAAAATCGAAAAAATTATGCTACAGAGCATCTATGATGCAAACAACGGTAGGTTATACTAATTTGTCGCTGTCAAATGGCTGTCAAAGAGTGTCAAGTTTCACAAAACACTACCTCAAATTGCAAATGCGCATGTCCACTGGGCTTATTTGTTACTATTTTTTACTATTGTATGATTTTAAATTCGTCAAAGATTTTCCGCGCATCCTATGGATCGTCCACCACTCTACCTATATACAGGATGATTTTTTTAGGTCTACCACCGCGATTTTCTCGCTCATTTTGCGGCCTACAAAAAAAACGCAAGAAATAAAAATGTAGCAGTTTTGGACAGCTAAGTGGTGCTGCAAAAGAAATCGGTATCCATTGCCAACTTGTCGCGCAGTATTAAAAAAAGCTCAAATTGAGCAAAACTATTAATGGCCGTGGATTGTTTATTTTAAGAGACAGACGAAAACTTTTATATTGAAAATTGATGGCACTGAGAATCTTTATCCATCCAGGTGCTCAGATAGTTTCAGCAAATTACACAGCTCTCTTGAGACCATGAAAATTTTTGTCGATTTTAGGTTTTTTTAGTACACCGCGAAAAGTTGGGTATGGAGGCCCATTCCTTTTTAATGTCGCCTCGCTGACGAAAATTGCCATATTTTGTTTTCTTACATATTTTCTGTGCGGCCCAAAATAAGCGAGAAAATCGCTTAATAAGAAATTAAAAAAAATTCATAGCCTCAAGAGAGCCGAAGACCCTGTGTAATTTTCTGAAACTATCTGAGTACTCTTTTGCATAAAGCTTCTTAGTGCCATCAATTTTCAATACAAAAGTTTTTCTCTGTCTCTTAAAATAAACATTCCACGGTCATTAATAGTTTTTCTCAATTTGAGGCTTTTTTAATATTGCGCGACAAGTTGCCATGGATGCCGATTTCTTTTGCAGCACCTCTTAGCTGTCCAAACATTTTTGTTTCTTGCGTTTTTTTTGTAGGCCGCAAAATGAGCGAGAAAATCGCTGCGGTAGACCTAAAAAAATCATCCTATATATGATCTCTATGATCTTACCCGATCTTGCCCCCACTTTTTTTGCTCCGAAAACGCAGGCGAGCCATCGAGATACCCCACATATTTATGAGGTTGCCCCGCGGTCGTGGGTGGCCATGTTCCCCACGTATCCCAAGATCTGCGATTGGTTAAACACCACGGCCAGTCGAACCCAAAGTTTTTCTTCGTTTTGTTCTAGAAATCCTCCACCAGGGCGACCTGTCTTCTTCGCTGGAATCGCTGTCGTACGATTCTTCGGTGACATCTCCGGCGTCGAGCAGCGGCCATCCTGGCGGTTCGCAACGAACGAAACGCATGAGGACGTCCTTCAAACACCACCAGCTGCGCACGATGAAGACGTACTTCGCCATCAACCAAAACCCGGACGCCAAGGATCTCAAACAGCTCGCGCAGAAGACTGGACTGTCCAAGAGGGTGCTGCAGGTAAGGTTTTAACGTTTTCTATGGAATTTTAATTGGGTTTTTCGCCACCAAACAGACAACTTCTTCAAGGATAAATTCTTAACAGTAAATGAACCAAACTTTGAACTTCTAACTCAAAAAATGCCTATCTTCAACATTGTTTTCTGACACTCTTAACTCCGCATCATTCAAAACCTCCACACTTGTATGATTTACCAAAAATACACAAAACTAACATTCCTCTTCGCTCCATTGTAAGTTCAATAAATTCACCATGTCATTCGTTAGCAAAATATGTACTTAAAATTGTTAATCCATTAGTAGGAAACTCAAATTCATTTTTTATCAGAAACGGTATCTAATCATTTTTTAGATTTCCGGATCATTATACAGGGTGAGTCGAAGTTAAACCGCCATACTCAAAATTTGAGTAGTATTTTTAAAAATAAATGTGGTTCTCATATAACATTTTGTCCAAAAACGCTTCGTTTTCGACATACAGGGCGTCAAAGTTTTCTTTTAAAAACAGAAAAAAATTAGTATTTCCGGTTCCATTTATGCTATCGAGTTGAAAATTTTATGTTTTCTGGGACGGCGATTATGAATTTTCTATCAACTTTCTTCTAGCCGCTAGAGGGCGTTGGCTACGTCGTTACTTTCGAACAAAAGTGTTTTAAACTTTTTTGTCGTTGAAAAATCTGCATTTTAGACAGCGGAGTAATAGAAAGAACTTTAACCAAGACAACTTTATTAGCAAAAACAGAGAAAAAGCGCTTCAACGTTTAGTAGGCTTTGAAAACAATTGTGGGTTACTAATTTCACAAAAATTGTTAATTTAGGACAATACCTACTGTAAATAAAGAATTCCAAATGCATAAATCCCATTTCTCAGCCTACTACGAAATTTTAATTTTTTCGAATTCACGCGCACCGCCACACAAAATTGCGTTTTTCATGAAAACGGTTAAGGTTTTCGTATTTTTACATTTGACATTTTTTGTTCAAAATCGAATGTAATTTAATATTCCGCTGTCTAAAATGCAGATTTTTTAACAACAAAAAAGTTTAAAACACTTTTGTTCGAAAGTAACGACGTAGCCAACGCCCTCTAGCGGCTAGAAGAAAGTTGATAGAAAATTCATAATCGCCGTCCCAGAAAACATAAAAGTACCAATTTTCAACTCGATAGCATAAATAACCGAAAATACTAATTTTTTTCTGATTTTAAAAGAAAACTTTGACGCCCTGTATGTCGATAACGAAGCGTTTTTGGACAAAATGTTATATGAAGAACCCCATTTATTTTTAAAAATACTACTCAAATTTTGAGTATGGCGGTTTAACTTCGACTCACCCTGTATATTAGCTAGCTTTGATGTGGTTAGTCTTTCTACTAATGTCCTTGTTGACAAATCATTGAATATTTTACGCAGAAAGTTAGAAAATGATCAGACTTTAGTAGAAAGGACAAATTTGAATATATATGCTATATTAGAACTAACAACACTCTGTGTTGAACTAACAACACTCATTTTCAACTAGGAAATAAATTTAACCAGCAGAAATTTGGAAGCTAAAACGCATAGGCAATCGTTTTAATGTCAGAACAGTATTTAAAACCAAAAATACATTAAGATCGATGCTAGTTAAAACGAAACCATTTAATGAGATACAAAGTTCAAATAATTGTATTTATAAAATTCCTTGTGAATGTGGAAAGTTCTATGTTGGGGAGACTTGTAGGCCATTTACTTGTTCGTTTAAAAGAACATAAAAATTACATCAGGCAACATAAAATTTCGAAGTCGAAAATATGTGAACACTCTTTTAATAACAATCATAGGATTTTGTGGGATAGGTCCAAACCAATTCTCAAAGAAAAAGTAGGAAACAGACGAAAAATTAAAGAATCAGCATTTATTCTAGGAAATACAAACAACTGTGTTGCTGACTGTTCAGTGGAATTCAGTAAAATATTATTGCCACTGATTCAAAGAGAAGTTAGTAAAAATAATTAGATAGAACACAGGGTACAATATCAGACAGGGGGCTAGGCTATTGTTTCTGTTGTCATGACATTTTAACCTGAAATTTATTAATCTGTCATTTCACTTTGACGTGACATGATCTTTGAGAAAGGAGGAAGATTTATTCTCCGAAAGCTCAGAAAACAAATTTGTTGAAGATATTTTTTGAGTTAAACACGTTTAAAGCTTTGTTCATTTACTGTTAAGAATTTATGAATTTTCCAGGCAACTTGAAAAAGTTGTCTTTTAACCAGTTTGGTGGTGAAAAACCCAATAATTAAAATTCAATGGAATCTGTTTACGCCACAAATAAGTTTTAGAAAATATGTAAAGTTTTCTGTTTCCTTAGGTGTGGTTTCAAAATGCAAGAGCAAAATGGCGTAGGAACCTAATGAGACAGGAAGGTCAAGGACAAGGTGCCAACGGACTTTCGACCAATCAAAACTCGTCTGGTATAGTTGATGGTTCGAATAGGGTAGTTGATGAACTGCATCATTTACGTGTGCAGGCCGGACAAAATCTGAGTTTTGCAGATATTTATTAGGTCGAAACAGATTTCGAATAACGTAACACACATGTTCCTTTTAAGATAGTGATAAAAACTACCCGACACGTAGTTACTATAGGCATATAAAAAGGTGTAGGTATGCTAACAATAGCACAGAATTGTAAGTCATTTTGTTCTTTGTACATAGACACCTATTTATACATAAATGAGTATTCCAAAATATTAGACGTGCAATTATTTAGTGTTATATAATATGTTGCTTGGATTTAAATATGCCAGTATGTCGACTTAAGTAAATTATTGAAGTGTAATTCCGAAAATAGGGGAATGAAATACTAATTATGTATGTAGTTGTAAAATATATGTGATTGTTTGTACATAAACCGAACTTGTATTATAGTATATAAATAAAGACATAATAATAACTAGTGTTTTTTTTCTCTTGGACAAGGAAAGAGAGAGGACACTTGCCTACCCTGCTGTGTATAGATTTTGTTGCACGTTTTGAACTGCGGCCATTTTATATGTGGCAGACGAAGCGAGTACATTGTGTGTTAATTTCGTGAATAAATATATTTCAGCACTTGACACTAGCTTTACATTTGAGAAATTAACTGCAAATAAATACCAATATTTCAAATTACACGCAAGTCAAAATTAACTACCTTTTCATTTTTAACATTTTTGGTCTAAGAACGCGTTTCATGCCGCGAGCGCTGTCTAAGGTTATTTTTAATCAGTCTACATCTTGAACACTCCGTATCTCCACTAACGTCAAGATCTATCAAGTGATAACCTTATCGCCACAGAATGGCATCAAAAGTCCAAAATTACCTTCTAACAGTAGCGATACTAGAAGGAAAGCATTACATCTGGACAAACATGAATTCCGCTGTAATAGTAAGAGTTGGCAACCAGAAAAAATGTACTTCTGTGAAATATCATACAGACGCACCATTCTACAATGAGGTACACAATATGCCCAAATATGTGTTAATTTTTTCAAATGTTATCTTGTTTTTAGTACTTTGTGTTTGAATTTGTAAATACTTTTGAAAAAGTAATGGAAAAACAATTAACCTTAACTGTAGTATGGCCAAAATCCATTGTATGTAAACGAAGAATTTTGGGGTATATTAGCTTGGACTTGGCTACCATTTGGAATCAAAAAAGTGGGCAACAATTACATATTTACACAAAATACATTATAAAATTTATTTGTAGATCACCAATTCTACCACAAATGGGCTGTATTGACTTCGCCAAAATCAGAAGTAATCAGTGGAGGTAGAGGTTACCTTAAAGTGGATATAGCTGTGTTGGCTAAAGGAGAAGCTCCGGTCTTACCTTTAAGTATTTTAAACGATGACATAGAAGCGTAAAAAAGACCACAAAAAATAGCCACTTTAAGAAACTATCTTCATTTTTAGGAACTTACTTGTCGCTTCTGGTTTTTCAATGGAAAGGGAAAGAGTCCAGTACATCTTTGAAATATATCGATGTGAACATTTGGTTCATAAACCTTCAAATCAAGTACCTTTTTCAGAAACTGCTAAAAGCAAGAACGCATCTTTTCCTAGTACCTTTGTAGAAATAACTTTTGCCGGAAATAAGGCTAGAACTTCTATTGTAAAACATACAAATTCTCCAGTTTTTAACGAAAAAATAACTATAATCGACCTTTTTCCACCGCTGTGTCAAAGAATAAAGATAGAAATTTTTCATCATGATTGTGCCAGGAAAACAGTTCTAGCTTCTCATTGTTTAAACCTCAACTCTTTGTCGAATGACAACGTAGAAGGTTTTCTACCAACGTATGGTCCTAGTTTCATCTACTTGTACAAAAAACAACACTTAGAGGGATATGCTGGTTCTCTCCTCATTGCTATGAAAACCGAGCTTGATGAAGCTATATCAATTGGAAACAAAATTGTTTTGAATCATTCGCTTTCTCCAATAAATGAAGTGAGTTTATCTTTATTGAAAATGTTATAAAAAGTAGGTACCTATACCACTTTTAAGGATACAGCTTGGGCCATGGAAGAAGTGTTCCTTTTTGCCATGCTACTAGAAGTCTCAGGCATGAAGAAAAAATACTTCGACAAAAACATTTCGTTCAGAATAACATTTGGACATATTTTAACTCAAAAAAGATCACATTCGGAAGCTACCTTATCAAATAGTACGGTCTCTTACAAGCCATTGAAAAGTGGAAAAAATTATTGTCATCTATGGTTTGGCGCTGGAAAACCTTGCATGATTCTAAAGTCCAAATGGCCCGATTGCAGACCCAGAATGTATAATGTTAATATGCTTGCGAAAATTGTTGAAGAATTGGTAAAAAGGAACTCAAGTTTTGCAAATTAATTCAAGAGATTTTTTTTAGAACAACCGTATGGAAATAATAGAGGATATGTTCATATATCATCCATACAAAAAAAACACGCAAGAAACATACGATTTTCTAGCTGAAACCTTAGATATTATAAGATCTAGTTGCCTGAAATATATAGACATTGTGTCTACAATGCACAAACAGGCACGCAGCACAAGATTAGATGAAGAAAGAATTAAAATGTGTCTTACAGAAATGGTATGGTATACAGTGTGGTCATTTAAGTGTGCAACATAGGGAATTTTTTTTTATTATTGCACAACGAAAATACAAATATTCCCGAAAGTGCATGTTCGATAACCATATTGGGCGCACTTAGAACGGTTGCAAGTCAAACAGCATACAGGGTAGGCCAAAAAATTTAAAAATTGTACAAGAGTAAAGTACCCTTATTTCTGAAAATTCAGCAAAATGTTATTAAGAAGAGTTGTCTAGAATTAAAAGTTATGCCTAAATACCAAAACATGGCCTCCTCAGAAAAAAAAATATTTTTTTTAAAACATTAATAATTTCCTAAAAAAATTTTGTTTTAATAATATTCACCCTAAACATTTTCTTTGACTTATCAGTCAAAATTAAATCAATTTCGCATAATTCTTTTCAAATTCAAGCATATTTGTAAAATTAACTTAGATATTTAATTTTTTAGGGAATCACAAATTTCATGTTTGTTGCAACGATATTAAACAAAACTTTAAAATTTCGCCAAAAATTCTTCTGAACAAGGTAAAACATTAGTAATGATAATGTGTATATTAAAAAACTCTCATACCTTTTATTTTAAATATTTATTATAAGAAACTTTAAATTAATTGAAGAAAAAAATTCTTTTCTTAGGAGTTTACGTTTTGGTATTTAGGCATAGCTTTTAATTCTAAACAACTTTTTTAATAACCTTTTGCTGATTTTTGAAATAAGGGTCCTTTACTCTTGTGCAATTTTTGTATTTTTTGACCTACCCTGTGTGCTGTTTAACTTGCAACCATTCTAAGTGCACCTAATATGATTATTGAACATGCATCAACTTTCGTCAATGTCTGTATTTTGTTTGTGCAATTATTAATAAAAAAGTCTCATATGTTGCACACTTAAATGACCACACTGTAAGTAAATTGGACCATGAAAAAAATATTTTTCAGCGCAAAATCATTGAAAAAACTAACAGATATTGTTGCATGAACTCTCGCAAGCTTCTTCTGAATAGAATTCAAAAAATATATTCGAAACTTCTAATGTTAATGGATTCGGTAAGATATGTTATAAAACACGGAAATTTTTTTACATTTTTTTTTGTAGCCTCAACATTGTTGGCCTGACATTTTTCTATGGATGATTCAAGGAAATAAAAAAGTAGCGTGCATCCAAATACCTTCAAGCGAAATTGCTTTCTCTCCAATACCAGAAGAAAAGGGAATATATTGTGGAAGATTTCGATCAGTTTTTTTGAACGTAAGAAAATAAGATGTTACGAACAAAATATAAAAAACTTTTGTAGAGTGAGAAAGAAAAAACTGACATAGCAAGTTGCAAAGCGAGGGTCATGTTTTGGGTAGGACTGGACAGGCACAAGCAACATTGCTTGGAAACTTTGCCGAAAGGTTTTAAAGTAGAAGAAAACGATCTTGACAATATTTCTGTGTTGGCTGCCGATGAAGGTTATGTAAGTTGAAACAGAAGCACCTAACTTTTTATAAAAAAATTTTTAGCATTTTACTTGTCGAGCACACATCTTTCAAGGCAAGTTCAGGCCTGGTTTTGATAAATCAAGCATGCTGGATGCATTCGTTCAAATTTTGGTGAGAGGCCAAGTCAAGGAAACCATAGTAAGTTTTGTACTGCAAAAAAATATCCGCAAATTTTTTGTTTTTTTTTTATTTTAGACCATAAAGCAATGTTTGAACCCAATTTGGGATCAAATGATTGTTTTCAAAAATATCAGCCTGTTTGGTAGCAAGGAGTTCATAAAGCAAAACGTACCCTCTCTCACTGTTCAAGTGTTTGACAAAGATGCCTGTGTAAGAAAAATTTTTTTTTCAAAGTTTTTTTTGTTATTTTTTTACAATTTTAGTGCAAAATTGAATTTGTGGGCAAAAACGAAATAGCGCCAAGTATAAAATTTACAGAAGACAAGTACGAAGAACCCAGGCTGAAGTGGCACAAAATGTTCAGAGATTTCGAATTGAATGCCGAACTTCTCGCAGCATTTGAACTTATCGAAGTAAGAGGTTAAAGTAATCAACCGTTTCCTTAAATTAGAGACTTTTAGGTTTCGCAAGAAGAAAAAGATGGAGAGTTCTTGCCAGATACGTTTACTCCAATTCCACCAAGTATAAAACCTAACTTGGTTTCCTACAAAATTGAGATTGTATTCTGGGGTATAAGAAACCTGAAGAAAGTCAATTTATGTATTATAAACAGGCCTCGAATAACAGTACATTGTGCAAATAAAACAGTAAATTCCGAGGTAATAGAGAATGCTAAAAAACATTCGAATTTCGCTAGCAAAGTTAAAACGCTGGAAGTGGTAGGTACCTACCTATATCTAATTTGTACTTACGTTTCTTTATTTTTTAGGTAATGCCAGAACAAAAAGAGTACACAGTTCCCATGCGTTTCAAAATGTACGACAGCAGAAAGTTTGGAATATACACTTTCTCTGGAGTCCACATTTGTGATGTGAGTCAATTCATGTATACACCACTAAGTTTATTTGAACGACAGCAAACGCTTTCAGGAAAAGATCTAGATGTCAATGGTAAGCACGCAATTTGAAGGGAAAGTGAGTTAGCTTTATTGCAATTTTTTAGTCTCTGATGATGACCTGTTGATGAGAAAATTGTCGAAAACAAAATTGTGCAAAAATGTCGACCAAAGATCATCAGATGCTCGTTGTGTACCAGTTTGATGCTTCCAAAATTTTGTAACATTTTAAGTTTATCTTTTGCAGAGTCGTACAAAATTAGAAGATAGTGAAGAATGGGATAAGAGAACAATAAAAGATATAATAAAATCGTTTCTCGCAAAGTCTAAAAAAAGTAGCGAATATTCGCTGTTAACGAATGAAGAAGTTGAGGAAATTGATGAAAGTGAAGATTATGACTGGTGGACTAAATTCTACGCATCTCTAGAAGTAAAAATATAATAGACCTTTTTATATATGTGCGGACTTTGAAGACCATACACTGTATACATTGTGTTGTTTGATATTTTAGGACACAGCCTCGCATACAGACATTGACAAGTTGCAAGCGGGGTCACACAAACACAAATTGAAGGTTACAAATTATTTGTATTTCTTCTTTAAATCTAACTGATAGTTTTTTTAGATTTATCCAAAAGAACTTGAGCTTCAACCGGAATTTGAAAGCTTCTCGGACATGTTACGCACTTTTGAACTTTTTAAAGGAAAACGAACTGGCGACGAAGAACTGGACGAAGAAAATGTGACTGGTGTTTTCAAAGGTTAGGACCAGATAATTTTTAAAAATTTGAAAAAAAAATTTTTTTCCAAAGGTTCTGTCTCAATATATCGTTGGCCTCCAGAAAATGATATTCACTATGTGACCGCAAGTGGATTATCGCTTAAAGAAGGTGTTTATGCAGATTTTCCTGAAAATTTTCCACTACAATACATTACAAGGGTAAAAAAATATATTATATCGTAATATTTGTAAAATTTACAAAAAAATTAAGGTATACTGCGTTAGAGCGATCAGACTAACACCAAGAGACCTGAACAATAAGTCAGATCCTTATTTGGTTGTCACTTTGAACAACCAAATCATCAATGATCGGGAGAATAGAGCACTGAAACAGATTGATCCTATTTTTGGCAGGCAGGTCACAACTTAATGATTGCAGTTTCTTTATGAGCCTTTTTCAGATGTTTTGAATTCTTCGCCACGTTCCCAAGTGATCACACCTTAAAGATTTCCGTTTGGGACTACGACATCACTACTTCGGATGATCTTATCGGTGAAACTGAAATCGATTTAGAGAATAGATTTTATAGCAAGTATAGGGCCGGGTGCGGCATAGCAGATACCTACCAGGAGTAAGAAATCTATGTAGGAATTATCGTGAATTAAAAATTATAAATCTAGAAGTGGGTATTGTCGATGGCGGGACCAGCAGAAACCGTCTGCCATCCTGACGTACCTGTGCAAGAAATGGAGGTTAGAGGAACCTATCTACAATGCAGACTCCGTTAAAATTGGTGCTAAAGAGTTCTTTCCGGAGAATTTTAATGGTAACATCGATAAACAACCCATTTATTCTACCGGACAACAGATGGCGCTTTAACCCGTATCGATTTTTAGTAAGCGTCGATACAGCGATGAACAAAGAAGTCCTTGCTCTTTCAGCTTTAAGGAACTGGCACCAGATGCCTATAGTGGGCTACCATTTGGTTCCAGAGCATGTTGAAACAAGATCTCTATATAATCCTGAACAACCTGGCATCGAACAAGTTATTTCTGTTATCTCGAAATTGATTATGTTTTGACGAAATTTTTTTGTAGGGCAAACTTCAATTATGGATTGATATTTTTGCTTGTGCAGACGTACCACCGCCAAAACAAGTTGTCATAACGCCTAGAATACCTGTCAAATATGAGTTGAGGGTCACAATATGGAATACGGAAGAAGTTTTGCTAGATGAAGATGATTTTTTTGTGGGGGAAAGGAAGTCTGATATTTACGTAAAAGGGTAGATACATACATTCTTTGTGTATTGTTTAATAACATAGGCACTTTATTTAAGGTGGATGGCAGATCCAAATGTTGCTCAAAACACGGATGTTCACTATAGGTCGCTTACTGGTGAAGGTAAAGTATCGTTACAAAAATTCCTTCAACTTTTTTTTAAATACCCATTTTAGGCAACTTCAACTGGAGATTCGTCTTTGAATTCGAATACCTATCTTCGGAAAACAAGCAGGTCTTCAACAAAAAAGAAAACATTTTCGCCCTCAGTGATACAGAGTTCAAGATACCTTGCAGGCTAAATTTACAAGTTTTAGATAACGACACTTTTAGTGCTGACGATTTTTTGGGTAAAACATAACAATGTTATAACTTTTTTTAATTATTCGCATCTACAGGTGCACTGACCATGGAACTGTCAAAGATGCCCAAAGGTGCCAGATCTCCGGATAAATGCAGCCTCGAAATTTTGGAATTTAATTCTAAAAAAATTAACCTGTTCAAGCTTAGAAGAACCAAAGGGTGGTGGCCCTTTAAATATACAGATTCTAATACTAAAGAGGCGATATTAGCTGTAAGAATAATACTTAATATAATATTGTCCATATATTTCTAAAAAATAGACCTTGTAATAAACCTTCAAGGGCAAATTAGAGGCAGAATTCGAACTCCTAGTAAAAGACGAAGCCGAGAAGCAACCTGTTGGATTAGGAAGGAAAGCACCACAAGAATTGCCACCGCCAAAGTAATAGGGAGAAAATAAAAAAAATTAAACTAATTTTTTATCGTAGGAGACCTGATACGTCATTTTCCTGGTTCAAAAACCCACTAAGAGCCTTTAAGTTCGTGTGCTGCAAAATATACAAATGGAAGCTGATCAAGGCCTTCTTGTTTCTTGTTTTGGTGTTCGTGATTTTGGCCGCTATATATTCCGTTCCAGGTTATAGCGTGAAGAGGATTTTAGGGGCGTAATAAGTTTCAATATTTGTTGTATTATAGTAGTAAATAAAGCGATATATAGGTATTTTTAGATAGCTCGATAAAGGGTAGTTTTATTTGCAAGGTATGGCAAAGTTCAAATTAATTTACTAATGAAGCGTAAGTGTCGGTGACATGATATATAATCACTCGCGAAATTATAGGGGGTTTAGTTTAGTTGATACTTTTTCACGCTCGACAAGGTACTTACTCTACAAAAGGTTGATAGAAATCATTTAATGGCATACGCGATTTTAATTTTGCTAATGTATTTTCATAACGTTGAAACAAAAATTCTGGTTTGTAGGTTTGGTCGGCTATATTCAGTTTTAAATGGTCCACAGGTGACCCACATCAGTTTTTTGGTGAACTACAAAGTATGATGTATTATTATGCAATTAAAAAAAAATATATACTCATGTGCTAATGCGAAAATATGCATGTCAAATGTTAGAAATATCGTGCTACCTACCCTAAAATTAAATAAATTAATCTACACTAATAAAATGTAAGAAAACAAGAAAACTAAACGATGCAATGCTTTTTAATCAGGCTGTACAATACGACGAAAATAAACAACTGATGTAGCTCGCTTGCTTGTCGTGGCATCATCTAATCATCTAGATTGGGTTGACTGTTGACTCGCTGTTCCTAAAACAGTCGGTTCTCGACGGTTTATCTAATAAGTGCTATCGAAAGTTCTGGTTACTTTTTTTGTTTTCTTAACAATGAGCAAACGTTTTGTCTCTACATACTTTCACCTCAAGTGGTTCAAGTACATCTCATAAGAGGTTTTTGTGGATACCAAATTAAAGAAATAAAGGTAAAGTAGCTATGTTGCTTGAAGAAAAAAGATTCTTTGAAAAAAATGTTTTGTTACTTAACAAAACCTAGGCTTTTTGCTTCCAAGATACAGACTCTAAAAGATTTAAAAAAAAAGACAAAACTTGTAGAGAAATATGAGTGTTACACCTGGAAAATATTTAAGTATAGTAGTGGTCCAAACTTATGCTCTTGAAATTCAACACACTGTATTTTATTTTATTAGATTTTTGAAAAGCTCACAAAGAGTAAATGTTTTTTGATATAGGATAGGAATTATTTTAATTTTAATAGAGAAGAGGGTCATATTTGGAACTTTATTACTAAAAAAGTAAATAACATTTTGGGTTATAACTACAACTGGAGATTGCTTGTTACGCCTAGTTGATGATTTCGGACTGATTTTCAGATAAAACTCTGAAGAACATACCAGGCGATTCACTTATGAAAATCCTAAGTTTGTTTCCTAAGTTTAACCTGTATTCTTTCCGTTTCACTTAATTCAAGCACCATTATAACTTACTAAGTACTTAAGTACTTAAGTACACAGTAAATTGAGTAAAAAAGTACGTTTACTGTAACAATGCACACAATTACAAGCAACTGACAGCTGGTGACAGTTTCCCATTGTTCTGATTTTAGCATGGCTAACTTGATGTTAATAATTATTTTGATAAACATTTTCAATAGCATAAATACAAAACTTATTTTTTTTTTGTATTTTTTTCTTATGCGACCCCATTAAAATTGTCTCGTATCGTATTCAGAAAGTTCCAATGTGTCAATTTTCACCAAAAAAACGTATATTGTGACATTTAAAAAAATCAAGTCGGTTACCATGGCAACCACATTTTTTGTGCTACGAAAGATTGCTTGATATCACTAAACGGGAAATAATTTCCCCTAATACTTTTTTCATATGAGGAATATTTTAAGAAATATAAGCAATATTCCACAATTTCTATCCTCACTGTAGAATAAAAAAAACATCTTGTTAATTTTTGCTATATTGGAAAGAGTAAAGGTGATTACATTTTTCTACTTCTACTTACCTACTTCTCAGCCACTGTTTTTTTAGTTTAAAATTCACATATTTTTTAAATGTATCTTCTTCATAATTCCTCAAAATAAAAAACTTTGCTGGAAAAACTTTCAATGTTTTTCGATATTTCACTGAAAATACGAGTTTGTTCATTTAAAACTGGATTACCCTGTAATTTATCAAATATCATTCGCCTATAAATTATTTCCAGTCTATATAGGATATCCTGTATAGTTTAGTATTCAGATTTCATGTGGAACTGTACTTAACAAAATTAGACGAAAAATCCTATAGAATAAATTTCATGCATGAACAAGATATTTATTGACGTATGAGGGTCTCGATTAAGCTAAGTAGCTGCCATTGGGCATCATCCTTTGTTTTAATGTAGGAAAAATAATTAGACTTATTATGCTCGACTAAGCAGAAAAATATAAAAAGTGACAACAGTTAAATTATACACATTTTTTGCCAACAAGCCTCAGTTTTGTTGTTAGCATACACACACAGTATTATTTTTGGTCCTCAGGATGTAAAAGAAATTAAACAGCCGTCTCCCCACATATAACTTTTATATGGCTTCTTGCTTTCTAATGAAATTACAAGGAATAAAACGGATGAATGAGACTTTTTAAACTTTCGTTGCAGAATAATACTCAACAAAACCAAGGATGCCGAATCTAGTCTACCTTCTACAGTTGATGCGGTCATGGAGGATAGACGTGGAAGATCCAAGAATGGAGCTTCAACCTTCAACACCGGTTATAACGGTTATGCCGTGTATTGAACAACCCGAGAAGCAGCAAATGGAGTTTGTAGTTGAAGTAAATGAGAAAAATCTGGGGCAGGACGAGGAAATGCAGGCTAACAGAAATGAAGATACTAAAAGGAAAGGGGAGAGGCAGAATTTGTTTATGGTAATGAGGAAATTTTGATACATAATCATGATTTTTAAGTTTTCTACATTTTTAGAAAATATACAATAGTCTTATTTTATGGTTTTCTATCAGGAATAAAACTATATCACCCTGTATATACAACCTAGCTTACACCGGGTGTCAATAATTTAATGTATAAAATACTATCAAAGAAACTAAATGATTATTTAAACTCTTTAAACTCATATTTTTGCTTCCATTTTCTAAACTTCTCGTTAAAAAAACACGATCCAGAGAATTGTATCATCAACAAAGGTTATTTCCACTTCATTCGAGGTTGTCCCAAATAAAGGAAAGTCTCCAATAATTATTTTCTGACTGATGAACGAAGCTGGCAACATAAAGGAAATGACAAAAATGGAGTTTGTATCCGCTTGTAATATTAAACCAATATCCAATATTTGGTATCAACTGTGTAAATTTGTTTGACAAACTCTAGTGATTATTGTATGCGTATTAAAGACCATCTGTGTTTTAGATAACATTTACTAACAGGGTAGGAATGTGATATTTGTGAAATAATACGAATAAATTTAATAATATATTAACTCAATAGAAAATAGCTGTTTCTATTACTAACGAGGAAAGTGTATAATTTATTGACAACTTGTTTATTTTTTAATTTACATGCATTTTTAGGTCTGTGATTTTATTTTTTGTTTTCTAACTCATATTATGTGTTGTAGTTAGTAACCCCAATGCTTTCACCAAAATTTTAACTTTGGAGCACATACATTATGCATTCAACGTTTAGGTATAGTATTGCTAAAGTCACTTGAAATAGCATAAAAAAAACTCGAATTAGCGTCACAAAAAGAATATAGGACATATGCGTCACGTAGTTTTCAAAAATATACATATTCTACGAGCAACATAATGTTTCACTTTTAAGGTTTTTTTAAGATTGTCGTCAAACACAACGTAAAGGTTAATGCACCATATAATGTTGTCAACAGGTCTCTAAAAAGCCATATCGATTATAACTATTTACGCAAGTATATCCTAAGATCTGTGAAATTATGGCACGGCTATCCACCGCATTTCGCTGCACAAGTGGCCAGCCGTCGAACAGTGTAACCCGTGCAAGTATTGGTGATATTATATTAGGCGAGCATGCAGTCACTTGTTTTTACTACAATATATATCTTCTCTGTTTCCTTCATCTCTTTTTAATACTAATACCAGGTTCGGTTTAATATGGTTAAAAAAGTGTTTTATTTCTGTCATTCTAGTCATGGTTGATTAGGAGTTACAACTTCTTGAGGTCGTCATTTTTGAGAAGTTCTCCTGGAACCTCAAAAGAGTTGGAGAGTATACTCCCAGACGTAAAGGTTGACAAAAAGACAGATGGTGGGGGAGGAGGAGGAATGTGCAATGGTGGTGGAGAAGGAATTTGCCTGATAGCACAAAGTCCTTTTAGAATTTTGAGGGTAAGTATTGGGTGTTTCTACATTTGCAAAATTGTTTTGAAGAAATTTCTGTAAGAAAACTTAGATGGTATAAGTTTTGTAACATTTTATCGATTTAGATCACTTAAGAAATTAATCCCATGGGACATAGTTGCTTCCTGGTTACTTAGAAATCAATTAATCTATAAATTACACTTAATTGAGCATTGTGCCCAAGTATACCTAAGTAGAAATATCAACGTATGTAAAAATGCAAAGCAACATTACTTCCAGTATATTCACAATGCTTTTATGTCCGTCTTTTGCTGTAACCTGTAACATCCCTTGAATATTAATATGGTGAAACTATACATGTTACAAGCTTAAGACCCAACCTAGCTAAGTTTAATAGAGTTCCTAAACAAGAACAAAGAAACTGCTAACTGCAAAATCCTATCCTAAAGTTATCTATCTTTTTTATTACTTTTTTGTCACAAACACCTTTTTCCTATTTTAGCTAAAGCGAAAATATCTGTTATGATAATAGATAATAATTGTTGATAACAAGTATTGCCAAATGTTGCATACATGTTAATGCACATTTTGCAGAATTAAAAATATTGGCGCAAAGATGTGCTGGTGGTTTAGAAAAGTGTGGGAACATGTTCCGCTCTACCAAATTGACGTGGTAAGAATAAATATACAGTGTGTTTACTTCTAAACATATACACAAATCCATAAAATTTTTATTTTAGAAGATATAACCACCTCAACTTTTTTGTTTCTTTTGACCGTGGCGCCATTTTCAAAATGCAAATCCAGGGCCGGCTACGATCTTTTTTCATACCGTCGATTTTCATGAAAAACGTTTAGCGACTTTTTTATTTAAAATCTGAAACCACAGGGACATCCAAATACCCCACATACCAAATTTGAGCAAAACAGATTATACGGGCTTCTGGCAAGTCAAGTGTGCCATGGAATCCCCTCAAAACAGTTGAATGGTCATTAGGACCACCCAAAGTGTTGGTGTGCAAAGATACAATACAAAATATACAGGGTGTCTATGGCACACGTGGCTTAAAATTTCTATTTTGATATATGGGGGATTTGGATTTGGGGTGCTATTAACGCTGTGGTGATTTGTTTAGACACCCTGTATGTAAAAATAATTCATTTAATATTTGACAAATGACGTTCGTCATTTGTCTTGTAAGGGACATATAGCTTTTTTATTCCATAGAAGAAATAGTTCTATCGAAAATTGGTTTAATGCTTTTTTCAATATTTTGCTACCATTCATTCCTTGCCTTGAGTTATAGTGTATAAAAACAAGAAATGACGGCATTTCTAACTATTTGGTAGATGTTGTATATCATATATCGCGTGATATTTTCCACACGTGTAGCAGCCAGATATCATTAACGTCCCCTATTTGAGAAAATAATTATTGACGTACAACTCTCAAAGGACACTTCTTGTCCAAGTTAAAAGAGATTAAAATAGAAAACATAAACACAAAGTCCACTTTTGCTTCTGTCTGGTATTTTTCATAAAAATTATAATAGGTAGACACTTAAGACTACAAGCAAGGTTAAAAAAATAGTAATAGTGTGAAATTTGCTATACTTTTTCTACGACCATATATTTTATTTAATTTTGCCACTTAGTAATAATATGTTACTTGTTAAGTTGGTACTTAAAAAATTCCAGCCTATACAGTGTCCTTTTTTTTTCAATTTTTAATAATTTACTTTTAATTTTACCTTTTTGCTTTAAAAATGATGAAAAATTACCCACTCAAAAAGAGACGGGTGACTTTTTCGTGAAATCAGTACCTACAATACAATCAGTACAGGGTGGTTCATTATAAATTGACACCCCCCTTAACTTGTTAGTTTTTGAGGTTAGAAAAAAGTTTTGAACAAAAGTTTTAGATACTAATACAATAATAGAAAGCCGTGGCAGACATAACTTATGTTTTTTAAATGGAACACCCTATATATTTTTGCATTTTTGAAATCTGCTCATGAAGGCAATCAATATAATATTAAACTTTGTGGCATTATCTTTTTCGGTTTTTGAAAAATTCCGTATTCAAATTTTATACCAAATTTATTTAACTCGAATTTGTGGACCTCGTGATAAAGATAGATGATCGATGTAATAACGAAAAATATTTGTTTAAAACAAGAGAGTAACATAGTGAAACTCCAAAATGTTTAGGAGCTTTTACTATTTTCCTGAAATTCTTTATTTCGAGAATATACCTACCTGCCTAATCAGTAAAATTTGAAAAGGCTCCTAAACATTTTGGAGTTTCACTATGTTACTCTCTTGTTTAAAACAAATATTTTTCGTTATTACATCGATCATCTATCTTTATCACGAGGTCCACAAATTCGAGTTAAATAAATTTAGTATAAAATTTGAAAACGGAATTTTTCAAAAACGGAAAAAGATAATGCCACAAAGTTTAATATCATTTTAATTGCCTTGATGAGCAGATTTCAAAAATGCAAAAATATATAGGGTGTTCCATTTAAAAAAATATAAGTTATGTCTGCCACGGCTTTCTAGAACACACTGTACACGGTCCAATAGCGTCACAAAAAACCTTGTATTAGTATCTAAAACTTTTGTAAAAAACTTTTTTTCTAACCTCAAAAACTAGCAAGAAGGGGGTGTCAATTTATAATGAACCACCCTGTACATACAATACTGGCAAAAAATATAAGGCACGTTTATTGTCATTTATGTCTTTAAGTTTAGGACTCCTTAATAATACCGCAATTCTAATTTTACATTTTCAATTATGAAGAAGTAGGTATCTACCTGCACAAACGCCTATGCCACTTTGGTGCATGTCCTGAAAAGTTAATTTAACTTACCACATTCTGACACCTATCACCGGGTCAGATATCAAAATATTGTGTCAAAACTCGGTTAACACATTTTTCCGAAAATCAATCAGAAATATTGACATTTTTGATAACATTTTTGAAAGAAAAAGTCAATATTTCCTTGCACTTAGTCGTTGCCAGGCAACGGAAAGTAACTGTTAGGAAATATTTATTTTTGTATTGTAAGGAAATATTATTTCCTTACAGTTATTTATAAACTAAAAACAAGTTGATTGTAATAATTTATGTTCTTTGAGTAATTTTCGATTTTCGGAAAAATAGTATGTATACCTCGTAGGAAAAGCCACATTCCCCGACTCCGTATTGCCAGTCTCGGCTTACGCCTCGACAGGCAATCTTTACGGTCGTCCGGGAATGTTCAGCTTTTCCTACTAGGTACACAATGTACTATTGTTTTTCTGTAAACTGTAATAAGTAAACGATTTTACTCCATTTTTAAAAGTGTCCTTCATCAACACCCTGTATACTTGAGGACCTTGCGCACGACGATCGCGTCGTCTGGACCCGGCAGTTTCCAGGATTTCCATCAGTGTCCCGCAGGACTTTCCACGCACGGCAGGGTAGTGAATATTTCGGAAAATCTAACGCGAGTGTGCGGAAAGTTTTAATTTTTTTTGTGTAAAAGGTTAAAATCGTAAGAAGAAAGAGTCTATACATAAGTAAATTCAAATTGTTTTGTGAACAAATGTGACCTTGTTCTGAGCTTTGATGGAAAAGTGTTAATCTGTGAGAGAGTTTCCGCCCAACTATTTTTCTTATAAAATTTCAATTTGTTTAATTTAAATTTAACAGCAAAAACATGGCTTACTATATAGATTTGTTATGAATAATATGAACGTATATTTGTCGTAGATTAATTTAAATGGCACAGAAGTTTAAATTAACACTAAAACTGGAAGCATGCAATTAATTTCAAGTAAACTTTCTTATGTAAAATAATATTTTCTGTCGTATTAATTTGACAACACAATTTAGAAATATTCAGTATAACAATATTATTTTTTTACAAAAACTATGCAATTATCAAAAGTTTATTAGTATTTCCGTTGTCTTCCTAAAGACAAGATGTTAATTATCACAACAAAGCACAAATTAGCTGTGTACAACTGTTCAAGAAGTCAGTTAATTTACATATAACTAAGCATCTTCACTTAAGTTCATTAAAGGGGCAATTTCAATTAAAAAATGCAGCTACTTTCCATCAGATATAGCTCGCAGCTTATTAGTTAGGTCTAGGAAATCAAATTAATTATGTTCATTGATAATATCCATTTTTAGAACAGTTAATTTAACACTCAATTTAAGAAAGCTTAAAAATAAATTACTTTAGTTGAACTTCTCCAATATGAAGTGTCATTTTCTTATTCATAGGAGGTTATTTAACTTCTAACTAAAGTTTGTTGTTTAGTTTACTGCAAAGAATACAAAATCATATTAAAAGTTTATTAAAGTTTTTATTTTCACAGAATTTTTATTAAAGAATAATGCATAATTATCTGTGTTCTGAAACATCCTGTACAAGTATACCTTCGAACAGAGCTTTGACCAATTCAAAATAAATCCTTTCAACATTTTGATCATAATCAAAGTACCTTTCCAAAGTCTGTGAAGTTTTGTTTCTCTTTGATATAACTTTTGGGCTAATTATAAGGTTAAACAGGCTTGTCAATACATGTGTATGATGCAAGTAATTTGAAAGGAAACCTCATAGCACTCCAATTATCTACAAACCAACACATTCGAGATATATCTACAATCTCTCTGTACAGGGTGTTCCCGTATATTTTGACCCACCCTTTATTTTTCGAGTTAGAAAAAATTACTTAAATGAAAGTTGTAGGGTACCAAGGTGTATTATCCCAAAAATAATAGATTGATAGGAATGCTCTAAGAAATGTTTTTCCATGGCAACCTTGATTAAATATGTAGGTATGAAGATCGTATTTTGCAATTTGGAATATCACGCGAATGCTTAGAGCAAACATATATTTATATTGTTGAAATCGGAAAAATGCGTGCAATTCAATAATCCGCAAATATACGGGGTGTTCCATTAAAAAAAGTAAGTTTATATTTTTTCATAAATTTGCAACGCTCATTTGTTGTATTTGGTAACAGATCCTAACGGTTCAGAAAAAACCATACAACTTTCATTTAAGTGATTTTTTTCTAACTCGAAAAATAAAGGCTCTAGGGGTGGGTCAAAATATACGGGAACACCCTGTACATTTTATACAAATTCCAGGAAAAAACATTAATCCAACTTTGCCTATGTGTGGTAACACGCGTGGATAGCTTGACATGATTAAAAATATGCTAAATTTCAAATCTGGTATGCCAGAATGATAAAGAAGTTTCGGTACAACAACGTTTTATATAAAAACGAATAACAACGTGTGGTAATCAAGAAAATGTATTGCATAATTTTTCAGGGAAGCTCATATATGATTTGTAGCATAAAGTTTATGAAGAAAGATTGAAAACTTCCTGCGTTTATGAGAAAAATTCATAACCAACTAAAAAATTTCCAATGATAATCTTGTTAGAAGTTTAAGCGGATCAAAACCTCGTATTGTTGTATCAATGTCAAAAAAAGTTCAAAACAAAGTCACCTATGAGTGAAAAGTGATACCTTTAATTGATGCCATTCAGATTTTCTCCTTTATAATTAGGGTTGCCACCTGTCCTTTTTTTCAAACAAATTGTCCTTGCGATTTTTTTAGCCCTAAAATGTCCTTTTTAATAACCTTAGGGGTGACGGGGTCGGTATAGTTAGAGTTAGGAAAGCGGCATATGCCCTACTAGATCCTGGTGACCTGACTCCTCGGTTATCGTTTTTATCATCGTTGTCGATTTTACTGGATTACTGGTGCCCAAGTCAATTTTACTATATTGATATTATCAAAGATCTATCCAACCTAGATATTCAGAGAATGTGTTTGACAAGGGAGATGAAAATGTAACCCAATTTTCGCCCACTTTAGTGATTTAATTACTTGGAATTTTGACAAAGTTTAAACTTTTTAATGTTTTGTAATAATTTAATTTGTAAGAAAATTTCTAGAACTGCTAAAACATTGTAACACTACTTCCAATATTTTTGCCTGGAATTATCACAAGTTTTTTAAAGGCAATGGCATTTACAATGTTGTTACACGAAGTTTTATTTAGATACGATACGTTTATAATTGGAAAGTGAATAATTATTATGGACTAAAAGAGGTTCATTTTTTCATTTTCACCTGTTTTACAATTAAAAATGATAATATCATCGAGGTATACAAGACCTTAATTTTGAAGGCCTCGGAGAACATTATTCATTACTCTTCGGAAGGTGCTGAGTGCATTTTTGAGACCAAATGGCATGCTTTTAAATTGATAGTGACCTATGTCTGTAGAAAATGCCATTTTGGGTACATCTTCTGGTGACATTACTTCGAATTTTGACAAAATTTAAACTTTTTAATGTTTTGTTATAATTTAATTTGTAAGATAATTTCTAGAAGAATTTTTGGCATTGTCCTTTTTTCACTTTGCAAAAAGGTGGCAACCCTACCTTTATAAGCTAAGATATCACTTCGACACCTTTCTATCAGCTATCAAAACCGTTATAAACCCTTAAAAATCCAGCAAAACCGTTATAAAACCGTTACAAAAAACAACAACCGTTACGAAACCGACACGGACATATTTTTCGTCGCCCCTCGATTTGAAAGCCCCGCCAAAATTCCGCTAACGTTCGGTTGGTTGAGGCGCTACGCCAATCCTAACCTCAAAAGTGGAGGGGGTGTAATGGCAGCGCACACTTCGATCAAGATCTACAAGCACTGGACGAGGGTATTTCTGACATCCAAGCAACCTACGGCTGAAGAGATCTGCGAGCTACACACGGTATATAGTCTGGTTATTTGGCCCGGCCAGTTTAAGTTATTTTCTAATTTTTCTACTGACGGTTCAGCGAACATTTTCTGTCGAATTCAGGGGCTGCAGTTAGTTCAAGAGAACTTCGATAGGTTGTCTAACTTTACCTGTTTTTCTATTACTGTTTTCAACTTTGAAGCGAAAAATAAATGGGGATGTAACTCGCAAACACAAATAGGAGCTTTACGGGGAAAAATACGGTACTTTAAAAAATTCAGAAGTGATAATTGCACTACAATATTTTTTGTGGGCGAATGCATTAAAAGTTGCTCTTTATGATACAGTTTTCTGGCCATAAAGTGCATCTTTGTATTACTATTATACAGTGACCGGTGGATATCAGATTTAAAGTCACAGCCACCTAGTCAAAAAAACATAAATTTAACTTTTTTTGTATTTTTTTCGACCACCCTGTATATTACAAAAAGCAAAATACCGCAAGCGCAACTTATCATCGGATAACACATGAATTTGCTACTAAACTTTAATTCTGTTCGATTAGCAGCTAGAAATTTAAATTAATCGAAATCAGAGTTTAAAAATATTAAATTTTTGTGGCCAACTTTCTGCCGGTCACTGTATAAGAAGAAATTGTAAAATATGTATGTACTTACCTACATCTACTTTTTACTTATGTAGAGTCCATATTATCTACTTTAGAATTTGGCAACTGCACTTTGTTAGGCAACATAAATCATAATAAATGCTCTACTCGCCAGAATCACAAATTTATTATAGCCTACATGTTTTTCAAGAGTTAAACTGATTTTAGTTTGGAAGCCAAGTTTTATAGGGCAAGTTACGATTTTATAACTTTTTAAGTGTCTGCTAAGATGTTTGAAGAGTATGAGGATTTTAAATTTATAGCAATGTTATTATGTACAGTGTGGTCATTTAAGTGGGCAACTTATGGGACTTATTTTTATTAATTGCACAACCAAAATTCAAATATTGCCGAAAGTTGATGCATGTTCAATAATCATATTAGGTGCACTTAGAATGGTTGCAAGTTAAACAGCATATGGGGTAGGTCAAAAATATTAAAAATGTACAAGAGTAAAGTACTCTTATTTCAAAAAATTCAGCAAAATGTTATTAAGAAAAGTGGTTTAAAATTAGAAGCTATGCCTAAATACCAAAACATAGCCTCCTAAGAAAAAAAATGTTTTCGTCAATTAATTTCTAGTTTCTTAATAAACATTTAAAATAAAAATGTTGCACCTTAAATGAGAGTTTTTAATATAAACATTATCATTACTAATGCGTTACCTTGTTCAGAAGAATTTTTGCGAAATTTTAAAGTTTTGTTTAATATCGTTGCAACAAACATGAAGTTTGCGATTCCCTAAAAAATTTAAAATCTAAGTTAATTTTACAAATATGTTTGAATTTGAACAGTTATGCGGAATTGATTTAATTTTAAATGATTTATAAAATTGTTTAGGGTGAATATTAAAACAATTTTTATTTAGGAAACTATAAATGTTTTTCAAAAAATATTTTTTTTTTCTTAGGTGGCCATGTTTTAATATTTAGGCATATATTTTAATTCTAGACAACTTTTCCCAATAACATTTTGCTGAATTTTCTGAAATAAGGGTACTTTACTCTTGTACAATTTTTATATTTTTTTACCTACCCTGTATGCTGTTTGACTTGCAAAGTGCGCCTAATATGATTATCGAACATGCACCAACTTTCGGGAATATTTGTACTTTCGTTGTGCAATTAATAAAAAAAAATCCCATATGTTGCACACTTAAATGACTATACTGTATAGCATAAAAAATAGCATGAATTGAAAGATGAATTCAGGTCACTATCTACCTTAAAAAAATGACAAATATTCTTAGTTTAAAAATATTTCAGCTCAATTCATAAAGTTATCTTTTTTAAACGGAACTTTTTGATCAATTTAGCAAGTATAGCAGGAATAGAACTTTTTCAGCGTAGGCATCACGCTATACAAATTTTGCTGATCGATTATTTTAATTAACAGACTATTATAAGCCTCAAAGCAATTTTAAAAATTTAGTGGGTTATAAATAAATTGCGTAGCAAATTTAAATTTGTAAAGATTAAGTTAATGTTTTCTATTCTTATTATTACAAACTTATTATGTAATAACACGTGCAATAGAGAAAAGAGCCTCACATGTTTGTAAGATATATTTTTAAGCAAATAAAGCCCTAAAATGTAGTGAAAGAGCAAAAGTAAGTATTTGTGCCCTTATTGTAGTGCTAGAGGCTTGTATATCACACCTGATCTACTCACGTGTCTGAATTTCGAGAATTCTCGAGACCTTTCCTTATATATTTTGATTAAAGTACGTTCTAAAGGAACCTATACACACAAGAGGGGGGCGTTTAGTTTTACAAAGACTGAAACCAATTTTCTGTCTGTTTTTAATGACAAAACTTGTTATCTTTGTGGCGTTTTAAAATAACGCATTAAATGTTTTTTTCAGGCAGCTGAGAGTGGCAACATAGAAACATTTCAGAGGTTGTATTTCGCCGATCCAAGTAGGCTGAGCATCAAGGATAGCAGAGGGAGGACGGCAGCGCATCAAGCTGCATCTAGGAACAGAGTAAACATTCTGACGTTCATTTTGTCACACGATGGCGGTGAGATTTTTAAAATACCTACATATTATATCTTAACAGCAGATTTTTGTATAATATTTCTAACGTCACTTGAAACAGCATAAAAAAACTTTAATAGGCGTCACAAAAATAATATAGAACATAGGCGTCACGTAGTTTTCAAAAATATACATATTCTACAAGCAACATAATGCTTCACTTTTAAGGTTTTTTTATAAGGTTGTCGTCAAACACAACGTAAAGGTTATTGCACCATTTACAGTGGCGTAACTACAGGGTGTTCAGAGTGTGCGGTGAACACGGGCCCACAGCTGCTAGGGGCCCACCGCCACCAAGATTCATGCAGGGCGCATAAATTTCGGTTGTTCCGATGCGAGCCGATTGATGTGGTGCTGAGTAATAACCGACGAGTCAGAATCTCTAATCGCGATAGAAATTTCGCAACAATAAAAATGCAAGGGTAGTACAAAAAATGTATAATAACTTAAGACTAAATGTACCTACAGGATGATCCAAACTCGACGCCTCAGGCCTACTGCGGGAACACGAAAATTGGAAATAAAATTTCTAACAGGGGTTCTTAAATGGAATTTTTCTATTCACAATAAAATGGCGTTTTTCGACCTGTAGTGAGCAATGTGCATTATTTTTAACTGTTGGTCAATACAAAGTTTAAGTTGGATTATTGTCTATGCACCTACAGGGTGTCTCATTTTCGATACTTTTGCGAGGTATCTCGGCTATTTTTAGAAATAGGGAGTTGCGGTTTTCGGGACACTGACCTACCTACTTTTTCATAAAAAGGAAGGCTCGTGAATTTTCTTGCGGCCTCCTTAGTTTTTTTAACACAAGATGATTTTCAAAAATTTGCCATTTTCAGGCAGCTCCCCTATATCCGTTGAAATGGTAAAAATCGACCGTTATAGATTTTTTCATGTAGAATTCAGTGGCGTACACGGGTTTTTTCTAGGAGGTAAAAATTTCAAAAAATAAATATAACGAAAATGGGACATCCTGTACAATGTCATTGTTACACCACTTTCAAACATAAAAAACACAGGGGCCCACCTGAAATTTTGAACACGGGCCTACTCTTCCGTAGTTACGCCACTGACCATATAATATTGTCAAAAGGTCTCTAAAAGCGATATTATCGATTATAACTATTTACTCAAGTATATCCTATGATCTGTGAAATTATGGCACGGCTATCCACCGCATTTGGCTGCACAAGTGGCCAGCCGTCGAAAAGTGTAACCCGTGCAAGCATTGGTGATATTATATTAGGCGAGCATGCAGTCACTTGTTTTTACTACAATATCTATCTTCTCTGTCCCCTTCATCTCTTTTTGCTACTGATTCCAGGTTCGGTTTAATATGGTTAAAAAAGTGTTTTGTCTCGTTTTATTGCCGAGGCGCCTGTTTTCGAGCTACCCTGGTAAAATATAAATGAACTCACTTGGAACGCAGTGATATACGGGGCGCGATCTATTTCATAGCATTTACCCCGCTCTGCTACCGGTAAAAATACCAGACTTATCAGCAGAAATCACCCGTATAAAATCCGAAGGTTTTTATGCGGCCGACGTCGACCTAGTCAAGGAGGCAGCCAATAAGAAAGCGAGCGTGACGATTTGATTGGTCGGCGTTGCGGAGATCAACGGAGCAGGTGTCGACGTGGGCCAGTTAGGCCAGTACAACCAGTGCCGTGCACGGAAATAAGGATTGCTTTTTATCTTACGGATTTTGGTTTTGCGTATAGATTTTTGTGTGGTGTTGTTTTGTGTGAAACAAAATTATCGGTTTGCTTTGGTCTGAATTATTTCAAAGTTAAATTTATTATTTTTTAGAGCAAATTTTTAAAATATTATTAAGGGCCGCGCGCCGCCTAAAGACTCGGTCTCGTTTTACAAGCGTTTTTATGCTGTTCCAAATGATAATATTTACAGGGTTAAATAAAAAACACTGTAAAAATTCGGGGGTCTGTTTCTCACAATCCTAGATCTTTTATTGCTACCGGTTTCGTAATATAAACTTTATTACATCATCAGGCATATAGAATTATACAGGGTGATTCAGTTTTAATCTGCAACACTTCAACAGGTGATAGAAAACCAAAAAATAACCGCACTTTCTTCTATAAACTATATCATTTTAAGGCCTTATAAAAAAGTTACAGGGTGTTAAAGTTGCAAGAAATATGTGGAATTTATTGAATATTTTACAAACTAGTTGAGATATTTAAGTCATATTTGGTACACGTTATAACGGCATGGGTTAGCATAAAACCTGTTAATATCAAACATCTTGAACAACCAATTTCGTAGAAATGGGTAATTAGTATAATTTATTTTAGAAAAAAAAATAGAACCACCTTGTATAGCAATAAAATGTATTCAATTTCTTATGTAGATTGTAATTTGTGGAAACGTAACAGGCTCTGTAACGGCCAGGAAAATTTTTTCTTGGAAAAACGCAAAAATAGGTCAATTTTGTTTGGCAGGGGGACATCTTTTGGCATAAAATTGATAGATCTATCTGCAACCCCTGAGCAAGGGTTGAACCCCTACAACAAATTTAAATGGGAAGGGGGTTCATGTCGCACACCTTTGGAAACTTCTCTCAATTCCCTATACACCTGCATCAGATTTTCGAAAATCGAACGACTTTTCAAAAAGATACACCGAGTAAAATGCAAAACATTTATTTTCAATTATTGCCTGGTATTTTTAAACAATTAAGCCGAAAGTGGTGGTCGGGGGCCGTAAGTGATAGAAAGCATGTTCAGCAACATTACTTTGACGAAAATTTGATAAACGGGAGAAAATTGAAACTTTATTGTAATAAATGCTCAAAATGTTGCCCATTCACTTCCATGCAATAATAAAGATTTTGTTCAAAACGCTGCCAAACATTGTGCAACATTTCAGGGGTGATTTGTCGACATTCGTTTATAATTCGGAGACGCAGATCTTCTATTGTATAACAATACCAGGCAATAATTGAAAATGAATGTTTTGCATTTTTCACGCTGTATCTTTTTAAAAAGTCGTTCGATTTTCGAAAATCGAATGCAGGCGTATAGAGAATTGAGAGACGTTTCCAAAGGTGTGCGACATGAACCCCCTTCCCATTTAAATTTTTTGCTCAGGTTGTTGCAGATTGATCTATCAATTTTATGCCAAAAGATGTCCCCCTGCCAAACAAAATTGACCTATTTTTGCGTTTTTCCAAGAAAAAAAATTCCTGGCCGTTACAGAGCCTGTTACATTTTCGCTGGGACACCCTGTATGTACCTGTTGCATGTTGCTCCTCGGGTATTAATAATATTTTTAATATGTTTTTGATATGTGATTGTACAACTTTCACGTTTTTTATTGACTGACTGCCTCCAGTATATAATCCTAGGTATATGCCTGATGATGTAATAAAGTTTATATTACGAAACCGGTAGCAATAAAAGGTCGAGGATTGTGAGAAATAGACCCCCAACTTTTTACTCGGGCCTCCCCATAACTGTTCCAAATGACTTCATTTATATCAGGAACTCCTTAAAATAAGGGGACCCAGCATGTCACAGTCTATCACATAGGAAAAGTGAAGCCTTAAGGGGAAGTTTGTTTTCTGTTGACTCCAAGGAGACCACAAGGGGGCTGGTACAAGGTTATGTTATATGTCAGTGTCCCACTGCCATCAGGTTTTCTGTGACATGCCAGTGCCATGGATTCTATAAAGGAGGCAAAATATTTCCTATCATAATTGACAATTTTTAAGTTTTCTAACTTCCAGGTACTCGGACGTGTCAATTAAAGGTACTGCGGCCGCCTGTAGTAGTTCCAATAATTGCAACCAGATTTTTCCTGTATAACCTTTAGTAATCCTACAATTCCCATTACGTGGGCATTACGTATAAATAGGTATCAGTTCAAAACAAATCGTATTTCGAAAATTTTTAATTATTAAGCAGGTAGCTTCAGTCAGGTCTTTTTTTAAAGAGTTTATATCTACGACTACAAGTTTATTTTAAGTTTGTGAGGTACCTTGGGAGAGAAATAAAATTACAAAATATTTATAATGAACACAGAGAAAAACTACATGATTAGAACTACTAGACCCAATCTTATTAGTCCATCCCGAAATCTGTGAAAGTTCTTTGGGCAGATACATTCAACAAGAGAAGGAAGTTCAAGTATACATATTACAAATGGATTGAGGAACCTGGTAACAAGGTGCAATAGCGACAACTTCTTAAATAAGCAAAATTGGCACCATACTTACCTATTACTTAAATTCGTGGAAATAATTGCTGGAAATCAATTTCAACTATAAAATAAATTTGTTTCATTTGACAGTTGCCATATTCTGCACTTGTAGACACAACATTGTCAAGTCTAATTTTTAGAAATCATGGAAACCATTATTACTTTTTACTAACAATCAAAGTACCTGTTATATTCATAGATTCTCCAATAAAATGGCGTACTTGGCATCATTGAGACCATTAGAATGGGGAAAGAAACGGCATCACTTTGGAAAGTATAATGCTGGGTCCCCTTACTTTAAAGAGTCTCCGATTTATACCATACCATCTATAACATTTTTCAGACGTAAACAATCAGGATAACGCTGGCAACACCCCACTGCACGTAGCCGTGGAACATGAGGCTCTAGAAGCTGTCGACTATCTCCTACAAATGTGAGTATGTGCAATGTTTGGTTTTGTACGATTTATAGCTTGCTTGATGAGGTAAAGGAAACATCGTGGAAGGCCTTTTGTCGATTCCTCTTTGTTTTCTTGCACAAATATATATTTCTATGAAACGTCGTGGAGGGTTATTGGGGGACTCCAATAACACCTTGTCAAATGTGCAAGCGAATGAAAAATGATGCGCGACCCGTGAGTGGAATTACAATGAGAGAATATTTATAGATTTCAATCTGAGAGGGCTGTGATTTAAAAATACGTCAGCTAAACTCGAGAACATAATGGAAACGAAGAAAAGAAAATGTATACTTACTATGTTATTGTTCCTATTACACCTTGAATGTGTTTGTTATGGTAATACCTTCATTTTGATAGTGTTTCCATTTGGAATAACGTGGAAGTTTCTAGAAGGGTGCAAGAACCTACAAATGTGCTCAGACAGAACACAAATTGCATCTGGTTTTCCAGGATATGTACAAAATATGTATATTAAAACTACATGTTCTTCTTTTATAGTTGAGTTTTCATTATAAAATGCAAAACAAGAAGGTTTAGTAATTATTTTCGATAACCACCGACCACAGTAGTAGACAAATATCATTGCCCGACTGTATAGGGGTTGAACATCTAATTGAATAAACTTGAGAATCAAATTAGTAGGCAATAGTGTAATTTACCAGACCTAGAGACACGAATGTGGAGCAATACAATATCATTGGCGTCATTAGTCTTTACTGTTCTATTTTGGACACAAGATAATACCTAGAAGTGCCGTCTAGCAGGAGAGTCAGTATTGGGATCTCGGAAACTAGTGGAGATAGAAGGAAGGTTAAATGGGAAAAGAATTGCAGTTTTGTAGGCCCAATTTAATGAACATTGTCGATTTTTTAAAAAAGTCATGGCTTACTAGATATTTTGAAAAAACAAAATTTTCGAGATATGACATAATCTTGTGTTTTTTTTTTTAAATCGAAACCATAGTTATTTCCGTTATTTTTCCGAATAACCATATCCAGTATTATATCGTTGGAAAGCCCTAAAAATGCCTGATATTTTGAGAGCATGGCCAACTATGGTCTCTATTAAAAAAACAAAAGTTTGTGTCATATCTCGAAAATGACAGCTGTCACGGAAAGTTCGACAAGATAACCGCATTGGGGTCACAATTACCTCCAACTTTTGTATTTACGCTTTTTATCTAAAATCGGAAACAACGAAGCTTCGTTTTTTTTAAATATCAAGTAAGCCATGCCTTTTTCAAAAATCCACAAGGCCCGTTAAATTGGGCCCACAAAACTGAAATTCTTTCCCCATTTAACCTTCCTTCTGTCTCTGCTAGTTTGCTAGATCACTATACTGATCATAAAAAATTCACCCTGTAGGTTATCAACGAAAAGGTTTGAATTTGTTTCCGAACCTGTGCAAGCATTTTCCGTGGAGAAAGTCCCAACTCAGTTATCCGAAGTCCTGGATAGCATGTGGGGTCTCTGGGACAATTTGGAGTAAACTCTGATTCCTTCAAAACTTGAACGAACTTTCGTCAATATATTTTTTATATTCTAAATCCCATAAAAAAAACATTCATATCAAGTCGTATAAATCCATTTAAAGTAAGAATTACCTAAGTTTCCACGCAGAAACCACGGCCTCCTTTGATATTTGAAACCACCACACGTCCCCCTCTCTAGACTTTCATTTGTTCATTTCGCGCTACTCTTTTTGTCCCCCCTCCATCAGGTCTGCGGTGGTAAATTAGATTTTCGTAGATCCAAACAACAAGCAACTAATGATTTGAAAAATATTACTTTCAAACGTAATTTATTGCCATTAAATGAACCACAGTTCACAAAGAACTCATTTTTTATTTTTATGTAATAGTAATGAATGTAAGCAATTAAAAACTGCATAATTCAAATCATTCTTGTAATGCGCCCTCCTTGGTGGTGACGTCATGTAGCTCGTTGGCGAGGCCAACGATAAAGACAGGCCACGGCGCTAACGCATAATAGCGTAGTCACGTGACCAACTTAGTCGTATATAATAAAAGGCATTTTTGGAGATAAATAGAAAAAACAAATTTCGTAACAATTTGGCAAGTTTTCTTTCATCTATTACATTATTGGTTTTGTGCATCCAAGCTTTCTCTAATTGTTTTTTCAAAATTTTCAACCTGCCTCAGCTGTTTTAGGCTGAGAGTTAAACGGCACTGCACTCACAATATTTTGGCACATTCTCAAAAATTGTTCCTTTAGCTTAGGTGATATTCTCTATAGGTATTTTCATCCCACAACACATTTGTCCACTTTAATTGTTTCACTTTCTTGAAAATGTGTTAGCCGCACATAAGTACTTAAGGGTTTTTTAGAAATTAAATCTCAGTTGGAATTTGACGAATCCATTTTTGGCGGAAATTTTCATCCCGAGGCAAAACAAATGTTTATTATGGCGACACTTTCTTCCTGGCTTTTGTAATATGTATAAATATAATATAAACAAACTCAATATTTGGTATTTAGTTTATTTTTTACGAAATAAAAATGAAAACTAACCTCAGTAGGTATACTTACTGTAAATATTGACGAGGTCTCAGTTGATCGGCAGCGTGAAAGACCGAATAGAAACCGTATCAGGGCGTGGGTTGACAACGAAAATCCTGGAGTACGTTACAACACTGATTTATTTCGCACAAGGTGAATGGTGAATGCAATAAATACACAAACCCGAACGTGGTCAACGGGAACGGCTTCCAGCCACCCGGACCGTCTGAACTCGCGGATCTCCCGTAAGCAGTTCATACCTCTGTGTCTCAGGCTCCACTATCCAATACTAATACTGTCCCATGTCCATAATAGTCCATTCCGGGTTCCCGATTCTGTGGTTCGGGGGAGAATTCCCCTTTACAGCGCTCACGCGTCGGTGCGAGCGGCACCAATACCAGAGAACATTCTCTGCCAATTCTCTTGGACGGCACGACTCCCACCCAGACGCCATAATAACACCTGGGCGGTTCCCCTCCGCCAGGACACACGCGCACTAGACACAAACTTGTTTCTAAAATATAAACTAATAAGACATTTAAAAACACTTTAAACATTTAAAACTACTCAAAACCCAAGCTGCCGCTTTCAGTTATGTGACAAATGACATGTAACGTCGGGCTAAGATGGTCACGTGATTTTTGTGCGCCAGGGCCTGTCTTTATAGTAGGCCTTGGCTCGTTGGTGGTGGCGCCTCTGGTGTAGAGATGGCCCATTTCTTGAAAATTTCAAGATCTTGTCTTGATCTTGTCTTGAATTGAAGACAAGATCAAGACAAGAAAAGGTTTTGAACCTTCAAGACAAGACAAGAAATTTTACTTTCCAGACGAGATTTCTTGAAATTTCTTGATTTTATTTTGAAACTATACCATTTTATGAAATTGGTAGTAAACAAAAAACTTTGACAGTAAATACCTAGGAAGTATTGCTTAAAGTTTGGAACTGTGGTCGGGAATCACATTAATAAGTCAAGATGAGAAAACTAAAATCCCTTAAAATACTTATTACTCAAATCCTCGCTGAAAACAGAAAGTAGTAACGTAGGTTCCTTAGTTTTTTTTTTCAAATTTTATTAGGTACATTACAAAACAAATATTAAGCATATTTAATTTGAATTATCGTTAACGTTGAAAAACAAACAAGTAAAAGACAATAACGAGAAGTCATCAGATTTTACCACCGAAAATGTCAAGAAATCAAGAGTCTTGAAATTTCTTGGAATCAAGACAAGAAGTTGGGCTCAAGAAATCAAGGCAAGATGTTGACCATTTCTTGTCTTGATTTTCAAGACAAGACAAGAAGTTGGCGTCAAGACAAGATTTCTGTCTCGAGCCATCTCTACTCTGGTGGGCGGCGGCACCATGTATAAACTAATATGGGCGGAACATGTATAAACGAGAACGTCCCATCCTTGTCTTATTATAGTCTATACGCCATTGAATATAAGAAATACGCCCCCTATAGGCTCAATGCTAAACTAGTCTATGGGCCATGCCAACAATGAACAACAACAAAGAACAACGCAGTGTAGACCCAAGCTAGCTTATTTTTACTTTTTACTTATTTTTGACCTACATCAGATCCTTCTGGAAATGGGTCGCCGAACTATTTATTTTAACGTTAAATTTCCATTCTTCCTTCGCTAGTTCTGTGTAGCTGTCACTCCTGTCACTGACTTCTGATCGATCGAGCGGTGTGACGTCACAACCATTCCCGCGCCTTTCGTGTCTTTTCAAATGGTTATATAATAGGCAAATATATTAGGGAAATAAAAAAAATTGTTCAAGTTTCCCATTAAAACCAACCCAACCTGGGAGTGATCTAACCTAACGTATTTTTCAGTCCTACCGTAAAGTCTGACGTGTTAAACGACAAAAAACAGGCCCCGATTCACTTGGCCACCGAACTAAACAAAGTCACCGTCCTGGAAGTGATGGGAAGGCACAAAGACAAGATCGACATACAACAAGGCGGCGAACATGGGCGAACCGCCCTCCATATAGCCGCTATCTATGACCACGACCAATGCGCGAGGATCTTGGTAAATAATTTACAAAGAAAATTTCAGAATTTTACATTCGTTTCTAGATCTCGCAATTCGGCGCTTGTCCCAGACAACCTTGCAACAACGGCTACTACCCCATCCACGAAGCCGCCAAAAACGCGTCTTCGAAAACACTAGAGGTGTTTCTTCAGTGGGGGGAGTCCATGGGTTGTTCCAGAGCCGAGATGATTTCGTTCTATGACTCTGAGGGTAACGTACCCCTGCATTCTGCCGTACACGGTGGGGATGCGAAGGCAGTGGAGCTCTGCATAAGGTCGGGATGATAGGAAACAAGCCTCGACTGTTGGTGTACTATGTTTGTTGCAGGTCCGGTGCAAAGATATCAACGCAACAACACGATCTCTCGACTCCCGTTCACCTCGCCTGCGCTCAAGGTGCTGTTGAAATTGTGAGGCTAATGTTTAAGATGCAGCCAGAAGAAAAGGAGCCTTGTCTCCAATCTTGCGACGTCCAAAAGATGACGCCTCTTCATTGCGCAGCGATGTTTGATCACCCAGAAATAGTTGAGTTCCTCATTTCTGAAGGAGCAGATATAAATCCCATGGACAAGGAGAGGAGGAGCCCACTCCTGCTTGCCGCTCTTAGAGGAGGTTGGAAGACCGTGCACTCGTTGATAAGACTTGGTGGGTAAAACTATGTCAGGGATTACTGGATTTCATTTTTTTTCTCTGGTTCTAAGGTGCCGACATCAACATTAAGGACATAAACAAGAGAAACGTGTTGCACCTGGTAGTCATGAACGGAGGTAGGCTCGACCAGTTTGCTGCTGAAGTAAGTCAGGTAAATGTAGTTTTGGATTGGCTTGTTTTATTTTGTTGGAAAGGAGCAATCTTCCCAAATTTTTATGTAAACCAGCGTTAGAAAATGTTTGGCAATACAACCACAAGTAAGTAGGTATATTTTGTACACAAAAAACATAGAGAACAACGCACATATAGGTACATAGATGATCACTTTTGTTGCACTTGATTTGATTTAAACTAGAAACAATTTTCTTGACTAAAAAAATGATTACCTAAGGATTTAATCACAAAATCACTCGAGAAGTTTCGGTAGTTTTCTAACTTTAATTTCTGCAAACAAAGCGCCATCATTTTCCACACTTAAAATCAAATGTTACGCTTATATTCTCTGCCTCCTAACTTAGAGTTCCTGTACCCACAAATTGAATTTCGGCTTTATGTAATTTCTCCGTCGGTTGGGCTTTTCAAGAACTTTCAGCTTCCCCACGTGAAGCTTGGAAACTGTTTCAAACTGCGAAAATGCAGTGTTATATCACACATCCCTTAATTTTGCAAATGGCTCTGATTATGAAACTATTCTCGGCAAATTGCCTTCCGAGATTATAGTAGAGAGACTTGTGAATGTCAAGTTCATATTTAAAACATGTCAGGTTTTGTTGCAGTTCCACCTACGATATTGTCTAAAATTAAATACAGATTTTGCTTTGAATAATATATTCAAAGAGATTTTGCAAGGCATCCAAGTTTTAATACTTAAATATTTACTTCGACAGTCCAAGTCGCGGGAAAGCCTACTGCAACTTCTAAACGAAAAAGACATAACAGGATGTTCACCACTCCACTATGCAAGCAGAGAGGGTCACATCAGAAGCCTTGAGAATCTTATCAAGCTTGGTGCTTGCATCAACCTAAAGAACAACAACAACGAGAGTCCCTTACATTTTGCTGCCAGGTACCTACTTTCTATAAAAAAATACCCCTTCGCAGGCATATTTTGAACAATATTTTCAGATATGGAAGATACAACACACTGAAGCAACTTCTTGATTCTGAAAAGGGGACTTTCATCATAAACGAAGGTGATGGTGAAGGAATGACACCACTACACATTTCTTCGCAACAGGGACATACTAGGTATGACCCTGATCATTTTTGTTGGATATTTTCTAATATTTTTTTCTCAGGGTTGTCCAGTTACTCCTAAATCGAGGAGCACTACTTCACAGGGACCATAATGGAAGGAACCCATTACATTTAGCCGCTATGAATGGTTACACGCAGACCATAGAACTGCTGCTTTCAGTTCATTCGCATTTGTTGGACCAAACCGATAAGGATGGGGTAAATATATTATAAAATAGAATATGGGGTGACTTCAAAGGGGTATTTTCATTTTAGAACACAGCATTACATTTGGCCACCATGGAAAATAAACCAAATGCCATAGCATTATTGCTATCGATGAATTGTAAGTTATTGTACAACCAAATGCAAATGAGTGCTATGGATTACGCAATATACTACAAATATTTGGAGGCAGCTTTAGCTATGGTCACCCATGAAGACAGGTACGATATTTGTAGCAGAAAAATATCTCTAAATATTATCTCTAATTTTCAGAGCTACAGAAGTCATGGCCCTAAAATCCAACAAACACCCCTGCGTTACTCTAGCCTTGATAGCTTCGATGCCAAGAGTTTTTGAAGCTGTTCAAGACAAATGCATCATCAAGGCTAACTGCAAGAAGGATTCAAAGTCTTTTTATGTAAGAACGAAGTCTTACGGACTCTAAAATGGATAACTGACACATTTTTGTTTCATCTTTAGATCAAGTACAGCTTCTGTTGTCTCCAATGCCCTTCATTGTATGCTGATATGGATGAGAAAACTGGAGAAGCGCTGTCTATAGGCGAAGCTATTCCATTACCGGCCCTTAACGTAAGTAACAAAATTAAATTAGTTACACGAAGTAAGTAACCTAAGTAAAATACTCACACGAAGTAAGTTACTTGATTAAATTACTTACTTGTAACCTAATTAAATTACTTACTGGGGTGAGTAACCTAATTAAATTCCTTACTCGGGCAAGTAACTTAATTAAATTACTTACATTGTTCATATTAAGGCTATGGTTACTCACGGGAGGGTGGAACTGTTGGCCCACCCCTTAAGCCAAAAATATCTCCAAATGAAATGGAACTCGTACGGAAAATATTTCCACTTGGCAAACCTGCTGTTCTACAGCATCTTCCTGGCTTTCGTGACGTGTTTTTCGTCGCAACTCATGGAACATCAATACGAGGTGAACGTTACGGGTATGAACCGCGAGGTAACTCGTTTGAATAGGTTAAATTTATTTTTAAATTGCTTACATTTTTAGAGGTATCTGGCTGCCAAAAAGGCGGACATATTGGACGTTAAAATCACTCCGCTTATGTATATAAGCGCGCTGGCCATTCTGACGTATATAGGTTTGAATTCTATGCGAGAATTCGTTCAGATGTACCAGCAAAGATACATGTACTTCATGGATCCATTTAACTTAGTAACTTGGGTCCTTTACGGTGTTGCAGTAGTAATGGTAAATAACGTTATTTTTTTAAGTAACGTTAAAATTTGAAGTAACTTAATTAAATTTTTTAAGTAATATTTTACGTTACTTACTTTTTAGGTGTTGCCCATTTTCGGTGGTGCAGTATACGATGTGCAATTTTCTTGCGCATCGTTGACCGTATTTTTGAGCTGGTTTAACTTACTTCTTCTCCTACAACGATTTGATCAAGTTGGAATTTACGTAGTGATGTTTTTGGAAATATTGCAAACGTTAATAAAAGTGTTGATGGTCTTTTCGATATTGATAATCGCCTTTGGATTGGCGTTTTACATTTTGTTGTCGAGGGTAAGGAGACTTTTTATTTTAAATAAATAATATATTTTTTGTTTTAAGTTTTGTTTGTGCAATTTAAGTTACTTTATTTTTATGTACATTTCAGGCCAACAACTTACCACCAAAGGAGGTACAAAATGTTCGTTAAATTTGTGTCGGAGGCTTTCGTAAAGCGAAAAATAAATCTGTTTTGGTTACTTTTAAGTTACTTGTCGCACTTTTAATTTTGTTTTCAAATCAAAACAGATTTATTGTTGATGTTTGTACAAAATAATTTTAATGCTTTGGATGTTGGCAACTTAATATTCCGATTACTTTTCGTTACTGCCCCACTTTAATTATTTAAATTACTTTTTTAACTGTCGTATCTTCCAGGGTGAACATCTTTCATTTAAGACAGTGCCAATGTCGCTCATACGAACATTTTCGATGATGTTAGGCGAAATCGACTTTTTAGGGACCTACGTAAAACCATTTTACTTAAATGGAGATGCGGACAAGACATTTTTGCCGTTCCCGATCCCCGCGTTTCTTATTTTGAGCATCTTCATGGTTCTTATGCCCATTCTCTTGATGAATCTACTCATAGGTTTGGCAGTTGGCGATATAGAATCTGTCAGAAGAAATGCGCAACTTAAAAGACTCGCCATGCAGGTAGGTTGGTAATAACATAGTAACGTTTTAAGTTGGCTGCCATTTTGCAATTAGGTTATTTTGCACACGGAACTTGAAAGGAAGATACCAAAAAGACTTCTGGAAAAAGTCGACAAGTCGGAATGGATCGAATATCCGAACGAAAACAAGTCCGAAATGGGATTTTTGGATTCGATAATAAGAAAGTGGTTTGGAAACCCATTTTCCGATAATGGCAAGTTCAACAAACGTATCTTAAGTAGACAATAGATTCTATGTGTAGTATTTGAACTATATAGAGTAGATTTAGATCTAGTTGGCACGTTTCTTGTAAATTTGCAGGTGTGGTGCAAAAGTACAAAAGGGCATGTTCGCCACTGTGTCTAGATCAGGGTAGGCTGTGCATATATTTTAATCATATACAATGTGTCCCGGATAAGAATGAACAGCATGGGGATCTTGAAAACGGTGAGAGATAGAACAACGGTTAGATGGGGAAAAAGTCGCGCAATTTTGAGGTCAATAAAATAGTTCAAACAGATTTCTAATATCTTTTTTCGTTTTTGAGTTATTTTGAAAAAACTGAAATTTTGCGTTTTCGATTTTATTTTTTTCTGAAGTTGTTATCACAATCACAGATAAGAAACAAAGAAAAACACTTTCTTATGCCACTTTTTAACGGACTTTAAGATGGCGTTTTTAGATTTGTTCTATAACATTTCGTTTTTGAGAAACCATCTTCAACTTTATTTTTTAAATACGAACCTGGATTTTTTTTTTGCAGATTTTGAAAGCACTTTTCATTGCAAATACCATGATGTATGATACGAAATATTTGAGTTGAAGATGGTTTCTCAAAAACGAAACGTTGTAGAACAAATCAAAAAACGCCATCTTAAAGCCCGTTAAAAAGTGCCATAAGAAAGTGTTTTTCTTTTTTCCTATCTATGATAACAACAAAATCGAAAACGAAAAATTTTACTTTTTTCAAAATAACTATATTTTAGAAATCTGTTTATACCATTTTATTGACCTTAAAATTGCGCAAGTTTTTCCCTATTTAACCGTTATTCTATCTCTCACCGTTTGCAAGATCCCCATGCTGTTCATTCTTATCCGGGATACATTGTATACAGAGTGATCTATTGTTTTATTTTTTGTGGTTAATCGTTCGCATTTTTTAGGATTGGACAACATGGTTATGGATTCAGGCGAGGACTACGTCATAGCGGAGTTGGATAAGACCAAAAAGAAACTGAGGGACATGACCAAAACTTTGGAGGCGCAGAACCAATTTCTAAGGCTTATAGTGCAGGTAGGTTGTATTATAATGTTACTTTGGACACCACTAATGATAATGTTATATAGAAAATGGAAATAAAAACGGAAGCGGACGATGTCGATGAAGGATCATCGCCAAACAACAAGAGCGGAATTGTTTATTCAAGCAAATGGACCTCTCCGAAGATAAGGAAGAAGATTAAGTCAGTTTTGAGTTTTACCAGCAAATAGCATAAGTCTTATAAATGTTAGTAAAATATTTTTATATGTACCTACTTGATGTATTTTATAATGTGCTGTGACAGGATGGTTTAGAAATGTAGAAATTTTATTCTCTGGGAAGATTTTTGTATAGGATTACGAGAGTGGAATTTAATATTGTATATTTTTTTATTGAAGAAAGGATTTAACTTATTGCGGCACTAAACTTATTTGTGTAGTTGACAATTTGTGTATAGAGCACTTTTAATGTTAATGATGCATTGTAATTTAAGAATTAAATGTTTTGCAAAACTACAACCGTTGGGTGAGGATTATTCTTCAGTCAACGCTACAACTTTATTTGAAATGAAGATCAATAATGTACGTGTTGTATGGCGCCCTCTATAGCTCAATAAGAGAATAAACTTTAGTTTCCGCTTCATAGATGGCGCTAGTGTGCGTCTTCTAAATTCTTGATTTTTCATTTGGATTTTATGGAAGCCTGTAGATATAGGGAACCTCAGATATTTGAACATATTATTGCAAAGAATAATCTGTGTATACTTTAAATATATATAAATAGAACTGAAATGTTCTATTTTTCGCCATTAAAGTTTTATATATCAAACACAACATTTTATTTAAATATAGCTTTAATAAAAATCTTTGTAAATGTGGAATCATGGAAGTCCAACTTACTACAAGGCACTTGATTTTCTAGTATATAAAATGGCACTGGTTTTGTGCTAAAATATTAACAAAAAAAAAAACGCTTTTGAAGGAAAATGTAAACAAAAATTACACGGAACAATTGTTACAAATGAGATTTTTCACGAGATTTTTGTCACACCCACAGATAAAATCTAGTAAGACTCAACTAAGTTTAAAATAATAAAAAAAAAGTCCGTTTTATACAATTAGGTAAGTTTATCAGATTATCACAGATAAGTTGGGCAAGATTTCACCAGTCAACATTTCCCTCTCGCCCAATGAACAGAAAAAATTAAATATTACAACGTATAATATATACAATGTTCTGTACAACATGCCATATAGTTTTCGCAATGGCACTTTATTATTGTCAATAGACGGCATAACGTTACGTTCAACGCCCCCAAGTTAAGTACCATCAATTTCTGGGCGAAATATATCACAAGTATCTTTTCGAGAATTGGTCCCCCATACAGTACATAAGGCCACAACAATTTTGTACGTTCATCAGTCCGGAAACACTCGCTGCGTCAAACGACCGCGCCGCCGCCCTTGGTCTTCTGCAGCGGCTGCATCTCCCTCTGCAACCGGTCGATGTCGTTGTAGTACTCGTGGTCGGACTCCTCCTCCGACCCCTTCTGAGTCCTAGACTGGACGAATTCGGACACCGTCGGCAGCCCTATCATCTGGTCGTTGATCAGATACACCGGGTTGTCGATCTCGTTCTGGTAGGAATCCTGGTACGGTCTTTGTTGGTGTTTGGACCCCACCAGGTCCAGGTACGAGGTGCCCTGCGCTTGCTGCGGCGACGGCATCAAATAGTCGTCCTCGTCGAGCGGTAGCTCGAGCTTCAACGTCCCCACCTGAGCCTGGGACCTGCCGGAGTCGTATTCATCCGATCCTACATCGTCCCGCATCTTAACCGAACCATCCGATTGGGTGGTGCCGCTGGGATGCCCGTACCTCAACAACTTCTGATTGAAGTTGTTCTGGTACATCGAGGAGGCGCCGCCGGAGGTCAGCTGGGGCGCGGTCTTCCAGGAGAGCGACGGGGAGGCGCTCGACAACGATATCGGCGCTCTGGACTTTGGCTGGAGGTATTCGTCGCGTTCGAACAATTCGGGACTGTCCAATGCGGACGCTAGAGAGCGGATCATATTGTCTCTGTCGTCCTAGAAGAGAAATTAAACGATTACACCTTGAGACGGTTAGGGTGTTATAATCTTACCTGATTCGAAACGTTCGGCAACTTCATCAGCTTGTCGCCAGGAATGGCAAGGTACCGCCCTGGATCTCTAGCCATCTTAGAGAAATCGTCTTCTAGCCGTTTAAAACAGGGCCTCTGTTCGGCGTCGAGCATCCAACATTCGACGATGATCATATAAACGTCTATACTGGCGATGGGCGGTTGGGGCAGCCGCTCGCCTTTCTCCAGAAGCTCGGGAACGTCCTTCGCCGGAACATTATCGTACGGTTTTCCACCGAACGTGAGCAGTTCCCACACGGTCACCCCGAAGGCCCACACGTCAGACTTGTGGGTGAAGATTCGGTGTTGGATGCACTCGAGAGCGAGCCATTTTATGGGCATCTTGCCGCCGTCGGCCTTGTATCCTTCCTCGTTGATGTCCAGGAGTTTGGCCAGTCCGAAATCGGTGATTTTCACGCAGGACGGCGTTTGAACCAAGACGTTCCTCGCCGCCAAGTCACGATGGACCAAACGCTTCTCCTCGAGGTACGACATACCTCTCGCGATTTGCGTACACCAATTCAACAACGCCTTGGATCCTATTTTGTCGTGCCTCTTCCTGACAAAGTCCAACAGGCAACCGAGCGGCATCAGTTGAGTCACCAGCATCATTTCGGAGGTCATACACACGGCTAATAATTGCAGCAAGTTCGGGTGATCCACGCTAGCCATAATGTAAGCTTCGCTCAAAAATTCTTTGCTTGTATTAACGCCCGCATCCCCCTTCAGCACTTTTATGGCTACGGGGATCTTGGCAGGGTTCTCGCCTTCTAGAACCCACACCCCCTTGTACACCGTACCGAAGGCACCCTGACCTAACAGGTTTCCCTTCCTAATTTCAGTCTCTTTGATTATTCTCAACTTCGCGACGTTCGGAAGAACGTTGCTCGGTCTCAGCGGTTCGTTGTCGTCGAGTCCAGTCAGTGCCATTGTCATCTTCATGGCGTTCTCCTTCATTTTTTCCCTGCGTTGGTGGTACAGGACGAAAACGATGGCCAGGACTAATATTAGGATCCCGGCCAGGACGCACACGGTTATTATGATGATGTTGTCCTTTTGTGCGGTTAGGGAGCCGGGAATGCTCGCCTCTTCGTCGGAGCAATAAGAATCGGAATTGTCTGGAAATATCTGCGAAATAAACCCTATTAGAAATGTCCAAGATAAATGGGTAGTAACCTTACCCTGTGAGGGTACTCCAGCGGGCAACTCGACACGCATTTGAACGTGGCATTCGGTACCATTTCCCCACCATCATACACGCGGTAGTTTTGACAGGTAACACACTCGGTGTCTGAAGGTCCTACACAACCCCTACACTCTTCGTGGCAAAGTCTGCACTCGTGCGCAACTCCGTCGGTAAAATGATCGGAAGGACATTCGTCTTCGCACTGTTCACCCCGTTTGTAATTCGTGCACTCCTGGCATATCAGTGCGTGAAAACCGTACCCGGTGCACTTCTTACACCTCGGATGGCACTTGCGGCAAACGGACTTGCCGCCGAGCAGCCTCAGGTACTTCTCGTCGTGGACTTGCGGACCGACCCACTCCAGAAAGTAACCGTCGGGGCAGGTCTCGTTCTTGAGCAGACACACTGGTGGCGAATCGGCGGATTCCGCGTATAAAATGGCGATCTCGCAGGAGTTGCAACCACCAGGACCAACGGTGTACCTAGGACCTGTACACCTGGAAGAAAAGAAACGTCAGACAACGTCGAAAGCGTTTGGCGATGTGTTACCCGTCGATGCATGTCGGGTGGCACTCCCTGCACACGCCGTTCTCTCCGTATTTGTTCGAAGGGCATTTGGGGACGCAAAACGGGCCGTCCTTGAAGTTTTTGCAGGAGGTGCAGTTGTTAGCGCCCGGACCGTGGCAGGAGTCCCCGCACTCCTCGTGGCAGGGTTTGCAAGTGCTATTCTCGGCGTGATATATCCTGAAAAGAAAACAACAATATTCGTTTCCCCCCAACATGTTCTTGGTCCCACCCTGGAATGATGCTGCAGTTCTCGAGGCACTTATCGACCAGCCTAAAGTGGGCGCAGGACAGGCACTGGTCCGAACCAACGCCCCAACAACCGTCCTTGCTGCACTGGTCGTTGCAGACGAGTTTCAGCCTTTCGCAGGTCGTCCTGTTGCAGTTCGCCTGCAACACCAAGGCCTGCTCCTGGCTGCGTTGGATCTTCGTCCAGTTTATGCCCTCGGCGAAGCAGAGGTGCTCGTTTTCCACTATGGTCACCGACCCCATGTTTATCTGGCGCAACGACCTCAGCTCCAAGCTCACCAGGGAAGTTTTCACTATGTACAACGCCGCGCCCACGTCGAACAGCGACCTACCCCCGATGACTTCCAGGTTCCGGAAGTAGGAGAGGTTCCTGAAGTCGGGATCGTACGCCTGGATGTTGAGGTGGCCGGTGATCTCTTTGACGGTCGAGAAGACTTCGAGCGCGCTCGGGCTCATGCTGGGATACCGTTCGCCGAACGTGTAGTTGGGGAAGACCTGTTGGAAACCTTTGATCGTGTTCTCGAGGATGTGCAGGTATCCTTCTATGACGGTGCAACCTTGGAAAGATTTTATGTTGTGCGCGTGGACCACCACGTCGCCCTGGCACGTTTTTGGGCACGGGCCGTCGCAAGGGACGCATTCTCCGTTCACCGATTTCTTATTCGGGGGACAGGCTCGCACGCATGCGCCGTTGTCGGTCAGGAGATGTTCTGGACACTTCTTCACGCACGTGGCTCCGTACGCGTACTTTCCGTAAGGGTTTTTCTAAAACAACGACAGAAAATAAGCTTCAAAGTATCTAAGACGTTTGACAACAACTTACATCCCACGCGTACGTAGCAGGGTTGTAGCTCTGCATACTCGGACATTCTTGGACGCATATACCGTCGTCGTAAAAGTTTTTACACGCTATACAGTCTGCTTGAGTCGGTCCTGTGCAACCTCCAGCACAGAAAAGGTGACAACATTCTCTTGGTAGGTTACCAAAGCATCTGCCTTGAAAACATTGCGGACTACAGTACTCCTTGGAGAACTTTTGGCAGTTTTCGCGACCAGGTCCCCAACAACCTGAAGGACATACCCGTTTACTACCAGAATCATTTTAAGAGAGAGACAAGTGTGTTTTTACCTGAAACGCAGTCTTGGTGGCAAGGCGAGCAATTCCTTTCCTGAGAGGTGAAATTGTACACGTACACGTGTCTCGCCTTGGTGTCAGACATGATCTCCTGCCAGTTGATGGTCTTGATGTGGCACAAATTGTAGTTGTTGAACAGTCCAACGCTTCCCTTGATGACATCCCTAAGAGCCGGCATCTCCAAACTGTGCATCTTGGACAAGGTGATGAGAAGAGCGAATTCCTCTTCCCTCACCGCCATTTTGAACAGGGTTCTGCCCCTGACGATCTGGAGTCGGGGCAGCACGATCCTGTTGACGTCCACATGGGAAACCAGGACGTATCCGGTGACCTCCCTGATGTGTTCCAAGAAGCTGAGGTCCAGGTTGAGGTCCTGGAGCCAGGTCAGCTCTAGGTTGCCGTCGACGTAGGTGCAGTTGGTGTAGCGGTCCCTGAGGTTCCTGTAGTGGTGCTCCCTGTTGGATGGCACCGACATGCGTCCGTTGGTTCCAATGCAAACTGAAAGAAAGAAGTATAACATGAAATGGATGACGTACAGCAGCCACCCTGGGCAAAGACCGAGAATTTGTCCACAAGGAACGTGATCGCGCGGTGGACGTCATTCATCAATTGTTAATAAATGATAATGCGGTTGGCCAACTGATTTTATTATCGATATTCTGTTGTTTTTGCGGTAGGGCTAGTAGGTTGCACGAAACGCAGGTAGCCTGATGTAATTTCAAAATGATTGTACTGTGTTTTTAATGCGCAAATCAAAAATATTTTTTAGAACGTGTTATCTTAAACATACATTGTTTAAAAGTTGTCGACCTGTAAATATTATTTTTTAGATTATTTTCACGTGGTACTTAGTGTACGTACCAAAAAAGTACTACGCATCACAAATACCAGATGAAGGTAATTATTTGTTGTCTTATATATTTTCTGTTTGGTACCAAAAGTACCCCTTTCCTCTCACAAGGCGCCTACTTGAAAACACATTGTTTAACCAACTCCAGACACTTCTAATACCCGAAAACCAATAAAACCAAAAATGCAGAGCATTCTGCGGTACCATCTAAAAAAGTATTACGCATCATCTTCTATATATTTTCTGTTTGGTATTAAAGGTATCCGTTTTCTTCTCACAAGGCGCCTACTTGAAGACACAGTGTTTAACCAACTCCAGACACTTCTAATACCCGAAAACCAATAAAACCAAAAATGTCGAATATTCTGCGGTACCGCCTAAAAAAAGTACTACGCATCATCTTATATATATTTTCTGTTTGGTACCAAAGGTACCCGTTTTCCTCTCACAAGGCGCCTACTTGAAAACACACTGTTTAACCAACTCCAGACACTTCTAATACCCGAAAACCAATAAAACCAAAAATGTCGAATATTCTGCGGTACCGCCTAAAAAAAGTACTACGCATATCATCTTATATATATTTTCTGTTTGGTACCAAAGGTACCCGTTTTCCTCTCACAAGGCGCCTACTTGAAAACACATTGTTTAACCAACTCCAGACACTTCTAATACCCGAAAACCAATAAAACCAAAAATGCAGAGTATTCTGCGGTACCATCTAAAAAAGTATTACGCATCATCTTCTATATATTTTCTGTTTGGTACCAAAGGTACCCGTTTTCCTCTCACAAGGCACCTACTTCAAAACACATTGTTTAACCAACTCCAGACACTTCTAATACCCGAAAAGCAATAAAACCAAAAATGCCGAAAATTCTGCGGTACCACCTAATAACGTTATGACCGGGACCACGTCGGCGAGACCCTCGAGAGGTGAAAATGGCCTTTTATTGTTCGACCCGGCCGTTCCTTTGTTGTCTAAAGTCAATTGCATCTTATACGAGTTTTACCTGAACATAAAATGCCTCGAGCTCGCCGTGATGCTATCTCGGCGAAGGTACCGGGCGTTCTTGTGGTACCAGTGGCGTGGCATCGAAGAAAACTACTTGAAAACTCGCTTTCGCTCACATCTCGACTTACAACTCAATTATTTTGAAACGAAAAGCACCTGCTAGGTGTTATAGAGGAACTTGTCAGGTGGTACCGTTAGAAACTATCGGTACCAAGTGGTGACAGTCTATTAAAAAAGAAGTTAGCACTGTATTGTCACTTCTGTAATGGTTATGGTTTGTTGTGAGTTAAAACTCGGCTTTGTACCTACGTCACTGTTAGCAAAACTTAGGGATGCGCGACAGAGTACCACCTTCGGTACCGTTACAAACCAGTCTATGGCGCCGGCGTAAATATGGCCGGTTGAATGCTTGAAAAACTCGCTGAAAGGGAAAACTACAACGTGCGGTTGGTATGTGGTGCCATGGTAGCATATTACTCTAGGTACCATTTCCATCTTCCCTTATAGTTTCTTTTTGCCTTCTTGATGTCTGCTCTAACCGTTCGACTATAACAAAAAGTACCTAATACATGTTGCGGTCTTCTAAGAACCCTGAATATTCAAAGGTATTAATGAGCGACCTAAAATCATATTTGGGGCGAAGATCTGTATCAAATTCCATCTTAGGAATGCCACACACTAAATAATAAAGGCAGGAATCAGATCAAAATCAAACCGAAAGCTTCGGGGTGCTGTATAAATGAATGTTGAGACACATTTTAAATTTAGCAGCGCCTTCTTTGTTTTATTTTCTGGTCGGCTTGTTATTGCGAAAAAATATACGTATTTCTAAAAAATCTTTAATGTTGTAGCTCCTACACATCGTGAGGTGTATTATTAATTCTAATTGTTATTGCCATTTATAGACGATTATTGCAACACAGTCATTTGCTACGTCACAGCCATGCGTTAATTTACATGTGCACCTACTTCGTGGGTAGGTACTACCGAAGAAAATGCAAAATATGCATAACAGATAGAAGGCCATGCTGACGCGATCACCGATCGATAATAGTCCTGGGGGTTTTTCATCTCCTAGACCAAACATACCCGTATTATATTCATTGGTGGTACCAGGGTACCAAGTCGAAATCGTGCCACGAGCCGGTTCCCGCCTAAACACCGACGAAGTTCCAATCCGTTTGATACATCGAATAATAACAGTCGACTATGTGGGCGGACGGGTTAGTACTGTTGGGTACTACTCGTACTCGGTCCATAGCCATAACAGCACGGTCGTTTGTTTGCCTTTTCTTGTTTTGGGCGTGCGGTGACGAAACGCGCGGTCAAGTACCATTGCGGTGGTACCAAGTGACAGAGTATTGTTTTCGTTTCATTTTGAAGCTGTCAGTACCACGGTACCGCTTAGAAAAGTCGAACATATAGGTTACGTACCATATTATGAAGAGTTTTGGTATGTTGTTGGTGTGTTGTAGTTTACATACAATATTTTTTCTACAGCAGTTCTAATGCCGACATCATAATGCGCAAATACCTGTTTTGCGCACAGCTTTAAAACAACAAAAACATTCGCATAGTTTGCGCATTGAAAACAAATGCCCTAATGTCTACTTTTAGTCTACATTCTTGCTTGTAAACAAATTTTAAAATTTTATAGTGTACACTTCCTGCCAGTCAAGGCATTGTTCTGGGCAAATTTGAATAAAAATGAGTTTCACAACCTAATAGTTATTTTTATGTAGTTTACCAAGCTTCCGTTAACCTAGATTTCTGACACTTCCACGGGATCATTATTACAATAAATATACAGGGCGTAACTGAACTGATGGTCAAAAATGAAACCAGGTATTCTTGGACTCAAAATAAGGGCACTCCTTCATATATTTTTTTCTTCTACGGGCCATAGTTTTTTTTATACAGAGTGAAGAAGTTTTGAAAAAATTACACATATTTCTTAGTATCTCTAGAAGTATACGAGATATTTTCTTCAAACTTGGCGTGTCACATGAGCAGATGAGCCGTCAAACTTAAGGTTGACATGAAGCTTCTGAGGCTCCCAGTTGCGGAGATACAGGGTGTTATTAAAATTAATTAGATCAGAAAAATATGAATACCCTGTATAATCGCATTTTTCAAATTTGTTTTGAATGGAAACTTCAATGGTTAACAAAAAGTATCTCTTAGTATTTTTTCATATTCACAGCCGTTTCCTAATTATTTTCAAAGAACGGCAACGCTGCAATTAACAATAGTCACTTTAAGAATAAATCTAGCAATCTGTGGATGTCAATTAAACTTTATTTGACAAAATGCAAAAGCAAAATCGATAATAAAAGAAACGTAATGCTACTAGAAAATTAAATTATGAAATGTTCGAAATGACAGCCGTTTCTGTCAATACAAGCAACTATGACATTCCGTAAGTCCATAGCAAAAGTCAATTCTTCGAATGAAAATATCATTTTTCAAAATATTGATACTAGTTCAAAGTTAGCAGCCAAATGATTCAAATAATGCCAAGTTTAATTGACTTCCACAGATTGTTAGATTTATTCTTAAAATGACTTGTTTATTGCATTCTTTGCAAATAATTAAGAAACGGCTGGGAATATGAAAAAATACTAAGAGATACTTTTTGTTAACCATTGAATTTAACATTCAAAACATACTTAAAAAATGCGATTATACAGGGTATTCATATTTTTATGAACTAATTAATTTTAATAACACCCTGTATCTCCGCAACTGGGGGCCTCAGAAGCTTCATATTAAGCTTAAATCTGACAGCTCATCCGCTCATGTGACACGCCAAGTTTGAAGAAAATATCTAGTATACTTCTAGAGATACTAAGAAATATGCGTATTTTTCTCTAAATTTCTACGCTCTGTATAAAAAAAAAACTATGGTCCGGAGGAGAAAAAAAATATATGAAGAAGTGCCCTTATTTTGACTCCAAGAATACGTGGTTTCATTTTTGACCATCAGTTCAGTTACACCCTGTATAACTCTATAGTCCATATTTTGTTGCCATTTTTTTAGAAAAAATAGTACCCACTGGATATTTAAAACACTATTTAATCAAACATGACATTCAAAGTCGGCATAAATAAAGAATGGTTTTTAAAAACTATTTCCCTTTAAAAAGTAATGAATAGATTTACATAGCATTTTGTTTGTAAGCTTGGCCTAATGTACCCATTACCCTACCAAAATATTATAATCAAACTGCTAATAATAGGAAGAAAGGTGTGGAGAATAACCCAAGAGCTTGACGAAATTTGGCTTGATTTCATTTGGTATGTCAGGTCTAACTATCAAAGATCAAAATCTTACAAACTATCAAAATGTCCTGGTATCTACGTTGTATACAGCAGCCATGCTGTTGGCATTTCAGCCATTCTCTCTTAGAATTTGGGTCAAGCAAGCCTCTCAGCTTACCTGTGGCTTTCGTCTCACTTGCAAAAATCACGATATAATTTCTTCGGCGGACAAATAATTTTGTAATGTAGAAAACGAAAATGGTAGGAACTTGTAAATTGGGTGCACTTAAACCGCACGTAAAAGCTTCTTTCTTTTATTTTTCCCATACTCAGACCTACTCTAGATACCCTAAAGTGGTTTCGGGGCAGGCCCCGAAATAAAAATATAACAGCTTTACAATCTGTCATAAAAGAATGTCCGATATCCACGGTTAAAAACGCGGCATCAATTTAAAAGTTAATGGAAAGATAATGGCCGCATATTTAGAGATAAGCATGTCCAGCAGATGTAACACTTTGTAATTATCATCGAATGCTTTTAGTGCTTCATCCTACCACAGACATATATAGCTTAGCGAAGCTATATAGGTCTGTGATTATACATATAAGAAATCGATGTCAATCTGTGTTCCGAAAGGGTGAAATACTTTTTAGTTAGAGTTTATTCTGTGGTAATATGCATAAAGGACAGTAGCTTTTTTGTCGTGACATCAGGCTAGTATACACGTCAATGAACTTCTCGTTTTTTTTTCTACAGAAAATATTGTTCGATTTTTTTCGTATTTTACATATTTAATTTGGATTCTATTTATGGTATTTTTAATGGAGTTTAAACGAAATAATTATTTTTTGTGAACATCTCCATTGTCAAGTTAAGTCTTAAGTTAAGTTTCAATTTGGATTCGGTTATTTGCTGTTTTTTTTTGTATTATTATTATTTTAAAATTAACTAAACAATCCATAAGTAAGACTCAAAGTGGAAAAAGTTTGTTTCTTACTTTAAGTAAAGTAATTTTTTATAAGGCCTTAAAAATATATAATTTATACATCGATATCGATAGATGTATGACACAACAACTGTTGTGTCTTGTGTCTCAAATATTTCCTAAAGCTACAGCACTATTTTTTATTTTAAATTCCTTTTACATAATTACCCATATATCTATGTATTTTACCAACACAAAAATAGTGCAATTACTGCCAAATAACTAGTTATAATAGCACCAGAACTTGTGTTATTTAACGCTCGAAGTAACAGTAGTTATACAGTGTGGTCATTTAAGTGTGCAACATATGGGATTTTTTTTATTAATTGCACCACGAAAATACAAATATTCCCGAAAGTTTGTGCATGTTCGATAATCATATTAGGCGCACTTAGAATGGTTGCAAGTCAAACAGCATACAGGGTAGGTCAAAAAATATAAAAATTGTACAAGAGTAAAGTACCCTTATTTCAGAAAATTCAGCAAAATGTTATTAAGGATGTGTAGAATTAAAGGTTATGCCTAAATAACAATACATGACCTAAAAAAATATATTTTTTTGGAAAACAATATTAATTTCCAAAAAAAATTGTTTTAATATTCACCCTAAACAATTTCATAAATATATCAAAATTAAATCAGTTTCTCATAACTTTGTTCAAATTCAACAATATTTGTAAAATTAACTTAGATTTTTATTTTTTTAGGGAATCACAAACTTCATGTTTCATGCAACGATATTAAACAAAACTTTAAAATTTCGCAAAAATTCTTATGAACAAGGTAAAACATTAGTAATGATAATGTGTATATTAAAAAACTCTTATTTAAAGTGCAAAATTTGTATTTTAAATGTATATGTATTAAGAAATTGTGGAAATTAATTGACGAAAAAAATTTTCTTCTTAGGAGGCCATATTTTTGTATTTAGGTATAATTCTAAACAACTAACCTTTTGCAATTTTTTGAAATAAGAGTACTTTACTCTTGTACAATATTTGTGACCTAACCTAACCTGTATGCTGTTTAACTTGCAACTTTCGGAAATATCTGTATTTTGGTTGTACAATTAATAAAAAAAATAATACCCATATGTTGCACACTTAAATTACCACACTGCATTTTCTACCTAAATTCCTAAAGAATATTTTTGTCATACGCTTCCAAAAATAGCTATTTTACGGACTCATTTAAGTCCGTAAAATGCTTCTTTTTCGGCCTAGTCCCTAAATGAATGAATGACATTACAAAATTATCAAATAAGGAAATTCAAAAATTATGGAAGAATTCTAAAAAGCGTATAACAAAATTTTGGGAGCGTATGACAAAAAATAGTACTTTGAACAAAAATACCTATTTACTTTTACCAAAAATAACTATTTAAAATCTGTAATTTTAAGTTCATAGTTCCACAAAAAAAACAAGGTTTGACATGTGATGTTTATATAATATTATAAATGTATACGATGTCAGTTAACTCATAGTAGGTACAGGATGTTCCAGATACATCTTCCTTCCTTACCTATCCGATAACAGATTTTAGCGTAACTCAAAAAAATACCTGAGGAACAAACTACACTTTTGTTGTACTTTACCTGGTCCAGAATGCCAAAAGAGCACAGGTACAGATTCCGTATCTCGTTCCTCCTACTTTTTGTATTCCGAAATTCACAATAGAGCGCATGTCCCTTTGTCCGTTACGAGTAGCTGAATAGGTATCGTTACCCTTGGGGTTGTTTAAGTTGCAAGGTCGTACAAGATGCACTTGAAGCCCCGTGTACACCGAGCGAAAAAAAAACGCAAGCGAAATTTTTTAAAGTTTAACATGATACCTGAGGCTAATCATCCCATCTATCAGGCGATGTAATTAATCTTCTTTCTTCGTTTTTTTCGTGATGAATTCCTCAGCAATAAAAGACCCAATCATACAGAGTGGCAAGTCACCGTTCAAATCAAACCATCATGGTTCTTTGTTACGTCGATCTCGGTGTATATGCTTTGCGTTTTTTTTTTGTTTCGGAGTTATCCTAATGAAAAAATCACTTCTTGTGATAGCTGGACCAACGCCGCGGGTCTAGGTTATGGAAACATATTTCAGGTGATGCCGTCCTCATTTTTTAAATCGATCTTTTTTCTGAGGTTTCACGAAAGCACGTTCTCACGACCTTCTATATATAATCTGGGCATAAGAGTAGGATCGCCGCAGGTTTTAAAACCGCAAAATACCACCATCGTCTGTGATAAAGTCTCATGGGCCAATATTATAAACCTGCGGCAAGATATCGAGCACGAAGTTTACACAGTGGCGTAGAGGTTAACTTTAAAAAGGTATCAGATGGAGATATGTCACACATAGTCTCAACTCCTTTACTGCATCTACCATCTCTATAAATAGGAGTATACACTGTGTCCCGGATAAGAATGAACAGCATGGGGATATTGCAAACGGTGAGAGATAGAGCAACGGTTAAATGGGGAAAAAGTTGCGCAATTTCGAGGTCAATAAAATGGCACAAACAGATTTCTAATATCTTTTTTCGTTTTTGAGTTATTTTGAAAAAAGTAAAATTTTGCGTTTTCGATTTTATTTTTTTCTGAACATGTTATCACAGATAGAAAAAAAAGAAAAACACTTTCTTATGGCACTTTTAAACGGGCTTTATTGCAAATACCATGATGTATGACACGAAATATTTTTAAATTGTTTTGAGACAATTATTCTGAAAATTCCCTTTTTTCCATTCATTTTTCTCCAATGCGGCCCTGTATTTATTAATAAGAAGTCTAAATATTAATCAGTATTGTCAACAATTTAACTTACAACTTATCTTTCGATTATTGGAGAACCAAAAAAAGGACGGCAAAGACTAATAACAGTCACATGCGATAATAAAAAATAAATAAAAACCCCCACCTAGAAGGCTTTGAAACAACGAAACCAACCCCTTGTCATTTGTCATAACTCCCACTGTATCATTTAGTTAACAATTTGTATCATTACAAATGGAGGGTGCTTTTTCAAATGGGGACAAATTTAACATGTCAGCATGTTATATCTTGCGTCACAGAAATAGTGTAGAGGCCGAACGAATGTATTGTTGAAATTAATAAATAGCAAAAGTTATTGATTTCGTTGGCTTAAAGCTTTCTTCTGACAATTAGAAAAAGCTAAGAATTTACTCCAAAACACAATGCGACACTGTTTGCTGTACAACAACAGAGGAAAACACTTACCAGACAGGGCCGTATTTAAAAATATTAAGTTTTCGAAGTAAAAATAAACTGTAAATAAATTGTTGTCAATACTGATTAATAATTAGACTTCTTATTATTAAATACAGGGCCGCAATAGAAAAAAATGAATGGAAAAAAAGGAATAATCAGTATAATTGTCTCAAAACATTTTAAAAATATTTCGTGTCATACATCATGGTATTTGCAATGAAAAGTGCTTTCAAAATCTGAAAAAAAAAATCCAGGTCCGTATTTAAAAAAATAAAGTTGAAGATGGTTTCTCAAGCCCGTTAAAAAGTGAAAATAAGAAAGTGTTTTTCTTTTTTTTCTATCTGTCATAACAACTTCAGAAAAAAATAAAATCGAAAACGCAAAACTTTACTTTTTTCAAAATAACTCAAAAACGAAAAAAGATATTAGAAATCTGTTTGTGCCATTTTATTGACCTCGAAATTGCGCAACTTTTTCCCCATTTAACCGTTGCTCTATCTCTCACCGTTTGCAATATCCCCGTGCTGTTCATTCTTATCCGGGACACAGTGTATATTTACTAGGCGAACATTTTTAGAAACTTGCACCGAAAATTGCACGCTAGGTGAACATGGTCAGAAATGTAAGCGTAAATTACACATTAGAGAGCATTTTCTAAAAAATTATAGAGAAAATGCCACCCTATGTGATAATTTTTTAGAAAAGTACAGAGAAAATTGCACAACAGGTGAATATTTTTAGAAATTTAAGCGACAATTGCACACTAGGTGAACATTTCTAAAACTAAACACAAACTGCCCACTAGGTGAACATTTTTAGAAACTTGCACCGAAAATTGCACACTAGGTGAACATTTTCTAAAAACTTATAGCAAAAATGCCACCCTATGTGATATTTTTAGAAAAGTACAGAGAAAATTGCACAATAGGGGAATATTTTTAGAAATTTAAGCGACAATTGCACACTAGGTGAACATTTCTAAAAATAAACACAAACTAGGTGAACATTTTTAGAAACTTGCACCGAAAATTGCACACATAGGTGAACATGGTCAGAAATGTAAGCGTAAATTGCACATTAGAGAGCATTTTCTAAAAAAATATACCGAAAATGCCACCCTATGTGATAATTTTTTAGAAAAGTACAGAGAAAATTGCACAATATTTGAATATTTTTAGAAATTTAAGAGACAATTGCACACTAGGTGAACATTTCTAAAAATAAACACAAACTGCCCACTAGGTGAAAATTTTTAGGAACTTGCACCGAAAATTGCACACTAGGTGAACATGGTCAGAAATGTAAGCGTAAATTACACATTAGAGAGCATTTTCTAAAAAAATATAGCGAAAATGCCACCCTATGTGATAATTTTTTAGAAAAGTACAGATAAAATTGCACTACAGGTGAATATTTTTAGAAATTTAAGCGACAATTGCACACTAGGTGAAAATTTGTAAAAATAAACACAAACCGCCCACTAGGTGAACATTTTTAGAAACTTGCACCGAAAATTGCACACTAGGTGAACATGGTCAGAAATGTAAGCGTAAATTTCTCATTAGAGAGCATTTTCTAAAAACTTATAGCGACAATTGCACACTAGGTTAACATTTCTAGATAATTAAACGCAAATTGCACACTAGGTGAACATTTTATAAAACTTACAGCGAAAATTGAACACGAGGTGAACATGGTTGTTACACGTAGTCTCAACTCCTTACTAATCTACCATCTCTATAAATAGGAGTACCTATATGTTTTGAACAAACTCATTCTACATCATGTTTTTAACCTTATTCAAGGTACAGGGTATTATTTTGCCTTATCTAATGTTAAATAATACCTAGAACAGGGGAATTATTATAGGACTAAAATATTATTCACCTAAGCCATGACATTTTTTTCTTTTTGTTTGGTTTATCTTCAACTGTCAAGTTCGGCATTACCATAGTAGTAGAAGTATGAACCCAAAAATGACCCTATACACACCTTACCTTTCCCACCTGTTAAAAATATTTTTTCTCTCCTTCTCAAGCGTTTCTTGTACACTCTGCATAATAATATCTTGGTGTACGGCCACAGGTGTACAAAACAAAAGCATGGACCCAGTAATTTCATGCTCGTGTTCCTATGGTCACGCAGACCACTTCTTATGCAGATGAAGCTGAGGAAAGTTGCATTTTCGCGACCGTATGAAAACGCTCTATGATTGACGTGTTGTCTCGAGGCACGTCCTGGAATCTATTAAAATATTTCGATGTTTTAACGTTCGTAACGGTACGAGGCATGGCTTCATTAGTATGGACGCCTCAAGCTCGCTTGGGAGAGAGTACGAGAGCTAGGACGTGATTGTACGCTTCAGTTTCATATGTAGTAAGATTCATCATATCATTGCATTTAAGGTGGTACCTTAAAAAAGTTAGCCAAGGCCACCACAATATTTGCTCAGGTTCTATTTGCTTTTTTGATTGTCGCAAGGCAGAAAACTTCTGGTTCTTAGTTACTCGCGAATATTGCTTGCATCAGTGTACCATGGCCTATTGCTTGCAGTGTATACCATGGCCTCGATAAGACCTTGAAAGTCATCCAAGACCGTTGGCGGCTATAAAAGTATTCGGACAAAAAAAATGTACAGCATTTAATTCCATACTTTTCTCGAAATAGCAACTGTAGAATTCGCATAATACACTTTTTAAAAAACCTTAGATAGCTACCCATCTCTCGCGTTCCAAAACCCATTACAATAAAATTAAGGAAAACGCAATTATCTCTGACCTTCGATCGCATTTTTTTTAAACTTCCAATTAAAAATTCTTAATGATGACGCTTTAGAAATAACCGTCCAATGGTTATTATATACATCATTATGAATATCTCTCGAGATTCATCTATCTAAAGGTATCGAAAATAATAAGGCATGACTCGGTGTTCTATACTCCGGTTTTTTGTTGCTAAGGTCTATTGTTCAACGTATGGGGATTCTTAGATTTAATTGAAAAATGTTTGAAAACAATTTTTTCGTTCGAAAAACCGTTGGGTTTAATTTTCATTCAGCTATACGTTCTTACCACGTGTGATCCATGTTTCTTCAGTGAAGGTAAATGTCATTGTGATTTAAATAAAGCCATGCCAAACAATGGATGGCTAGAAGATGGTAATTGTGGTGAAAACCATGAGAACTCGACCATGTTTTATGTCTCACATGCCCAGGGTTTTTCTCATGTTTTTCGAACAGTAATTTGCTAGCACGCGAGAGCGAAGATATTTAGTTATTACCCTATTTCAGTGCGTGTAAGACCTTAAGTGAGGTTTTGCACGAATAAATCTTTTTCGCAAAAAAATATCCAATCAAATAACACAAATTTCAAACATTTAAGAGTAAATTGAACACCTTGTGAACATTTTTAGAAACTTACAGGAAAAATTGCACAGTAGGTGAACATTTTTAAAAGATTAAGCCTAAATACACAAAAGATGCATATTTAAATATGTTTAGCGACCTATAGAGAAAATTGCACACTAGTTGAACATTTCTAAAAGATTAAACGCGAATTGCCTACTAGGTGAACATTTTTAGAAACTTGCACCGAAAATTGCACACTAGGTGAACATGGTCAAAAATGTAAGCGTAAATTGCACATTAGAGAGCATTTTCTAAAAAAATTATAGCCAAAATGCCACCCTGTGTGATAATTTTTTAGAAAAGTACAGAGAAAATTGCACAACAGTTTATTATTTTTAGAAATTTAAGCGACAATTGCACACTAGGTGAACATTTCTAAAAAATTAAACGCAAATTGCCCACTAGGTGAACATTTTTAGAAACTCGTACCGAAAATTGCACACCAGGTGAACATGGTCAGAAATGTAAGCGTAAATTGCACATTAAAGAGCATTTTTTAAAAACTTGTAGTGAAAATGCCACCCTATGTGATAATTTTTTAGAATAGTACAGAGAAAATTGCACAACAGGTGAACTTTTTTAGAAATTTAAACGACAATGGCAGACTAGGTGAACATTTATAAAAATAAACAAAAATTGCCCACTAGGTGAACATTTTTAGAAACTTACACCGGAAATTGCACACTAGGTAACAAGGTCAGAAATGTAAGCGTAAATTTCTCATTAGGTAGCATTTTCTAAAAACTTATAGCAAAAATTCCACCCTAGGTGATAATTTTTTAGAAAAATACACAGAAAGGTAGACATTTTCAGAAATTTAAGCGACAATTGCACACTAGATTCACATTTTTAAAAACTTACAGCAAAAGTTGCACACTATATGAACATTGTTAGAAACTTACAGCGAAAATTGCACACTAGGTGCACATTTATAAAAACTTACAGAAAAAATTGCACACTATATGAACATTGTTAGGAACTTACAGCAAAAATTGCACACTAGGTAAACATTTTTAAAAGCTTACAGCAATAATTGCACACTATATGAACATTTTTAAAAACTTACAGCGAAAATTGCACATGCATACCTAGGCGGCTCTTCGTAAATCACAGGATCGCGTCCTTTTTTATTTTTGCTCCGAAAAAGGTTCGTTGAGTTTTCACCTTGACTCTGTTGCATTCCTAAATCAATTAATACTGATTATCGGCTTTGAAACAAACGCTTATGCAACTGTCTCGGTCGCGATTCGTCGAAAACAGTTAAAATCTCTTTGTTCAATGTTGACACACCTGAGGCGAACCTATACGATTAAATATTTATCCGGAATAACTTTTATAAACAACTCAGAATCCCGATAGGTATGCAAGATGGCCGGCGTGTTATTTGCCTGGCCATCACAATTTTGCTATTAAAATTTTGTTAATTGGTATTCGGTTATTAGAGGGTTCTGGGAAGTGGGAACTCTTAAAAATAGTGTTTATGGTTTTCGGAGCCCAAAAATTTTTTTTTCACAAACATTAATTTTTTGTAGAACTATTCAAATATTCTTGTGCAGACCGAAAACAGTTATGCTTATTGTGTAATCAACGTTATTATGATTATTTTACTAACTAGTAATATTTCATTTCAAAACAGAACAATAAGACTTTATCAACAATGTGGTTTAGAAAAGTTAAGGGCCGATTGTCATGAAAATTTCTCGATACCTGGAAGAAAGGTGGTGCACGAGATCTAGTTGGCTGATTTCTTGGAAAAACGCACCTTTCGTGAGTGACAAGCCTTCTAGATGTATCTGCAGATAGATTTAGATATTGTTATGTAAAAGTCTTTTTACAATACTACGTAAATTATTTCTTACATTTAAATCATTATTCATTGGGCTTGTCCAATTCTTGTAAGGCACGTCTAACATGTAATAATCCATTCAAAATAGATGGCCTCTCATTATTTGTACAAAAAGTTTAAGAATTGTAAAGAGAAAACCACATGTTCTGCATGCAAATATTAGTTTTACCGATGAGAATTGTAGAAAGTTTGTGTGTGGATATTGATATCTATGTTTGTCCTTACCTGTCAGTATTATCTTTCAGGTTGTATAGGTACCTTAATAAGTGGTACATTATGTCATAAAAATGTGCAAAGTTGCTCTAAATGCATACTAGCAGTGTGCAAAATCCATGACGTTGGGCTTTTGATTGTTCAGTACAGTGTGGTTCTTTCCAACATTGAATATTTTTTCTAGTACGAGGCAGATTGGTAGTACCATAAAGTTTTTAGTTGTCTCATCATCATCATCTTCTTGAGAAGCAGAACCTATGTTGCACCAAAGTTGTTTAGAAGCTTCATATCTTCAAAATAAGATGTCCTGCGATTGTTCTCTTGAACATCTTTTTGTGGAGTTAAAGGACTGTCTAATTTTCTTTTTCAAAATCTTCTTGGGCGGTTATCATTGCTTGCTTATTATTTAAAGGTTCTACTTGACCTTATCTACTTCTACACACTGGGGATCTGTAGCCAATCGCCAGATGTCTTTAGAATATTTATTTAAACATTGGTAATTGTTTCAATCTTGCTCTTGCACCAAGTTTTCTTAGAAAGTTCCTTTAAGCTTTCTATCTTGGAAATAAAATCATTTGTCACTGCTTCTTGAGAAGCTAAAGTGTTATTCTAGCTATTTCTTCTTGGTTCTACTTGATCTTTCTTTGGAAGGTTCCTTCTAGCTTCCTGTCACCAATAGCTTCCACCAAGAGCTGCCTTCACATTCCAAACGCCCTTATCTCGCTGGAACCAGTCTTACACCCCACCAAAACACCAAGAAGGCTACTTTTCTCCTTGTCGAAGCACCACGAGGTACCTTTATCTTCAATTTAAGATGAAGGATCGTGTTTCGGACACGCCGAGAGCCGCTTACGCCCCACCAAACACACAAACCGACTTACTCTTCCCCTTGTTGAAGTAATCCACCTCCTTCTCGACCGCCGAGGTGCCCGGCTGCTTCCCCGGGTTCTTGTCCCTCCTGGCGCAGCCGAAGCCGGCGAGGACCAACGCCGCGGCCAGCCACCAGCGGGCCAGCAACATCGCGCGGGTGTGCCGCAGGGTACCGTCCGCGGACTCACATGGCGGGCGGCGCGGACCGCCGCGAGTACCAGACTGGCTGGACGGTACCAGCGGCCTACCTGTTTTCGGGCTGGGGTCGCCGATTCGGGAAGGCGAGCGCACGGGTTCGTCGGGGTCGCGACGCGGTGATAGAGAGGGGACAGGCCTATGAGGGAACCTAACCAGCCCGCTGAGAGATGGTACCTTTTGGTTCCTTCGCATTGCCAAATGTAGCACCCGGAGGAAGGGGGCTACAACAAGAAGCGACGCGCCGTTGGATTCGCAGGGAAACTTTCTATAAAAGTAAAGGAAGAGACATCAAGATTTAAAAAAAAATACTGAGACTATGACTGGTCGTAGTCCCCTTTTTAATGGTACCTATTATAGATTGTTCCATTAAAGAACCTTAAATTTTTCAAAAAAAGCAAACATATAACTATAAACAAATTTGAGTCATCGCTACCTATGTACACGCCTCTTACCTGGTACCGGCGACCTTAGTACCACCTAAAAGCTACAGGTGGGCTGCGGAAAATGGCGGTACCTGCTCGAGCGCCGACACAGCAGACTTAGATGAGCGAGTAAAAAGCATGTTTTGGTTGGTATAGCATAGCATAAGATTAGGACCATTATGTTAACGCAACAGAGACAATAATTTTGATGGCGGGTTATGTTTAGTAGCGGTCGAAGAATAATTATAGCGATTATTTCCCTCATACTGCTTGCATCCAATAAGGCAGCTCCTTCCACAAAAACCCAACCAATCATATGCCTCTGCTAGCGATAATAATTGCACTTGTGCAAAAGCAAAGCGGTAATATCACTTGTGCAATTATCACTTCGTTGCTAAGCAACCGCGAATCTGTTCGATACAAACACGCACTTCTTAAAATTGGTGTGTTTTACACTGTTCTAAATTATGCAGCTTATAAATTATGTTGCGGTATTATTAAGCATTGTATCAATGAATTTATATAAATTTTACATTGCTAAATTGTTGTTATTAGACTTCCGTCTGCGTTTAAATTTATGACACATTCAGAAAATAAACCAAAGCTAACAGGGTGTAGGTTTAATCGCATTTGCCTTGGATATCCAAGCGTCATGTTTGTTTACTCGAATGCTACAGTCGAAGCTGTCAATAAACTCGTTCAAAATTAGTCGTTTTGGAAATGTAAACATAGAAAAAGTTAATACAGAAATTATTAAATCGTATTCGTGAAATAATCTCGGCAAATATCACTCTTGTCGGAAATTGTTCTAAATAATTTTATTCTCAAGCGATATTTTGCCCATTAGCAAAACCACTCCTACAAATTGGGCTTTTATTTTCAAAGATAAAATCCCTCGAGCTTCGCTCTTGGTATTTTAACAGAAAATAAAAGACCAATAATTTATACTCATGATCTTTCTAGGCAAAATAGCGCTTTAGAAAAAATTATCGATAAAATTTCCGGCACTTGTGATATTACATACGACAATTGCACACTAGAAGAACATTTCTAAAAAATTAAACGCTAATTGCCCACTAGGTGAACATTTTTAGAAATTCGCACATAAAATTGCACACTAGGTGAACATGGTCAGAAATGTAAGCGTAAATAATTGAACATTAGAGAGCATTTTCTAAAAACCCATAGCGAAAATGCCACCCTATGTGATAATTTTTTAGAATAGTGGTTACAGAAAAAATTGCACAACAGGTGAACTTTTTTAGAAATTTAAACGACAATAATTGCACACTAGGTGAACATTTCTAAAAATAAACAAAAGTTGCAAACTAAGTGAACGTTTTTAGAAACTTGCACCGAAAATTGTTCACTAGGTGAACATGGTCAGAAATGTAAGCGTAAACTTCTCATTAGAGAGCTTTCTCTAAAAACTTATAGTGACAATTGCACACTAGGTTAACATTTCTAGATAATTAAACGCAAATTGCACACTAGGTGAACATTTTATAAAACTTACAACGAAAATTGCACACTAGTTGAACACGGTTGGAAATTTAAGCGTAAATTGCAAATTAGGTAGCATTTTCTAAAAACTTATAGCAAAAATTCCACCCTACGTGATATTTTTTAGAAAAATACAGAGAACACAGGTGGACATTTTAAGAAATTTAAGCGACAATTGCAAACTAGTTTAACATTTCAAGATAATTAAACGCAAATTGCCCACTAGGTGAACATTTTTAGAAACTTACAGCGAAACTTGCACACTGCGGGTGAACATTTTTAGAAACTTACAGCGAAACTTGCACACTGCGGGTGAACATTTTTAGAAACTTACAGCAGACTTAGATGAGCGAGTAAGGAGCATGTTTTGGTTGGTATAGCATAGCATAAGATTGGACCATTATGTGAACGCAACAGAGACAATAATTTTGATAGCGGGTTATGTTTAGTAGCGGTCGAAGAATTGAAAATATGCACATGGGAAGACTATGTAAAATTTTTCGTAATATATTACAAAATAAAGACATGTGACTGCAATTTCGAATTAAAATAACAATGACATTGAGTTTCAGAAACAATTATATAACAAGGAAATTCCATAGAAGGCGAACAGTTCATTATTAAGTGTTAAAACTTAACACAATATTTCCTAGGATCTAAAACAACTGGTTTGCATAAATATTAGAACACCTGTTCTCAGAAAATTGCATTAGCTGCACTTAAAACCCAAGTAGTGTTTAAGCAAATACATATAAGGCTTAGTTTATGCTTTTCTTGAAGAATTAGGACCAAAAATGCGATTATGATCATTTCAAAACATTTATAAGAGGAATTATGTAGTAGGTAAGATAATTTAAGCAAATAAATAAGTAGGTACAGAGATATTCACGTAAGATTTTACATTCCTTAGTTTTGTTAGCTCAATTAAACTATTTTCCTACAAAAACCGTTGCCAATTTTTTTAAGTTAGATGATCATATTTATTACAGAACTGTTTTTAAAAACTTCACAAGCCAATCTATGGTACACCGAAACAAATGAAATTTACTAGTTTTTATTTTATTTTTTTTCAAAAATCTAAAGCTTGTCATAGTCGGATTTTTTGCCTGACAATTTTCAGGTGGGGGTAAAATCACATTCCAAGCAACTTTTTAAAATAACTTTTTTAGAATTTGTCCACCCTCTAGTGTATGCCTAATCTTTGCCAGACTTAAACTTATGTAAAAAAAGGCGCCAAACGGTACGTTGAAAAGTAAGCCGAGAGTATATAGTCTTGTTTGCCTACATAGAGCCATATATTACAATCAACTTATGCTTATCTGGCAGTCTTGATGCCTCTCAGTCCCCAAAGTGCAAGCACGGTAATATTTTTTTATCTGTGTTCAAGATTAAATAATATTTTATGTGTGTTCTGTTTTCGAGATAGTATCACGTATAGTACATATTATATTAGCAGCTACAGTGTTATGTTACTTGAAACGCAGTTCGTAGACTTTCAGGCAAGGTCAATGTATTTTAGATAAGTAGGTAAGAATAGGTAATTTTGTTCTCAAAAATAATAAAATATATTCGAATCACTCTGTATAGAATAAAGTGGAAGAAATATTTAGATGGTCAACAATGCCCCAAAATGAATAATGTATCCTAAACATACATTGGTTTCAGAACGTCATTTTGAAAAAAAAAGGAATACAATAATTCATTTTTTGCAAGACTTATTTTGCAGTTAGGTAGTTAGCTTGTTTTCAAGTTGGAAATGCCCTCAATTTATGTTGTATTATAAATTCAGCGAAACGTACGTGTTAACATGGCACAACAATGTACACTTTGATGATTAAATCGCGCTAGATACGTAGACGTAATAAGGTGTGTTCACTACTATAATACACGCTCTACCAAATTTTAGGTAGGTAGGTTCAAAAATTTTCAGAAATCTGTTTTAAGCCATCAAAAAAAACAAATAAAATTAAACTCTAACAACTTGGTGATAATAATATTGGTCTTATACCCATAATTTTTTCATTTAACTCTGCTTTGGTGCAAAATGTCTGGTCTTAATCTCAATTTTCAAGGCCTACTACGAATTTCATTTCTAGTAAAAAATAACGAAAACCATTTAGCGATTTTTTTTTTCTCTGACACCACAGCGTTAATCAAAACACCCCAAAACCCCCACATACAAAATTTGAACAAAAAACACACAGGGAGTTCCGTTCTGCAGGGTGTCAAAGTTGAGCAAAATAGGAATTTTAAAGGCATCTGGAGAGTCAAGTGTGTCATGGAATCCCGTCAAAACAGATGAATGAATGAATTTTTATTTAACTTTATACTGGTCAGGAGTGCTCTGGAATCATTGAAGAAATATTAATAAACACAAAAGTAATTTATTTCTTTACAAAATGCCAACGAACAAATAAAAACAATTTAATAAATTGTTGGATCTTTATTAATAAAGTCTAAGATGATGCATTTTCTGTGCGTTTCCTGTTGTGGCACACCAGCCACCTTAACTCATATGGACCTACTGGCTCTCGGGCTTCTGTATTTTAGTAGACTTAGTTCGTTTATAGTGTTTGACCCGTTTTCGATATACTCGATTTTTGACCCCCAAAAAATTCATTATTTTGACGTATGGCACAGAGAAAGACACCCTTTATATTTTCTACTGGATCTTTACACACCAACATTTTGAGTAGTCCTGTTAACCATTCAACTGGTTTAAGGGGATTCCATGGCACACTTGACTTGAAGGATGCCTTTAAAATTCCTATTTTGCTCAACTTTGACACCCTGCAGAATGGAACTCCCTGTATATTTTTTGTTCAAATTTGGTTCGTGTGCGGGTTTTAGGGTGTCCTGATTAACACTGAGTTGTCAGATAATAAATAGATCGCTAAATGGTTTTCGTCATTTTTTACTGGAAAAAAATTAGTAGTAGGCCTTGAAAATTGAGATTGAGATTGCACCGAAGTAAAAAAAACCTATATCTTTAGAAAAAACCGGCTAAAATCGGATGAAGAATAAAAATTTTACTGGGGTGCTTACATTTCAAATGGGTCACCCTGTAGAGCAAAATAAACTAAAAAAAGTAATTTTAGTCATATCGCCCACTTAATAATTTTTTTACAAAGGGTCACACTGTTATGTGCATTCTATTGTCAAAATTTATAAATAAAAAGTACTTTTTGTCCAAAAATAACACTACCTGCCATTTCTAACTCTTACTGACATTATTCATGTTGAGATTAGGGAATCTATGTAAAATACAATAATCAAAAAACTATAATTGCATATGGATCAAGTCGACATATAGTAGGCGGGGTTCGTCGGTTACCCCACAGTTGAAATCTCCCCGAATAACACGCTACCGTAGCCTACTCTGCGATCATAGGCCGAAAGTATTCAAAATTTTGCGTTATTTTCCCTAATATTTCTCGTGTAGAACTCGTTTTGTTTCTACGCCTGCCACGATCTCAACGGAGCGGAGCGAGCGGTAAACAAACCGACGGTGTTTTGTTTTCATGGCACTCTACGACGCGACGCCCGTAATAACAGGCGTGCGTTTCGAAATGGACCGGCCCATGGCTAGCTTCGATGCGCGTAGGTGCGATAGAAAACGGATACGCAGCCGATTTGGACGTACCTACTATAGATGTCGAAATGAGAAGGTGATAATGTGTTAATGAAGATGTTTGGTTATTTCCGGTGGAAAATGCACAAGTTTCAAGTCAAATCCAATATCCAAAAGATCATCAACGGTCGCCCAAATAAACAGAAAAGATAACGGTTTATTTATAGATATACACAGAACAATCTTTATCTCGCAGCACAAAAAAAATATTGGTCCATCTCACGATTTAAATCCTCTCCAAACATTTACAAAAGAAAGATGGGCACGGGCATAACCAAATAAAATACACAATTGGGAATTCGTATATCGTATCTTTATTTGATCGAGATTAACACGACCTAAAAAAGATATACAGTGCCCGCCAAAAAGTTGGAACCATAAGGGATTTTTTTTATTTTTGAGCTAAGATGAAACTACTCTGGGGTCATCATCTCTGCTTCCAAAAAGATTCGAAAAGAGATCATTAAATTTCGTGACGTCATTTGACATACCTGTCAAAAATGACATTTAATTAAATAAATTGCCAAAATACGCTTTATTTGTGATTTTGTCGAAAAAAGTTATTTGAAAAAGTTGCTTGTAACTTTATTTTACCCTATGTGCAAATTTTCAGACGAAAATTCTGACAATGATAAATTTTTAATTTTTTCAAAAAAATATAAAAAACTAATAAAAATTTCATTTTGTTAGGTGTGCCATATTTGACTTTAGAATTGTTTTCCTATAATCTAAACGTGATATTTTTTAGTTATGGACCCTTTTTGGGTCGTAATAAGCTAGTTTCAAGAAAATCTCAACACGGTGCAATTTTGGACGATTTTTTTTTTGTTACAATGTAGGTATTGCCAGATGTAATTGCTCCTTGTTAGTTGAGTTGAGCTAAACTAAAAAATATCACGTTTGGATGATAGAATAGAAGATAGAATTGAGTGAAATTTATTAGTTTTATTAATTTTTGACTGAAAATTTGCACATAAGGGTAAAATATGTACAATTCCAAGCAACTTTTTCTAATAACTTTTTTCGATAAAATCACAAATAAAGCGTATTTTGGCCATTTATTTAATTAAATGTCATTTTTGACAGGTATGTCAAATGACGTCACGACGTTTAATGATCTCATTTCGAATCTTTTTGGAAGCAGAGATGATCGCCCCAGAGTAGTTTCATCTTAACCCAAAAATAAAAAAAAATCCATTATGGTTCCAACTTTTTGGCGGGCACTGTATACAGTGTGGTCATTTAAGTGTGCAACATATGGGGTTTTTTTTATTAATTGACAACGAAAATACAAATATTCCCGAAAGTTGGTGCATGTTCGATAATCATATTAGGTGCAGTTAGAATGGTTGCAAGTCAAACAGCATACAGGGTAGGTCAAAAAATATAAAAATTGTACAAGAGTAAAGTACCCTTATTTTAGAAAATTCAGCAAAATGTTATTAAGAAAAGTTGTCTAGAATTAAAAGTTATGCCTAAATACCAAATCATGGCCTCCTAAGAAAAAAAATATTTTTTTGCAAAACAAAAAAAATTGTTTTAATATTCACCCTAAACAATTTCATAAATCGATCAAAATTAAATCAATTCCGCATAACTTTGTTCAAATTCAAGCATACTTGTAAAATTAACTTAGATTTTTAATTTTTTAGGGAATCCCAAACTTCATGTTATGATATTAAACAAAACTTCATGTTATGATATTAAACAAAACTTTAAAATTTCGCAAAAATTCTTCTAAACAAGGTAAAACATTAGTAATGATAATGTGTATACTAAGTAAAAAACTCTGATTTAAGGTGCAAAATTTTTATTTTAAATGTTTATTAAGAAACTGTGGAAATTAATTGACGACAATTTTTTTTTCTTAGCTATGTTTTAGTATTTAGCATAACTTTTAATTCTAAGCAACTTTCCTTAATAACATTTTGCTGAATTTTCTAAAATAAGGGTACTTTACTCTTGTAAAATTTTTATATTTTTTACCTACCCTATATGCTGTTTGACTGCAACCATTATCTAAGTGCGCCTAATATGATTATCGAACATGCACCAACTTTCGGGAATATTTGTATTTTCGTTGTGCAATTAATAAAAAAAATCTCATATGTTGCACACTTAAATGACCACACTGTATACCCAAGCCGAAATAAAGTGTAAACGAACTTTCCATTTTTGTAATAATTGACTTACGTATCACCCTGTATACTAAATGGCCAGTAAAACGTAAAAGGCATCTCCAAAGTTCGGAATGCGAGTGTGATGAGATGGGAAGACTTGACAGCATGAAATTGTGTACCTATATATATACCTCTCCTCTCGAGATGACTGGTAAAACGGCGTAAAAAATCTGAGCTTTTAACTTTTGACAGCACAAAACTAATTAAAAAAAGTGGGACCGTTTATAACTGGCAGTTGGACGCTTGTAAGAACATAGGAAACTTTTTATCTACTGAAAAGCATTACTAGTTAGTCAAATAAAACTTTTTCAATTTTATCACCTTCCATTGTTATCATCTTCCTGAATACATCATAAAATATTTTGTTTCCTTCAAACGAATGCCACAATAATTATTGTCGTCCTAAAGTATTTTTTAAATATCTTTTCCAAAACATAAAACGTTCTGTGTAAGTAACATTTAACATTTTTCACGATAATATATCTATACCCCGAATATTCTGTATTTTAAAATTCTTTGTACGCTTTGGCCATATGCATTAATTTGGCTCGATTAACATAAAGCCATAAAACATGTTTTGATTGAAGATACATATTTCCGATGATAACATTTCTGAGGACATTTGTATAGTCCATAATCAAGAAAATTTGAATGTAACGTATCGAACCAGGGCTTAAGTCCTGATCTAATCAGATCAGTAGCATAAATTAAATAACAATAGGGTTTTTAATATGAGAACTTCAACTTAAAAAAAAGCAAAAACGTTTAGGTAGGTATACATATTATATAGAACTAAAATAATCTTTTATAGGTTTCATATAATTTAGATAAACGCCTAGGTAATTACCTATATCTAATGGTTAGGTAATGGTTAGGTAGGATATTTTTCGACCTCGAGATGTCTGCTTGAACACCTAATTTTTGTCTGAAACGTTTTTTAAAAGTATATAGGCAGCAAACTTAGACATATTTATGCAGATTGCAGTTTTAAAATCCTACACCAAAAATAATAAGTCGTTTGTTATTTGCATAATGATGATGTATATTCTTTTCAAAATTTTGCACGGTATATATTTTAAACAATAAATTGGCCAACAATGGTTACGCCCAAAAATAAATTTCGGTTTAAGGCTAAAAAAGGTCATAAATAGCCTCCGAAATAAATCTACGAAGAAAATAAAACTATTCCTCAAATTTTGCAAATGATGAGTTAGAGACTTGAAACTTTAAACATAGCTCAGACCTGGATGATAATACAATAGTATATATCTATGCATGTTTCAGCAGACTTGACATTTCAAGGTACAACCGCAGATGCCCCTAATTGTTAATCTATAATCTCTTGTTCCCAAACCCGAAAGTACAAATTAATGTTTGAGAAAACTAATAAATTACAAATGCTTCACAAACTGACAACCAAAGCATTCCAACAGAAAACGTTTAATCACTTGTTCTACCTGTTGCGACGCGGCTGATAAGAATCGTCTTCACGAAACGTCAGGAACCATTATAAATACTCATTTGGTCGTGCCCGGGTATGCCTCAAGGTCGTATCTCGGTGCCCGCCCAACTGGGAGGTCTAATGGGGGTTTTGGTTTTTGGAATCATTGTCTTCGTTAATATCGAGAAGTTCCACGAAATGGTATGGTTGGACAAAAACGTCTAATATACAGTGTATGTAGGGTTGCCACCTTTTTGCTAAGTGAAAAAAGGACATTGCCAAAAATTCTTCTACAAATTTTCTTATAAATTATAACAAATCATTAAAAAGTTTAAATTTTGTCAAAATTCGTCATTTGAAGTAATGTCACCAGAAGATATACCCAAAACGGCATTTTCTACAGACATAGGTCACTTATCAATTTAAAAGCATGCTATTTGGTCTCAAAAATGCACCCAGCACCTTCCGGAGAGTAATGAATAATATTCTCCGAGGTCTTCAAAATTAATGTCTTGTATACATCGATGATATTATCATTTTTTAATTGTAAAACAGGTGAAAATGAAAAAATGGACTTCTTTTAGTCCATAATAATTATTCACTTTCCAAAATTGTAAACGCATCGTGTCTCAACAAAACTTTGTGTATCAACAATGTAAATGCCATTGCCTTTAAAAAACTCGTGATTATTCCACGCAAAAATATTGGAAGTAGCGTTACAATGTTTTAACAGTTTAACAGTTCTAGAAATTTTCGTACAAATTAAATTATAACAAAACATTAAAAAGTTTAAATTTTGTCAAAATTCCAAGTAACTAAATCACTAAAGTGGGCAAAAATTGGGTTACATTTTCATTTCCCTTGTCAAACGCATTCTCTGAATATCTAGGTTGGATAGATTTTTTATAATATCAATATAGTAAAATGGGCTTGGGCACCAGTAATCTAGTAAAGTCAACAACGATGATAAAAACGATAATCGAGGAGTCAACTCACCAGGAGCTAGTAGAGCATATGCCGCTTTCCGAACTCTAACTATACCGACCCCGTCACCCCTAAGGTTATTAAAAAGGACATTTTAGGGCTAAAAAAGTAAGTCACAAGGACAATTTGTTTGAAAAAAGGACTGTCCTTTTCAAAAAAAGACAGGTGGCAACCCTAAGTGTACGTCATTTTCCTGGTTCAAAAACTCACTAAGATCCTTTAAGTTCGTATGCCATTTGGCATAATATGCAAAAAAAGATACCTAGATAGAAGTTTGTGTAGTGCACCGATAGTTATAAATTTACTGAAAAAAATATAATAGTTATAGGCAGCTACCCTGGAACTCTTGGAACCTGTGCTACCAATACCATATACGGATTCTCTTTTACAAAAACCGCTGCTGTCATACAATTATTTGACCCGACACCATAAACATGTGAAACCAGTGTTTCCCGAAAACGTACTGATTTAATATAGACCAAGACGATCAAAAACAATAGTATCTGGACATTACATCAATTCCGACTACTGCCGTTTTATACGAACAACCAGAAAACATTGTAATGCCGTGTTTGGCGATTCTGTAATACATCTGAGACGTATCAGATATTCGGCGAGATAAGATTTTTCTTTTGTTAAGGAAATTTTCGCCAAGAAAACTATTAGCGTCCAAGGGACCACTTTTAAACGGATTTATGTTGTCGTTCCCGTATTATGCGGACTTGGGGTGATAAACTTTGGCTAAAAGAAGTGGGAATGAATGGCCCGGCGACGCCGATGCAGCCAAATCGTGACAAATCAAACGCCGCGTCCACTTTAGAATCCTTCATAGGAAATTACCATCTTCATGATGATGATCAGTTCGTCACAGACGCCTCCTTTAGCACAATGTGGCCATTGAGTTACTGTAGAAAATCGCTACATTACGATACGCCCACATTCTATGTTCATTCAAGGATCATTTCTTGTACGTAGGACGTAGGTTGGACGGTTGGCCTAGACTAACAACATTTCTTTTTGGGGGGCTTAAAATTTGATTTAATATAGTCTTTAGCTTGTAAGTGTTAAGTATTTAGAGTAGGTATTTTGTTGCGTAAAGGTGAAGAATTGTTTTAATAAAGACATTTGTTATATTAGCGAATAATGTTAGCTTCTGTTAACTCGTTAATAATAGTTACAATTTCATTATCGTATTAGCTTCTGTTAGCTCGTTGATAATAGCTACAATTTTATTATCGTGAGGTGTTTCCAGCATTTTTGAAGCTACGAAGAGTCTTAACCTATCTATCAACTTATTTACATCATCCCAATAAACGAATTCAACAGGCTTTTTATTGTGGGTACTTCAGGTTCTTGTTTAAACCTACACGGGATCATTATTATCACAGATTACTAAGGATAACTTATAATTTGGAAAGTCATACATATGTATATTGAATCTCATCACCTCATAACTATTCTCGATCACCTTCTTTCTTCAATACATTGCCCAATTAAATAAATTAAGTTCTCTATTCTTTTTCTGTTATATACCTTCATGATCCTACGTCAAACTATCCCAAAAAACAGTTAAAACGACCTATAAGGAAAAAGTGGGATTTTTATGTTCCATCCAAGCCTTCTTGACCCATTCTACACTTTAAAAGACATCTAGCATGCCGTGACGCAACCCATAGTGAACACATGCGTCGTCGTAGTAGGCGTCGATATTTCTTTCTCTACGCCTACTTGATAGTTTGTGGTCTGTCCCCTTGCGCTATTGTTTAGCGTGTCGCGTGCCCCGTGCGTGTACCGTCACAACGTCTTGGTCGGACTTTTTTAAATAACGCAGTCGAAGGTCGAACGTTTCTCTATTTTCTTCCAACCTCTGTGGTCCGCCGTCCGCTCGAAGGGGCAGTTGTAAATCTAGAGTGCCTTGGCGTCGCCGAGGCCTACCCAGATAAAAAAAAATGCTGCGAATACGAGGCGCCGGTCGAGTATTAACGATTGGCGCAATTAACTATCGCCCGGTCCGGTTTTCTTTTGTTTTTCCAAGGCAGACGCGATTTTCGGAGGACGACGATTGTATTTTTGTGAGCATGCCGATATTTTTCGCAAACCAAACCGTTTCTGGGCAATTTAGATGGTATGCCTAGGCGTTTCGCGTGTTCTTCTTCTTCTCGTTTCGTTCTTCGCTCGAAAAACTTTTGGAAACGCCAAGAATTCAACCGGCGTCCTCCGATGTCTGGGGTCCGAGAAATGTGGTCGCGCAATTTGGTAAAAAAGATCGATTACGGCCCTGGAAGCTGTGCGGAGGACTTCGTAATTGATTGTGTATGTACAGGGTGTTCACTAGATTTTTTTTAATTTAACTTTCAAGGTTATGACGCCTCCTAACTATTTTAAAATCAGGTTGCGTTTTATAGCTTTCGCAAAGGATCCTATTTATTGCTCATTCAGCCATGAATAAATTATAATTGGCGCCGAATATCACTTTATATTATTATTTAATTAATCCCAAACAATATTCAAATTTCCCTTTAAAAAGATATATCTTTAATTTTATGTATGCGTAACGTTGATTTCCAAATTACACGCCTCCATATTTAACCTACCCGCGCCAAACTGAGGCTTTTTTGAACATAGAAACATATAAAATAAGTAGAACACACACGTCTTGTAGTATAAGTATTTTTCAACAAAAACATTATACACTGTTTAACCCAACTTATTATTTTCTAAAATCGATAACTAATGCTTTTATTTAAAACCACAGACACCCGAATATGTTATACATCTTGCCAACGGGACACATCCATTAGGGTTTAATTTAATATTCAAGTAGTTTCTGATACCCAGCTGCGAATAAAAATTAATTCCTTCAAACATAAATCAGAATTATAAGCGAAGTAGGCCTGGCCTAACCTGTAATTAAACAAATTACTAACGCGCCGGCCTACTCTCTTCTTTCGGCTCGATGTTCTTTTGTTGTGCATGATTTAAAAGGTTGGGTGCAAGATTCACCGCGTGAGATCTGCCATCAGGTAGAAAAGTGAAGCAAAAAAGGAAAAAATGTTTCTTTGGTCGATTTTTAATAGTTTCTAAGTTTTCTTATGGATATGTTCAGCTCGTTGTGAGTTATTAGGTATTCTTTTTCGTAATTTAATTTTGTAAATTAAAATAGAATTACAAAGGGAAATAACTGACATATTATACCTCGCACGAAAAATAAATTACCCATCGGGTGTAATATAGTTTATTGGTTGAGACCTAATAAGGATAGGCTTTTATTTCTAGAAACTGACGCCCGTTACAAATAATTATCTAACCTATGCTTGTCATTAGGACTGACACTTTTAAACAAGGACGAAGAATATGTTCAAGGACAAAGCAGGGAAAATATTTATCATAAGATATGGTTCTCACCACAGCCGACTCTAGGAAAAGCCCTGAAGTTGAGAACGCTGGCAACATGGCTTGCGGGTCTGCGCGGCGTGGCCTGTCACTCCCTGTCAGTTGATTTTACAAGAAATTTACCAGAATTAATTTGTGTAGTGCGGGTAGTGCTATCGTCGCCAGATTGCTACGACGAGGCAATGTGCCTCTGGGTGCCCTCTATTTGCCCAAATTTACCATATTATTTGTCGAAAATGTACTTATCCACACCATGAATCGTACTTATTATTACTTATATTATATTATGTGTATATTTTGTTACTTGTTACTGCTTTTATTGTCTGTTAAACAACCTACCTACCTACTTAGGTACCCTATTGAAACAAAGGTCACAAATGTAACTAATTATAATTAAAAAGAGGGTTGAACATTTATTAGAGAAGATAAACTAAGCCAAAGTGCAGACTGCTCTAGACTGCATAGACCCGTTGAACCGTCCCGCTGCGGCGTTGCCACATGTTTGCATAGGGCTTGTAAAGTTTGAGAAGGTTGTGTTCTCACGCATCCCATATAAAAATTATGTAGTAGGTATCTTTGACTATTTATACTTTTAAATCGAAAACTTTTTGCATCGAAAAACAAAACGTGTTTCGAATTTGTATGGCATTATATGCGATGCATACATTCAGTGTTTGTTTACCTACTCTCTATTTTCAAATGTGAAATTTCAATATTTATAAAAAGGAAAAATACCAAACGCATTGCCTTTCATTATGGAACAAAAGAATATTAAAGTGTTGAAAATTAAAATGCATACGTATGTATTTATTTAAAAGAAAATTTTGTTGTTAGTTCGTAGAGACCACATAGCTCAATGTTATTCAAATTTTAACCGAGCATGTAGTATATGTACACTTTCTGAAATATGTACCTATATTATCAGTGTTTGCTATTAGACATCTGAGTAAACATGGACATCTCTGAACCGAACTGGCTTTCTTGAAAAGTAAATCGTTTAACTTTAAAGAGTGCCTTCTCTAGATCCCTTCAAAATCGAAGAAATGGCAGATGTTTGAGGTTATTATTTGTATAAATGGAACAGGTTTTGGTGTATGTCCCTTACAATTTTAATGTATCCGGAAATATTTGAGTTCTTCATTCTCACTTGCTAGCAGAAAGCTTTTTTCTCGAAAATAATTAATTGTTCACCTTGAAAATGCAATTTCATTTATTGCGCCAGAATCTTCAATAGCTGTAACGTTGTCGGGTATGTGAAATTGGTAATTCTCGTGGTTGCCTTGAGATTCTTCGCTGTTCTTATACAGGGCGAATCGTATCCAAAATCTAAGTCGATGTGTAAGTTTAGATTGTGGTAATATGCATAAAGGACAGCAGCAGGACGAATGCAGGTGTTTCTCGTTATTTTTTTTCTACAGAAAATATTGTTTTATTTTGAAAGAAGTAGGTACTTAATCAGTATACATATTTTATTATACTCCCACAACAAATATAATTTAAGTTGCAAAATTTATTCGAAAATTATCAATGGGCGTGGAGGGTTATCAAATGAAAGTGGGCTTTAAAATTTCACCGAATATCTGCGTAGGTCTATATACGCTGAAACATATTAGAAACACCCACGGAATTTTTAAAATATTACCATAATCAAGGAGGCAACAGACGTTATATATTTTTTTATTATACTTCTTTGAAAACATCTTATTTTCATCTGTTTTAGCAATAATGAAAGATGGGGTTTTTCGGGCTAGCGCACGGAAACAGCGCATGGAAAAACTTTCCGTGCGCTGAATAAAAATACCGAATATATGGCTTTAAAATAAAAATATACAGAAAAGTTAACTAAATTTAAGAAACTCTATATGCTCTCTGATATTTAACATGTACCTATTTTGTATTTTAATTCGTAAATGTTTCAATATTTAGATACATTTCTGTAATATTTTTGACGTTTTATTCACCTTATCTGACAATAACTAATTTACAACAAAGCACCTTTGAAATAATTTGAGAGTAACCATGGAAACGCATACATACCAAACACTATATTGTCTGCATTGTTTATTTTTGTCAATTAAATTTATTATAATATGCCGATAAAATGTTTTAAGTTTCCGTTTTCAAAGAAGTATAATAAAAAATATCGTTCATTACACGTCCAGAAATATATTTTTCCGTGCTTGCATGACTTCCCGTGTTCGGCTGCGCCTCACACGGGAATTTGTCACACGCGAACGGAAAAATCTTTATTTCCAGACTCGTAATGAAATATACAAATTATTGCAACAAAGGAATCCTAACATTCGAAAATGTAAAATTTTCTCGTGAGGTTTTAATACAAAAGACGACCTAGAGGCTTCAGCTCTTTGTCTTAAAAGTCCACTAATAAATTTAACAAAGCACAACATAATTTTATAGCGATAATCTGTGGATCTCTCTAGGAATCTCAGGCACTGAAGGCAAAAGTATTTTTTCCACCATTATGAGCGGACATAAAACTTAATCTTTGACACCAAGGGCATAAAGAACCAGTTTTCAAAGATGGCTGTCGTCGAGTGGTAGCTTCGAGTATGTTTTATGGACTATTTTTTTTTTTACTTTTACATTGTTTGAGAGAAAATGGTTATGGCTTCTAGGATATTTTCTTTCGGCAACGATATAATGAATACATTTTATTAAAAAAATATCTCAACCACCATGCATATTTACCCAATGAAATATTGGAGAAACCTGCACCGATTAAGACAGGGTGTTTCTTTTCTACCGTTTCGTTTTTTTTATTTATTAAAATACTTCAACGACATTTTTAAGCCTTCTTTATGCATATGTATGTTGCTCCATCAGTTATGATTATAAAATTTCGAGCGGGGACCATAGGCGTCCGAAAAGCGACAATTTTTAATTGCCATGGGGTGCTGCTGTGATTGACTAAAGGTAGAATGTCGTAGCTATAACCGCTTTCGTTCAAATGGTTTTCAAAGGTAACTATAAACTGAAAACAAGAAGTTAGAATTTAGCGTAATACCTAAGTAAATACATGCTTGTACGTGCGTCACTGTCTTAGGTACATCCAGTTCGGCACAGCTTGAAGCTGATTTCGGACGAAATCGGCAGAATTGTTAATTATTTTCTTTGGTCCCGCAATCGTATACTTGCTTATCGAGGTAGATCATTTTCTGTCAATTAAAAATGCTTTATTAATATACTGGGGAAAAGTTATCAATGTTATTTCAAAACATGAAAATGCAAATATAGTAAACTTGTTATATCCAAGATATAAAGAATAAAATGTTATGTTGTGTAACTGAAGTTGTAAAAAATATATAGGATGTTCAGAAATTATGAGCAAAAATTTAAAAATAAAGTGGAGAAATGAAATCAAATTGATAGTAACTTTGCTATTTTGGTATTAAATATATTAAATATTTCTGATAGCAAGACCCCGGAATATAATACAAAAAATCAAATTTGCCATGAAACCATTACACATACGAAAAATTACCAAGAGGACATTTTTGTTTAAAATTAAAATTTACATAAGAAGTTGGATACACTTTATTGCTATAAAAGGTGGTTCTTTTTTTTTCTAAAAGCAATTATACCCATTACCCACCACTACGCCACTGGTTGTTCAAGGTGTTTGATATTGACAGGTTTTATGCTAACCCATGCCATGCCAAATATGATTTAAATATTCAATAAAGTCCACATATTTCTTACAACTTTAACACCCCGTAACTTTTTTATATCTTAAAATGATAGTTTATAGAAGAAAGTGCCGTTATTTTTTGGTTTTCTATCACCTGTTGAAGTGTCGCATAATAAAACTGAATCACCCTGTATATCTAAATTTAACTGTTTTCGAAATATTGAAGTTTTTAATTAAACTTTTAATAATTATTAGATGAAATATTATAATATGAATGTGTTTAATCAAATTTTATAGTTAACGTTTTAATGTTATAATATGTTATGTAATACCTTTTGTTAAAATTATATATCGTACTAAAAAAATATGTATTTTATGAATGAAAAAATGTGTTTTATTGGTATGATATTTTTATTAAACTTCAGAAAAATACAACATTTACGTTTCTTTCTAGTTGAAAATTTGCACTTGCAGCGAATGTGTAAAATTTATTTACTGTTACTATTTCTGTTAACTATTCTTATAAAAATCAATGTAAAATAAAATTATTTCTGTCTGGTATTTTCAATACCTTGATACTGCCAGCTCTGTAAATTTTGTCTTCATATTCATATCTCCAAAAGCCACAAAACAAAAAAATGGGACCACCTCAAGATGTAGATACTGACGTCGGTTGTTGCCACCTTGTTAACAAGCATTATTTTTTGTTCCGAGTAAATGTTTTATCGGTGGAACCCATCGCGGCGCCTTTGGAACCACTCAGGTATACCGCTGGTACCCTTGGGTTCCAATAAGCCAGGTCGACTTTTGATAAATCGTGGTACGCCACATGCTCGTGCTCGATTTTTCTGTTTTTGTTAGATGTTAGGGAAGATAGGGAATGAAGTTATAGCATAGGTGCAGCTTAGGGACTGAAATATTCGAACCAATTGGCCCCCAAAGTTAAATCTTGAAAAATACTAAAATAATCCTTGAATTATTGGATTGTTTTATGTTGTGAAGTTTCCAGGATACGTATATCCTTTTCAAGTTCCTAATTATAAGCTAAAACACATAAAGCAGCATAGACACCTTTCCACTCTAAAAAATACCACTCTACAAACTGAAATAAGGCATGTGCTAATGGGCAAACAGTAGAGGCTAATGTTAGAAATTCCTAAGTCCATCTCAACACAATTTTTAAACAAATATACTCATATATCGGTACTATCGGTACCACTAATTGTCGTTTAAATAGCTTTTCTAAAATGTATTTTGTGCCGGTTTTTTTTTGTTATAACCAGACGCTGAAATTAATTTCTGGCATAGCAACAATGATATAAAGTATATTGTTTGCAATAATAAATTCAAATTGTTCCTCATAAAAAATTAAGTACCTAATTCAGATTGCAATGTTTGCCCGCATTGTTATTATCGAATCTGGCATTTTCCAGGCCCGCTGCGATTGTACGTTGGCCCCCAGCTATGGAAAAACAAAAGAAAATCGCCGTGCGGTGAAGGTAGCTCACGATCTTGGGAGGCTATGGACCGACGTTGTGAGGGGGGTGAGGGGAAGGCAGGAAGGTCACGGACGTTCGGTCCAAGTAGGCCGTCTCTCTCTTCTTCTTCTTCTGGTTCTCTTTCTATCTAAGTGAAGTGCGGTCGCAAGGTGACACTAGTTAGGTACTTAGTTAAAATAGTTTGTTTTTTTCTTTTCTTAATATTAATTTTAACGAAAGGTATTTCAATAAAATATATTTACTGGTTTAGAAATTATGAAATAAAACTATATTTAAAAAATCACAGACCTCTCATCTTTCGCGTATTGAAAATACCAGATACAAATAATTTTATTTTACATTTTATTCGCTGCAAGTGCAACTAGAAAGTACAATTTGTATTTTTTTAAATTTAATAAAAATATCATACCAATAAAACTAGTTTTTTCATTCATAAAATACAATATATTTTGTTTAGCTTGATATACCATTTTAACAAAAGATATTATATAACATATTATAACATTAAAACATTTTATTAAACATTAAAACGTAAACTATAAAATTTTATTAAACACATTCATAATATTATCATATTTCATCTGATAATTAAAACTTTAATTAAAAACTTCAATACTTCGAAAACAGTTAAATTTAGATATACTTACTTAGATCATTATTCATAAAATTATTTAAAATGTATCGTGGAGTTTAAAAGTTTAGTTAAATACATAATACATGGTGTTCTAAAAAAATACTTGTCTAGGTAATCTTTTCCCACTGTGCATTGCTTAATCGTTTCAGCTAATAAAAATGCTGATGATTTAGAAGAAACCTAACTTAGGTACTAACATTTTTGTTCGAAACGTTGGGGTACAAAATGTGATGACTCACCCAGTACAGGGTGGTCAGATAAGAATGCAAAGTGCTGTATCTCGGAAACTATTCGTCGTAGAGACTTGCGGTAAAAATTTTTTAGAATAAAGTGGCCAAGAGAAAAACCTGGAAATAATTTTCAGATTTCCAGGGGGCGTAACCGCCATCTTAAACTTTTAAAGTGATTTTTCACTGAAATCCACCTAGTAATGTTACCAAAATAATATATGCTTTTTAAAGGTAAGCTTTATTCGAGTAATTTTTATTTAATACTTTTTGACATATCTATTAAAATTAAGTGGTGGGGAGTGATTCCATGTTTTTTTAAATAAACAACTGTAACTCCTAAATGACTGAATGGATTTTAACAAACTTGGTCTCGATGGAAAAAGCATTTATTGGTCCATCAAACCCATCTTACCCGTGATATGTCTAAGTCTCAGTGATGCCTCTAGAGCGCGTTTTTTGCTATAATAATAACAGAAAATTGCAAAATTCTCGAAAAAATTAAATGCAATAATATTACTTTTTTTCATAAAAATGTAGTGAAATGATACCTAAATAGGCTAGTGAAAACCGTATCTCGATATCCTATTCCTAGCTGAAAATATCAAAGAAAGAAAATTTAGTTTTATCATAAAATTTTAAAAAGACGCTGTTACACCGGTATTTATTGTTATTTGTCTTTTTTTAAGATTTAATGATAAACTTTCATAATTTTATCATTTTTTAATTATAAAAGTATACTTAGTTAAATTTAAAAAAACGTGTAGGGGCGTAATAATCAATGCATTTAATATGCAAGTGCAAGGTAGGCAAAATACGAAGGGTAGGCCATGGAGGAAAAACAAATGCCTAAAATCAACTTGTCAACAAATATTAAAATCCTATTCCTAACTGAAAATGTTTTTTTTAATAAAACTAATGCTTCCTTAAATGCTCGAACTGTCTTCCATCACAGTCAATGCATTGTTGGAGCCTCTGATGCGTGGACATTACAGCAGCTCCAATGTTGACAAGTTGATTTTAGGCATTTGTTTTTCCTTCATGGCCTACCCTTCGCATTTTGCCTACCTTGCACTTGCATATTAAATGCATTGATTATTATGCCCCCACACGTTTTTTTTTTAATTGCATGTCGGTTCGATTTTACGAAGACCATATAAGAAGACCCATGTAAATGCGCCCACAAGTATTTTCAATACTAAAAACTTTGACACCCTGTATCGTAGAAATGAAGCGTTCCTCGAGAGAACGTTGCAAGTACCAAAACCCCACATTGCTCCCAAATAACTAAAACGAGCAGAATCTAGCGTCACATTAAGACCAGTTCCGAGAGTATAGTCTACAAATTTTCAAAGCTGTACCTGGATTTTCTTTCGTACCATACCCAATATCGCGCATGTGTCGGGTACCATAATTGCTTCTTCTTCTTCTCTACAAGAGCGTGCCAAGATGTTGCCTTGCAGAGAGAGAAGCAGAAAGCTGTTAGATGCCTTATATCTTAGTCACCGGGCCCGTTAATGTCTTTAATATTATTATACTAACGAAAAAACCTTCGAAATTTTTATACACGGGCTTCGAGAGGTCATTCGCTACAATAGTTAGTTTATTATTAGTTATTTTGTTTTTAATTCGACGTCATGACAAGAGTCAGATGATTATTTAAATTAATTGTTGTTGCTAATGCTGTAGTAAATATAATGGGTATGATAATTTTTCTTGAAAAGTATCTATTGTTATTAATTTTAAAACTATTAAAAGGTTAAAGTGTTGTTATTGTAGAAGTTTTTTTGGTGTCTAATATATCATATTTCGAAGTACCTATACCTACTGAAGGTTTAAAGTGAAAATTCAACGACTATATCTTCAATAATTTGTTATAAATAAGTTGCGTAGATCCGTTATTTGTTTAATAATAAATCAAATATTTAATATTTGCATATTTTCGTATAATTCAGATAAAACCACGATTCCAACAATGAAGCTATTGAAATTATTGTTATCGATTTATTGCTACTAAAAAATTGCGATAAGTACTACCTACCTAGTAGGTACGTACATGTAGAATATCCTATATTATAACATATTTTTTGCTGCCTCAATCTTTATTTAAATAAACAATTTTCATACAGGATGCCATCTTTTTTCTGAATTCCAAAAAATATATCAAAATCATAAATTTCTCAATATTACTAGACATGAGCAATCAATTATTGTATTACAAAAAATTACAACTAGATAAAACCTCGGTCTGAGAACCTATTGAAACAGATTTTATACACAAGGACGTCGCTCTAACCTAACTCTAAATATAATCTAACCTAAGTGATCAAACTTAAGTGACCTAACCTAACCTACGAGTTCCAACCAGAGATATGGAGGAGGGAGAATGCTTGTTAACGTGCGCAAGACTGCCAATTTTTCTACCGCCATTTTGACCCACGAAAGTGCGACAAATTCAAAATAATTTGCTTATTCGAATTTTTGTTGCATTTATTTACGTTTAGGTATAATTTTATATTGATGTGGAAGCAACTTTAGTTAAAAAAAAGTTTATTTTTACCTGGACCGTTTTCTGCGAATCTGCCTTGGTGCCTCATTAGGAGAAATCATTGAATCTGTTGAAGTTGAAGCTTGTGGTAGGCTCAGACCACTTTGTTGTTGGTCAGAAGTTGTCAGAAGTATAGAAGTTGATTGGAGGCATTTCTTATTGCCCACCAACAAAAAATCATCAGATTTAAAATGTGTTGAACAAACGAATTTGTTCTTCGACCATAGTACATTGCTGGACAAATTTAAAGCTTTTAACAATTCCAAATAAAGGTCCCGGTCTTTGAGAAACCTAGAATTTATAGAATAAGCACCACCAATACATTTTATCCTAAATAATGCAACATACCAATGGATATACCTTCAGGTCTAAATCTTTTGCAATTTGTGCATGTTCTTACAGAGCAAGACATGTTAATGAACACGACACGATTACAAAAACACGCCGGCAAAAACGCTAAACACACGAAAAAGACCTTAAAAAAGCTATTAAGAAGTAAGCTCGTCAAAACGTAAACAAACTACAAGACAAGACTGGGATAAAATAACGGCGATCTAAGCGCCCTCTGCGTAGCTGAAAAATCGGATGCGCAATAGGTCAAAGCGCATTCTCCTCCTCCATATCTCTGGTTCCAACCTAATCCAAGTGATCTAACATAACCCAAGTGATCTAACCTAAGTGTTTCAACTTAAGTGACCTAACCTACGAGTTCCAACCTAACCTAAGTGATCTAACCCAACCCAAGTGATCTAACCCAAGTGATCCAAGTGATCCGACGTAACCTGACCCGTTTTTTCTGCGGATTACGCGCAGAAACGTAGCGTAGCTGAACGTAGGGCATAACGTTCGACGCTCCTTTGTGCGCGCCGGTATTCCTGCGGCGCGTGACCGAGGAAAAGACGGTTTGCATCTGCACGGAGAGCCGTCGGCATCTCGCGCGTCGCAGGAGAATAGGAAAAAAGAAAATGGCGTATAATAAGGCGGCCATTAAACGATTCGATAAACGCGGACGGTAATAGCCGCTCGGCCGCGGCGGTGGATGCGCAGATGCCGGCCGGGAGATACCGCGAAACGCGGCTTTCATGGGCGTAGCGATGTGGGGGGGAAAGGATTTTTTTTTGAAAAAAAATTTTTTTTTGTGATAGAAAATGTTCAGCAACATTATACCTACTAAATTCTTGGATCCTTTTTTAATCGAATGTGTTAAAAAAATTACAAAAAATCATCAGTATATAAAGAAGTTGTCCTTTTTATCACTTACGGCCCCCGACCACCACTTTACCAGGCAATAATGATTGAAAATGAATGTTTTACATTTTACACGCTGTATCTTTTTGAAAAGTGTATCGATTTTCGAAAATCTGATGCAAGTGTATAGAGAATTGATATTAGATGTTACCAAAGGTGTGCGACATGAACCCCCTTCCCATTTAAATTTTTTGAAGGGGTTCCCCTGACGATAAAAGATGTCCCCTTGCCAAAAAAAATTGCCCTATTTTGCGTTTTTCCAAAAAAATTACGGCCGTTATAGAGCCTGTTACGTTTCCGTTGCAACACCCCGTATACAGTGCGGTCATTTAAGTGTGCAACATATGGGAATTTTTTTTATTAATTGCACAACGAAAATACAAATATTCCCAAAAGTTGGTGCATGTTCGATAATCATATTAGGCGCACTTAGAATGGTTGCAAGTCAAACAGCGTACAGGGTAGGTTAAAAAATATAAAAATTGTACAAGAGTAAAGTACCCTTATTTGTGGCCTCCTAAGAAAAAGAAATATATTTTTTTGAAAAACATTAATAATTTCCTAAAAAAAATTGTTTTAATATTTACCCTAAACAATTTCATAAATAAATCAAAATTATGTAAATTTCCCATAACTTTGTTCAAATTCAAGCATATATGTAAATATAACTTAGATTTTTAATTTTTTCGGAAGTCACAAACTTCATGTTTGTTGCAACGATATTAAACAAAACTTTAAAATTTCGCAAAAATTCTTCTGAACAAGGTAAAACATTAGTAATGATAATGTGTATATTAAAAAGCTCTCATTTAAGGTGCAAAGTTTTTATTTTAAATGTTTATTAAGAAACTGGAAATTAATTGACGAAAAAATTTTTTTTCTTGGGAGGCTATGTTTTGGTATTTAGGCATAGCTTTTAATTCTAAACACCTTTTCTTAATAACACTTTGCTGAATTTTTTGAAATAAGGGTACTTTACTCTTGTACAATTTTTATATTTTTTGACCTACCCTGTATGCTGTTTAATTTGCAACCATTCTAAGTGCACCTAATATGATTATTGAACATGCATCAACTTTCGGCAATGTCTGTATTTTAGTTGTGCAATTAATAAAAAAAAGTCCCATATGTTGCACACTTAAATGACCACACTGTATACGATCTCTGTGGTGAATAGTTATTTAACCGCAGCTAATTAATATCTGTAAAATTATTTCAATGTATTCTTAAATAAGTGGTCACAATTCGTTTTAGTCCTACGTTACAGTTTTTACATCGTGACTGATCACCCGTATATACAAAGTCCTACTACGACATATTTTTGGTATAAAATTGGACAAATCATATATACCCATATTTTTATATAAATTTTGATCCCTTAAACCAGGTTTGTCGGAATTTTTTTTAGAGGTTTTTTGTATTTAGGTTATGATTTATGTCAAATTAAAGAAAAATGATGGGAACTCTTGGGCGGAGTGTTTTTTTTTTATATGAAAATGAAACAGTGTACCTATGTGTGGTTGCCCTCTATAAGAAAACTTATTAGACGTAAATATGGATATATTTATAGCATTATCGAATTATCGAATAGTTTAAGTTTTGAGTTGACAAAAATAGCAGCATGAGAATATGACACTAAAAGAATGACACTGCCATTTTAACTTTAAAATAATTCAAAAGAAAAATGTAAAATATTGCACAAAAGTTTTCAAGTATTTTAGTTGCAGCTGCCCGAATATTGCAAATAACCAAATACCTGGAATGTCGAAAAAATATGGTTTAGTCCGTATTCTATCGAAAAGTATAAAAGCTCTAGGAATTATTTCAAATGACTCCAGCATCATAAAATGCTTTCCAGAATTATTATTACAGAAAACACCAGGGAATATACCGATTAAGATGTCCTATATAATAAATGGATAAGGATAATGACAATTAAGTGTCTGCATAATTTGCATAATATAATAAGAAAAATTAGTAGTAATTTTTTTGCAGACCATACTATCTTCAATAGCTCTTAAAATGATTGGAACTGGACAGAAACTAGAGTAGAGGTTACCTATATTAGAAGACATTTTTCGGATATGTTCTAGATTATGTTATATAAATTTACTACCTACATTAATTTTAACAAATTTGCATTTGAATGTTAAATTTTATTACTAAGTAGTATTTGTACACTTTTCACTTTTTCATCATTATTATTAAAATGTGGATTTTGCCAACAAATACGATTTAGTGACAGTAATAATAATAATTAAATGAATAGAACCTTTTTTCAAATAACCCGCCATTTGTTTAGTCGTTGACGGTTTAGTATATTCCTCACCTCATACGGAATCTATTCCAAATTATTTTGCATCCACAAGACTTTTGAAAAATTATTTTTTCTGTTAAAAAGTCACATTATTGTCCTAACTTTCCCAAACCAGGACCAGAACCTAAATACTAAATGTAAAAAACCTAAAGTGAAAATGAAATTCAAATTTTTTTTCTGCTAATCCACCATTTATTTGGATAAATTTTGCATACCAAAATTTTTTATTTAAGAACTGCAACTCAATGTTCTTTTGCAGTACCTATTCAAATATCTAACTGGTGGTGCAGCATGGATGCAAGCCCCCTTGGTATGCCTTGGACTGAGGTCAAACTACCAGTAAACCCAAGAACTAATGAACATTCCTCGCGGTGCTCACGGGACTTAACGCAGTAGCGTCCGTCACTCTGAATTTTTAGCGTAACATTTTGCAAATATGACCCGAAGTGTTTCTACATTGCCGTGTTTGTTCCTTTACGTTATTTCGAACGTGTTTGTGTTTGCCGGATGATGAAAGGCACTTCCGAGTTTATGAAAATCGAGAGACGAGATACAATATTAGATCCGGTGAAGCAATGGCTAGTACCTAACGATTTTTATTTATTATTAATGTTGTAATGCAGGTACGAGTGGCGCATGTTTTACATTCTATTAAACCTTCTGCAACTATAAACTAAGAGATTATGCAGCTTGTGTATTTAGCTTTATTTATACCTTGTTTGAATTATAACAGATTGCTTGTTCAAAGACATAACATTTGCTTTTATAACGAACTATCTGACAAAAAAATCCAAAACAATCCAAACGGTTTTTCGGCTTTAGCGGTCGGCCTCTAAAAGCACCACCATAAAAATAAATCTCCAATTAAAATATCTTGCAAACTATATGCCGGCTTTGGAGAACGATTAGTCGGATTTTTTCGCAGATGGTGGTTAATAGGTGTCTATATTACGTAACTTTCGAATGTTTGAACTGTGAAACGGGTTTATTAGGTACCAAAAGAGAGAGCATATGCTTGTGGTGCGTGTCCATTTAGAGGCAGTTTTCGGAGCCAACAACTCACCTTTGATTTCCTCGAAGTCCAGCAACTGATTGCCTCCACCTGTAAACACAAAAAACAATTAGTTTTTATTTTATTGCTTCTTCTGGCGTCGTCTGCACGGACTTTACAACCTTTTAATCTTTTGAAAGTTCTCCGGAATATTTAATATTTTTATTGGGCATCTTCGAGAGGTCTTAAGTGCCGCAGGTAAAAGCAGTCGGTGTCGGGTTACCAGAAAAATTAAAAACAAAAGCGTTACAGCCAACTAGAAGTAATTTAGTACGAAACCAGTTCCTGATTGTCAACTGTCATTGGGAGAGTGGATAAATTCTTGAGAAGAGCACCAGCGAATACAACGCAAGAAGAAATTGGATATGTTCTGATACAGGGCTGTATTAAGGAACATTTTTGTCTGTAAAAAGGAATTTTTGCACATATTTTAATTCCAGATTTCAAGGTGAGATGGAAAACCATAAAATATTTTGCGATCGATTTTAAACTAATTTTCCGATGAGCTAAAGACTTGAAACTTTAAACATAGCTCATAATAGGGTGACAATGCAATCTTAACTCTCTATATAATATACCTATATCATTGTTATAACAAAAATATGAAATAATATATATTATAAAAAATAAAAATATTTGAGTAGTGGAAATTTATGAACAGATAAGCTCATGCCATAAGCATAAATAAAAACATACATGCAATTAATTTAATTAATTAAATATTTAATTTAATTAAGTGTGTAGAGAGAGAGAGAGATAGAGAGAAAGACGAAAAAACTGTGAACAATATCAAAGTAAAATTTCAAACACAAGACTAAAATGCAAAAAATAATAAAGTTTATACAGGGTGAGTTTTTTTCGATGACCACTATGGGGTCTCGGAAACTAGCAGAGCTAGAGCAAAGGTTAAATGGGGAAAGAATTGCAGTTTTGAATGCTCAATCTAATGCCCCTTTTGGATTTTTAAAAAAGTTCATGGCCTCATGGCTACATATTTTTAAAAGAGTGATTTTTTGCTACTTCATCAGATCACTGTAGCTCCGTTATTTCTGATTATACAGAAAAACTGTGAAGACAAAAATTGTAGATAATTTTGGGCTTAATTTTTTGTTGTTTGTGATTTTTGAGATATGACATAAACTTATGTTTTTTTAAATGTAAATCATAGTTGGCTGTGGCCTTATCAAATTGGCAATTTTTTGAGCTTTCCAAAGATATAATACTCGGCTTAGTTATTATAAAAAATAAAATAGCTAATTTTCTGATTTTTAGTACAAAAAGTATAATAAAAAACGGATTAAAAGGGCTTTCAAAAACCGCTTCTTTTGTCCTTCCTACCATTTTCAAAATGCAAATCAGAATAGAACACCCCAAAACCCCCATATACCAAATTTGCGAATACAAAAATAGTATACCTATAACCTCTATCAAAACCACCTCAGACACTATAAATGAAGTCTAAAAAATACAGAAATAACTACAGGAAGAACAGAACGAATTCTTTCTATAGTCACTGCATGCTGGATCGAGTGTCTTACTTAAATCGAATACTTAAACTATCGACCCTGTAGGTTGAGAATTTTCGGCGATACGGTCCTGACCACACACCTAATGCCCAACGAATAAAAAAGACCTCGCGCACGCGCCAATGACCTCTCAGCTTCCACAGTTAGTACCACATTCTAGAGTTTCTTCGTCTTCTTCTAACGAACGTGTTCCTTGGTGCTTCTCCCTCTTCATATTGTAAGAGCCTTTAAAAACTCCTACCGTTTCTTCTTATGGGTACCATTAAAATCCAGCGGTCTTGTTTTCTTCGGTTCCTATGTTCTTCCGTCAAGCATTAGTCAAGGTGGATAAAAACGCTTTGAATATTTTGTTCGAAGCTATACCTTCGTACAGTCCTAGGTATTATATTTACAAAAATATCCATAATAATGAAGATTCTTGAATGAAATTAATAAGTGGATTGTTATTACATAAACCTACTTTTCACAAGAAAATATTGCGTGGGAAACTTGTTATATAGTTCCTTCATTTTAATTTAAATTACCTATTTCTTTCACACAAGAAAAAGATATATGAGATTAATTTTTCATTCATATATTAACAATATTGTATAAGAAAATACAACGATAATAGAAATAGGGACATAAATAATGATAGATCAAAAAATAGAATGCACTAAAATAAAATCATTCCAAATACTACTACTGAGTACCCCCCAGCGCCATCTGTGTTGAAGTAGCCGAACTAAGTCGACTTAAACGAGTCGTATTCCGGTTTCTTTCGCGAGGCGCCATCTATGCGCGGCTACGGCCAGCCACTGAAAGGAACCACCTCTCGGAGGTGGTCCGGCCTCGTAGTACCTGCGTTTGCCGCCAGATGGCGCTAAAGTACCGCGAGGTTGAAATTATGACGAGTGACTTGAAAAAGGTTCTTACAACAATCCGAAAGAAAATTGTTTGGACATAATTATTGTTCGAAACTGAGTGTTGCCTTGTTTTACGTAATGTACCTACGTGCATACAATATTCATTACATTGCGTTTTTACGCTTTGGTGAACGCATTTAGCGTTATAAAGTATAATATTGTAAAAATTCTTGAATTAATGAGAGCAATATACGAACCAGCCACCTGGCACCTGTTATTAGAGGATAATTCCAGATAAAGACGTACAGGGCGTTGCAGGTTTTTTGAGAAATCCATACATAATATGAAAAATTGTGAAAATACAGAATACAGACAGACTATTATATAATTTTGTTTGATAATGTATTTTTCTTGAAATCGGCATTAAAATGTCCCAAAATCGTCATTAAAAGCACAGAAATCGTACAATAATGTAGCCCATTATTGTACGATTTTTTCAATAAGTAGGCCTTGGCGAGATGTAAACATCAAACGTCAGACGCGGAGAAATCGCCCGTCAAAAGTGACCAAATATTCAAAACCCGGCCGATAAAGGCTTATTTAACTTTTCGTACACATTGCGAAATTGTTTCCTATAGAAGCGCAATCCTTCAGTACACATATTTTAGTAAATTTGAAAATCAATAGATTTCTTGTGTAAGCTGCACAAGAAGCAGCAGTTTGGTTTTTCTGTCAGAAGGTGCCATACATCATTATGCTTGTGCTAGGTAGAGCGATCGGTAAAGTCAAGCAACGCCGCGCGTAGTCGGTTCGTGGACGGGTGATCCCTTATTATTATTTTCTTGCCTAATAAAACATTTTTTTCCGATTTCAAGAAAAATATAATATATGTACCTCGGCACTGAAGTTCTTTTTATGACTCATGTGGTTTATTTGCCTCGGCCAGAGGCCTCAGCAACTAAACTCCACATGAGTCATAAAAAGTTGAACTTCAGTGCCTTGGTACATAAATAACTATTTCTTGAAATCGGCATTAAAATGTCCCAAAATCGTCATTAAAAGCACAGAAATCGTACAATAATGTAGCCCATTATTGTACGATTTTTTCAATAAGTAGGCCTTGGCGAGATGTAAACATCAAACGTCAGACGCGGAGAAATCGCCCGTCAAAAGTGACCAAATATTCAAAACCCGGCCGATAAAGGCTTATTTAACTTTTCGTACACATTGCGAAATTGTTTCCTATAGAAGCGGAATCCTTCAGTATACATACTTTAGTAAATTTGAAAATCAATAGATTTGTTGTGTCGGCTGCACAAGAAGCAGCAGTTTGGTTTTTCTGTCAGAAAGTGCCATGTCTCATCATACTTGTCCTAGGTAGAGCGATCGTCAAAGTCAAGCAACGCCGCGCGTAGTCGATTCGGGGACGGGTGATCCCTTAATATTATTTTCTTGCCTAATAAAACATTTTTTTCCGATTTCAAAAAAAATATAATATGTACCTCGGCACTGAAGTTCTTTTTATGACTCATGTGGTTTATTTGCCTCGGCCAGAGGCCTCAGCAACTAAACTCCACATGAGTCATAAAAAGTTGAACTTCAGTGCCTTGGTACATAAATAACTATTAATTTATCTATTATTTTGGCATAAATCAGAAGCTATATATCAAATATATACCTAGATATACTTTAATACATCGTTCAGATTTTGTAATTTGAAAAATAAGAGTAAGATTCAGGTAAAACGTCTTCAAATTTCTTGAACACCATGTATACATGACAATATATCCTGCACCGATAGAAAATAATATGAATTTATCTCGGTAGTTTAATAAATCAAAGTAATTATCTGAGGTAATTTTAAGTCAGTTTCCTTGGCTTGTACGTATACATTCATCAAGGATCAATTACAGGTACAATTAGAAATACAGTACTGCCTGGTACGCCTGATCTTATGACCATAAATATTTACTCAAAGAAAGATAGCGCGGAAATTTATAGCTTAGTTTGTTTTGCTTCAATAATAGAAACCAAGACGTCATTATTTTGCTAGAACAATTTGCCAAAGGCTAGAGAATACTATTCTCTAGACTTTGATTTTGCGTAGGTACCTGTGATGAATAATTATAAACCAATAAAATAAATATGTAATCACTAGCTGAAAGCAAAACCTTAGAGCCTCGCAACAACGGTAGTGTAAGTTATTCCTTATTTTCACTCCCAAATATTCGGCTTTGACGAACTACCGAGTCAAGGTAAGCGGAGTTTTTTTCACCGACGGCAAGCTGCTGAACAATGGTCAACTTTTAATAAGTAATTGTCGTCATGGCTGAGGAACTTCGGTAATTTAATTCTATCTCGGAGGCCCTCGCGAAGAGAAAAAAGATCGAGAACGTGTCGAACAGTTCTTGTGGCATTCCACCAGAGAAATAATGGCATTTCAGAAAATTGCATTCTCGGACTCTTTTTAGCGTAAAAAAGTTGGAAAGGCGAAGCAAAAATTATACAGTCAAACATACCTACGTCACGCATGCATTGTATTTTCAAGGGACCGATTACATTTCGGCGCGCTGCGCCGATTGGCGCAAGGTAGAATCAAAGATCATGATATTGAATATTATGATCTTTGGTAGAATGCTGTGGCTCTAACGGTTTCTGTGCAAACGGCCTTTAAAGTCAAATCGAAACAGAAAACCCGAAGTTCGGTTTTTTCGTTGGATCCGCTGGAGATAGTTCCTCGAACGCGTCTGTACACGCGTATTCCGATGCCGAAAAACCGATTTTTATACTTTTGATTTTTGGTGCATTTAAAAATTTTCTACATTCGTTATGGCTGCTCTTCTCAACACCTCTTGCGGTTTCCGAGATATTTCTGGGAGGGGATAATGGCCTTATCCGCGTTCCTCGGACCATTCACGCTTCTAACCATTAAAGAAACGATGGTACTGGACAAAATACACGAGGGGTTCAGACACTGACCAATCTTTTCGTTTTCAAAATATACATAGACGGGAAGTTTATACAGATAATCTTTTTAGAGAATATTTTACACCTGTAATGTAAGAGAATAGACAATCAAACGTTCCTATTTTAAATGTTGCTATAACAAAGAAAAAATTTCCTTTGAGTAGTACAGTGTCCTCCAAAAAGTTCGCACCATAGGGGGGAAATTTTTAATTAACGTTTTATTTTGAAATTTAATTTTGGGGTTACCTTTTGCTTTAAAAAATATGAAAAATGACCCACTCAAACGTGGTCATGTGACTTTCGTTATCTGTCAAAAATGACATTTAAAAAAATATATCGCCAAAAATGGGTTTATTTGTTAAAATATCAAAAGGTTTTACTTGAAAAAGTTGTTTCTTTTTCAATTTTACGTAAGTATACCAAATTTGAACCCTCTACTAAAATATTTAGTTTTTTGTCAATTTTTAATATTTATGAAATTTCTGTAAATTTTAAAAACTCGAAACTTCGTAAAAACTATTTTATATCACTAGCTTTATCATTCTATTAATTTTTATTATTAATTACCGATATGAATAGGTATTTTTCAAAAGAAAATGATATTTACGCTTTAAAATTCTGTTATGTTTGTTGCAAAGTTGATGTACCGTCTAGCATTTGGGATATAAATTTAGTTACATTTACATTACGTTTCCCTGTTCTAAATCGATGCCAAAATAATAATAAATTAAAATATCATCAAACTATTTTACGCATCTAAGCAAAATTCTTGACTTTCGATATTTCGATATTGGTGAGTAGGCCATGGAGAGAATAAAGCAATTGTTTTTATTTGACAGTTTGATAACTGTCAAATAAAGCCAACTGAGCCAAATAACATAGTTGATAATTATTTGTATCAAGTCGATTTTCAATCTTTATAAATTACATGTCTAGAAAAATAAGTATGTTTTTGCAATTTTAGTTGTATGAAAAAAATAGTTCAAAAATAAAAACGGTACTTAGAACATAATTTTTTGGTAATTGGCAGTTTTAAATTTTGTATTCTCGGTCCCTTCGTGCAGGTTGTCCGCTCCCAGGGCGCAGGTAACTCGCACAGGATGCAGGTACAGCTACTCCCAACATACTTCTCGTTCTTCTTCTGTTTCTTTGCGTGGCCTGCTTGGCTTTGCAGACATCCGTTCTGGCTGGCCATATGCTGCTCTCTTATAATTTATCGTCGGCTTTTGAAAGCTCGCGATGACGTAAAGGACGCACGTCACGTCAAAAAATTGGCCGTAGAAGTGGAGGGGAGGCTTTGCATTTATACGCGTAGGAAACCCGAAATTAATTATTGCCGCGTTTTGGGTGCTTGCCCCTAATTTACATTTCAACGACCTCGGCGATTTAAATATTATTTAAATTTCGTGGGAATGCAGAATCGGTCAAAACAAAAAGCAATAGCACTGCTTTTGTCTTGTAAATAAAACAGATTTGCCTATGTATGGTAGGCAACCCACAATACGTTCACCGTGTTACACACTATAATAATCCATAAGCTGATGTGCTTTAATTTTAATGGAAACTTTGACGAAATAAAAGCCTTTTCGCCTAGAAAACTAAAAAAGTGGGTTCTCGAACACCCACTACACTGTCTTGGCGAAAAAAGACAAAACCGTTAAAAATAGATTGCTTCCTTGGCTATGTCGAAGTCGTGGTGTGATATCAACCGTGAATTTAGGTACACTTTCACAGGCCGGCCATTTATATTGTCTTAAACAATAGACTCTTATCTGTTCAAGTAAACATTTCGTTACGGGTGAATTCTTGGGCCAAAATAGCATAGGTAAGCGAAGAACAAATCTAAATAATATATGGGACAAGAAAACAACATCTCCTAATGCCTTGGTGGATAGATATTTGCAGTAAAATGTCGGTTAGTTCCAAGCGGTGAGATGTATCAACACAGGTACATCTCACCGCCACTTGCTAGTTACATCTTACCGCTAACGACTATGCTTCTACATTTTGGTCGCTGACGTAGAAGTCAACTAGTAACAAGTGGTGAGATGTATCGATATCTTGGAGTAACAGAAAATTTATATAAATAGAATTATAAAGGAAATAATTATTTTGAAGAAGTTTGGAAACAGTCTGCAATCTGCCTCGCCTTGTAATAATAATAATAATAATAAATAAATTATATTTAAAAATTTTGTCAAATAATTTATTCTTCAACGACAAAAAAAATGTAGAAGTTTCGAACTCCACTTTTTTAAGCGGTGAGATGTACCGACGCATTACGTCCATCTTACCTCCACTTGCTATGATTCTCTATTATAGTTACATCTTACCGCTATCCACTATGACAATCGCAGGAGTGGGAAAGACATTTGTATCAGTCATTATCAGAAAGATAATTAAAATTCTTGGAGGATTTTCTTTTTTGGCATTTAATACCATCCTATTCGTCGACCTTGCAGTTTTTATTTCTCAAAATAAGGTGCAGTGGAACTGCATCATTACGAGAATGCGAAGGTTATGCCGGGAAATGGCAGATAATCTCAATGTTTATAATAAAATCTTGGCTGTAATTTGCAGCAGTATTTGTTTACCTCTGTTTACAGATGTTTATAATTTCATCATGGTTAGCCTTGAAGGCATGTTTCTGTACTTTTTTTAATAATGTAATGGAATTAATAAGTTGTTTATAATCGTATTTCAATTTTTTCGATCCTGTTTCTTTTCATCAATGTAGTCCCACTCCATAGGAGTGATGTTTGTTGAACTGGTATTGACATAACTCATCGTTGAACTGAATGAATTTGTTCACGAACGTACAGCTTTATATATTGATAGAAATGCTTAAATCAACTTTTTTTAAATGCTGATATCACAATGTTTTTTGTTTACCTAAACAAAAATATCTGCAAGATTGCAAATCTCATAATTACACCTAACCTCTAAAATGCAGACTAAGATGACCCCCTTAAAGGTCTTTAGCCCTTAGTTAAAGGTTACGTGAAGGTGACCCTCGGGTCAAGGTTAACTCAAGGTGACCCCTTAAAGTTCATTGACCTTTAGGTCAAGGTTAACAAGGTGACCTCTTAAAGTTCATCGACCTTCAGGTCAAGGTTAACAAGGTGACCCCTTAAAGTTCCCCCCCCCCTGTTAGGAATTATTATCATCAATTTTTAATATGTGATTTCTAATAATTATCTACCATACAAACCATTATTTACGATTCTGGGCACTCTGTTCATTCGGTATATAGCACTCACCTAGAACAAAATAAAATACACACTTTAGACTGCAAAAATATACTAAGTACAACATAATAGTTATTTATGTACCAAGGCACTGAAGTTCAACTTTTTATGACTCATGTGGAGTTTAGTTGCTGAGGCCTCTGGCCGAGGCAAATAAACCACATGAGTCATAAAAAGAACTTCAGTGCCGAGGTACATATTATATTTTTCTTGAATTCGGAAAAAAAATGTTTAATTAGGCAAGAAAATAATAATAAGGGATCACCCGTCCACGAACCGACTACGCCCGGCGTTGCTTGACTTTACCGATCGCTCTACCTAGGACAAGTATAATGATGTACGGCACCTTCTGACAGAAAAACCAAACTGCTGCTTCTTGTGCAGCCGACACAACAAATCTATTGATTTTCAAATTTACTAAAATATGTATACTGAAGGATTCCGCTTCTATAGGAAACAATTTCGCAATGTGTACGAAAAGTTAAATGAGCCTTTATCGGCCGGGTTTTGAATATTTGGTCACTTTTGACGGGCGATTTCTCCGCGTCTGACGTTTGATGTTTACATCTCGCCAAGGCCTACTTATTGAAAAAATCGTACAATAATGGGCTACATTATTGTACGATTTCTGTGCTTTTAATGACGATTTTGGGACATTTTAATGCCGATTTCAAGAAAAATAATATAATGTAACTATAAATATTTTTCTTTGTCTGGAAAAACACACATCAACATCAATGACGTGTTTCCTATCCAATATTTCCAGATGTCCTCCCATTCTAGATTATTTAAACATCCAGTGCCTATTTATTTCAACACCAGCCACTTTAAAGGAGGCGCCAAGAAATAAACAGTTCATAAAATTCACCACAGCCACAACAGACCTACGATATCGAAGTGATACGATGGGATAATTGATGACTCACAGTAAAAATCAAGTCGAATGTATTTATGACCGTTATGACGTCACCTCGGCACGTCGTTGCGTTTTCTGGAGATTATTTCATATTAATTTTAAAAAAATTAATGATCACCAGAGTTTTGTGACTTCTATGGCTTTCGCAATATTCAAAACAGCCACGGACAAGTTCGTACGTAACCGCCATACCTACAAGGGATCAAAATGGCGGCGTATTGTGTCTCTATCTGGTGTCATGCGCAATAGGTTCGAAAGCAGTACCTATGTGGATGCAGTACTATCTCTTAGATAAAATATCAAGTTACGAAAACGGCAAATTTCGCACGATTCTAGAGTTATCATGGGAACAAAACGTCTTCAGCCTGTGCTGTTATTTGGGACCATCCAAAAACACCCACGGCTCCCTTTAACATTTTATTACCTGAGTTCAACCGAAGGTTAGATCCTCTTTGTATTACAGCACCCCGGTCCCCACACTTATGCAAGACAGGTGATTTTTCTGTTCGTAAAAAAGTTTTGGGAATGACGAACCAAGTAGGTAAACGATTTTTAAATGCATATTTAAAATAATTATTAATGACTCATTGGGAAGTATGTAATCTAGAACGGACATCCCAAAAGAAAATTACAATCTTTAAGACGACATAAAATATTAATAGCCAAGGAAATGGTTAGTCATAAATAATAGTGTTAAAATATTTAGTTATAATATTTTATCTCGGCACGTGTCTATAATAAATCAAAATATTCTACCTTGATGCATATCATCAATTTGGTCTTATCACGTATTTTTAATTGTATCATTTCCTGCATTTTTCTATGAATTTATTTCTAAAAAGGGAACGATAATAAACAATAAGACCCTCAAGATGAGAAAGCAAAAACTCCTCAATTCCCTAGAGACGTATAGAAAGAAACCAGACCCTTTAATATAAAAAGTCCCAAGACACTGAGGGCATTATAAACGCCAAAATAAAGAGATTTTAATGGGCCCTACAAGTCTGTTATTACGACAAAAAACATCATGTTATATATTAGTAAACTAATTTAATATACGACACATTCGTGAGAAACGAAAACGCTACTCCTATCGTCATTGTGATCACGTAGACCCAACGGGTTTTCGTATAACAACGAGCTTGTATCAAGACATCCAATTTGGGCAGGACTTTCTCGACATCTCAGCCATTTTTGGACATTTCAGCATCTCCCTAAATGGTAGAACAATGACACACGGCACACATGTTTACATTAAATCATTGTTCTGGGTATTCAAATTGAAAACATCGTGGCGATATCGTTTAAATAAACAAATTGATTGATATGCCGTTAAAAATGTTCGAACGCGCCAGCTGCTATCGTGAACTTTTGAACTGACAAATATTGGATGAACAATCAGACAATTATTCGACGTGATATTGGTCATGTGGTAACTGCATTACTCAAGGCCTACTACGAATGTTTTACGAATTTTTTGATTAGTCGATAGCGGTAAGATGTAACAAATAATTCGTACCCACAATATTATTTATGTGGTTATGGCGGTATGCTTTTACTTTTGAAGCAAAATACTTCGTTATCAGTGCAAATTTAAGAAAGTTTTCGTCTCAAACATTCACTGAATGGCCTACCCGCATCGAAAACCTAAGAAACCAAAAAGTTAAAAAGAACCGCCCACATGCTTTTGACCACTTTGTAGAGGCATTCAAAGGGAACTTGAAAAGGGCACAAGGAGCGTCAATCATGTTAGTTGGTCTCCGAAATATTATACTTGCTTGTTCAGTGGGTGGGGCAATGAACCACTGGTCAACTTTCATGGGTAATGGATATTGCTTTGGAATTTGATACCTTTGACCATTATACAGAAGCATAGAGAAGTTGATTTTTGATATTCCGGTACAGGAAAATGATTTTGGAATACATAGAGAACACAAAAATGATCAATGATGATACGACTGGTTCAATAGCATCATTATTGTGTTTACATGCCCATATGTTAGCAAAGTGTAAAGTACCTCTTGTTCAAACAATATTATTTATTGTTTTTAATGCAAGCAAAGATCAAACAAATAATATGTTATTATACAGGGTGAGTTTTTTTCGATGACCACTATGGGGATCTCGGAAACTAGCAGAACTAGAACAAAGGTTAAATTGGATGAGAATTGCAGTTTTGAATGCTCAATCTAATGCCCTTTTGGATTTTTAAAAAAGTTCATGCCTCACTAGATATTTTGAAAAGAGTGATTTTTTGCTATTTCATCAGATCTCTGTAGCTCCATTATTTCTGATTATACAGAAGAACTCGAGAAACAAAAATTGTAGATAATTTTGGTCTTAATAAGATGATCTGATCCAATTTTTTATGTTGTTTGTGATTTTTGATATATGACATAAACTTGTGGTTTTTTAAATGTAAATCATAGTTGGCTGTGGCCTTATCAAATCAGCCATTTTTTGAGCTTTCCAAAGATATAATACTCGGCATAGTTATTATAAAAAATAGAAGAGCCATGGCTAATTTTCTGATTTTTTTAAATTTTCACATAATCAGCCATGGAATATTTTCATAATTATGTTCTATTTTATAATAAGACATACTTCAAACTTTCAAATATTTTATTTTTAGCTGGTAACAAAATGTAACAAAATAAAACAAAAAATTATCACGATGGAGCTCCACCACATAATTATTTGCCCGTAAGAAATTACCTAGATCAGCTCTATCCAAATAAATGGATAGGGAGAAACAGACCTATTTCCTGGCCGCCCCGATCCCCCGATTTGTCTGTTTTGGATTTTTCTTTTTGTGGGGAACAGTACAAAATAAAGTATGAGACAATTGATGAATAATTAAGAGCAGCTGTTTTAGAAGCAATTGCCAGTATTCACAGGCGCTCTCTAAGAAAGGCGGCAAATTCAGTTTTAAAAAGATCCAATATTTCATAAATAATAATGGTGGATTGTTTGAACACCTTTTAGAATAATAATAATTTGAATTTGAATTTTTTAATTTTTGTTTTGTTTTGTTGCTTTTTGTTACCAGTTAAAAACGAAATATTAGAAAGTTTCTAATTATAAAATAGAACGTAATTAAGAAAATATTCCATGGTTGAATATGTGAAAATTTTAAAAAAATCGGAAAATTAGTCATAGCTCTTTTATTTCTTATAATAACTATGCCGAGTATTATATTATCTTTGGAAATATAAAAAATGGCCGATTTGATAAGGCCACAACCAACTATGATTTACATTTAAAAAAAACACAAATTTAAGTCATATCTCAAAAATCACAAACAACATAAAAAATTGGATTAAGCCCAAAATTATCTACAATCTTTGTCTCTACAGTTTTTCTGTATAATCAGAAATAACGGAGCTACAGAGATCTGATGACATAGCAAAAAATCACTCTTTTCAAAATATCTAGTGAGCCATTAACTTTTTTAAAAATCCAAAAGATCCATTAGATTGAGCATTCAAAACAGCAATTCTTTCCCCATTTAATCTTTGTTCTATCTCTGCTAGTTTCCGAGATCCCCATAGTGGTCATCGAAAAAACTTACCCTGTGACCTCTAAACAGTGCGTTGTTTGTCTTATTCTTATTCTTATTATATCATCTATATTTTCTTCGCCTAACCCATCGACACTTTCCTCTTGCATTCCGATTGCTAGCGCGATCGGTGGCATCAAGCACGCGGTGACACGGGCAAATCGCCGGCAATTGTTTCACAATGGCGGCCTCAGCCGTTCCCACGGCCAACTCTGATCTCCCGGACCACATCTGGCCGGCAGAAGACATCGTAGCTGGCCGTGGCGCTAGCCTGCTTCTTTTGTTTTATTCCGGCTCGCGCGCTGGCGGGGTTTTGACAGTTGTCTGACGTTTGTTAGCGAGAATATAAGTACGAAAGGCGAGAGGTCGTGTGTAGAAGATTTTTCCTGAGAAATGAAAACTTTTTTATATAAATTTGTCGGTGGCGTACGTGACAATACAAAGCAATTTACTTCATTGTACGAGAGTACGTGAACTTGATATTATCTTCACAAGATGAAATCTATTATATCTACCTACCAGCATTCTAGGGTGCTTGTTATGAAAAACCCTTGTGAATTTTCCAACCCTTACACACATGGACGTCCACCCTCACTTTAAGAGGGTTGAATTAGAAGCTTCCTGTCCTATTTATAGTTATTAATAAATAGAAAGTTTTATATTGTTAAGATGCAATAGGAAATACTGTGGTTTATTACATGGTTATAGGTAGAGTTACATAATTAAGTTAATGCGAGAGAAAATGTTGTATTGAATTTTCAAGAATTTTTTTTTAATATACAGGGTGAGTTTTTTTCGATGCCCACTATGGGGATCTCGGAAACTATCAGAGCTAGAACAAAGGTTAAGTGGGGAAAGAATTGCAGTTTTGCTATTTCATCAGATCTCTGTAGCTGCGTTATTTCCGATTATACAGAAAAAGTGTAGATAATTTTGGGCTTAATAAGATAATCTAATCCAATTTTTCTTGTTTGTGATTTTTGAGATATGACATAAACTTGTGTTTTTTTAAATGTAAATCATAGTTGGCTGTGGCCTTATCAAATCGGCCATTTTTTAAGCTTTCCAAAGATATTATACTCGGCATAGTTATTATAAAAAATAAAAGAGCTATGGCTAATTTTCTGATTTTTTTAAATTTTCACATAGTCAGCCATGGAATATTTTCATAGTTATGTTATAAAACAAAAATGATCATGAGGGAACTCCACCATATAATTATTTGCCCGTAAGAAATTACCTAGATCAGCTCTATCCAAATAGTTGGCAGCCCCGATCCCCCGATTTGTCTGTTTTGGATTTCTGTTTGTGGGGAACAGTACAAAATAAAGTATGAGACAATTGCTGAATTAAGAGCAGCTGTTTTAGAAGCAATTGCCGCAGTATTGACAGGCGCTCTCTAAGAAAGGCGACAAATTCAGTTTTAAAAAGATGCAATATTTGCATAAATAATAATGGTGGATTGTTTGAACACCTTTTTTATTTTAAAAGGTGACCTTTTAATAAATTATTTGTAAATTTGAGTTTTTTATTTTTTTTAATTTTTGTTTTATTTTGTTACATTTTGTTACCAGCTAAAAACAAAATATTATAAAGTTTGAAGTATGTCTAATTATAAAATAGAAGGTAGTTATGAAAATGTTCCATGGCTGACTATGTGAAAATTAAAAAAAAAATCAGAAGATTAGCCAAGCTCTTTTATTTTTTATAATAACTATGCCGAGTATTATATCTTTGGAAAGCTCAAAAAAAGCCGATTTGATAAGGTCACAGCCAACTATGATTTACATTAAAAAAAAAACACGTTTATATCGTATCTCAAAAATAACAAACAACATAAAAAATTGGATCAGATTGTCTTATTAAGCCCAAAATTATCTACAATTTTTGTCTCTACAGTTTTTCTGTATAATCAGAAATAACGGAGCTACAGAGATCTGATGAAATAGCAAAAAATCACTCTTTTCAAAATATCTAGTGAGCCATGAACTTTTTTAAAAATCCAAAAGGGCATTAGATTGAGCATTCAAAACTGCAATTATTTCCCCATTTAACCTTTGTTCTAGCTCAGCTAGTTTCCGAGAACCCCATAATGGGCATCGAAAAAAACTCACCCTGTATATTTCTGACACATTTTGGTCCCACTTAAAATATAATGTATAATTCACATAATAAAAACCGAGTGTTTATTTTTCTTCGTATGTAAACATACCAAAGCCTGCTCTGTGTGAAACTGCAGACAAAAATCTGAGAAAATATTTACAGGACACTGCGTTCAAGATGTGAAAAAATGATTAAACCACAAAAACTTGTGTATACATGGGAAGCTAAGGCCAGATGGTCCCAGGTTTTTACCTGTACTTCGAAAACACTGGGGCTTTACATATTGGGTAACCCAATATTTTAAGGCTGCAGGTGAACGCTCATATTCAGTTTTATTTTATGATAATTTGTTTAAGACTCAACTAAATAAATCCTATTACAAATATATCCAAGAAAGGCATAATTGCTTAAATCCTCAACAGTATAAATTATTCACTATTCACCATAAGATTATAAGTTACGATGGCTTGAAAGTTTCTACCATGAGGTCAGGATGCCAATGCTGAGGTCGTGGGTCAATTGAAGTCAGTATGCGCGCTGTGTGCCAAGGAATGCTTGTTAATTTTATTTCTTTAACTACCAGATGCCTCACAAATTCAACTTTTACCAAACCTGTAGCTATAAAAACATTCCCCTAACCTTCTTACAAAACCTCACCCCTAAACATATGTAAACAAGTCAAGCACTCCGGAAATATATAAATACAAACCACGAAATCCAAATATCCTTCAATACATCTGTCACAAGGGATGCGGGGTATTTCCTAACATTATTCATGTCCAAATACTATACAGGAAGTGTGTGGCAAAAAAACTGAACAGCTTTTCAAATTCTTATAAAACAGAAGCAGTAGTAATAGTAATATGGTCCACAGAGCTCAGGCATGAACACTACATCCTTGTTTTCTTTTTTACAGATCGAAAACTTGTTCTTGAGATACCCAGACAGTTATTCTTACAAAACCTTGTAAATAACTTAGAAGACATTACTGAAAAATATGAGCATAGTCGTAAATAAAGCTTGCCCGTGGGAATTTTCATCTTAAAGTATCCAGTTTCAGACTCAAATTTGCCTGGAGCTACAAAGTAATGGTCCCACTGAAACCTGAATGGCTGCCTCTTCATTCACGAAGTGTTTTTCTTTTTTAAGTTAACTAGGTATACGCGACAGGTTGGCGATTGGTTTTTTAATGGTCGATATTTTTAAGAGACTCTTAGTTATTTTGGGTTTGGTTTATCGAATAAGCAAATAAAAGAAAACAAAGAAATCCTAACCGTTATTGAGTGAAGGAGTGCCTCATATATTCAAACCAGATCCGATTTGTATAATAAGACTTCTCAAGAAAGGTTTTTACGCCTCTAGCATTGTTATAGACTTATGCAAAACACCTTGGTTCAGGTATTTTGCATTTCGATATTTTATTCCTTTCGAATAGCATCATGGATTGAATAATAATCAAGGTGCCTAAGTGTCTCTTTTATAATTATAAAGTTTTATTATATATTTTTTGTAAAACACATAATATTGTTACTAAAACCATAATATTGTTTGTATAAATTATGTTTCAAGAACACTGCGCTTAACATTATTAACAATTTCCTCTTTATTTAGGGCAGTATTTTATGCAGTTCATACATAGCAATGATCTGTACTTGTTTTACTAAGTGGTTACCTATATCTAAAATATGGTGCAGAAAGGTTTTAGGTATGTACATAAGCAACCAATTAAAAATCAATTTTTCAAAAAAGATACCAGGTTTTTGTACACTTCCTCATCTGGTACAAGACAACTAAATGTTTTCTTCGAAGGTAGCCATATCTCTTAAAAGCAACTACATTCTGAGAAACCATCATGCCACAAATGGCCTATCGATACGGTACACAGGATGTCGTCGAACTGGTTGATAGTTTTTTGCTCAAATTGCTGACCATTTTCACAATTACCGGTAGCCCAAGAGCTTGGGAGCCTACAACCTGAACCTAACTACTTAAATACCTTTGATAACAAAAATGTAGACAAAAATGCCATGGTAGTAACGGTGCGTTTTTTATATACAGGGTGTTTCTAAATTATGGTGCCAACGTATTGTGAAAAACATCTTTATCGCAATAACTTCTACAGAAGTTATGCAATTTGAATGGAACTTGGTGCAGTTCCTTAGTAACTGAAGTGCAACAATTTAGTGTAAAAATATAGGTACTCATAACTTTTTGAGGTTATCTTTTTGGAAATAGGCAAAATGTGCCCCAAAAAATTCGAAAAATAAAATTTTCAACTACCGCTTTCAAATTTTATATAATAATATTGTACCATTTAAAGTGACAAAAAATGCCCCATGAAGTATGAATCAAAAAAGTTTCACTTTCAAAATGGAACGGATTGAACTCGACAAAATTTTAAAATCCATATTTCAGGAAAACCATTGATGCTTTACTCAATATCCATTAGGCATTTTTTCTTAATTTTGAACGTACAATTCATCTGTAAAACATTTAAATGCGAAAGGCGAGCGAACTTTTCTTAATAACATTTTGCTGAATTTTCTGAAATAAGGGTACTTTACTCTTGTACAATTTTTATATTTTTTGACCTACATGCACTAACTTTCGGGAATATTTGTATTTTCGTTGTGCAATTAATAAAAACAAATCACTTAAATGACCACACTGTATATGCTAAGTAATGAGTTGCTGCATTGTCAAACTGTAGGTAAACTAAAACTAGTCAAAACTGCACAATAAATTTGAAACGTTTGCATGTGCCACAATGCTGACAGTGACACGTTTTGCATATGTAGCAGAATTATTGCAGCAAACAAATTCCTCTTGCCGACAAAACTTCGTTGTTTCTTTAAAAGATATACCTTATGGCAAATCTTCCTTATAACCGTTTCAAAATTCTAGACAATAAAAAATGTATACCTACTCCATGCATGTTTGAAACCAATTAAATCTATTTAAGGAACCGTCTGGTCACTTCAGTTTAGTGTAAGAATTGGACGAAAATAATCCCATTTGGTCAATTAGATTTTGTGCCCCCCTATGGGTTTTATTGAGAAACAATTTATAACAGATTAGGAACGATTTCTACATAAGAATGAAATAAAAGGACCAACCTTCATTATTAGATACATAGTATCTTAAGCTCATCCAATTACCATTTTAATCCAACATTTTTGCAGAGCGCGGACCTCGCGTGTTCAATTTATGCTCATTTATTCAAATGCAAGTTTACAAAAAACCCAAAGTCCTATAAATATACCTCTAATTAGCTTCATACGCATATCATAATTGGAAGCGTTGTTTTTTGAGAATTGAAAACCAGAAGACTCGATTATCTCGGAACAGGTCTCTATCTTCTGGTTTGTATATAATACACGGAGATGCAGCCAGTTGCCACACCATTGGAAGGTAGCCAATAATATTTTAACATTGCCCTAACTATATGTATCAAAATTAGTGGTACCTACCTACTTTTGATTTCAAGAAATAAAATTGTAGTTGAAAATAAGTAATTGGTTGGGTCTCAAAAGTGAATCGCCCTGTACAAACGCTTGCGAAACAGGTTGCAGATGCCTCGATCAACCATTCGTAAAGTAAAAAAAGTCCTTACATCGAAGTAAACAGGTTTGAATTACAGTAGCATTGGCTATGCAAAGTTGGTATATATAGAGTATAAAAATCATGAAAAAAATCACAAAATACAGGTGTACAATGTACAATTTTCAATACATCATATCATACTACAATATCTAAGTACGTGCCTTCGTTACCTACGTCTATACCTATTGTTTTATCTTATCCTCTCTCGAGAGAGTACGTATTATGTTTTAGAAGCCAAAAGAACCGGCAGTTCTTTCAAATGTGCGGCTATATAACCATATCAAAGAACCCCTAAAAAGAAATTTTATGTTTAATCTTGAAATTAAGCATAACCTCACGTATCACTTTTCAGGCTATTTACGAGGTGTTCATAGCGTCTAGAAGTAGTCTAACATGCAGATTAAAGGATAAAAAATGAGAGGAAGTGAGGATGCTACTTCCTGGGTATCAAAAGATGATGTCAATGAATCGCCTCAACGTGCTTATGTGACTGAAAGATTGTAATGAAGGTCGGCGTATGAAGAGTAAAACTGGCTGGGCAGGGTCCTCTGGCAGAAAAAAAATAACGAAGCTCTTTAACAGTGATTTCTCACATCCTGTAGAAGTCATCCGAGATGGTTGATAATTATTAAGAAAATGCGAGAAAGAGATCGGGAACCTGCCGACTGAATATTTTACGTGGAGGCAAAAAGTTGAATGGCAAGCTAAGCTGACATGTTTCCATTCTAAAACAGTTGTGAAGGTTGTGGTCACGACGAGCAGTGTTTATTTTTGGTCATCTCAGCATTGGTAGAAAAATTCGATAACGCTCGCTAAGTGAGACACAATAAAGATGATATCATGTGCTAAATATGTATGTTCCTTATGTATTTATAACTATGATAATATCTATAAAAACATTACTAAGAAATGCGCAAGTTTTCCAAACCAACTTGACAATCTAGTGTAGCAAAAAATATATACTGCTCTATTGTAAATAAAGGTTTATCACTTTTGACAGTCAGATAAACTTTCAACTTCTTTCGACGTGTTTGAAAATGCCATAAATCTTCTTAAAATACTCATGTGACAGTTTTAAGGGGCTTAAAAAAGATGAGGCAGTCCATATACGCCAGATGGCATTCTAAAGAGGTAAAAATATCTCGTATTTCAACCCTTAAAAACCATTTGGGGTTCTTCTTCCCACAGGAAACAAGCGTTACAGTTTATTTATGCCAAGGTTCCTATCTAGACTCTTATTACACGTTACTTGAAGACAATAAAAGTACAGTTATGCCTAGGAGTTGAAGTGCTTGAAAATGGATCGCCATGTATATTATTTTTTATTTTTCCAAGCCAATGGTTCAGAAGAGACCTACCTAGGCAGCCAATGTAACTAATTAATGACATCTTCTGCAGTAGACAGACAGTAGTAATTGCAGACTTGGGTATTCGATCATCTGTAGAAAATTATTTATACAAAAAGTGTTCCTTGCACACGTGAACGTAGATATATACCAAGTACATAAATTTAAGATTTCGTTATGGTCTGTGACCAAAGATATTGCTATCAGAGGCGTAGAAGTTTTGCGGAGGGGTTTAAACAACAAAAGTAACAAAATAAGACAAAAATTAAAAAAACTCAAATTCAAATTATTATTATTTTAAAAGGTCACCTTTTAAAATAAAAAAGGTGTTCAAACAATCCACCATTATTATTTATGCACATATTGCATCTTTTTAAAACTGAATTTGTCGCCTTTCTTAGAGAGCGCCTGTCCTGTCAATACTGGCAATTGCTTCTAAAACAGCTGCTCTTAATTCAACATTTGTCTCGTACCTTATTTTGTACTGTTCCCCACAAAAAGAAATCCAAAACAGACAAATCGGGGATCGGGGCTGCCAGGAAATAGGTCTATTTCTCCCTATCCAACTATTTGGATAGATCTGATCTAGGTAATTTCTTAAGGCCAAATAATTATGTGGTGGAGCTCCATCATGATAATTTTTGATTTATTTGAAGTTGAAGTATGTCTTATTATAAAATAGAACGTAATTATGAAAATATTCCATGGTTGACTAGGTATGTGAAAATTTTGAAAAAAATCAGAATATTAGCCATAGCTCTTTTATTTTTTATAATAACTATGCCAAATATTATATTTTTGGAAAGCTCAAAAAATGGCCGATATGATAAGGCCACAGCAAACTACGATTTACATTTAGAAAAACAAAAGCTTATGTTATATCTCAAAAATCACAAACAACATAAAAAAAAATGATTAGATTATCTAATTAAGCCAAAATTATCTACAATTTTTGTTTCTATAGTTTTTCTGTATAATCAGAAATAACGGAGCTACAGAGATCATATGAAATATCAAAAAATCACCCTTTTCAAAATATCTAGTGAGCCATGAACTTTTTTAAAAATCCAAAAGGTGCATTAGATTGAGCATTCAAAACTGTAATTATTTTCCCATTTAACCTTTGTTGTATTTCTGGTAGTTTCGGAGATCCCCATGGTGGTCATCGAAAAAAACTCACCGTGTATGTATATGGGCATAACATTAAAATTTATTGGTTACACTGTAGATTTCTTAACGCACTAGGTATACCTATGTTCTTTTGCGAATACGCTTATGACAGTTACGAAGTATCAACATAATTTTAAGTGCATTCTATTCTACAGACCGTAACGTTTTACAAAGCGTTCAACGAACCCTAACAAAATTTCACGTTTTTTTTTTTCGATTTCATGTAGCAAACAAACTGAGTGGAAACGCAAAAAAGCTGGCACTATTATTGTCTACAGATTAAAATTGTATTGTCATACTAGACTGGTCAGAGATATATTTTTTTAGGTTTTGGTAATAGTACCAACAACTACGGTTCCAGTATTAGTTTCTTTAACTTCACTTCTATACGCAGTTTACACCCATGTTTTCCTGGTAAGTACTTGTAGTGTTATGCCATCGACAGAAAGAACAAGTTTGTTGACCCTAAATCGCAAATTGCTACTAGGTTCTTGTCAGCTAAGATTGAACGCGTCTGTCTTCGGTAGGTGTTGCTGTTATTTTGCCTTAAGGTAGGTTTACCCATGAATGGGTGTGTGGCAAAAGAAGACACAGAAATCGCCATCTCCTATATTAAGCCATGCTAAATTAGGTAATTTTTCTGTGGTAGTACCCAAGGTGGATGGTTCCTTATTGCCCTCTATTTTGTAGAACAAGAATTTGCTGGTTCTGAGAGGACTGAGGTATTGTGTTTATTGAACCTTCGAAATTTAATTAGGTAGATACTCTTTCCGCATATAATATAATGTGAACTAATAATGAACTTCCCCGAAAACTTGTTCTTACATTAACGTATGTCCAAGTATAGCTTGAACTCATTTCATTTAGAAATCTATGGGTACTGAAAAAAGCAATTACTGTATTCCGGTAAAAACAATATGAAAGGAAGTGTAGAAACTACAGCAGAATAATAGCTTTCAAATAGTATATATTATAGATGTTGTCTGACAGCAAATATTGAATTATTTTGTGTAGGTACCTACCTATTCCTAGGTACATGAGACACAATATAACTTAAACGTACCATTGCCTGACAACCTGACACTGACACATGGTTTATTTAATCGAAAAATAATAAATATAAGTAAGCTATTGAACAGATATAAATCCATTCTATTGAAATATTTATGTTGGTAGAAGTCACAGTTATGAGTTGAATGTATATACTCCTAAGTTAGTTATCTTGGTTTCTCTATTTTTACTGACTTGTCAATTTATAGAGGTTATATTAATTGTGGTTTCTTAGCGAAATTGTTTAGTCCAGCGTTGTAAAAAATAGTGTGAAATTACGTGTTTTTACTGTATAGATTTTTTAACTGCCATAATAATTTTTGTGGCTTTACTTCTAAGCAAACAAGGTAAGATCATAATTTAGAACTATTTCAAGTTTTTGAAGATTGTGGTTGGGGTGTCAGCAGTTGGCTTATGTTTATGCTAAGCCAATGCCTTACATAAGTGTCAGTCACTGGCAAAATCACAAGTCATGCAAGAATGATCTCTAAAGTCTCTAACAATAAACCTTATAATGGTGTACAAATTTTACGTCAATGGGTTAAATATTTCCAACGCCTAACACCTCTGTCAGCCATTGGCTATACAATGTGCCAGCGCCAGCTATTGGTCAAATTTGGCACTGACTATGGTAGACCTCGGAGTACTGCCTTCAAGAGCATCAAAATATATATAGATTTGTTACTCAACGATTCTGAGCCATGTCTTCTTCTTGTCGAAAGTGCTGAACACAACCAATAACTACTATTACGATCTTTACAAGTTTACCATGTCTAATTAAATTCAATTAGGTTTTCAAAATAAGTTCAAAGATGTGGAGTTAAGAAACGACTCTATAGAGAATTTATGCCGTCTGTTATTTCAGGGGAAGAGAAGAAACAGTATTTTTAGAAAAAAAAAGAGAAATATATGGAGAAGAATAGAGGAAAGGGAAGAGAAGAACAATAAATAGAAAATATTAAATAAGAAAAAAGCAGTTGGAGCTAAATAAAATGGGAATATATTTCCAAGAATCAATGTTATCATAGAAAAATAAAAGACCTAGGTATAAATAAAAGCAAACATTATGTTTAATAACAACAACTGTGACATATGAACAAATAACAATTTTCAAAATTGGAAACCCAAAGTTTTCTACTCAAGAATAGGTTACTATTTATTCCAGAAATGAGAATGCACGAATAAATAAACATTTCTACATACGATAATCACTTGTGTTTCCTTTTTAAAAATTGCTGTGACAATTTTTATAGGGTGTCAAGTTTTGGGCTTATCAGATTCAGGCTAAGGGTCTAGTCAAAAATCACTGTGTCAGCTACTGGATAAAAAAATATAAATTTAAAAATATTGTTTATAAAAAAATATTGCAGACCTGATTTGGGCTGTTGGTAATTATTTCCAGTGATGTGTCTTCTACTTACTCCACATTAAAAATCATCAATAAATGCGCCAAATTGATTTTTATAGATTAAAATTTGATAAATCAATCCTTAAGGTAAGTTTACAGTATTTAACAATATGTCAAAGGCAGACTATAAAGAGAGGGTGGGTATATAATTTTCCATGTTACAATGTGTCAAAATTTAAAAACTTTACCATTTACCTAACCTTTTAAATCGTATTAAACAAAATAAATATATGCATGATACAATAATTATTGTTTTAATGATACCTCTTCTTCTCAACCAATAATAAATATTTTCTCGTAACCGTTATTAACAATATACCTATATCTACGCATGCTAGGATGCTCGCCTCACGACGCTTTGACAGCTCTCTCGATTGTTTTATGTGAGAAAACTAGTCGCAGCAGGCGTTTCTCGACTTCTTCTTCTTCTTCTGGTGGCGTGGGATTCCAAGGCCAACGCCGACAAACGGCTTTGGACCAATATGGGAAAGGGAGCAAGCGACGAACCGGGGCACACTCCAAATAAACCACTTATTTCTATATTTGTATCAATTGGGAGCAAAATTGGAACAAAAGCAAGTGAACTTTGGATCGATATGAACGCCCTTATTTTTCATTATTTATGTGTCGGATATCGGTTTCAGGATTGTGGCGTTAGTAGAGTTTGTTGAAGGTAAAAAATTCGTGGCCTGTGGTCAGTCACTATAACCGCAAGGTACGCGTTGGTATGTCGACGACCTCTCCTGGTATTTCTGCGTTTTGCTCTTTCTCGTTTTTGTTATTGGTGAATAAGGAATCGAGATAATCTCCATTAAAAAAATTAAACAATAAATAATTAATTAGTGCCCACATTGTTATTATACGCTGACATTTTTTTATGCATCGCGTTGAAAAGCTATAAAAAGCAAAATTTTTAGTGTCCGTAAAAAAACATATTATTCTCTTATTACTTTGTTTTATATTTGTGTTCCTAGACGAAAGATTTATTGTGATTCCCAATTAAAATTCCGACCAAAAAACGCCATAAACTGCAGGTCAAAATCGTTTGTTTGGGCTCTAAAGTTTTACAATACCACTTGACTAATAAGAATAAGTCACTCATAATTTCTATTGCCAGTGCTTTGTAAATAAACTTTGAGTATTCCTACCATAAACTTTATGGCATAGTTTTAGTCACCATTATAATTATTGGAAACCATAATAAAAAATACTCGCTCATAATAGTCAATTATTTTTTAGTTGGAATATCTGCACTAAATTTAGTAAACCCTGTTATTCTAAAAAGCTTGTAACATATTTTTATTTCTTTATACTTGTGTATACTTATCTTTGCAGGGAGCCTCATATCGTTGACTGAAGGTTTCCCAACGCTAATATAATATGTTTGCTTCTGAGTTCGTTTACAATATTTTAAGATGTTTTTTCTTAGCTTGCGTGCTCTAAAATTACTCCGTAATTCTCTTCACAGATGTCCACAGTAATTAGTGGTTCTGACACTAAGAAACAATTAAGCAGACCATGATGAAGCTGCTCAACAAGGCTGAATTGATATAAATATCTTCTGGTTAAATTTGGGTGTTTATTTAGAAGAATCTTCGCAAATCTCAGCTTCAAAATCTTACAAATTTGAAGATTTAAACCTCGAGTTAAATTATATAAATTTAAAAGTCACTATACCGTGCGGTCATTTAAGTGTGCAACATATGGGATTTTTTTTTATTAATTGCACAACGAAAGTACAAATATTCGCGAAAGTTGGTGCATGTTCGATAATCATATTAGGCGCACTTATAAACAACGTACAGGGTAGGTAAAAAAATATAAAAAATGTAGAGTAAAGTACCCTTATTTTACAAAATTCAGCAAAAGGTTATTAAGGAAAGTTGTTTAGAATTACAAGCTATGTCCAAATACCAAAACGTAACCTCCTAATAAAAAAAAATTTTCGTCAATTAATTTCCAGTTCCTTAAAAACATTTAAAATAAAAATTTTGCACCTTAAATGAGAGTTTTTAATATACACATTATCATTACTAATGTTTTACTTTGTTCAGAAGAATTTTTGCGAAATTTTAAAGTTTTGTTTAATAACGTTGCAACAAACATGAAATTTGTAATTGCCTAAAAAATTAAAAATCAAATCAATCAAATGTGCTTGAATTTGAACAAAGTTATGCGGAATTGATTTAATTTTGATTAATTTATGAAATTGTTTAGAGTGAATATTAAAACAAACTTTTTTGAGGAAATTATTAGTTTTTCAAAAAAATATTTTTTTTTCTTAGGAGGCCATGTTTTGGTATTTAGGCAGAACTTTTAATTCTAGACCACTTTTCTTAATAACATTTTGCTGAATTTTCTAAAATAAGGGTACTTTACTATTGTACAATTTTTATATTTTTGGACCTACCCTGTATTCTGTTTGACGTGCAACCATTCTAAGTGCGCCTAATATGATTATCGAACATGCACCAACTTTCACGAATATTTGTATTTTCGTTGTGCAATTAATAAAAAAGAATCCCATATGTTGCACACTTAAATGACCACACTGTATTTAGTGGGCACAATTTGCTAAATATATAAAAAGGAACTTTTAGAAATACACGATACTAAATCTAGTACGTTTTAATACAAAAAAACAGTAAGAAATTTACGAAACAATAACATTCTAAAAGCTTGCGCAACTGCACTTTAAGGTAATATTCCATTGTTATACCCAAGAAAAGGACGAATCCTTTTCTGGGGTTATACAGCGACCGGCAGAAAGTTGGACACAAATGGAAAACTTTTTTATTATTAATTTCTCAAAAAATTTTATTCTTGATAAAAATTGGTGCATCATTTCGAACACAAAACTCACTATCAAAATTGGATACGAGATACGAGGTAGATTCAAAAATGTCAAAATAACTCAAGAGTAAAGTACCCTTATTTTTTAAAATACGGTAAAAAGTTACTTACAAAAGTTGTTTGGAATCAAAGGTGGATGTCAGATTTAAAGGCACAGCCACCTAGTCAAAAAAAGAAATTTAACTTTTTTTGTATTTTTTTCGACCACCCTGTGTATTACAAAAAAACAAAATACCGTAAGCGCAACTTATCATCGGATAACACATGAATTTGCTACTAAGCTTTAATTTTGTAACTAGAAATTTAAATTAATCCAAATCAGAGTTTAAAAATATTAAATTTTTGTGTTTAACTTTCTGCCGGTCACTGTATATATCAACAATTTGCACGTTATGTTTGCAATTTTAAGCTTAATCATTCTACGAATAATTCTACGTCAGACGTCAATTTGTAGAAAAATTCATCCAGATATATTTATTGGGTATTTCCACTAATCCCCAAATTGATTTTCAACAGTTTTTCTAAGAACAATTTCAAAAATAGTCAAAAAAGGTATATGTTACTTTCCTAACTAGTTTGAGTTGAGATTCAGTCAACGATATAAGCCACTTTGATATTCAAAAAGAATATTTTAACATTTGAACTTGTGGCTACAACACATCTAGAAAGAATTACATACAGAGTGTTCCGGTAACAATTTTTCAATCATATCAGGGCGAAAACGTCGTTTAAATAAAGAAGGCGGTAAACAAAAAAGTGTCATTTATACTAAAACGAAACTCACCTCTCTCTTCGACAGCGCACAGCCCCTGGTTGGCCACCACCAGGACGGCAACGAGAGCCGCCCCTAAATCCATGGTCCCGGCCATAATTGCCACCGCGTGGTCGACCCGCCGACTCAAAAGTCGTCCATCGCGCACCGGGAGGCAGGCAAGCCGCGCCACCCGCGATATACGGTCCAAAACAAACGAAGAGCGCGTCGGCCACCTGTTGAGCGCGCCCGCCTTCCTTCGTGCGTCCGTCGATAGTCGCGGCGTGTTTGAATTTCGAATCGAGGCAGGCCACGGTCTGTAGCGTGGTGGAGGAGCGGAGATGGACGAAGGACGACGGAAAAATACGACGCGGGCGACAGGTAACTCGATGGGAGAGGTGGACATAACGTATGGTTTTTTATTTATTTTCTAAAATTTATTTGTGGCAAATGCATTGAATTTCAATTGGGTTTTTCGCCACCAACTGGTGAAAAGGCAACTAAACACAAAACTAACATTCCTCTTCGCCTCAGACAAATAATAAACAAAGACTAATAATTCAATACAATGCAGACCCTGTTAAGATAAAAAAATGTTTAGTAAACAGAAATCTAAAACAAAAACATGCAATGATTGCACCATTGCCAAACTTCTTCATAAATTTATCTTGTACTTAATAATAACGAAAGCTTTATTTAGCATATTGCTACTTATTACATAATGATTGTAAACAAAACACAGCATTTTATTCTAATTTTTGCTATATTCTGACTTATACACGCTTATACACAAAAATTATATCATGAAAAATTAACAAAAAACTATTTTTTTATTCAATATAGGTAACTTATTAATTTTGTTCTAAATTTTGCTAAATTTTTAATCATTTTAATATTTGCTAACAGCTCATTAAAATAATTAAATTCTTTGTATAACAACTGATTTTGCCCAAAATTTATACTAAATTTATTTAAAACATAAGCTTCCTTATTTCTTATATTATATAACATTGGTTTTCACTATTACCTTTAAATAAATCTATATCTGAAATTTTAGATTAAAGACAAAAATTAAAGTGTTTTCAACAATTTTTTATTTACACTAAATAAATTTAATTTCTTATGCATTTGCCATACATTTATGTATTTGTCACAATTTAGAATCACCCTCAAGGCTCGGTTTTGTAACTTACGAAATAAATGTATAACCAACGTTAAAAAACATCAATTTGGAACAATTAGTTGATATCTACAATCTACATAATATGGTAGAAATTTAGACAGTTATCATTTAACAATACATTTTACTGATTTTGTGAACTTACTGATCTTACTTGGTCTATAAATAATATCCTTAATAAATTGCTTATTCTGGCTAACGTGGCAACGTTGCACGAGCTCTTTGTCATCAATGCGCATTTGCTTTATTGTGCCCCAACAGCTGATCCAGAGTTCGTTGAGATTTCGCCGGTTTGTGTTGATGTATTTCGAGTGTTTACTTTGCGTTATTCTTGTTTTTTTGATGAGATTTTGGAGTTACTGGACAAAAGACATATAGTTAAGTTAGTAATTAGTGAATTAGTGTAGTTTTAAGAACGATGGGAAGAGTAAAGTGGCCTAGGAAACGTAACCTCTGGTTATCTTAATATGATGCAGGCTTCAGTGCATATACGTGTGTTGCTATAGGTATATGCTTAAGTGTAAAATTTGTTGTTTTTGTTTTGAGTAGGCATTTTTTATGTTGGCTGATTACAATGCAGCCTTTAGATTAGTCTATGTTTATTATTTGTCTGAGCTCTTCGCCCTTCGCCCCATTGTAAGTTCAATAAATTCACCATGTCATTCGTTAGCAAAATGTTTACTTAAAATTGTTAATCCGTTAGTAGGAAACTCAAATTATTCATTTATCAGAAACAGTAATCATTTTTTAGAAAAAATTAGGGAACATCAATTTCCGGATCATTATACATATATTAGCTAGCTTTGATGTGCTTAGTCTTTTTACTAATGTCCCTGTTGACAAATCATTTAATATTTTACGCAGATCAGACTTTAGTAGAAAGGACAAATTTGAATATAGATGCAATATTAGAACTAAGAACACTTATTTTCAACTAGGAAATGAATTTTACCAGCAGGAATTTGGAATGGCTATGGGGTCTCCTTTATCACCATTCGTAAGCAATTTATTTATGGAAGATTTTGAACAAAATGAGTTGGCTAGATATGTTCACCAACCTATAATGTTTGGTGGAGATATGTAGATGACATATTTGTTACATGGGAACACGGAGTAGATGATTTAAATTCATTATTAAATTTTATAAACCCGCAAGAACCTTCTATTAAGTTTACCTTAGAAATTGAAAATAATAATATTCAATTACCTTTCTTAGATGTTTCTATACTGAAGTCAGATAGTATAGAAACTATGTGTCTATAGAAAACCAACACATACTAATGATAGATATCTCCATTTTAACTCCAATCATCATATTAGTGTTAAAAAAAGAGTAATTAAAAGTTTGTATGACAGGGCTAAAGAGATTTGCTCTAATAACACAAAATTTAAGGAGGAAATTAAACATATAAAACATGTTCTTGAGAAGAATAGTAGTTATCCTATTGAATTTATTGAGCAAGTTTTTCAGGATTGCCAACAAAATAACAATGCTAGTAGAATTAGAGAAATAAATTTGATGGACCGACCAGTAAATATAATTATTATTTATATTCCTGGACTATCAGATAAGCTAAAACGTATAAACAATCGTTTTAATGTCAGAACAGTATTTAAAACCAAAAATACATTAAGATCGATGCTATAGTTAAAACGAAACCATTTAATGAGGTACAAAGTTCAAAAAATTGCATTTATAAAATTCCTTGCGAATGTGGAAAGTCCTATGTTGGGGAGACTTGTAGGCCATTTAACGTTCGTTTAAAAGAACATAAAAATTATATCAGGCAAAATCAAATTTCGAAGTCGGAAATATATGAACACTCATAGGATTTTGTGGGATAGGTCCAAACCAATTCTCAAAGAAGTAGGAAATAGACGAAAAATTAAAGAATCAGCATTTATTCTAGGAAATACAGACAACTATGTTGCTGAATGTTCAGTGGAATTCCGTAAAATATTATTGCCACCTATTCAAAGAGAAGTTAGTATAAATAATTAGATAGAACACAGGGCGTCACAGGGTACAATATCAGACAGGTGGCTAGGCTATTGTTTCTGTTGTCATGACATTTTAACCTGAAAGTTATTAATCTGTCATTTCACTTTGACGTGACATGATCTTTGAGAAAGGAGGAAGATTTATTCTCCGAAAGCTCAGGAAACAAATTTGTTGAAGATATTTTTTCAGTTACAAGTTCAAAGTTTAGTTCATTTACTGTTAAGAATTTATTAATGTTCCAGGCAACTTGAAAAAGTTGTCTTTTAACCAGTTTGGTGGCGAAAAACCCAATTAAAATTCAGTGGAAATGTATTGCTTTTTTTCACTGTTAAATAATGTAGAAAAATTTAATTATTCAGTACATTTTCCATCGTTCGATTGAAAGAAATAACGATATAGAAAGGAATAAAACACATTATATATTATTCTTTTACGAACAATTTTATTTAAAATTAAATAGTGCTTACTTAACTTAAAACTTAATAAAGTGAGGCACAATATGCTTGTATATATTCCGTATTTAATCACATTTCAAATAACTTAACACAATCTAAAACTTAAAAAAGTATACAAACGATTCAGCGCAAAAATCAAAGCTTTGCTCCGTTCTTAAATGTAGGTACAATATAATCTTTTAGGCTGTCCTATCAACAAGAAAAGCTCGACTAAGTTTATTCAACAACATAAAATATAAACGCAGCGTCCAGTTTGTCGATTTTCTCAAAAAAAAAACCAAACATAGCAAACAGCAACTGGACGCCAAAATATTGTCAGTACTACGAAATTTAAGCTTCTTTTTGCATACCCTACGATAACAATAGTTAGAACCGTATTCTATATATAAGTAGGCGAAAACAAATGAATGTCGGTGTGTGGAGGATTGCATTTTGTAGGTTATGTTCACGTTCCGAACTAAAGGATATGTGCTGTCCGTTTACAAATGTTCAAAATTCGGACCATAATCTGTATCAAACCATAGTTTAATTTTGAACACTTATTCATTATCGATCTGTATTGAAATTTATCACAATTCACAACAAAATCTTTTCAGTCCAATATAGATAATAGGTATTTCTAAAAAAATTGCTACCACTCCCGAATATTTGGACAATGTTTTACCCCGTGTCTTTCCCGTCGGTATTTTTTTTGCTTTTTTTGCCAAGGATATTTTACATTTTTCTGGTCCCATAATATAATGTGACAAATATTCGAAAATGATCGCTGAAATTCCCAAAAAAGCATTCAGGAACATAATAATATAGCACCACATTTTTGCAAGGTGAGTGTGATTATTTCTATTCTATTTTTTTTTTTCTGCTGAACAAGGAATATGGGGAAAATATTTCTTAGTTCGATATTTTCAACATCTGTATATTTTCGTTAACTTCTAAGTGTCTTTCTATTTTCGCAACGGTCAATGATAGATTTTTTGTTCGAGACTAGGTTATTCTAATTGTAAAAATTCCGCATTTTATAATATTCCTATCTATTCCGCCATTTTGAATCTTCCATCATTTTTATATAAATTTCAATACAGCTAAGCGGGCCTTGGCGTCTGAGTGCGCATGTCGACAGTTACAACTGGCACACAAAAATTCCAGCCAAAAATAATTACGTCAAAAAATAAGAAAAATACAGTGTGTCCCCTGATGGGGTACCGCACTCTTGTAAAGTTTCTTATAATTGATTTTTCGAGAAAAATCATTCTTGATAAAAAAAACTCTGCTTGTTCTTAAAATATGAATGGCATGCAAAAAGTTAACATTATTATAATGGGTGGCCAGAAAATTGAAAAAACGTTAATTAGCATAAGAGTAAACTGCCTCTATTCGTAGAGGTACTGAAAAAGGTTATAAAAAAATTGTCCAGGGTGGTAAACTACTTAGGTGTACAAAATTTCAAAACGTTATGAATACTTTGATTTTTTTTCTTGTTTTTCTTCGATCAAATGGTTTTCTGTAAATAGTATGACAAAACTGTATTAACAAAAGTTATTCAGAATAGGAAACTATCTATGATGAAAAACACGCAACAATCCCGGCCTACTTTGAGTTTCCTCCAATATTTTCCAAAATACAAAGTAGGCCTCGAATTTAAATAAATTTGGTCAACATGCGCAGTCTTCCATTCTGGAAAACTTTTGTTAATACAGTTTTGTCATACTATTTACAGGAAACCATTTAATTGAAGAAAAACAAGAAAAAATAAAAAAATCAAAATAGGCCTAACGCTTTGAAATTTTGTACACCAAAGTCCTAAGTAACTTACCACGCTGAACAAATTTTCTTTATAACTTTTTTCACTATCTTTACAAATAGAGGCAGTTTACTCTTATGCTAATTAACGTTTTTTCATTTTTCTGGTCACCCAGTATAAGTAAAGTTAACTTCTTCCATGACAATCTCATTTTAAGAACAAGCAGACTTTTTTTTATCAAGAATGACTTTTTCTCAAATCAAATATAAGAAAGTTTACAAGAGTGCGGTACCCCATCTGGGGACACACTGTATATTAAATTTTTACATTTTTTTTATATGATCAAAAGCAAAAAGTACATGGACAGTTGGTACTGTCGACAAGGTACTTACTACAGTGTGTCTCTTCCATATAAACAAAGTAACATCAGACGAAAATTGTAAAAGAACAGGTTTTCCGTTAAAATAACCTCGAAATGACAAATTTGAAGCGGAGACACAGAGCGCAGACGCGGCGGGCCGTCTCCAGGTGGCGCCATCTAACAGACGACGGCCGATATCGGGTTTTCTGTGATGTGGATGATGGCAGAGGGCCACCGTGGCGCAGCCGAGGTCAGCTTCGCCTTGAGCAGCTCCTCGAGCGAGTGTTTCCGGAAGAGCACGAGCTTGGTGGGCGACAGTGGCGCCACTGAAATGTCGGCGGGTGTTCAGGGTACTTAGTTTCTGTTTTTCGTCCGGATAGTAGAGATTTCACGAGAACGGCACGCTATTTTTTTTATATTTTATTTTATTTTTATCTTGTAATTTGTTTTTGTCGTGTTTATAGCGTCTGCCATTTTCTTTAAATCTCTAAAAGTATAAATTTATAGAAATAAAATGATTTTCGCATTTATTTTTCAAATATTAATATTTGTATCCAACATTTTACAAGAATTATATATTTATATATTTTTAATAATTTATTATATGTATTATGATTTTTTTAACAAGAAATAATATTTATTTTTTATATTAACAAAATGAATATTGTAAAAAAATTAATATCTTTCAGTGATCTTAATTCAATTTAAAATACATGGAAACACTTTATATTTACATTTTGTAAACAATACCAAAAGCTAAGAAAGAGCCGTGTGTAGGTGTGTTAGTGCAAAACAAAAGAAGAAAATAAAACACTTCATGCTAGTAATAAAAAAACAAAGCATTTTATGAATAAAAATAAAAAAAGCGCAACTCTTAGAAGCAATATAGAATTTTAAAAAATATAGTTTTATTAATTTATTTTAAATAGGAAAAACAATCAAGCATACACTCACTATGTTATTTTTAGGTAGCACTACACCACTCTTCTTTTTCAACCTATAAAGAAACTACATCGACTTGTAGTATCATTAAAAATTTAAAATTAAAAATGTATTTATGAGTACTTATTAGTGAATGTATGATGTTATGAAAATATAATTTGGTGTGTTAGCAATTTGGTGTTGTGTTAAGAAGTGTTAATCTGTTTGTCAGAACAAGATATGTTAATAAAACAAAAATAAACGAAAACCTCCACTTACTTGTTTGTGTGTATCAAAAAATAAACAAAGGTCTCTCTTCCTTCTTAAAACGATTTACCTTGAACTGACATACAGCTAGATCTTCGTCTCACTTGTATGGCTACAAAAAAAAAATTAAAATAAAAATGACCACGTTACTGTGACCTGGAAAAAATATGGAATGTTTTTTTCAGTGATAGAAACAAGTCATCTTAAAACTGGAATACTTTGTATGAAATTTCGATATAGAAATTATTAAAAAATAACAATAACATGTTTTGTATTTAATTTATATTTTCGCTTATTTTATTTTAAGACAACTTGCACCTTTTTTATTTTCAGTGCATTAATTTAATTTGTGTTTTTTTTTATATTTTGCTCTAAAAAACAAAAGAAAATCTACAAAAAATATCTAGGTAAGGTACAGCCAACATGAGCTCAAAAACCACACGTTCCTAAAATATCCTTTATTATTTTTTAATGATACAATGGCAACTCTGAAGAAATTTTTTTAATTGAAAACTAATATTTTTCAAGGACGGGTTCGATTTTTGTACTCCGCTTGACTGAACTGGCTTCAATATCCAAAAAATAATAATAATAATAATAATGTAGATGCATTACAATATGAACAAAACAAAAATAAAAAAAAAATGAAAAAATTTTGATTTTGATACATACCATTCGCGAACAATGTCCACCCAATTAAAATGCAAAGTTTAGTGAAACAAAAATGAAACTCAGTGTACATTCGTGTTCTATTCGATGATTGCTATTATATACTAAGTATATAGTCGTTGATATAAGAAACGACTTAAAATAATGCAAGACATTTTAGAAAAAAAAATACTCGTTTTGTTTCATCATTTCTAAAAAGGCCTGCTTTTATTTCTTCAACAAAAAACATCTTAAATATACTGCCTAGAACCTTTTTGCAAAGCAGTGACATTTTTGAGCGTGTATATACCTAGGCGTGTACTTTATAACATTAAAAAACGTCGCAATGATGTTATATTAAAACTTTTCAAAACGTTATTCGCCATCATCTTTGGACGATCCAACAAGATATACAACAAACATTTTTTTAAAACAGATAAAGTCTTTTATCTTTTATTGTATTGCGTAAGTACTTATTCCTAATTGTTTCGAGCTTTTCTTATTTTACTTACCGTATCCTTCGCCCTGTAGAAAGAGCCTGAACGCTTCACTGACTTTCCCGGGCTGTTCTTCCAAAACCATTCCGCAATCTGAAATCTGAAAAAAAAATTTAAGATCGACGGTCGTAGGAAAAATTCTGCGCGCACCTTCATCCAGGACGAACTCGTTGGATCCAACCGCCCGTTGAAGGTGACCGTGTCGTCCAAATGGGGACTGTACGCGGCAGTAATGTTGATCACTGGCATCTTGAGGGTGGCGTCCTTCCTCTTGTTGGGATCCATCTCCCTGTGGATGTTGAGGTCGGTGCGTTTCACGTAACTGTCTATGAATAGCGCCAGGTTCGTCGGGTTCACGTTCCTCTCAAAGTACGACTTGTAGACCTGGACAAGGTCGTGGTTCCTTTCTTCTGTGTTCTAGAAAGACGATAAGAAAATCTATCAAATATATGCCTGCCGATTCGTGCCGCGAGATGCTTATCCAGACTCAAACAACAGCCTATAATAAAGCCAGAACATTACCATAACGCGATCGATACTCCTTACAACGTTATGGCTTCACTCTGCAGCTCCGTCAGGTTTCTGCTCTTACCCTTCCGAAATGGTGCCACATCAGATAATCCAGAACACCCTGAGTCATTCCTTTGGACCTCAAATGCCTCGCGTTTAACTTCTGATAGCCCCACTCTATCCATCCTGGCTGAGTGCTCACACAGTTGATGATGCACAATGCAGAAACCTACAAAAGATGTTTGTGACCACCATAACTTGGGGTAGGCACCCATCTAGACTTCTCACCTTGTCAGGATGGTTTAGAGCAAACCTGCAGAGTATGTTTGCTCCGGTACCCACACCGAACCCAATGAACTGTTTGACGTTGAAGTGGGAGAGCACGCAAGTGATTTGCTCGGCGAGTTCATCCATGGTTGGGTAGATGTATCTAAAAACAAACGAAGTTATTCGGGAAGGGAATACTTCAGGGTCTTCCTACTCTTCTGGTAGTGTTGCTGCAGCTTCTTCTTGTCCGGGGGCGTTCACGTGATAGACACAGAAGTTTTCTATCAATGCCCTCATGTCCACATAGTTGAAAAATGCTTGGAAGTTCGATACGTCTGGAAATGATCGAGGAAATTTAGGACCAAACGGGCATTTTCAGAGGTAGGTACTCACAGTTGAGGCCAAGGTCATGATACGTCAAGATCGCGGGTTTATTCCTGGATCCCTGCACGGCAACAATGAGGTTGCCACGATCTGTCTCGACGATCTCTTCCTGAGCACTCGAATCGTCTCTAGATAGAGACCTGGCAGAGGGGAACTGGAGCTGGATGTTCTTCAGTTCGATGTCGTCCATGCTTTCTGAAGGCATTGTGCTAAAACAGGGAATTGTAAAATTGGAGGCGCCAAGCTATCTAGCCAATATTTATAATTATAAAAACAAGATAAGGAATTGGGTAAATATCATTTTTGTATTGTATAGTTGCATGTTTCAGACTTTTAGTAGTGGTGTAATAAGTGCGAAAGCGGAAATGTCTGGTAAGTTTCTGCCTGTTATATTCCTACAAAATTTATATATTGTACCTTGAATTGTGTTAGCCATACTAGATATCGATTCTGTATTTTAAAACAAGTCTATTCGGTCCTAGACACACTGACCTACATTCTAGTGCATCCAGGTTAATTCGGGTGGTCCAAAAATTCAGAAATAGCGGTTTTATAAAACAAAATCTGTTATTTTTGCTCTTTTTAAACGGGTTTTTTAACTACAGGCTACTTATGTTACCAATGAAAAAAACAATTTTATATATTTTATTTTTTTTATTTTTTTAGCCCTTTTTCTTACCCTAACAGTGCGGCTTCTTCAGCCACATTGGAAGCTGGCATCTTGCGATTACTACCAGTGGCGTTCGTGTTCTGTGCGTCAATCCTATAAAAAAATTAAAAAAACTACTTTTCTAATTGAAAAAATAAACAACTATTTGCCTAAAATGCGCTATATCTAAGAAAGTTATTAGTATGGTATTAGTATAGCTAAAAACTAGGTAAACACCTAACTGGTGTTCTTCGATTATTTTATCATCAAGGATGTTTTGTGATAGAAAAAGCAAGGTTTAGTTTTTGTCACGCTTGAGTGGTCGTAAAGGATCGATATCTTATTAATTTAGTGAATTCCATTTTCTTATTGGAAATATCAGTAGCGGGCTTAGTAGAAATAAAGTAAGACATCTACGAAATGAAACAAAAATATTACGTAGCGGTATTTACAGTTTTGTTTTATGTTTTCCGTGCTAAGTGTAAGAAGAATAAAAATAAAATAGTTTTCTATAAATAATAGGCAAAAGGAAAGGCAAAACTGCTACTGAAAAAAAAACTGCAAGTTTCTAAAATTACAATATTTTTATATTCTTAGATATCCTTCAAATTTTCGTATTTCTAAAATTGCATTTCTTGCTCCATATTATTTATAGTAACTCATGGGAGCCAAATAGTAAATGTGAATCAAAAATACGGCACGTAGCATGCATCGCATCATGCCATACTCACCTTAATAAGTCAACAAAAATTATGAAGTAGTACATTTACATTTATTGTTAAAAGATTACAAAATACGACTTACCTTAGCACTATTCCTGACTTGTTACAAAATTATTGCCAAACGAAAACAAAACAACGGAAATATTGGTACTAGTTGCCTCTTAAAACTCAAATCAATAATATTTATTCTCATTGGTGTCAAATGTATTTATACCCAACATTTATTAATGTCGAATTTATTGACTATCTATCATACAATCAAAATATAAAGTACCACTAAGATAACGATGTAGCTTGTTGTTTGCTAAAAGATATAAAGAAAAGAACTGACCTGAGTGAATTTGTGGAAGCTCGGAGTTGGACTGAATCAAGCAATTCCCCCGTCTTGTAAATATTTACCACAAATACTGCGACTGCTTTAAAAATAGACACCCACGTTTGCCATTTCAATTGAGGTGTTATGTTATTAGAGGAAGTTATTTTTTAATACAGGATAGTAAACAATTTTTTAAGTCGCAATTTGTTCTAAACAGGGTGGTGTCTCAAAAGCAATCTGAACATTTTTGCAAGAGAAACAGGTCATGTACTATGGGAAATTTAGAAATTCTCTCGCGTATCTTTTAGGGTGAAATAAATATTGATTCATCACTCTTAAAGGAAGTGGAAAAGTCGAAGGCTGCCTTATAAAAATTGATTAGGCTGCTTGGGAGTTCTTATACGTTGAACAGGGAGTTAGAAAGAACAAACTCCGGGAACTGGAAATATACTTACGACCCTGTGAGGATCGATAACTTGCCTAGCCCAACAACGGTCGAGTTACTCTGTTTTGGCGAATACAAGAAGCTAGAAAAGTCGCAGTAATAGGAACAATTTTTATTAATCTACTGCATGAGAGAAAAATATGTGCCTATTTTTTATTTTCTTTGAGTATTTTGACAAGCGTTACCAAACAAACATTGAAACAATAATACAATACCTAAGCAAATAAGCATGACAAAATTGTTAATTTATGATTGATTCATACAGATATGTACTTTGTTACTTAAATATGTTAAATTAAAATCCACGGTTCAGTGTCATTGGTTAATAGTTAATGTAACTATAAAACAAGAAATCTTTTGTTTGGTGGAAATTGGCATATGTGTATTAGCATATTAGCGCATTGCTTTAGAATTTTGTTTTTGTTTTAGATGACTAGATGGTATACAGTGTGTTTCCTAAACATGCTGGAATATTCCATATACATATAGGGTGTTAAAATTTTGTAAAAAAAAAGTTTAGGAATTGTTTTGAATAAAACTATTAAAAATACATATAAGTAGGTATTTTGTCCCTTGATTTTTTTTAGTAGGTACGTCACTTCGTTATCCAGAAAAAAAAATTCAAACTTCAGAGATGTGCAAGTTCGGATTTTTTTTCTCGAAAACGATACCATATAGTATAAGAAAAAAATTTAAAAAAAGTTGTATTTTTATTTGCTTTATACAAGCAAGAAATTGAAAGAATCTACTGGGCGTTATTATTGAGAAACTCTAAAAATTTTAATGAAATCGGCCCAAGCATTTCGTAGAAACATTCTTAATCAATGTAATAACAATCTTCAACATCCTGTATTTTGAAAATGAAGCAAATCTAGACATATTATGTTCCTAGGATTTTTTTTATTTTGACAAAAGGAATATTCCCTTAAATTTTTGTCCCATGCTTAGTAAACACCCTGTATATTACAGAAAAATGTCAAAACAATTTTGAAAATATGTATAGTTATTTATGTACCAGGCACTGAAGTTCAACTTTTTATGACTCATGTGGACTTTAGTTAAATAAACCACATGCACATGAGTCATAAAAAGCAGTGCCGAGGTACATATTACATTTGTTTTGAAATCGGAAAAAAATATAGGCAAAAAAATAATCTTAAGGGATCACCCGTCCATGAACTGACTGCGCGCGGCATTGCTTGACTTTGACGATCGCTCTACCTAGGTGAAGTATAACGAGGCACGGCGCTTCCCAACAGAAACTCCAAACTGCTGCCTGTTGTGCAGTCTCCATGAAAAATAGATTGATATTCAAACCTACTAAAATATTTATACTGAAAGATTGTGCTGTTATAGCTAACAATTTCGCAATGTGTACGAAAAGTTAAATGATCCTTTATTGGCCGAGTTTTGAATATTTGGTCATTTTTGACTTATTGAACACTTCACAAGGAAAAGGTACCTACCCTTTTTATGTTTTTTTCATTTTATACCGTAAAGTTTTGATAGCTTGAGGCTTGAGAGGTATTCTGTAAACCGCAAGCTTTAATCATACATTTTATTATACTTATTGAATTCTAAAATTATAACATATTATATAATTTACCACAATCAAAAATAACATCTTTCTCGCAATACTTGTTTATCTTTCATTATGAAAAAACAAAATGTTTCCTGTACATTCGCATCTGTTATTTCAGTGGCAGATGTGTTATATTTAAACCAGTATTCTTAGCCGTCATTGTTTGCCGACTTATTTTTACCGATCGCCAAAAAAAAACACGAAAATAACACATCATCTATTTACATTATTTTAAATAAGAGAAATCCAATTTCCACCAAAGCACCCCCGGACCGGAACCGCGCTCCTACCTCTGGGCCGCCACGACCACGCCTCTCGCCCCGCCTCCCAGCAGCCGTCGCTCCTCCCTCTTTGCGCCGCCGGCCAATCCGAGCGCTCGCCGCACCCCCTCGACCAATCCGAGGCCGGCCTGGGCGGGGCCGACGGTCGTCGACCGGTACACGTCGCCGGTGGGGCTCATGGCGTGCGGCTGCGGCGCATGCGCAGTCAACGGCAGACGTCAGACCGGGCGGGGACCGCGCTCTGGGGAAGGGGCCTGGTCTGGCAATTTTTTTTTAGGCTCGGAAGTTTTAAGAACGGCTTAAAAAATTGATACGCGGGACTTTTTTTTATCCCGGCGACGGCATTTTTATACAGGGTGTGTCGGTTATAAATATAATAACTCATGGCACGCTGCCATTATAACGTTTTTTTTGTTTTCTATTTTTTTTGCAACACTCGCTGTATTTACAAAAACAACGACGTACCTAAGTGGGTGTAATTACAAATGCTCTCATTGCAAGAAATGGCCTCCTTCCGCCAATTTTTTAATGTGCAGAATTTAATGAGAGTTCAGTAAACAAATTAATTTTTGCCATTCTAGACCTCTTTTGTTCATGCCAAAAAAAATAGAACAAAGCACACTAAGAAAGCACCAAATACTAATACAAAATGCAAAAATTACATGCAAAAAATGTGCCCCGCTTTAGCAACAATTTTTTTGTAGAATTTAAGCATTAAGCTGAGATTTTTTTTATATTCTCTTCTCTCCCCATTTTTAATTTTTATTTATTCTAAAGACGTTTTCCCCAGGGGAACGTGATATTGATTTTCAACTTTTGCGGGCTTTGGAAGCTCCAACACCCAAAAATCGCCTCAATTTATTTTGAAACCTCATCAAGAAAACTACCTAAATAAATCGTACATACCTTGATTGGTTGAAATCTGAAATTTTCTGCACCAAAACGCAAAAATTCGACACCGCTCACTGAAAGACGACCACCGCCACCCGTGTGACGTTTCCGCACTGTTACAAGCGAAAATTGGACACCATTGGTTGCTAGGTTGTCACGTGACCGCACTGTGATGTCCGCCATTGGCGCGACCGGGCGTTGGACCACCTTAATTTGTTTAAATGTCACGTCTCCGCCCTAAATTTGTACATGATTTTGTTGTAACCGTTTAAAAGATGTTTTCAGGTGCTTCTTATTAAAGAAAATTGTGATAATGTTGGATTTTTTCCTGGGGTTTTCCGCGGTGAACGATACGCCACTGGTGGGAGGAAATGTATTGATCCGACAAACGCTCGGGAAATATGACGGCAGGATGAGGAAGCTTAGAAATCGTAGAGCTTCACTCTGAAATGTATTGGCGGGAAGAAATATGCTTCGAAGTTCGCCTACCAGCACATAGAGGGCGACACATTGCTTAGAATGAAATATGTAAGATCAACGTTGCAAAATTATATTTAGCAAATTGCATAAATAAACTCCTGGACAAAATTAACGCACCACTCATATTTTTCTCCATAATATTTCTTTTATATTTTTATAATATTTTCTCGACAAGTAGGCCATGGATTGTTTGACAGACATAACTTTGTTTTGACAGTAATTCGTATTAAACTTCATTTTAGACTAAAAGGGTGTTAAAATTTTCATAAAAAGTGCTGATTAAAGCAAAGTGTCGGTGATAAGCAAGCTTCCGATTGTGATTGTTTTTATCACATGCATGTTGGGAACACGGGCGTAGCCAGGATTTAGTTTTGGGGGGGGGTTTAGTTTGAGAAGTAAATAAAACAACAAAAATATACTTATATGAAATTTAATATCTATATATCCATCCGAAAAACTACGACATATATTTATAAAGTTCTTAACTTTAAATGAAATGGATAAATTAATTTCGTTCCTCTGCGCTAAATCTAAAACCATTAAAGAAGAAATCTTCGGCTTTTTCTTTTAAATATATCTACTACTTCATCTGCATGAATTTCTGTTCCATAGTGAATGTTCATTAGAGCCAAACCATTAAATCTGTTTTCACTTGTAGTGTTTCGTAAATAGTTTTTCAGTCTCCTTAGGCTCGAGAAAGACCTTTCTGGGGTAGCAGTGGATACAGGAATGGTAGCCAAGATTTGTAGTAATGTATAAATATTAGGATAAAGGTTTTTATCGCACATATCTAGGCATTCCAAACTAGATTTCGGGGTAGGCAGTCTTCTTATCAGCATGCAAGGTAGCTGAAGCTTTGATAGCTAAATCCAAATTTGTTTCTTTATTAGAAACCCCTTGACCTTGACTACACCATTTTTTCCAGTAGTCCATACCTTTAGGTTTACCACCCTTCCTTTTTTTCCCCTCCATTTTTCGACAGTAATAATGATTCACGTCTCTATCCTTAACAAGGATAGATAATATTAGGTAATATTATCTATCCTTAACAAGGGTAGATAATATTAGGTAATATTTTGCTTATTTCGGGGGGGGGGGGGTTTGAACCCCCGAAACCCCCCCCTTGGCTACGCCTGTGGTTGGGAAGACCATTTGCGAGTAAATCAAGTAAGGAAAATGAACCGCTGTTACGGGCAACAGAAGACCGACCAAAAAACCATTGCTTACCAGAGAACACAAAGTTCAGAGATTGAATTTTGCAAGACTACATCAGAATTGGACCATCATTTTGTCCAGCACTTTATAATGCTGGAGGAGACAAATAATGAACTTAGAATTAATTTTATAGGTAAACACATAGCAGGAGCCGCAGATCCCACCAATTATTTCGATAAATGAAATTGAACACATTTTTTACTTGGAAAATAAAAAGTCAAGGATCAGTTCTGGCGTACCTACATACCTACAAGGGTCATAATTTATTAAATACATAGCCTGCTGGGAATATCTAGATGAGTCAATTTGTGTATCCAGACCGGTAGAGGCAGTGTATCACTCCCAGCCAGGATTTTCCTGGAAAGGTGCCTATAAAACCTGCAAAATGGTACAGCGGGGAGCACTTCCAATCTTTCTCGGTAAATTCTGGAGGTTCCAACGTAAAAAACACAAATTTAAATATGGTGTAGCATGGGTATATGTAGGTAAGTTTGTAAAACATAAACATACCTACCAATATTATACAGGTAATAGAAAACCATGGTTTTCTGGAAACCATGAAATAAGACTATTTTGTGGTACATACAACTTCTCTCAAACCAAATTTGGTATGATTATCGATTAAATGTCAAAATGTGATAATGATAATACCTCCGGCCAAAAATCCATAGATAAAGTAAAAATAATATCAAAAGTGTTTCCCAACATTATTCCATTTCCAAATTTAATGTCCACATTTGATCCCCTACCAGCTATAAAGAAAAAAGAATATGTTCAGATCATCTCTCAGTAAACGATGTGTGTATGAAACCAAGTGGCATTATTTACTATTTACGTGAGGGAACGAGCGCAGTGTCAATGATTTTTTTCTACAAGCGTGCGGAAAAGTACACTTCTCCGCACGCATTTTAGTTCAGAAAGTGTCACTTTTCCGTACTAGTGCGGAAAAAAACTTTCCGCACTACTTTTCCGCACTAGTGCGGAAAAGTGACACTTTCTAAACTAAAATGCGAGCGGAAAAGTAAATGCGTGCGGAAAAGTGTATACTTTTCCGCACGCTTGTAGAAAAAATAGTGTTCCTAATTCTTGCGGAAAGTGTCTTTTCCACACTCTATTTCTCTGCAATCGCGTGCGGAAAAGTGGCACTTTCCGCACTTGTTAGGAAATATACTATTTCTATGTATTTGTAAATACATAATATGATAGTAGTATTGTTTTCCAAGCCCTTGGCCTTGGGGACAGAAAATTGCTGTTTATCAATAAGAAATTGAGGATATGTTCTTTGTTATTCTTCATAGTAAACAATAATTCTACTGTAGTAAGATAGGACATCACTTATCTATTGATTTTTGGTCGGAGGATAATACTGAGAAAATATACTTTGATAAAAGCTTGTCCTTACCCGTCGCAGTCTATGAATGCCATATTGACGTGTCCTGTATCATGCTTAAAATAAGCTAGTTTCTCTCCAAGATTATTGTAAAGGTCGTTTTTGTTAGATTGCCATTTTTTCACATTTTTGAGATCAGTGCTAGTTACTTTTGATGTTTTCTGAAGATTGCTAAAAATAATATCCTACCATAATATAACTATGAAATGTTTCTCCCCCACTTTTTGTCTTTAAAAAATCTAAGTTATACCTTTTTAATTCCTCCAGTAAGTCTCTTGCACTCAGTTCCTTTATCTCACACATTGAATATTATATTACCTACTGAATAGGTAACGTGGTTTATTTTGCGCAAAAAAAATTATAATTGATTTTATGAACTATGCACTAGAATTTGCTGTAGTTTTTCTGTGTTTGCGTATTGATGACTGTTTACAGAATGTTATACCAAATCTGGCCTCTTTTTCAATTTGCAAAATAAAAAGGAGCGTCTCCCTTTTGTATTTTGTTTATTGTTTATTGGCTCAATACAATTTGAAGGGCACAACGCATATACCTACAACATAGTGGTAGATCTCGATTTTTTAATACTTTTTTACTACAGATTTAAATTGGAAATTTAGTTTAGATATTTTCTAAACAATACCCTTCATTTTAATATCTTTACTTTGAACTTTTATGAGTTTTTCCGATTTAAAAATAATCGTGCTGTGACACATAATTATATTGTAAACAGCGAACTCGAAATTGCTGATTTACCTATATTTTATTTGCTCGACCTTAATATTCCTTATGTTTGTCAAACAAAGCATTTATTTGCAAAGTACGTGAATTTGCAAAAATTTTGATGTAGATATAAATATGAGAGGAAGTTGTACTTACTTAAATCGTAATTTATTAAGTAGGTACATTAATTTTGTTACAATGTATCATACTTTTCAAACACAGTTATAGATACCTAATCAATTGGGTACTTCCCTAATAGAAAGATATAATAAATATTAGCAGACAGTCTCAAATAATCGAAGTATAAATAAATAATAATACATGTCAGTAAGAAAAAAATTCCTTATGAATAATAATTATTATCAAAGGCATTTGTTTTTTGTTCTACTTAAAACTAAGAAGAGGTTAATATGACACAAAAAATAATTTAATTATTGTTAATTATTTCTTCATTTTCTTTATCATTTGGGCCCATTTTCAATGCCTCTTCCACCATGTCTGCAGAAATAAATCCTGTGCTCCTTCGATTTGACAATCTGTTTTTCGACCTTCTCTTCCTTTGGGTTTCACTTTGTTCTGAACTAAAAAATAAACAAAGAATAATTAAAAATAAATAAAGCACTCGTTTTGTTTCTGAAATAAAGTTAAAATATTAGCAAAAAAGTACTAACAAAATTAGTAAATAATAATTTTAAAAGAAATTAAATTTTTGGGCTAAGATGAAACTACTCTGGGGCGATCATCTCTGCTTCCAAAAAGATTCGAAATGAGATCATTAAACGTCGTGACGTCATTTGACATACCTGTCAAAAATGACATTTAATACAATAAATGACCAAAATACGCTTTATTTGTGATTTTATCGAAAAAAGTTATTTGAAAAAGTTGCTTGAAATTTTATTTTACCTCAATTTTCAGACAAAAATTCTGACAATGATAAATTTTTAATTTTTTGAAAAATACGAAAACTAATAAAACTAATAAAGCAGAGATGATCGCCCCAGAGTAGTTTCATCTTAGCCCAAAAATAAAAAAAAAAATGCCTTATGGTTCCAACTTTTTGGCGGGCACTGTATTAATTTTTTTAGTAACTATTCTTACTGGTTATGATTTCTTAATCTAACTGGTGGATGGTCTTCTGAATTGTAGTTCTCTGGGATGTCGTACGGCCTTCTTGAACTCATTCCTTCATTTTGTATTCTGCAAAGAGACAAAAATTTATTTTTATTTATTTATTTTTTTATTTTTTACAAATAAGACGCCACTTTTTTACTTATAAACTTGTATATATTGACAAACAACATGCTACAGGGCACCCTAGGACAATTCGCTCGTGTTATTATTCAATTTGCAATTGCACATGTTGAACTGCTTGTTGAACTCACTGAAGTCCTCTTCCTTGAGATAATCGACCAACTTTTTAGCAGCATACAACATCGCCAACACCAGCAGGACCGTCCCAACGACCACCGTGAGCGAATAGTACGAACACACGATCGCCTCCTGCTTCTTGTCCCTCATCCCTAGACCTTCGAGCATCGCCTCAACCAAAGAGACGCTCGCTTGTTCTTCCTCTGCGGGTTTGAGGTAACCACCCGAAGACGAACACTCGTAGAACTCCTTGAAATTGGCGACGATGTTACAGACGCCATCGTGGAAGGGCACCAGGATGTTGTTTACGATGAACTCGCTGACCGTGGCGTCTTCTTCGTGCGTCGAAAACTCAGACATGGTTGGGACGTCGCTAGAACCGCATGGCTTGTAGATCGGGTAGACGAATGCCCGGCATTGTTTAACAAAAAGAAGGTATAGAAGTAGGTGGAACATAACGTTGTGTAGACTTTGACATATTTTCTAGTAATTTTGAATGATGGGGTGACAGCCGAGGGCCACCAGGCGCTAGATTTATTTGTCAGAAAAAACAAAAAAAAGGAATTTGAATGTTGCAACGTTTTATCCATCAGCTCCTTCTACAAAATTCATCTCCGACATGCAGGGACGCTTCGGCCAATGCAAATTTCACCAACTTTACCATAAACTATTGAACACCGCATGCAAAATCAATCGGGGCACTAGATTTTATGTTTTATCGACGAATTCGCCTACCCACCCTGAAGCGCAACGAAGGTCGGTGGCCATTTGGAGGTACAGAGTTCGGCACTTCTGGAATAGACTTCTGTATCGCAAGCTTTTGTCGACTGAATAATTTCGCCTCTTCCCTTTATCAATGAATCAAAACAGCTGGAGTGCGATGAAATTGGGGAGATATCGGTCGCAGAAATGAAGGTTGTGTTGCGCAAACGTGAACTAAAAGAAAAATGGAACTCTAACCGCGGCCAATGGGGTTGTTCCAACCCGCAGCAGCAACTGGTGGTGTTGCAACAAAATATCCACTCAAAATCACACGATTTAAAAATATATATATTGCATGCCGCACACTATACAGGGTGAGTTTTTTCCGATGACCACTATGGGGATCTCGGAAACTAGCAGAGCTAGAACAAAGATTAAGTGGGGAGAGAATTGCGGTTTTGAATGCTCCATCTAAGGCCCGTTTCGGATTTTTAAAAAAGTTCATGGCTCACTAGATATTTTGAAAAGAACGATTTTTTGCTATTTCATCAGATCTCTGTAGCTCCGTTATTTCTCATTATAGAGAAAAATTGTAGAGACAAAAATTATAGATAATTTTGGGCTTAATAAGATGATCTAATCCAATTTTTTTATGTAGTTTGTGATTTTTTAAATATGACATAAACTTGTGTTTTTTTAAAATGTAAATCATAGTTGGCTGCGGTCTCATCAAATCGGTCATTTTTTGAGCTTTCCAAAAATATAATACTCCGCATAGTTATTATAAAAAATAAAAGAGCTATGTCTAATTTTCTGATTTTTTTAAATTTTCACATAGTCAGCCATGGAATATTTTCGTAATTACGTTCTATTTTATAATTAGACATACTTTAAACTTTCTAATATTTTGTTTTTAGCTGGTAACAAAATATAACAAAATAAAACAAAAATTAAAAAACTCCAATTTTTAAAACTGAATTTGTCGCCTTTCTTAGAGAGCGCCTATCAAAACTGGCAATTGCTTCTAAAACAGCTGCTCTTAATTCAACAATTGTCTCATATTTATTTTGTACTGTTCCCCACAAAAAGAATTCCAAAACAGACAAATCGTGGGATCGGGGCTGCCAGGAAATAGGTCCATTTCTCCCTATCCAACTATTTGGATAGAGCTGATCTAGGTAATTTCTTACGGGCGAATAATTATGTGATGGAGCTCCATAATGCTAATTTTTGTTTTATTTTGTTACATTTTCTTATCTGCTAAAATAAAATATTGGAAAGTTTGAAGTATGTCTTATTATAAAATAGAACGTAATTATGAAAATATTCCATGGCTTGATTATGATAAAATTTAAAAAAATCAGAAAATTAGCCATAGCTATTTTATTTTTTATAATAACTATGCCGAGTATTATATCCTTGCAAAGCTCAAAAAACGGCCGATTTGATAAGGCCACAGCCAACTATGATTTACATTTAAAAAAACACAAGTTTGTCATATCTCAAAAATCACAAACAACGTAAGAAAATTGGGTTAGATTACCTTATTAAGCCCAAAATTATCTACAACTTTTGCCTCTAGAGTTTCTCTGCATAATCAGAAATAACGGAGCTACAGAGATCTGATTAAATAGCAAAAAATCACTCTTTTCAAAATATCTAGTGAGCCATGAACTTTTTTAAAAATCCAAAAGGGACATTAGATTGAGCTGCAATTCTTTCCCGGCATTTAACCTTTGCTCTAGCTGGGCTAGTTTCCGAGATCCCCATAGTGGTCATCGAAAAAAACTCACCCTATATTATTTACATATTTCAATTTTCAAACATTTTATTTTGATTTTTGTTTACCCTACAAGTGCGTACACGAGAAGTGCAGCTAGTTGCATACTTCTGCAGTTTATACCGTTTTCGAGAAATTGTTCACGTTAACGCTACCCGATATCGCAACACTCCGAGTTATTAATGTGATTGTTTAGTGAGTGACAGGCTATATCACAGTCCGCCATATTTTATTAGATATTTCCGAATTTACGAGTTCTTTGGGACGTATGGTGGATTATTCTTATCTAGATACTGCTGGCTTATCTATGTTTGTTACGATGATATTGCTATATGCGTCAATATTAAAACACTAAACTAAATACCACGTCCAGTAAATAGTAGGTATGATGGTTCAAAAAAGGAGCGAGTATAAACAATATAAAAAATGTAAAACTGTTTCAACTTTCACATACATCCTTGAAAATTAAAAACTATGTAGCTGGCCACGATAAGTTCTATAGGTCCAATGGAGATACTACACCTGTGGGAGTTCTAAAACGTGGGGTCCGGTCCCCTTGACGATAATTCCTAATTTTCCGGTGATGTAGAAGCTAGACCTCATGGAAAATTTAAAGTAACATAGGAAAAATCGAGTGGGATAGGAAATTGGCTTTAGGCCCCTAAATTAGAAAGAAATTTTTGTAGTTTCTCTGCCTGTAGCTATGTGTTTATTGTGCAAGCACCTACTTCAGTAATTATAATTGAACATCTTCATTTTATTATGTGAAAGATTATAGGAAATACTTAATAGTTATCTAAGAATTTTTTTTAATGTTCACAATAAGTGACTAAGACAAGATCGAGCATTTCGCAATAATAATCATTTCTAGTCACATACACAGGAAGTGCTTGTATGTACATAACTACATGAAACACTTCCTTAATGTTTATATACCTACTTAATACCTATGAGTCTCAAAGTACATAAAAATAGTGCAAATTGTTTTTAAAATTTATATCAAAAGTAGCTTTAAATATATGTTATATACCTACTCCCAGGTTTTACTAGAACTTCCAATGTATCCACAAGGTCCTTCTCTCGTCGAAGCAACACTCGTAGACATCACAAAGTGAGGAAATGCGCACAAAATCACAGCAGAAATAAAAGATCGCGCCGCTTAACTTTCATTTTCGTTTTCGTCAAGAATTATGAGTCAACTGTGCGAAAAACTGCGAGCCCGGCGGGGACATAGTCATATGTAGGATGTTTTCCGTATATGAACATCTGTATTAGACGAGGGAATGGCCGAAATTAATAACCCACAAAGTGTAAGTACAATGGCCACTGTATGCTTGTATGTATGTTTAGTTGCCTCGATCGATCTCATAGGTATACCATTTTTGTATAATGTGTACCAAGGGACTGAAGTTATATTTTTACAAAGAATAAAAACCTTGTTTTCTTTTTGCAAAGTGAAAAAAGGACATTGCCAAAAATTCTTCTAGAAATTATCTTACAAATTAAATTATAACAAAATATTAAAAAGTTTAAATTTTGTCAAAATTCGAAGTAATGTCACCAGAACATATACCCAAAATGGCATTTTCTACAGACATAGGTCACTATCAATTTAAAAGCATGCCATTTGGTCTCAAAAATGCACTCAGCACCTTCCGAAGAGTAATGAATAATGTTCTCCGAGGCCTTCAAAATTAAAGTCTTGTATACCTCGATGATATTATCATTTTTAATTGTAAACCAGGTGAAAATGAAAAAATGGACCTCCTTTATTAGTCTATAATAATTATTCACTTTCCAATTGTAAACGTATCGTGTCTCAATAAAACTTCGTCTAACAACATTGTAAATGACATTGCCTTTAAAAAACTTGTGATAATTCCAGGCAAAAATATTGGAAGTAGCGTTACAATGTTTAACAGTTCTAGAAATTTTCTTACAAATTAAATTATTACAAAACATTAAAAAGGTTAAATTTTGTCAAAATTCCAAGTAATTAAATCACTAAAGTGGGCGAAAATTGGGTTACATTTTCATTTCCCTTGTCAAACACATTCTCTGAATATCTACGTTGGATAGATCTTTGATATTATCAATATAGTAAAAGGGACTTGGGCACCAGTAATCCAGTAAAATCGACAACGATGATAAAACGATAATCGAGGAGTCAGGTCACCAGGATCTAGTAGGGCATATGCCGCTTTCCGAACTCTAACTATACCGACCCCGTCACCCCTAAGGTTATTAAAAAGGACATTTTAGGGCTAAAAAATCGCAAGGACAACTGACACAAATCCTTACAATGTCATAAATAAAAAATGAATGGGCCCTAATTTAATCACAGCGGTCACCCGTCCATGAGCCGGCCGCGATCATCGTTGCTGCACTTTTCATATAATTATTTACGTCTTCTTGCCAATATCGACTGCAGTTCCCATTCGATTTTGAGACTTTAAAAAAGTTTTTTTTTCGTCACTTATTAGTGATTTTAAAGGGTTATCCAAATTGACCGTGGCTCTAGTGCAATTCCTCATAGGTATACGCGATCAATGACTGAGCAGTCGCATTCAAATGTTAAATCCGCGGTGTTAATGGTTTCAATGCTAGCTGCTACTATTTAAGGTTGACCACAGTTTGCTTGGTATATCAAAGGTGGCGCATGAACACACCCGAGGTAAGGTTGGCTCTATTGACGACTAGACGTTTCTTATTTTCATTTATTTTGCGACCGCTTATCTACTGTGAGAACACAGAGGGTGCTGCTAATTTATTTCTTCGAGAATTTTCGAGCCATTAAATTTTACAGTGGGGTGCTTTTAGAACACTAATTTCTGCGGTTATAAAAGAGGAAAGCTCGTTCTTTTTCTGTTGTTTTTGGGAGTTTTATTGGGGCGATTCTTAAATGGATAATTTAAATGATAAACTGTAAGTGTTTTAGAAGAATCATTATGATTGTGTGGATGTATTTTATAACAGCTTTCTTTGGTTCGTCTAATTTTCAACGGCTAACAAATATAATATTATACAGGGTGTTCAGATTTGATTCGGGACACCCCTGTTATGATTTTTTCGATGCGATTTTTTTGAAAATGCTATTAGGGATTTTTTATAGGAAATCTGACAACGTAGCTTTATTTGGCACCTCCTGAAACCCCAATATCCCGAGTTTTATTAATTTACTTTACCGACTAAGTTGGTAAAATTGATTTTTTTCATTTTCAATTAAAAATCAGGAATTCTCTGGAAATATTTGAAAATATGGTAAACTTAATCTAAACATCCCAAAATGTCCCACTAATAAAGAAAAACAAAAAAATACCATCGTGCCGTTTTAAAATAATAGGTACCTAAATATGGCATATTTACTGTGATCTGCATATAGTCCAAAGTACGAAAGAAAACGTTTTTAAAGAATGCGGGCAGCGTTGCGAGATTTCCTATACGAGTAGTCGTTATTTATTGGCGAATACAAGTTTTATCATATTGAAGCCGAATTTCTGAACTCTATTATACCGAAAAAAATAAAGCTCGCATCACGGGACCCCTTACCCATTTTTGTTTATCATTTATTTTTAACGCGGTGTGTTAAAACACCTATTATATTTTTTCAACATCGTCGCGTCAACCATCGCCTTTGAAATACGGCAACACAGCACTTCTACCAAGCAGTCGGCTGACAAAAGCAGTTAGCCAACGTGTTTTGTGCCTGTTTCTATAGTACGTAAAGTTAACTGCGTATTTGGTCTACCACACAGACCTAATTTTTTAGGCCGCTGGCAATTTTATCCCGCCGGCTCAGAGAGCTCAGTGGCGTTTCGTATGTTCGGGAGTTAACGTGTGCCAAATGAGTAAACAGGGAAGAAATTTGCATTCTCAAGCACAAGAAATAATTGCCAATGTTATAAGGGTTTGCCTTCCTCCATAATCTAAGACATCACCGTTAAGAATAATATTAACAATAAATTAAATAACAATTATATGAAAATTTAGTCAGTGAGTTACCAAAATTGAGCTACGCCCCTGAACTGTGACTAATCCTATAATATTTTCGAGTTCTTCCCCCTTACGTCGCACGCATTCTGCCGTAAGGAGGACTATATTTACTGTGATCTGTGAAGAATATTCCATGTTTAGTATTATTTTAAAACTATTTAAAAATGATTTTCAAACGATTTTCAAGCGATTTTCAAACGATTTTCAAACATTTCCAAAGCATTCTTGATTTTTAATTTAAAAATAAAAAATCCCAACTACAAGGTCCTATAGAAATATTAGTTGGCGAGGTAAATTTATAAAATTTGGGATATTTGAGTTTTAGGGAGTGCTGATTAAAGCTACGTTGCCAGATTTTCCAATAAAAAATCGCTAATAGCATTTTTTAACAAATCGTAACGAAAAAATCATACTTAAAAATATGGCAAATTTAAGCTTTATTTTGAAAAGATAAAACGACGTTCTATGCCTTTTTCTATGTTAATACGACATTTTTAGGCAGTTTTGAATAAGTTTGAATAAGTTTGCTTTTCAGATATTTCAAAAGCATTCCTGATTTTTAATTGACAATTTTAAAAATTCAATTTTAAAAAATAATAATAAAACTTGGGACATTGGGGTCCCAGGGGGGGGGTGCTGAATTAAGCTACGTTGCCATATTTCTGATAAAAAAACATAATAGCCTGTATGTATGAAAATAGTCCAAACTTTCCTTGAAGCCTATTTTTTGCGCTTACTGCATATTTATTTATCCTGTAAAAGGTCAAACCTGTTTATTATATTGACCATGTTTTAATTTGGTATCTACAATCTTGTTTTGCCCATGCCCATGCCCACTATATAAAAATAATGTCACTACTAGAAAATATTATTCTTTATTCTTATATCCGTCTATAATATAGAAAGGACAATAATTGCTCAAAGAGTTTGTGTGCTTGTGGCTTTCCGGTATGGGTAGATGGTAGATACATAACATACCGAGAAATTTACCTTTAATAAAAAATGAAAGGATAATATAACATTGCAAAATAGCAATATTTATTTATTGTATGTTTGAAATAATGTAAATATCGATAGGATATAAAAAAAACAGTTTCACTTGATTTGCATGTAAATTTTGTAACATGATATTTTAAGTAGGTACATTTTTTTATATTAATTGCACAACCAAAATACAGACATTGCCGAAAGTTGATGCATGTTCAATAGTCATATTAGGTGCACTTAGAATGGTTGCAAGTTAAACAGCATACAGGGTAGGTCAAAAAAATATGAAAATTGCACAAGAGTAAAGTAGCCTTATTTAAAAAAATTCAGCAAAAGATTATTAAGAAAAGTTGTTTAGAATTGAAAGCTATGCCTAATAAATACCAAAATATAGCCTCCTAAGAAAAAAATTTTTCGTCAATTAATTTCTACAGTTTCTTAATAAACATTTAAAATAAAAATTTTGCACCTTAAATGAGAGTTTTTTAATATACACATTATCATTACTAATGTTTTACCTTGTTCAGAAGAATTTTTGCGAAATTTTAAAGTTTTGTTTAATATCGTTGCAACAAACATGAAGTTTGTGATTCCCTAAAAAATTAAAAATCTAATTTAATTTAGAAATATGCTTGAATTTCAACAAAGTTATGCGAAATGGATATAATTTTGATTGATTTATAAAATTGTTTAGGGTGATATTAGAACAAAATTTTTTTAGGAAATTATTAATGTTTTTCAAAAAAATATATTTCTTTTTTTTAGGAGGCCATGTTTTGGTATTTAGGCATACCTTTTAATTCTAGACAACTTTTCTTAATAACATTTTGCTGAATTTTCTGAAATAAGGGTACTTTACTCTTGTACAACTTTTATATTTTTTGACCTACCCTGTATGCTGTTTGACTTGCAACCATTCTAAGTGCGCCTAATATGATTATCGAACATGCACCAACTTTCGGGAATATTTGTATTTTCGTTGTGCAATTAATAAAAAAAAATCCCATATGTTGCACACTTTAATGACCACACTGTATAGTATAACCACAGATAACAACCGTACAACCTCCAAAATATTGTCAAAATTTAATTCCTTATAAGCCCACTCGCTGTTTTCAAATTCGCATTGTTGTCACATACAGGTGGTTTTAATGGGGGTCTTTCATCTAAACTTTTCGAAAAAGTTTTTTCATAAAGTGACTCCCGTAAAACCACCTCTAGAACACTTTCTCCAAATATTGGCATATCATTATATACAAAACACCCTGTATAAAAATGTCAAACAGTTATGTACTAAAATATATTACATTATGTGTCTACAAATATCCTTTTTGTGTAGGTATTACTTTTTTGTATTTTTCATACTAGCAAGAAAAAACAAAAAGTTCTTTCATCTGAGAAAGTAAATCAAGTAACCCCTCATCTCTCTGTTTACCCCTTCATCTTTCAACGCATTCAAATCAACATCTCACCTTTCACTCCCTCATCTTTCGACACAATCAAATCAACCTCTCACTTTTCACCCACTCAAAAACCCGTCAGTCAGTCGCGCCTTCCAACTGACCGCATCAAGCGACCCGTGAACCGCGGGTCACGTGGCCCGCCCCGACCAATCGCGCACGGACCTGTGGCTCCTGCTTCGGACACCGCGAAGCCAGCAGGCCCGCCGACGCACGGGCGTAGCCAAGGGGGGGGTTTCGGGGGTTCAAACCCCCCCCCCCCCCCCGAAGTAAGCAAAATATTACCTAATATTATACCGAAAAAATACGAGGAGTGAAGAGTTAAATTATTATTACGTTTGAATATATGTAGTAATAGTAGCGCCTAGCGCCATCTTTTGACGAGAGGCAGACGCAGTTGCAGCCGAACTATTTTGTATTGTAGGGACACTGCGTTGTTTCTCGATTATTCGCCACGCCCCTCGGTCGAAATGAGCGGAACTTTGTGGAAGTTCGTGGAAGTTTCTGGACGGCTACTGGGCTGCTATATAAGCGGCGCCGCGGCGCGTGACCGCGCTTACGGCAGTATTGTTCCATGCGAACTCGAAGCGAATAAAAGTGAAAAGTGGTGAACGAATAGTGAAGAGAATTAAGTGTACCGTGTAAGTGAGTAATTTTAGTGCGCTGTTATTCGATGACCTTGTTAAGGATAGATACGTGAATCATTATTACTGTCGAAAAATGGAGGGGAAAAAAAGGAAGGGTGATAAACTTAAAGGTATGGACTACTGGAAAAAGTGGTGTAGTCAAGGTCAAGGGGTTTCTAATAAAGAAACAAATTTGGATTTAGCTATCAAAGCTTCAGCTACCTTGCATGCTGATAAGAAGACTGCCTACCCCGAAATCTAGTTTGGAATGCCTAGATATGTGCGATAAAAACCTTTATCCTAATATTTACACATTACTACAAATCTTGGCTACCATTCCTGTATCCACTGCTACCCCAGAAAGGTCTTTCTCGAGCCTAAGGAGACTGAAAAACTATTTACGAAACACTACAAGTGAAAACAGACTTAATGGTTTGGCTCTAATGAACATTCACTATGGAAGAGAAATTCATGCAGATGAAGTAGTGGATATATTTCAAAGAAAAAGCCGAAGATTTCTTCTTTAATGGTTTTAGATTTAGCGCAGAGGAACGAAATTAATTTATCCATTTCATTTAAAGTTAAGAACTTTATAAATATGTCGTAGTTTTTCGGATGAATATATAGATATTAAATTTCATGTAAGTATATTTTTGTTGTTTTATTTACTTCTCAAACCCCCCCCCCCCCCCCCCAAAACTAAATCCTGGCTACGCCCGTGGTTCTTTCATCTGAGAAAGTAAATCAAGTAACCCCTCATCTCTCTGTTTACCCCTTCATCTTTCAACGCATTCAAATCAACATCTCACCTTTCACTCCCTCATCTTTCGACACAATCAAATCAACCTCTCACTTTTCACCCACTCAAAAACCCGTCAGTCAGTCGCGCCTTCCAACTCACCGCATCAAGCGACCCGTGAACCGCGAGTCACGTGGCCCGCCCCGACCAATCGCGCACGGACCTGTGGCTCCTGCTTCGGACACCGCGAAGCCAGCAGGCCCGCCGACGATATTCAAACGTGCCGGCCCGTTCGTCAGTTTCGCGTTCCGAACGGTGCGAGATGGTCAGGCACGCGGTGCTCGTCGCGCTCCTCGTGGCCTCGGTTTGGTGCAAGGAGGAACTGAAGATCGAGGTCGTCAGCAAGCCGGAGGTCTGCGACGTCAAGTCGAAGAACGGGGACATGCTGACGATGCACTACACGGGCACGCTGCCGGACGGGAAGAAGTTCGACAGCAGGTGAGTTGGGTTCGGTACCGTTGGGTTGGGACACGTGGTGCTGATGACGGGTTCAAAGGTAATGTAAGGCGTATTGGAGGATCTGTGTGGATGTTGAGAGGTCCTGCAAGAAGGTTTCCGAAGAAAACTGTTCGTTCAAAAGTTGGATGACATCATTAGAAAACTGACAGAAAAGAAGATACTAAGTTCATGATCCAAAAATTGTTCTTTTGCCAAAATTAAAATTAAAGATTAAAAAAGGAGAAGCTCCTCAGGAATTTTAATTGATCATGAAATTACTTAAGTATGCCGTTAAAATTGGAAGAACGAGAAGGAATCTCAAAAATTTCAAAATTTACTTACAAAATGTAACAAATCAGATACATATTCTCTACAAATACAAAAAACATCAAATTCAAATTCATTTATTGTTGTAACCAAACATACCTCTTGTAAAACCAATCTTAGCACACACTGTATACTGTGTCCTCCCTCATCATGGAGAAAATGTTGTATTAATGATTTATTTTGAAATTTAACTTTCGGGTCAGTTTTTGCTTAAAAAAGATGAAAATTTAATAGGCATAGTCCTCCTTACGGCAGAATGCGTGCGACGTAAGGGGGAAGAACTCGCAAATATCATAGAATTAGTCACAGTTCAGGGGCGTAGCTCAATTTTGTGTAACTCACTGACTTAATTTTCATATAATTGTTATTTAATTTATTGTTCATATTATTCTTAACGGTGATGCCTTAGATTATGGAGGAAGGCAAACCCTTATAACATTGGCAATTATTTCTCGTGCTTGAGAATGCAACGTTCTTCCCTGTTTACTCATTTTGCACACGTTAACTCCCGTACATACGAAGTCCACTGAGCTTTCTGAGCCGGCGGAAAAAACTTGCCAGCGGCCTAAAAAATGAGGTCTGTATGGTAGCCCAAATACGCAGTTAACTTTACGTACTATAGAAACAGGCACAAAACGCGTTGGCTAACTGGTTTTGTCAGCCGCCTCCTTCGCACAAGTGCTGTGTTGCCGTATTTCAAAAGCGATGGTAGACGCGACGATGTTGAAAAAAATATAATAGGTGTTTTATCACACCGCGTTAAAAATAAATGATAAACAAAAAATGGGTAAGTGGTCCCGTGATGCTAGCTTTATTTTTTCGGTATAATAGAGTTCAGAAATTCGGCTTCAATATGATAAAACTTGTATTCGCCAATAAATAACGACTACTCATAGGAAATCTCGCAACGCTGCCCGCATTCTTTAGAAACGTTTTCTTTCGTGCTTTATTAGTAAAAAACATTTTTAAAAACAAGCTTTTATTTAAATGCTCTGAAAAGAAGAAAATAAAATGTAAAATAAATTAAACCAAACCAAACCCATAATTTTGTTACGTTATACAATTATTGTATAAGTGAGATAAAAGCTTGTCGCACCCTTTTTTTATTTGAAAAAAATTTGAAAATTTATGGGTATCCACATCCACGTATCCAGGGTACTCTTTTTTACTTTAATTACTTGCTAAAATTTAATATTGTTTATGTTTTTCAATGGGCATAAGTAATAGTATAGAAAAAAATGTAAAAAAAACTCCAAGATAAGAAACTTTTTTGTATTTTTATTGTATAAGGCAGGGCCATGAAATCATGAGAATTGATCTCTTATGTAAGTCCTAATCAAACTGCAAAGAAATAATTTTAAAATATCTCGGTGTTTGTACAGGGTACTCTGAAATACCGTATTTTTGCTTTTGTTAACTTGGTATGTGGGGTTTTCCGGTATGGCCAATACGACTGTGCTATTCATTTTTTTCCTAATAAGATGCCTAATGTACTTTTGCAGTTTTGTGGTGTCTAATTTTGATCGTGGAAAAGACGAATCTGAAAAAATTAGTGTCAAAATATAAATCTTTTGAAGTACAATATATTGAAAAATAATTGAAAATCGACAAGCTTTTATATCATATACAATATACATACCTCTATAATTTAACAATATTATGGTTTTGCTTTAATTTGATTTATTCCAAAGTTTATTTTCTTCTTTAGACAGCATTTAAATAAAAGCTTGTTTTTAAAAATGTTTTTTACTAATAATTAATTTATTATTTTTTTAGTTCGAGAAAATTAATCCGCCATCTTGGAGCTGTGGCTATATATATTGAATTTAGTGTGATGTCATTAACTTTATCGTTTTCTACTCTTCAAGCCCTTTCATTTGTTATCCATATTAAGGGGGTTGACAAAAAATACATCATCCGCCATCTTGGACCGGTGGTCATTTTGAAGATATTACAATATTGAGTATTGCGTATTGTGTTGTCACCAGAACTAAAGGTGTACTTATGCAAAATTTCAGCTCAATTGGATGTCAAGAAGTGATCAGGTGACATTCCTGAAATGTCAAAAATGCCATTTAAAAATAATAGGCTAAAACGGGCTTATATTATGTTAAAATTTAAAAAATCTTGAAAAGTTCTTTCTTTTTCAAATAAGTATAGGAAATTTGGATGCTCCATTAAAAGATTTAGCTTTTTGCGATTTTTTAATATTTATGAAATTATGAATATTTTAAAAACTTAATATTATCTAAATATATATAAAATATAATTTCCAAAAGAAAATTATATCGATGCTTTAAAATTCTTTTGTTTGAGGCAAAGTTAATGTATCATCAAGCAATCGGGATATAAATTTATTTACATTGAATTTTCCAATACTTACTAAATTCCTGCCAAAATAATAATAAAATAAAATATCATCAAATTATTTTTCATATTATCTAACCAAAATTATTCAAATGTGCGAAGACAGAAACGGCAAAATATTATTAAGTAATAATAATTCCACGAATTATGTGTTTCATGAACAGCACCAACAAATATTTTGCCTGAATTGGGGGACGTTAGTTTTTCGATAAAAAATAACGGGTTTCCATCCAGCCCACTAAGTAGGCGTTGACTCCGCGTCGAAACAAAAGCCTATCGGGTTTCGACTGCACTGCGAACATGACCGGAAAACGCTCGTCCAGTCGGCCATGGACATTTTTGAAGTTAGGTACAAAACCATGCTATTTGAGAATTTAAAATGTTGGTAAAGATAATAACTGAATTTACAGATACTGTGGTTTTTATTATTCCATCGATCATTGTTAAAATAATTACAAAATGAACTGCGCGAATGTTCGTTCATACTTCATCGATTTTCGACTTAGCAATGGATCAAGGACATAATTTCTGAACTGTGCAGATTAAACAAAGAGCCCTGAGAGGGTATTAAACCTTTCCTATAAAATTATCTGAAAATGGAATGACGCCGCGATCGTATTTGTTGGGATTTTCAGCAAAACGGAAAGTTTCTCTGCAAATATTTACTGACAAGAACGGCACCAGTATTTTCAGATATCAGACCATACCTACCTCTGATTGATAGCATTAGTCAACATTTTGCCTAGCAACATAAAAAATTGAAGGTCACTGGACTACTTTTATTTATTAGTGTGTAAATGATCAATTACCGGTTTGGAAATTTGATTTTTCCCTATCAAAAAATATTATCGACGTGTTTTAATTACTTGAAGCGACCACTAAGAACTGATTAGGTAATTCCTTATCTTTTTTCAAGTAGCATTATTAATAAGCTGGAATTTTAATAAGGCTGCTTCAAGAATGACAAACAAGACACTTAATTCTTAAACATGTTATCTACAGAATTGTTAAATTATAATAGCACGAATTTACTATTAATATAATAATTATAATTTACTGTTCTAATAACACAAAATTTGAGGAGGAAATTAAACATATAAAACATGTTCTTGGGAGGAATAGTTATCCTACTGAATTTATTGTGCAAGTTTTTCAGGATTGCCAACAAAATAACAAATTGCTAATATAATTAGCGAAATAAATCTGGTGGACCGACCAGTAAAGTTTAATTATTCCTTATATTCCTGGACTATCAGATAAGCTAAAACGCATAGGCAATCGTTTTAATGTCAGAACAGTATTTAAAACCAAAAGTACATTAAGATTGATGCTAGTTAAAACGAAACTATTTAATGAGGTACAAAGTTCAAAAAATTACATTTATAAAATTCCTTGCGAATGTACAAAGTTCTATGTTGGGGAGACTTGTAGGCCATTTAACGTTCGTTTAAAAGAACATAAAAATTATATTAGTATTAGGCAAAATCAAATTTCGAAGTCCAAAATATCACACTTTTAATAACAATCATAGGATTTTGTGGGATAGTTCCAAACCAATTCTCAAAGAAGAAGTAGGAAATAGACGAAAAATTAAAGAATCAGCATTTATTCTAGGAAATACAGACAACTGTCGGTGTTGCTGAATGTTCAGTGGAATTCAGTAAAATATTATTGCCACTTATTCAAAGAGAAGTTAGTATAAATAATTAGGTAGAACACAGGGTACAATATCAGACAGGTGGCTATATAGGCTATTGTTTCTGTTATCATGACATTTTAACCTGAAATTTATTAATCTGTCATTTCACTTTGACGTGACATGATCTTTGAGAAAGGAGGAAGATTTATTCTCCGAAAGCTCAGGAAACAAATTTGTTGAAGTTTTTTTTTGAGTTAAAAGTTTAGTTCATTTACTGAATGAATTTATTAATTTTCCAGTTGGTGGCGAAAAACCCAATTAAAATTAAATGGATCTGTTTACGCCATAAATAAATTTTCGAAAACATTAGGAATTTACTATGTTTTAAAAATACGAGATGATTCAAAATGACTTATTCAATGTGGGTATAAAAGGATCTATACAGGGTGGTACTTAAAAGTGAATCACCCTGTATATCCGCGAATTCATAGGTAACTTTTTATTATATTTCCCGTGCCGAACGTAACGAAAACATATAGATTTTTTCCCGATTTCCCATATTTTCTCCGGAATAAAAATCCGCAATTTTCCGGACGTTGCATTCTAGACATGTGCCGGACCAACCCCGGACCCCTGCATCGTATAATCCGGGCGTGCAAATTTCATCCGAGCAAGTCCCGCAACTCCGGCTCCGGTGTGAATTATTTACAAGCGATTTATCACCGGTCCCAGTTCGAATCCCTCCTGAGGTGGTCCCTATGCGGCTGCCTGCTTGAAGGAATAAAAAAAATAGCCGGCGGAATTACTAACATTCCGACGGAAAATTTATACGGCTACGCCACTGGACACCTACGACAATACTTTTTCTGTGGCGCCCAATGACGTTTTAAACACACTACGTCTTGATTTTTAGAGATCATATATATAAGTAGAGTGCTGGACGATGTTTTTTATACATAGGATGCGCGGACAATTTTTGACGAATTTTAAATCATAAAATAGTAAAAAATAGTAATAAATAGGCCCAGCGGACATGCGCATTTGCAATTTGAGGTAGTGTTTTGTGAAACTTGACACTCTTTGACAGCCATTTGACAGCGACAAACGAAGTATAACCTACCGTTGTTTGCATCATAGACTCTTTGTGGCATAATTTTTTCGATTTTCAGCTAATTATTAATAGTTTCTTCGCGTTTTAGTTGTTTGAGTGTTTTATCTAATTACGTGATCATCGAGTCAAAACGCAGCTAATTGAAAATGCGGTACCAACTCTTCTATTAAAACCACCTAAACCATCATTTAAGTAAGTAGATAATATATTAACATGATTGTGGTGTAAGAAACTATTAGTAGCTTATTTGTTTTAGTGTTAAAGTTATAAAGGTAGATGAAAACAAGTCAAGTTCTAGCATCAGTGAAGCAAATTCTAGTAGTTTGGGCGAAACTAGTTTTACAAGTATAAACGAACCTAGTTGTAGTTATCGATGTCTTGACCGGTCCACGTTGAGGTGAGCTTAATTTATTATCAATATACAAGTTTGTAGGGAGATTGTAATTCAGAAAAACAACCACTGTTTTGAATTGCGCGGTCTGAAGGTCTAATGCGCATGTTCTATGGGCCCATGCGCAAATCCACAATTTGCCATAAAAGGGACTTGTTCAGCACTCTACCTATATATATGATCTCTATGATTTTTGCACAACGCTCATAGTGCGACAGATTTAACATTTCAATTCTGTTTCTGTCAACATAACCTACTATTTTCTGTATACGTACCTACATTTAGTGTTATGTAATTGGATGTCAACCTCAGAGAAATAAACAAGGATAGAGGGAGACAAAAAGTAAACAGAGCCAACATACTTTTTGTTTACATTAAATTAACAATGTAGCTATGAATTTCTTGTACGTGACAATTTTAAACTAAAACTAAATTGCGCTGTGATTATAGTATGCCAATTATCACTTTAATAAAATCGTCAAGAGACATGGCAACGCCGCCGGATTCAATCTCTCTACATTGTTTGTTTGCCCCATAGTGCGTAATTTTTTCTGATTGTTTACGTGTGTATTTTTAGTGTTATCAAGTGTTTTTTTTTGTTAATTTATAACTATTAGTATTTAGGATATAGTAACTGATTTTGTATACAACAATGTGACGCAGAAAGTGTGTGGCCAAACCTTATTAGACAAGGAAAGAGAGAGGACGCCTAACAGCGCTCGCCGCCGTGTTACCGACTGCCACATCGCACAAGCCAGTGGCGTAGCATGAAACGCGTTCTTAGCCAAAATCACAAAAATGTTAAAAATGAAAAGGTAGTTAATTTTGACTTACATGTAATTTGAAATAATGGTACTTATTTGCAGATAATTTCCCAAATGTAAAGCTAGTGCCAAGTGCTGAAGTCTATTTGTTTGCGGCGATTTCGAATCAATCGAAATAAAATAAATAATGCACGCCCATGGAAACCAGCCCATTATTTATGAAACTATCATAATCAAATAAAAAAAATTCAATAAAAATGATGTTAAAAAATTATTATATTGGTCCTATTTACAAACAAAACAATACACTTTATCATACTGAAAGGTAGAAGGAATTTAAAGAAGTTATATTGGGAAAAAATAAAGTTTTAGGGCATCTTTCAACAGTAGCTTGCTAAATATTTACCTGTGAAACGAAATCCTGGGCTCTTGCTTTTCACTTCTGCTTTTGCAACCAAACGCTGAACAATTCACCATGGTAAGAGTATATTTTCCCTTTAATCACTGTTACTTCTCATTCACAAATTCACGAAATTAACTCACAACGTACTCGCTTTGTCTGCCACATATAAAATGGCCGCCGTTCAAATAAAGACGTAACAAAATCTATACACGACTGGGTAGACACTCTCGTTGTCCTCTCTCTTTCCTTGTCTAAGGTTTACTTTGGTAAATTTCCGTTATATGTTCGTTGACTACAAACGTGTACATTTTGATGCTTTTCCTCCCTCTGCCTTTTGTAATTTCTCCGAGCTGCCAACGTAAGGTTGTTATGTGTTATTTTCACATTCAAATTATAAAGAAAATGCGTACGCGGGGCTTTCAGCGCAGTTAACCTGATTTCCGTTTTCCCCCGTGCTTTTTTGGGGTTTTTAATTAAAACCTTAGCAGGCCACTTCTGACCCTCTAAAAAGGATAGCGAAGAGGGTAAAAGGACGAAAAATTCCGAATTAATACCGTCACTTTTCAGTCGCGCTTTTAGATCTTCCGCGGGGGTGAGTACACGAACCACACTCTATATTTTTATTACTCAAATTAAGTGGTCCATAGGCGGGGAAAATATGATTTATCCCTTGGAAATCTGGGTAAAGCGTGTATAAACACCCAGATGTATTGTTGGTTGCCTACACCATTGTTTTCTGCTAAACTCTGTGCCAGTACCCTTTCTTTAATTAAGAACTCATTCCAAAACGGTTCTGCGACATGCTCCAGTTGAAAATGTAGGTATGCTAACTCGCCAACTTACAAGTTTTTCTCTCTAACTTTGTGGCAGTTGGCTACAGAAAGTTTTCGAAACTTCGTGGGTAATGGTTTTTTCTTCAGGTGCGAATTTATTTTACGAGCCTGAATTTGTTTTAAATTGTAAGTATGCTACACTTTATTTGCAGGGAGTTGTTTTTTGTAAGTTGGGCTATTTATAAATTGTTATGTCCCAAAGCAGAGTGCAGAATATTGAATAATGCATGTGAACTGTTTGTAACCTAAAATTTATTTTGTGTGTTTCCTTGATGCATTTAAAATCTGACAGCTTTGTTTTGTAAATGTAAATTGCAGCTTGTCGGTCTATGTAGGAGAATATTTTAATTGCTAATTTATGTTTTGCGACATTTTCACCTACGTCTAAGTCACGTTGTTTTATTCACAACCATATTGCCACCACTTACGTTACTGCTAGAGGTTAGGAAACATAAAACAATATCAACATCATCTAGTGGTCAATAGATGGCGCTGCATGAACCATGAACGTCACAACTCAACATGCAAATAATACTCTCTGCTTTTTGTTGCCTTTGAGTTCTACCCTTCCGTTCATGAATAAATATTATGTTTGCCTTCGAATTTCCCAATTTAGGGGTAGCATTCCCTAAGGAGGGTCTCAAACTATGTTTAAATTGACTACTGATGAAAGCTTGTGTAATTATGGTGTATAGATGGTTTATACAAAGCTTTTTTATAAGTACCTACCTACTATAAAAAATCTCATTTAAATTATTTTTTATCAATAAGATACCAACATAAGTATGTGACATAATACAGTTAAAGATAGAATATCAGTGGGATGTGATAAATAAAGCAAACAAACATTGATAAATGAAGTGTATCTAATACTTACCGGCCACTACGAAATCAGATCCATTTATCAGACTTAGAAACAAATTAATTTCCTTCAAAAACAATAATTGATTCTACTGTAGACTGAACCTACAGTAAAGTAAAACTACGAAATAGAAATTTTAATCAAACATTAAGTCAGCTCAAACATTAGTAAGATTCTACATTTCTGAGGGTAAGCTACCATATATCCTCCTGGAAACCACAGTTTTAATTACTAAGATAAACGTAAGCTCTCGCAATTCCAGTTTTCTGTTATCTATGCACTAGAGAATACGAAAAAGTTTTGCAGAAGGTTAGTCGAGTTTAAAATCGAAAAACATGCCAAGAAAAGAAAAATTCTGTAGTAGTCTTCCGCAAATTCCGGTGACAAGAGTTAAATGTCCAGGGAACATGCGAGGTAAAATTAGACCCTTAACTAAGATGAATGGCCATTTAATGTGGTTAACAAAGGGACCGCGGGGCATAGGTGTCGTAGAAGAAATAAAGCAATATACGGGGCTAAGTGAGATGGAGAGCTTGGATTTGGATTGTCCGAAGCCAGTTTAAGAAGGATTTATTTGTTGGGGAAAAGCACAATACTGTTATAGCACTAAACGGTGAGATGTATTGGCGCGTATACGCTAAGTAGTTTCATCCCACCTCCACGCGCTATGCTTGAGTAGTTACATCTTACCGCTAACTGCTGCGCGATCATTCTACATACGCCGCGGCGTGTTCGGCACCGCACGAAAGCTCACACAACCCCGCGCCCTTTCCGTAGTGATAAATATGTATACAAGACTTCCATGTGTCGGTGGCAGACTGCTGCGAAACAATAAATACACATCCGAAGGAAGGGATAATACCCACTGTCAGTGGCACGGACACTTTCCTTCGTTCCCACGGATTTCCGCGTGTCTCAACCGACCGCGTTCGCCACAGTTTATGCAGTGTGTGCGCTCTCCGTGGAAAACGACACACGTGCTGTTTTACAACGTAAAATTTGAGGACGTCGGTTAATCAAACCGTCCTCTAGGAGACACATGGTGACCGGAAACAAGGCCAACAAGATGACGTTATTTTAATTATGGGGTTGGACCAACCCTTGTCCCCTGAGGGTATAGTGTGACGTTATCGGGACTCGGACAATAGGGGATTGAGGTACAATGGAGCTATTGGAGTTTGTGGGCGATGGCTATACTGTTTAGGGATGAAGCAAATGAGATATCTATCGCTTAGTTGGTTCATAGTTTATATTTCTATATTTTTGAGATATAAATCTAAACAAACGATGAAAAAAAGTTACTTTGGCTTCTACAACTTTTATCTGAAACTTTTTTCCTAACCTCAAAAATATAGAAAATAAATTGGTGTAAATATATATATCATATCACATGGTACAGGTGTTGTAAAAATATTATTTGCATTGAAAATGTATTTTTGGTTAGTATATACAGTGTGGTCATTTAAGTGTGCAACATATGGGATTTTTTATTAATTGCACAACGAAAATACAAGTATTCCCGAAAGTTGGTGCATGTTCGATAATCATATTAGGCGCACTTGGAATGGTTGCAAGTCAAACAGCATACAGGGTAGCTAAAAAAATATAAAAATTGTACAAGAGTAAAGTACCCTTATTTCAAAAAATTCTGCAAAATGTTATTAAAAGAAGTTCTCTAGAATTAAAAGTTATGCCTAAATACCAAGATATGGTCTCCTAAGAAAAAAAATATTTTTTTGAAAAACATTAAAATATCAAATCTCCTAAAAAATTGTTTTAATATTCACCCTAAACAATTTCATAAATCAATCAAAATTAAATCAATTTCGCTTAACTTTTTCGAATTCAAGCATATTTGTAAAATTAACTTAGATTTTTAATTTTTTAAGGAATCACAAACTTCATGTTTGTTGCAACGATATTAAACAAAACTTTAAAATTTGGCAAAAATTCTTCTGAACAAGGTAAAATATTAGTAATGATAATATGTATATTAAAACTCTCATTTAAGGTGCAAAATTTTTATTTTAAAAAACTGGAAATTAATTGACAAAAAAAATTTTTTTTTTTAAATAAGGGTACTTTACTCTTGTACAATTTTTATATTTTTTGACCTACCCTGTATGCTGTTTAACTTGCAACCATTCTAAGTGCACCTAATATGATTATTGAACATGCATTAACTTTCGACAATATCTGTATTTTGGTTGTGCAATAATTAACAAAAAAAGGCCCGTATGTTACACACTTACATGACCACACTGTACCTACAGTGTGACCCATTTGTTTTGGGGTCAGTCTGTAAAAAGTGTATCAATCGTGCGATTTGGCTGATTTTTTTTTTAAATTGTAGAGCTCGATGAACTGCACATTTTGAACAAAAATTGCCTGGTTCGCATAAAATCCAAAGCCTACTATGACCGTTTTTATGAGCAAAATTTTAAGAAACCATATTAGCGTTTTTTTTTGAAAAAATCTGTGTGCGCCAATGGATTGAGCACCCCTCGAAATGGGTATGTACAAAATTTCATCAAAATATTTCAAGTAATAACGATTTTGTAGAAAAATTAAAAATGCAGCCAAGGTACGTCTTTATTTTCAAAAATTCAAAGTTGTCCATGGAAAATAATTGAATTGTTTACTTTTATTAAGTGTCAAACTGTCTAAATTGAGTTCAGAAATTGTTTGTGCTCAATACAATTGATTATCATAATTATGGAATATTTAAGCATAAGAGACAAAATAGAAATTGTTCGACTCGTGGGCGACAACGAGCGCTCGGCAGCAGAAGCTGCGGCCGAATTTAACAATAGACACCCAGGTAGATCAGTGAGTCGAAGTACTGTACAACGTATAAACAATATTTTTGATGAAACTGGATCGATTTCTAAAAATTTATTAAAAACTAGGCAAAATGGACGCCGTGGACTTGTTGAAAATAACAATCAAATTCTGCAATACTTTAGTGACAATCCTCGAAATAGTGTTCGAACGGCTAGTTTAGACCTTCATATACCCAGAGAGAGTATAAGGAGATGTTTGAGACAAAACAAAATAAAACCGTTTAAGCCAAAATTTTTGCACACCCTGGAACCAGGAGATGAGGAGAGAAGATTAGAATTTTGCTATTGGCTGCAAGGTGAATATCTCCATAATGGCAACTTTTTAAATGAAATTTTATTCACCGACGAAGCCACGTTTACTACAAATGGTGTAGTATCAAGTCAAAACTGCCGTCACTGGTCAGCTGAAAATCCAGAGTTTATAATAAATGCAAGGAGACAATATTCACAAAAAATTAACGTTTGGTGTGGAATACTACGCGACAGAATAATTGGCCCATTTTTCTTTGAAGGGAATTTGAATGCGGCTGGCTTCTTGAATTTTCTAGAAATTGAATTTAGAAATGCTTTAGATGAGTTACCATTAAGATACCGTTTAAATTTAAAGTTACAGTTAGATGGCAGTCCTATTCATAATGCTCGTTTAATCAGAAACTGGCTAGATAATAATTTTGAAAACTGTTGGATAGGGCGAAATAGTCCTTTCTGTGAGTGGCCACCGAGATCTCCGGACTTAACTCCTTTAGATTTTTTTCTTTGGGGTACACTTAAGCAAAATGTTTATAAGTCAAGACCCCATAATTTACAAGAACTGCAAGCTAGGATAAACCGTAGTTGTGAGGAAATTACTCCACAGCAAATACGAAATGTAATTTTGAATGTACGCAAGAGGAACGACAAATGCATTGTAGAAAATGGAGGCTTGGTAGAAGTTACAAAAATTTTATAATTTTAATTGTTTTTATGTTTTGTGTTTATAAGCATAAGGTTGTATTATTACAATTCAATTATTTTCCATGGCCAACTTTGAATTTTTGAAAATAAAGACGTACCTTGGCTGCATTTTTAATTTTTCTACAAAATCGTTATTACTTGAAATATTTTGATGAAATTTTGTACATACCCATTTCGAGGGGTGCTCAATCCATTGGCGCACACAGATTTTTTCAAAAAAAAACGCTAATATGGTTTCTTAAAATTTTGCTCATAAAAACGGTCATAGTAGGCTTTGGATTTTATGCGAACCAGGCAATTTTTGTTCAAAATGTGCAGTTCATCGAGCTCTACAATTTAAAAAAAAAATCAGCCAAATCGCACGATTGATACACTTTTTACAGACTGACCCCAAAACAAATGGGTCACACTGTATATGATGACTTGAACCACATACCTATTTCTACTTTTGGCTTCCGATTGACATCGTACATCACATAAAAATGGAGAAGCGATATTAATTTTCAATCTGCCAAATTATTTTCGTTCTATTTTCGAAACATTTCATGTGTTCAATTATGGGATTTTGCCATTTAAAATGGACGAATTAAATTGCAAAATACGGTTTTTCCGTCAAATTAGATCCAACCGTTCTAAAAAAAAATGTATAAATGTTCGTGAAAACTTTGCCTACTGTTTATAACACGCGATAATTAATTGAAACGATGTTTTTCGGAGGTAAAAGACATAAAATGATGTGCGAATCGTTTTACAAATACTTAGAAAGCGGGCTCTAAAAAAACTGTTTGTTCGGTGACCGTTATGTTTTACTTATATAAATTCTGTTGGGAGCTGGAATACAGTTAGGTTTGGCTGTGGTGTGTATTCAGGTAGACTACTTGGGAAAACAGACTAGCGGAGTCACGTGCCGGTTAGTTTGATAGTTTTTTCGGTGAATATTTTTATAAAATGTGACACATACACCTCGGTGGATGTTTCGTTCTGTATACATATACATGGTGATTCAGTCATGATGTAAAAAATTTCAACCACACAGTTTTTTTTGTCACGCCCTGGCGTCAGAAATATTTTTTCTCTTGGTTCACTCTGTATCTATACGAGTTTTGAGACACCCGGTATTTTACTTTCTATTAGTTCTGTGACGTCACCGAGATTCTAGTTTACACCATTTTAAGGTAAGATTTCCGAGTGCGTCGATGGCCTAGTTGGTTGGGGCGTCGGACTCGTAAATCGACGGTCGTAGGTTCGAACCCCGACGAGGATTTTTTATTTTTCAGAATTTTGAATTTGGATCATTCCAGGAAAAGGCAACGTCGCATACCAGGTAAGGAAAGAATCGAAGATCCGGCAACGCCGCAAGGAGCGAGAGATTGAAAGTAGCGTGGTCAATAGTGGGAAAGTAGAGGGGGTGGCTCAACTGCCGCATTACCTACCCAATAAATACACATACGTTGATTAAACGTTTTAAAATGTCAAGACACCAATAGGAAAAAGCGTGTCTTCCATACGTAGAATCTACTTTTAGATGTCGCGGTTTTAAACGTGGGAATGTACGAATAAAGAAACGTTTTGTTTTAGTTTATAAAATATTCAAATTTTACAAATATTATTCGTACCGTTCAACGTTATATCTTATTGCAGTTTTAAGGTAAATTAGACGTTAAATGTGTAAAAAAAAAACGTGTTTTCTTAACAACACTTTAACGTATTGTCCCGAAGTAATATAGAATATTTGTTTTTCGCCTTACCAAAAACTTTATTTTTAAACTTTATGTTTAAAGATTCATAATGTTCTTACAAAATAATAAACAATTATAGTTGCTCTAATAACCAACACTATCACAAGAAATTTTATTTTTAAATGTTCTATTTTTAAAATTAAACATCCAAAAATATTAAGAAATTTTTTTGAATCTTAACTAATTATTAAATTAATTGAATAATTGTTATAACCATTGAACTTTTTACATAAATTTCATACCTACATAGAATAATTTGTTTCAAGGAAACTGCAAGCTTTTAATATATTGTTTTGTTAATAATAAGTTTAATGATATTACATAAAAGGTTTCTTCATCTTTGAACATTTAGTTTTTTTATTTCTTGCGGGTCACTCATCTGTAAGAACGTTCCAATAAAATGCTAGGAGCATTTTTTGTTATTTTGTTTTTTATTATATATTTTTTGGAAAATTATTAACATTTTGTGTTATGAAATACTGAGTGGGTATGAAGTATTTAAGAACATACAATGTGTAAAAATATGTGAACTACTTATAAGTTAAATAAAGTTACATGCAGACCCCCTTGGGTTGTTCCCCCACACCTTCCGAAGCAGAAAGTGAACGGCAAACCCTTAATTTAAGACTGTTACACGTACCGGCGTCTTATAAGGGAAGGATTACACTAGGGGCTTTGCATCTGCGAGGCTTCCCCCTCCTCCCACCTTGAGAGATACCGAAAGCTGTTTAATCTCCATACGAGGAACTGGGGGATCTTGTTTCCTTCATTTGGGAGGCGCCACAGTGCCGTAACAATCTAAATATGCCTCCAAGCGTAATAGCTGCCGTCCTCCACTAATAATTCTCGAGGGCATGACGTCGTTTGATGATCTCCAATTAAGTCGGACCTCCGCACGGCAGACGGGAGGTCTCTTGGCACTGGACACTTGGTCTCTTGGCACTGGACACTTGGTCTCTTGGCACTGGACACAACCAAGGGGATAATGTTGTCTTGACAATGCGGGTGTAGTATAATTAGATGCGTCAGAGGTGTGCATGTGCATACAATCAAAAAATATGAACAAAAAATTGTGTTTTTTTCTTTGACGGCTTACATTTTCCAGGCACCGCGTATCAAATTGGCAGTGCTAGTTTCCCAGGGCCAAGAAAATTAAATTGCATTTTTACATTCAGCGAGGTCGACACGGGAGTTGCTAAAGTTCAGTCGTTACCACGCTCAACAGAGTTCATCTAATTGTGAAAGTTTATTTTTAGCTTGTAGAGTTTTATAAGTCACCAAGGTCGCTTTTTGACGCGTGCGTAATAATTTTTTTGGTCACTTCCACTATATCCGGATGTCACATTAACTTCCGGCGCTTTAAGTTAACCGTCCCATACGATTTTTATTCGTACCCCCCCGTCTCTTAAAGTATATAATTTCCATAAACCCTGGAAAAGTTGGGCCTAATATTGGGAAGTTTTTTAATATTTTTTCTGGGCCCTACCCTCCGTATATCATGGCTTTAAAACGGGCATTCCCCTGGGTTTACCCTCGAGATAAGTGAAAACTTCGAAATCTTTATTACTGCTCCGCAAAACTCCTATATAAGTTCACCTGGGAAAAGTTGTACATAAAATAAAATACACTAAATAAACAGTGTGACCCACTTTAACATTTGTAATTGTCGTCCGAGTCGGATCAGTTTTTTTTTAAGGATAGGGCAATTAGGGCATGGAAAACTGTACTTCAGGTCCAGGGCGAAACGGTACAATTTATTTAAAAAAAAGGCCTAATAATTCTGGCTACGCCACGAGGCTACTTTCCCCATATTAATCCCCATAAGGGAGAATCCTGCATATTTCCCATACTGCCCAACTTGACGCCCGACTTCCCTCGAACGTCCATGGAAATATTCATGATCTGTCATTAAAATTTTCACGAACTTTCATGGAAACATGCAGGATTCTTATGGGGATTAACATGGGGAAAATGGCCTCGTACGCACATAGCTTACCTTACCTACTAACTATTGTTGATATTTTTTAACAAAATTTGGTACAAACCCGTTTTAAGGGTTGCCCAATCCAGTGGCGTAGTCAATTTAAAAAAAAATCGCTAATATGATTTCTATAAATTTGGTGCCAAAAATATGTCGCCTTGGTTTTTTAAAATAAATTTTGCCGTTCTACCCTAAAGTAGATTTTTTGATGACTTATCGTTAAAAAAAAAGCGATCCGAATCGGGCGACAATTACAAATTTTATGAGGGTGTTCCGGTTTTAATTGGGTCACACTCTATATAAAGATGCTTAACAACACTTCTAGCTAACTGTTCTGTAAAAAAATACTTACCGCACTTACTAATTAATTATTGTAGACATTTACAAAGCTATCAGATTATCTCCTAGAAAATTGGAGACAGTGTAAGTTTCAGTCTGACAGAAATTCTTGGTAACTTCATTCTAAGACCCTAGCCGCCTTAGGTAAAATATATAAGTTCCGGCAAAAGGAGTCCATTACATAATTAGTAAAATGGGATTAAAGTCCGGTTTTCAGAGCATAGCGAAGATTTGATATCTCAGGACATAATCTAAGAATATGGTATAATATTACTATAAACAAACAAATATATAATTGCAGTTTTATATGCATCAGAGCATTTTTCTTTTATAACTACAACAACTATCTTTTCAGGGGTAATATTACAAGTGGTGTGCTTATTATCGATAATACCTTCGTTAATTTTACGAATTATAATCCAAAGGAGTTTGGGCGCTTGTGCAATTATCGTATGTAATATCACAAGTCCAGAAAATGTTATCGATAATTTTTTCGAAAGCGCTATTTTGCCTAGAAAGATCACGAGTATAAATTATTGGTCTTTTATTTTCAGCTTCGAGCTTCGCTTCGCTCTCGGCATTTTATCTCTGAAAATAAAAGCCCAATAATTTGTACGAGTGGTTTTGCTAATGAGTTATTCTGTGCTAATGGGCAAAATAGCGCTTGAGAATAAAATTATTTAGAAAAATTTCCGGCACAAGTGGTATTTGTCTAGATTATTTCACGAATACGATTTAATAATTTCTGTATTGATTTTTTCTATGTTTACATTTCCAAAACGACTCATTTTGAACGAGTTTATTGACAGCTTCGACTGTAGCGTTCGAGTAAACAAACATGACGCTTGGATATCCAAGGCAAATGCGATTATACCTACATCCTGTCAGCGTTGGTTTATTTTCTGAATGTGTCATAAATTTAAACGGAGACGGAGGTCTAATAACAAGAATTTAGCAATGTAAAAGTTATATAAATTCATTGATATACAATGCTTAATAATACCGCAACATAATTTATAAGCTGCACAATTTAGAACAGTGTAAAACACACAAATTTTATAAGAAGTACGTGTTTGTATCGAACAGATTCGCGGTTGCTAAGCAACGAAGTGATAATTGCACAAGTGGTATTATCGCGGTAATTTGCACAAGTGCAATTATCGCTAGCAGAGGCATATGATTGGTTGGATTTTTATGGAAGGAGCTACCTTATTGGAAGCAAGCAGTATGAGGGAAATAATCGCGGTAATACCACTTGTGCAATTATCACTTCGTTGCTTAGCAACCGCGAATCTGTTCGATACAAACACGTACTTCTTAAAATTGGTGTGTTTTACACTGTTCTAAATTGTGCAGCCTATAAATTATGTTGCGGTATTATTAAGCATCGTATCAATGAATGTATACAACTTTTACATTGCTAAATTCTTGTTATTAGACCTCCGTCTCCGTTTAAATTTATGACACACAAATAAACCAACGCTGACAGGATGTAGGTACAATCGCATTTGCCTTGGATATCCAAGCGTCATGTTTGTTTACTCGAATGACGCTACAGTCGAAGCTGTCAATAAACTGGTTCAAAATGAGTCGTTTTGGAAATGTAGAAAAAATCAATACAGAAATTATTAAATCGTATTCGTGAAATAATCTAGACAAATACCACTCGTGACGGAAATTGTACTAAATAATTTTATTCTCAAGCGCTATTTTGCCCATTAGCAAAACCACTCGTACAAATTGGGCTTTTATTTTCAGAGATAACATCCCTGGAGCTTCGCTCTCGGGATTTTATCAGAAAATGAAAGACCAATTTACACTCGTAATCTTTCTAGGCAAAATAGCGCTTACGAAAAAATTATCGATAAAATTTCCGACGGAAACGCCACACTCGTAGTATCATCCCTGAAATTGTCACCTAATTGGATAATATTTCAAAAATCGCGCCGTTTTATTGGTTCAAATTGGGACGCGTCGAATCCCCGTTGGAAACATTCCCGGCGGCGTTGCCAGATCGACTGCCGCGGAAAACTCGGCGGCGGTTTTAAAAGAACGGAACGACGCGTCGCGATCGAATTACGCCGTCAATGTTTAAAGGCGTCGCCGCGGCGCCGCGACGCCTGCTGAAAAATTCACCGGCGCCGCACATGCACACGCCGGCCCTGTATTATTCAGGGCCGGCTTCCGGGTTCTCCGGGGCATTGCGCCTCTGAAACGTTTAGGGGTTTTGGGTACAGCGAGGGCCGAATTTAGTTTGGCGACTTTGGGGATAGTTAGTTGCGGACAATAAATGTGTTATACAGAAAGATTTTTAGTACCTGCAATTATAAATAATAAAGGATGTCTAGTGGCATAAATTGATATCCTTTACCTGATATTTTTTATTTATTTATTTATTTATTTGCCAATACACATGAAAAAATATCAACAGTATACAAGTATCTATAGGCAAAATAAAAGATAAAAGATATAGAAATCCACATGAGCAAAGCTCGCGCGTGGCATACATACCCCTATAATACAGTAATTATTACTCACAAACATCAACCCATAATATACATTATATAAAACCATTATTATATTTAGTGATACGACAACCCCAATTACCAAAACAATCACTCAAAACACGAGTATAAAGATAACAAATTTGAGTTACTCATACTCATACTACCAGCGTACAACAAAAGGGAACCAGTGTTAGTATCCATAATGCATTATCGACTAGGAGTTTATACTGTTTATGCCTTTTCATTCTTTATATGTTTCGAACATTTATTATTTGATGAACCTCATGTCTACCTTTCAACATTAGCCATTTCCCAACAGAGAGTTTGAACTTTTTCGGTATGCATATATTTTTCAAATAAATGGGAATGAGGTTATAATATATCTTAGAGGCCATGTACAACAAGGAACGCTGCCCTATGGTCTTTGCCATTCTTGGTACGTTGACTCTGCCCGGTTTATTACGAGTGTCATAATTGTGATTGACAAACTGTTTGTTTGGGTGTCTGTGAAAAAACAATATCACTTTTTGAGCATAAAGCTGGCCAGGATCAAGAACTTGAGCCTCGACATAAAGAGCATCACTTGAGTATGTTCGCACCCTCCTGTACATAAGTTTGAGTACCCATTTTTGAATGACTTCCACCTTTTTCATATGAATCATTGCAGCACTACCCCATGCCAGAATACCATACATCAACTGTGATTGCACCAATGCGTAGTACAATATTTTTAGATGGCGTATGTCAAAAATATCCCTATAAATTCTAAATTTAGGTAACACACAACGTATTATCTTGACTACGGATAATATATGACCTTTCCATCGTAGATGGGAGTCGATTATGATGCCAAGATATTTTATGGAATATGTGGATGTTATTTGTATCCTTCCAAGTCCGTCACCCCGCAAAGTGATGGTTTGATAGTCCGGCAGGTCTTTCGTGAAGTACGCCAGTGGTAAAAATTTGCTTTTCGCGTAATTCACTGTAAGCAGTTTAGTAGAGAAGAAATCAAATATTTGTAATAGGTCCTTTTCAACTTTGTTTCTAAGTTCATTCCAATCCTGATCGGTGTAATAGATTGCTGTATCATCAGCGAAAGCTACTATTTCTCCTTGAGTTTCCAAGCAGAAAATATCATTCACATACAAAGAGAATAACAATGCCCCAAGAATGGTACCATGGGGGACACCGAAACAAATTCCTTCATGATTACTCTCCTTGTCACCCACCCTCAAGCACTGGCTCCGTTTGGAAAGTTTGGTCACTTTGGACGGGCGATTTCTCCGCGTCTGACGTTTGATGTTTTCATCTCGCCAAGGCCTACTTATTGAAAAAACCGTACAATAATGGACTACCTACTTCAGTGCCGATTTAGGAGCTTTCAATGACGATTTTGGGACGCTTCGCTGCCGATTTCCAGAAAATATTTTTGCCACCCTACAAATTCCGGAGACTCGATTTACTCTCCAACCCTTGTAAATTGAGGCTCGGATCTCCACGGCTTTTTCGACGGCTTCCTGAAAACTTCCCCTGCAAAAACCATGAAAGGGCACCCGAGGGTCCGGGATCCTCGTCCGAACTTTTCATCGACACCAGGGGGGTGCTGGCACGACCCCCTAGGGGGGCCATATTAATATTAAGCTGCAGCTTCATTATGGGCATCGCGCAACTTTGTTTTTCGGGTGGCTCGAACGGCATTCGGCGTTGTCGCGTTTGAAAATAGCCAGTTATATGTATGTAAATAAAGTAATTCGGAATGTTTGCGGGGCCAAAAATATTTCGCCGCAATCAAATTTTTTTCTCCAAGAGTTAAGTGTTTGTGTATGTATACGAAAAAGTGGTGGTATAGGCGCCATTCCCTCAGCAGGTCCACTTAAGGGATGTTTTTATGACATGGTGAATAATTAACTACATCCACCCTCCGAATGAGGGATGAAAATTCGGAGGGGTCAGTCCTAGCAGCTCTTGTGGTTACTTGGTTGCGTATTTTTTTTTCATTTTATCCTCCGCAAAAAGAAGTAGCAACACTTTTTTCCTAGGCATGAACATATAGTTTTTACCACATACAGGGTGTCCAACTTTAAAACTGTACAAATCCGTAAAATCTTCATTTTTGCAAATCCAGGACCGACTGCGATTTTTTTATACCCCCGATTTTCACGAAAACCATTTAGCGATTTTTTTATTTAAAATCTGACCACACAGCGTTAATCAGAACACCCCAAAACCCCTATATACCAAATTTGATCAAAAAGTATACAGGGAGTTCCATTCTGTAGGGTGTCAAAGTTGAGCAAAATAGGAATTTTAAAGACATCTGGCGAGTCAAGTGTGCCATGGAATCCCTTCAAAATAGTTGCATGGTCAACAGGACCACTGAAAATATTGGTGTGAAAAGATTTACTACAAAAATATACATGGTATTTTTCTCTGAGCCATCTAAAAAATTCTGAATTTTTATTAAACTTTATACTGGTCGGGAGTGCTTTGGAATCATTGAAAAAGTATTAATAAACACAAAAGTAATCCATTTCTTTACAAAATGCCAACCAACAAATTAAGTAAGATGAGACATTTTCTGTGCGTTTTCTGTTGTGGCACATCAGACACATTAACTGATATGGACTTACTGACTGGCAGGCTTCTGTATTTTTTAGATTTAGTTCGTTTATAGTAGGTATGTGGAGCGGTTTTGATATACTCGATTTTTGACCCGTATAAAGTTCCAAAAATTCAGTAATTTGAGATGGCACAGATAAGAACACTCTGTATATTTTGTATTGGACCTTTGCACACCAACACCTTGAGTGGTCCTATTGACCATTCAACTGTTTTGAGGGGATTCCATGGCACACTTGACTTGGCAGATGCCTTTAAAATTCCTATTTTGCTCAACAACTTTGACACCCTGCAGAATAAAACTCCCTGTATACTTTTTATTCAAATTTGGTATATAAGGGTTTTGGGGTGTTCTGATTAACGCTGTGTGGTCAGATTTTAAATAAAAAAAATCGCTAAATGGTTTTCGTGTACATCGGGGGTATAAAAAAATCGCAGCCGGCCCTGGATTAGCATTTTGAAAATGGCAGGAAGGTCAAAAGAAGCGGCTTTTGAAGGCCTTTCAAACATGGAAAAACTTTCCATGCGCTGAATAAAAATACCGAATATATGGCTTTAAAATAGAAATATACAGCAAAGTAATCTAAATTTAAGAAACTCTATATGCTCTCTAATATTTAACATATACCTATTTTGTATTTTAATTCGTAAGTGTTTCAATATTTAGATACATTTCTGTAATATTTTTGACGTTTTATTTACCTTATCTGACAATAACTAATTTACAACAAAGAACTTTTGAAATAATTTGAGAGTAACCATGGAAACACATCATATATATACCAAACACTATATTGTCTGCATTGTTTATTTTTTGTCAATTAAATTTATTATAATATGCCGATAAAATGTTTTAAGTTTCCATTTTCAAAGAAGTATAATAAAAAATACCGTTCATTACACGTCCAGAAATAGATTTTTCCGTGCTTGCATGACTTCCCGTGTTCGGCTGCGCCTCACACGGGAATTTGTCACGCGCGCGCGGAAAAATCTTTATTTCCAGACTCGTAATGAAATATACTATTTTGTCCCCTTTAATTTCCCTTTTCGAGCCATGCAATTTTTAAACTTCAGAAATAACCGTAACACTTGAAACCTAAGAATCCCGGAGAATATGAAGATAAAACCGAGCCCTTATCACCCATCATCGCCCTCCCTCGCCTGCCTTTTATTTTTCAGTGAATATCCTCCCAAAAATTTGCATATTTCCGCCCAGATTTTTTTTTTAAATTTACACCAGCCCATACATCTGCTAAAATTATAAGCCTCGCGTTTTGCTTTGCGAGGTAATGGAAGGTGTCAACCTCTCTACGTGATGAATAGATGCGCTTGTTCCGGGATAAAACTGCTGTAAATTTCTGTAAGCAGCTCTCAGGGAACCAAGAAAGGGATTATAGGCTCGTATTTATTGCCAGCATCTTTGTTGTTGAGGAAAATAAACTAAGCAATGTACTTATGTATTAAATAGAAGATATATTTCCGATTTTGTTGGGAAAATATACGAGCAAACCAATAATTTTGTTTCACACAAAACAACACCACACAAAAATCTATACACAAATCCAAAATCCGTAAAATAAACCTCAATCCTTATTTCCGTGCACGGCACTGGTTATACTGACCTAACTGGCCTACGTCGACACCTGCTCCGTGGATCTCCAAAACGCCGACCAATCAAATCGCAACGCTCGCTTTCTTATCGGCTGCCACCTTGACTAGGTCGACGTCGACCGCATAAAAACCTTTGAATTTTATACGGGTGATCTCTGCTGATAAGTCTGGTATTTTTAACAGTAGCAGAGCGTGGTAAATGCTATGAAATAGATCGCGCCCCGTATATCACTGTGTTCCAAGTAGTGAGTTCATTTATATTTTACCAGGGCAGCTCGAGAACAGGCGCCTCGGCAATAAAAATACGAGACAAAACACTCTTTTAACCATATTAAACCGAACCTGGTATTAGTAGTAAAAAGAGATGAAGGAGACAGATACGATAGATATTGTAGTAAAAACAAGTGACTGCATGCTCGCCTAATATAATATCACCAATACTTGCATGGGTTACACTGTTCGACGGCTGGCCACTTGTGCAGCGAAATGCGGTAGATAGCCGTGTCATAATTTCACAGATCTTAGGATATACTTGCGTAAATAGTTATAATCGATATGGCTTTTTAGAGACCTTTTGACAATATTATATGGGGCATTATCCTTTACGTTGTGTTTGACGACAACCTTAAAAAACCTTGAAAGTGAAATATTATGTTGCTACTAGAATATGTATATTTTTGAAAACTGCGTGACGCTTATATCCTATATCCTTTTTGTGACGCCAATTACAGTTTTTTATGCTGTTTCAAGTGACTTTAGAAATACTATACCTACATGCTGTTTTAAATTTCCCAACAAACGTTACAGTCTTACAGTCCACAGCATAGCCAGCCCACAAAAAGTCGTAGACTTGCCCTTTTAAGGGGAAAAGTCTCTAAATTCTCGGGTATAGGAGCACTTTCGGTTTCTTTACGATTATCGGGTACGAAATGAATAAATAATGACCCGACCCGTACCGCAGGAAAACAAAAAGGACCACGGAAACCTTAAAAAGGAAAGATATGAGGGATTCGGCTTTTTATGACCGCCCCTAAGTGTAAGTGGTATTTATTGGTTAGGCTCTCTTGCAAACTAAAAAGCTCCACTGAACTTTTTACTTTTTATGTACAGTGCAAGATTTAATATAATATAATTCCTTCAAATTCGAATAGACCATGAACAATGAACAATATATCGTACAAAGTTTTGGTTTGGATATAGGTATAAAGTTTTGGGTCTGGATATTATTCCCATCTAATAGAAATTTTATGGACCCTTTCATCCGCCAATTAAAATAGTTAAGTTCTGAAGTAGATACGAAGTGTCAAGTTCAGAGTTAGGTTGCAAGATATCTCAAGAAGTTTCAATTTAGAAAACGTCTTTCCTGGACAAAGTTTATAAGTTTGCTAATCCATTAAAAGCAAGGAAATAGTTTGAACGTGTTTGTAGATAATATATTCTAATAAAGTACATAAATATATTTCTCGCCTATGCTCTTTGCATAGACGAGAAATATAGCCTATAGCAAGATTATTTAATCAGTGCAAGCTTCTATACAGAGTGACTTTTGAGATTTTTTCTAGCACTGGAAAATTTTCGGTCCGTACTCTGCTCACCTTCCGCTGAGTTTTCCCACAAGGATTCATTGTGTATTCAATTTGCCAGGCCATATAAAATTTTATGGTCCTTCAGACTCGGGCACAATCAAAATATTTCGGATAGAAATATAAAAATTTTATATTTACTGCCAGGTTCGGACCGTTTGACACTAGAGCCAATTTCGAGCGGGTTACCTATTTACACGTGCTTTGTTTCGCTTTCCCATGGGCGTAGAACAAGGGGGGCAATTTAGACACCTATTAAAAAAAATGATAGTTGATTTTGTTGCATACCGTTTCAATTTCTAAAAGGGTTGTTAAGAAATAGTATTTTTATTATAGGTACTTCTTTGAAAACACCTTATTTTCATCTGTTTTAGCAATAATTAAATATGGGGTTTTTCGGGCTAGCGCACGGAAACAGCGCATGGAAAAACTTTCCGTGCGCTGAATAAAAATACCGAATATATGGCTTTAAAATAGAAATATACAGCAAAGTAAACTAAATTTAAGAAACTCTATATGCTCTCTGATATTTAACATGTACCTATTTTGTATTTTAATTCGTAAGTGTTTCAATATTTAGATACATTTCTGTAATATCTTTAACGTTTTATTCACCTTATCTGACAATAACTAATTTCCATTGTTTATTTTTTGTCAATTAAATTTATTATAATATGCCGATAAAATGTTTTTCTTGAAATCGGCATTAAAATGTCCCAAAATCGTCATTAAAAGCACAGAAATCGTACAATAATGTAGCCCATTATTGTACGATTTTTTCAATAAGTAGGCCTTGGCGAGATGTAAACATCAAACGTCAGACGCCGAGAAATCGCCCGTCAAAAGTGACCAAATATTCAAAACCCGGCCGATAAAGGCTCATTTAACTTTTCGTACACATTGCGAAATTGTTTCCTATAGAAGCGCAATCCTTCAGTATACATATTTTAGTAAATTTGAAAATCAATAGATTGGTTGTGTAGGCTGCACAAGAGCAGCAGTTTGGTTTTTCTGTCAGAAGGTGCCGTACATCATTATACTTGTCATAGGTAGAGCGATCGGTAAGGTCAAGCAACGTCGCGCGTAGTCGGTTCGTGGACGGGTGATCCCTTATTATTATTTTCTTGCCTAATAAAACTTTTTTTTTCCGATTTCAATAAAAATATATAATATGTACCTCGGCACTGAAGTTCTTTTTATGACTCATGTGGTTTATTTGCCTCGGCCAGAGGCCTCAGCAACTAAACTCCACATGAGTCATAAAAAGTTGAACTTCAGTGCCTTGGTACATAAATAACTATTAAGTTTCCGTTTTCAAAGAAGTGTTATAAAAAATATCGTTCATTACACGTGCAGAAATAGATTTTTCCAGACTCTTAATGAAATATACTATTTTAAATATCCCTATAGCCTTATTTTAATATTGTGTAGTCTTTAAATAACCTACATTACATGACATGTATTATATTAGGGGCATGACACAAAGAACTGAAGTTTATACTGATGGAAGGCATAACGTAGTTAATATCTTAAATATAAAAACAGCATAAAATATTTACTGAATTTTTACTATGTTATCAAATAAAAATCATGTAACAGGAGCGTGGCTTCATTTTCAAATAAATATTTTAGGGATTTATTTTTAAAAACGTCAAAAATAAAACTTTGCATTTTACTTTAACTTTCCGTCTGACAATTTTAAATAAAGCGTGTCATATTGGTGTGTTGTTAATATTCCAATGTGACGCGCGACATTCCTTTCTCCGAGTTCCAATCTGGGAAACCCAATAACCCGATGGCTTATAAATCCAAATTATCGCAGCAAAAACAAAACAAGAGGGACTTGCCATCGCTCGACGCACTCTGAAATATTAAAACGGCCGACTGCATGGAATTCACTGCAAAAAATAGCCATGAAAATATTGACCGTATCACGGCCATATATACCTACCAAGTGCAAAGTTACAAACGTTTCACTTGCACGCGCGAAATTTCTAGTGACGCAATCAATTTCTTTAGCCGACATACCGGTCAATTATCCGGTTTAATAACATTAAAAACTTTCACCTAGGCGTACGTTGCCTGTGAAAGTCATATATTATATGCGATGCATCATCTTAACGCGTTGGTAGCTAGTGAATACTGTATTTAGTTAGTAATTGCAAAAAATACTAATTTTGAATTATCTTTCGCAAGCATAGCAGGTCGCGGTAAGATGTAACTAGAGAATTATAGCAGTTGGCGGTGAGATGCATTGATACATCTAACCGCTTAGGACTAATCGATATTGAACTATAAATATATCGATATACATCAAGTGTTTTATATGGAAGTCTGGCGCCTACTAGTGGCATGGCAGTTGGTGTTTTCCAGGGACTCTTTAAAATAAGGGGACCCAGCATGTCACAGTCTATCACATAGGAAAAGTGAAGCCTTGAGGGTAAGTTTGTTTTCAGTTGACTCCAAGGAGACCACGAGGGGCTGACACAAGGTTATGTTATATGTCAGTGTCCAACTGCCATCAGGTTTTATGTGACATGCCAGTGCCATAGGTTCTAAAGGAGGCTAAAGATTTGCCATCATAATTCACAAATTTTAAGTTTTCTAACTTCCGGATACCCAGATGTGTCAATTAAAGGTAATGCGGCCGCCTGTAGTAGTAGTCCCAATAATTGCAACCAGATTTTTCCTGTATCACCTTTAGTAATCCTACAATTCCCATTACGGGGTATAAGTAGGTAGTTCAAAACAAATCGTATTTCGAAAATTTTAAATTACTAAGCAGGTAGCTTCAGTCAGGTCTTTTTTTAAAGAGTTTTATCTATGACTACAAGTTTATTTTAAGTTTGTGAGGTACCTACCTTGGGAGAGAAATAAAATTACAAAAATTTTATAATGAACACCGAGAACTAGTCTTCGAAATCTGTGAAAGTTCTTTGGGTAGATTTCAACAAAGGAAGAAAGTTCAAGCATATATATTACAAATGGATTGAGGAACCTGGTAACAAGGTGCAATAGCGACAAATTCTTAAATAAGCAAAATCGGAACTACTGACTTACCATACTTATTACTTAAATTCGTGGAAATAATAGCTGGAAATCGATTCCAACTATAAAATAAATTTCTTTCATTTGACAGTTGCCACATTCTGTAGTTGTATACACAAAATTGTCAAGTTTAATGTTTAGAAATCATGGAAACCTTTATTTATTTTTACAAACAATTAAAGTACCTGTTATATTCTTAGGTTCTCTAATAGAATGGCATGTTTGGCGTCACTGAGACCATTAGAATGAGGAAAGAATAGGCCTCACTTTGGAAAATAGACCTCACTTTGGAAAATATAATGCTGGGTCCCCTTACTTTAAAGAGTCCCTGGTTTCTCCCTCAAACCATCAAGTACATCCAAGTGGCGACAATTTCATTTTGTAAAAGAGCCGAATTTGTATTTTTTCCCACCCTACTTTTGCGATAGTTAAGAATCCGCAAGAAATGTAGACGCATGAATATTAAATAAAAAACTTTCCGTATGTGTGTTCTTTCGGCACAACGAAGTTCTCTTGAATATTTCCTGTTCCAGCGTTGGTTTTCGGTATGCATGAGGTCTGAATATTTAAAATGGTTTGTCTCCGCGTATTCTACACCGATAGGAATATCCAGAAACAGCGGATGAAATAGTTTTCACGCAAAGGGTCTCGCAAATTGTTCCGATCGTTTTACGTCAAATTTTTTAAATGTTCGGCATTTGTAAGCTGCGGCGAACTCTATTTTAGGAAAATCGTTACAGGTTCCTTTGAACGCTTAATCCGATTTGGGAGACTGACCAAGTCCAGTGGGGCAGGTCCAAATCCAGTTTGCCACGGAATGGACTCTATCGGGGGTGAAATAGCTGTTGCACAATGCCAGGTTAGTTCGGGATTGGCAGTGAGAAACAAAGAGGAGTCTCGCAACTCGCAATGCAGCTTCAGTCAATGGTGACTGTTATCTAGCAATATTAAGAGAGGTTCTGTTGACTGCAGTGGTCGGTATGGATGTTCCCAACACGGTTCAGTAAGCTCGGTACTTGCAAGTTTTTGATCTACATTACCCTCTACAATAATTCACAACTACAACCGGAAATAAATTTATATAATCCGAGCTCTGCACGTTCTGTTGCGAAACAAGGCTACGTACTTTCCAGAACCTCGGGGAGTCTCTGGATGGCCGTTTGGAACGGTGTGTACGTTTCAAAGTTGCTTGTAATGGCCTGCGCGAAGAACGTGAGTCCTACATATTCAGGTGCGGAAATTTCCCGAAGTTGCAGTGCTCTAAAAGAAATTGTATGTTTCTTGAATTTTACTGCGTTAATTTCAGACCATATTCCTTGGTATATCGACGGTAAAGAGTGATTTGCATTCAAAGGCGAACGGCTGAAAACATAAAAAAAGAGAGTTCACATGATAGGAAATAACGTGTATATCTGAATTTACGAGCTTCGCCTACATTAAACTGGAAAAGGCTCGAAGCGATGTCGCTTTATAACCTTTTTTTTTGTGAAAAACTTATCGATAATGTTTGAAAACGTAACAAAATTAACAGACATTATTATACCATGATGTATTGGTAGATATTAGTATAAAACGATATTATTTATGTACCCCATTAGCATAGGTATCAAATGTTTTTGGTATTGTAGGCGCCCTGACAAACGCTCAACCCTAATAATTTATTTACTATAATTTAATAATACCCAATTTTACTGTTTTGGGGATTGGGTGGCGACGACGTTTTTTAAATATTTTGCCAGGGTTGCCACCTGTCCTTTTTGAAAAGGACAGTCCTTTTTCAAACAAATTGTCCTTGCGATTTTTTTAGCCCTAAAATGTCCTTTTTAATAACCTTAGGGGTGACGGGGTCGGTAAAAGCGGCATGGGTTCTGCTAGCTCCTGGTGACCTGACTCCTCGATTATCGTTTTTATCATCGTTGTCGATTTTACTGGATTACTGGTGCCCAAGTCCCTTTTACTATATTGATAATATCAAAGATCTATCCAACGTAGACATTCAGAGAATGTGTTTGACAAGGGAAATGAAAATGTAACCCAATTTTCGCCCCACTTTAGTGATTTAATTACTTGGAATTTTGACAAAATTTAAACTTTTTAATGTTTTATAATAATTTAATTTGTAAGAAAATTTCTAGAACTGTTAAACTGTTAAAACATTGTAACGCTACTTCCAATATTTTTGCCTGGAATTATCACAAGTTTTTTAAAGGCAATGGCATTTACAATGTTGTTACACGAAATTTTATTGATACGATACGTTTACAATTGGAAAGTGAATAATTATTATGGACTAAAAGAGGTCCATTTTTTCATTTTCGCCTGTTTTACAATTAAAAATGATAATATCATCGAGGTATACAAGACCTTAATTTTGAAGCCTCGGAGAACATTATTCATTACTCTTCGGAAGGTGCTGAGTGCATTTTTGAGACCAAATGGCATGCTTTTTAATTGATAGTGACCTATGTCTGTAGAAAATGCCATTTTGGGTATATTACATACATTACTTTGAATTTTGACAAAATTTAAACTTTTTAATGTTTTGTTATAATTTAATTTGTAAAATAATTTCTAGAAGAACTTTTGGCAATGTCCTTTTTTCACTTTGCAAAAAGGTGACGACTCTAGCTACAGCAAAGATAATAATGGCTGATATTTTTCGAGTTTGGGAAAACATACAAAAATAAAAATCCCTAGCATTCCCAATGAATGAGCCCCCCCCCCCCTGCATGAGGCCATTTGAACGCGAATTACATATGTAACTAATAGACAATTTGCATATCCAATGACACCATTAAAAATATTACCATGTGCGAATGTATTTATTTGTAATTGTTTCACGTATGTGCAATAACATCTCGTTTTTCCATCACGGATTTTGCATTTTTCACACAAAAACTGGCCATATAAATATGTGATTGCCTCGAAAAGATAAAAAAATGCATAGGAATCATGTCGTTTTTTTGTGTTAGTAGATACTTCACGATATTTATGTATGGTATAAATGAAGTCACTTGGAACAGCATAAAAAAATTATTTAAATGCTCTAAAAAAAGAATAAAATAAACTTCCGTAAAATAAAGCGCAATCCTTATTTCCGTGCACGGCACTGGTTATACTGGCCTAACTGGCCTACGTCGACACCAGCTCCGTGGATCTCCGAAACGCCGACCAATCAAATTGCTACGCTCGCTTCTTATTGGCTGCCTGCTTGACTAGGTCGACGTCGACCGCATGAAAACTTTGAATTTTATACGGGTGATTGCTGCTGATAAGTCTGGTATTTTTACCAGTAGCAGAGCGTGGTAAATGCTATGAAATAGATCGCGCCCCGTATAAGAGTGTGTTCCAAGTGAGTTCATTTATCTTTACCGGAGTAGCTCGAAAACAGGGGCCTCTGCAATAAAATACGAGACAAAACACTTTTTTAACATATTAAACCGAACCTGGTATTAGTAGTAAAAAGAGATAGATGAAGGAGGCAGAGAAGATAGATACTGTAGTAAAAACAAGTGACTGCATGCTCGCCTAATATAATATGACCAATACTTTCATGGGTTACAATGTTCGACGGCTGGCCACTTGTGCAGCGAAATGCGGTGGATAGCGATGGTATAATTTCACAGATCTTATGTTATACTTGCGTAAATAGTTATAATCGATATGGCTTTTTAGAGACCTTTTGACAATATTACATGGTGCATTAACCTTTACGTTGTGTTTGACCACAACCTTAAAAAAACCTTAAAAGTGCAATATCATGTTGCTTGTAGAATATGTATATTTTTGAAAATTGCGTGACGCTTATGTCCTATATTTTTTTTGTGACGCCAATTAGTTTTTTGTGCAGTTTCAAGTGACTTTAGAAATACTATGCCTGTTTTTCTTTTGTTTCAGTTTTGACAGAGAGCAGCCATTCTCTTTCCAACTTGGTGTGGGACAAGTGATAAAAGGATGGGACCAGGGCCTTCTTGATATGTGCGTAGGAGAGAAGAGGAACCTTGTCATTCCACCAAGCCTAGGTAAATAACCTGCAGTTATCAGTTCATGGTTTTGTAACTAAGTATTAGGCTATGCGAATAATGTCAAAACCAAACATGAATGCAATTTTTCCCCTTATTCCTTTAGCCTATGGCGACAAGGGTGCCGGCAACGTGATACCAGGTGGCGCCACCTTGAAGTTCGAAGTTGAACTGATGCAGATCGGGGATGCCCCACCGACAACGAACGTCTTCAAGGAAATCGACGACAACAAGGACAACCAGCTGAGCCGAGAAGAAGTAAGGGGCTTTGTACGAACATGAAACGCTTTCTAGTGCTTGCGGTACAGTCTTACGCAGAGTAGGCAATATATATACTTATTTTTTTAGAAAATTTGTTTCATGTAAAATTTTTCAGTTAGGCCATTATTTACAAAGTTACAGACCGTCAAATTATGAAAAAGAGGAATTCAATTATGCAATTAAAAAAATATACAGAGTGCATCTGCACGGGGGATCTATAAAAAAAGCTTATTGCAGAATCTTTATTATTTTTGTTACTAGTGTCCTGTTATCTGATGCCTAAGCATATATTATACTTTTTTGTTTATGTTGCATCAGCATGCAAGGGACACACTTACTTAGTAATTTCAAAACAACTGTGACATTTTAGCGTGCCTTAGCTTTTGGCATTATGTTATGCAACGAAAAGCATCGTCTGTGTTTTTTATGTAATGACACTTAGCTTGGTAAATAACAATTTGCAAGTTTCGCCACGTTTTTTTGTTTGCTTTTTTTACAAGCTTTCTTACTTTACAGCAAGTTGCACATATATTATTTCACATGGTGAAATTATACTTTTTCTTTTTTTAGTTTTTGTACAGGGTGATAGAGTTGGCACAGATTTATTTTTTATATTATACATTTATTTTCATTCTATACCAAAATCAGATAACTCTGACGCCTGGTGTAAACAAGAACACGCGGCACAAATAAGGCACAATCCTTATTTAATTTTACTTTTACAATTGTTTACGTCAAAATATTTCGGTAGAAAACTATTGGCTTCATTAAATTCTTTTTTTTTTTTTCATTCATTTATTTATTATTCTCAACCAGCTTGACAGTTCATTATGGAGAATATGATAAAACAATTTAAAATAAAAAAAACTAAATTGATGAAATTAAATCAGTCAATCACTTTTTTTCAATGAGATATTTTTTAAGTTATTTTTTAAATTTGGTAATATTTGATGTCATTTTTAACGATTTTGGTAAGTTATTATATATTTGGATTCCATTATGTAATATTGACTTTTTTCCAAAATTACTTTTTATGCTAACTGTCTTCATTAAATGTGTTTGTCTTGTACCATGTTTATGTATTGCACCATTTTTATTAAAGTTTAGGTTTGAGTGTTTCTTATTTTTTATAACAGAGTGTATAAATATGCAAAGTTTTAATTTATAAATACAACACAGATTTAAATATCCAAAAGGTTTATACATGTTTACTGTAGGTTCTAAAAATGGTGGTAGTCTATGCATACATTTTATAATTTTGTTTTATAACACGCATAATTGTTTTAAAGCTCTAGAATTTGCAGAACCCCAAACTGAAGTTAAATATTGTAACTTTGAATGAATTAAAGCAAAATATATATTTCTTAAATGCTTCAGTGGTATATAATTGCGAATTTTGTAAGAAATTACTACTAGAGGTGTATCAATTTGTAACCCTAAAAATTGTATACATTTACTATAATTTATTGTTTTATTGCATACAGTTATGGATTCTATTTTGTTTTTATTGAGCTTTTGAAAATGAACATAAATGATGATTTGTTAAAATTTTGGGTCAGTTTATTTGATTGAAACCAAATAATTAAAATTTTTAAATCTTCCAAAGTATTTGATCGAATTTCTGAAAAACTATGCCTAAAATAAATAAGAGTCGTATCATCAACAAATAGTTTTACAGTTCCTCTGAGTTTTAATTTCGAAATTGAATTGGTGTAAATTAAAAACAAAAGAGGTCCTAATACTGAACCTTGTGGTACTCCACAAATTACCTTTTTTCAGAACTTACGTTATTTTCAATTTGGACATACTGTATTCTATTTTCTAAGTACTTTTCGAACCAACAGTAAATATTTCCTCTAATTCCAATGTTGCACAATTTTTTTAACAAAATTACATGGTCAACTGTATCAAAGGCTTTGGATAACAAACAACATTTTAGATTTTGATCAATTTTTAACTGGATATCTGTAATAACATCTACCGCTGCAACTTCTGTATCTTTAGACTTTCTAAAACCAAATTGACTATTAAACAGTAAATCTTTACTTTCTAAATAATTTGATAATTTATTATACATGCATTACTTTTTCTAAAATTTTTGAAAAAACTGGCAATACTGATATTGGCCTATAATTATTGTTTGTATCGCTAGTATTGCCACTTTTATATTGGTGGTACTTTAGATAATTTCATTTTTTCTGGAAATATACTCTTTTTAAATGACAAACATACTAAGTGCTTCAAAATTGGTATTAACTGATTTTTGACTGCTTTAATAATTTTGGTTGTAATATTATCATGACCACTGGCCTTTCTTGAATTTAGATTGCAAATAATGTCTTCTATATCTTCAATTTTTATCGTTGCCTCATCTAAAAACATGGAGTTTTCATTGTCTGCTTTTTCATTCTGTTGAATTTGTGTTATTTTCTTAGACAAAATTTGTCCTACTTCTGTGAAATGTTTATTCATTTCTTCACAAATAAGTTTTTTATTTATTATTTTGTGTGGCCAACCAAAACATCGACAAAATTATTTGTGACAGTGTCACATGTGAAAACAACAAGATAAAACCGCATAAATACACTTGCAATCGAGTACATCCCTGTTGCCTGTCGCGCCGATATTTTATGGCCTATTGACCAATTGCCTTATTTCGCGGAACGCCGTCGAAAACGTGCTTTTAGTTACGCCAGGCGTCAGTTACTCGATTCGAAATAATAAACCTATTTACCCTGTACAAAAAGAAAAACACTTTACTATTTTTTCATCAGCTATTATCGCCAGTGGCTCTGCATGACTGCAACGCACGTGCACCCCCATTTTTCCTAACCTCAATCTTTTTAGGTGAGCGAGTACCTCAAAAAACAAATGGTGGCAGCCGAAGGTGACCAACCAAGCGAAGAAATGAAGAATATGCTCGCGGACCACGACAAACTCGTGGAAGAAATCTTTCAACACGAAGACAAAGACAAAAACGGGTTCATTTCCCATTCGGAATTTTCAGGACCCAAGCACGACGAACTATAGAAGAGACGCGACTGAACATTGTGTAAATTGTGCACGGACGGGGTGTTCTGTATGTTTGTTCGGTTGTGAATGGGTTTTTTTCTCTGTAAAGTTTTCCATTTTTCTACTTACGATTTTCTTTTTTATTGTTATTACTGAAGAGGTTAATTTGGAATATTGTTTATTGTATACGTTGTTATAAGGAAATGATGCCTAGTGTTAATAAAGATTTTTTACAAAATTGTTTCATTTATTTTGTTTGGCGAATTGGGAAACTCCGATAAATGAAACTAGATACTTTTATAACAAAATTCATTTATTTTATACATACTAATTCGAGCAACGTAACTAGCTAACGTAAAACACAGCTTAGGAAAAAAGGAAATAAAAAAATTCTAGAAATAACCATAAGTAGGTATATAGCTACACCCAAAAAAAAACAGAAAACTAACATTCGAAGACTAGCAGCCATTTTAAGGAAAAAAGGCACATAAGTATTTATATAATAAATACAGGAGTAAGTCGGCTGCCCACACAACCATTTTAGAAAAAAAAATAAAAAAGTAATTTAAAAAAATCGCGCATACGTGGGTGAGCAGCCATAAGTTTTTATCACATTTAAAAGAGTGTCAATATACAAAAAAAATTGTTTTACATCCCGATGGCGTAACAACTCGAGAAAAATAAATAGATTTATTTAACCCTAAAAATAGCTAAAAAGTTAGTGATGTTTAATAACCCTTGATGTATGCGGACAGGTGTTTCTTCTCTTCTTCTGAAAGGCCGTTTTTCAGAGTCCTTCGCACTAGAAAAATTCAATATCATTTTTTTTATTTTTTAATAAAAAAATTATTTTAGTAATATATGACAAACAATATGTACAACCTACTAAGCTTTGTTAAGAAAAATAAGAAACGCATAAGAACATGCAAAAAATAAAGAATCGTATGTACCAGGTGTACATTTTTTCAAAAAATATATTTTTTTAATTATTAATTTAACCTCGATAATTACCAATTTGAATTATTACACCCTACACATTATAGGATGAGTCTTAAAAAAGTAGATTATGCCACAAGGAGTAGGTAAAAGCTTTTATCTTCAAGCGTATGAAATAACAAGAATCAAGTCAAACGAACTAAAAAGTATAAAATAATAATAGTAAGGATTGTAGAAAATAGCTGTCATTGTAAAACATTACTTGCAGTGCAATAGGTACAATTATTGTTAGTGACTTAAGAGTGCATGTATCAATAATTATTATTATCTATTGCATGGCGCCCCACGTTTTTAGTCCGTTTTTTAAAAACGTGTTATATTAAAAAAACATATTTATTTATATATTGTTTTTTTTGTTACAGGTGTTACTTTTATTTTAAACTTTAAACCAAAGAATAACATGATTTTTTGCATAGGCATTATTTTTTAATAAATAATATAGAGTACTATTCATAAAGTTTGCACTAAATGGGAACAATTTGTATTACTCGATTTTTTTTGAAAACGTGATTTCGGGATTTGTTGGAGCATATTGAGAATCGTGACGTCACAGCCCATGCCTGTTAAATTTGACATTTAAAACGAAAAATTGGGTTTGCCTTTGGAAATATCGGAAAAAAATGTGATTATTTCAATGTCACGGGTAAAGGCTCGTGCCTAATTTATAGCCGCTTGAAGATAAAAATACATTTTTCCATTAAATGAACAAAGACTCGCCCTGTATATAAAACGTTAATGAAAAACACTAAAAAAAAAACGAAATGCACACAATCCTACCCGAAACATTTTTACGGGGAATCCCTGGTTCCAAAAGGATTGTTTTCTCTCGTTCTAGACCTCTTAACTACATAAAAAGAGAAAACACTTTAAAAACCCCAAGTTTCTGAAAAAAATTCCCCAACTTACACGACTTCCTATCCGCGTGCCTTGTCCTTTTTCTCTCTCGGGGCGCTGTCCTGCTATTCACGCCCTTCGTCGCAGTTTTCACCAAACTTTCCAATATTTCGTCATCGCCGTCCGTCAGATTACCATTCCCCGCGAAAATCGAACCCCTCTGGCCGTCCTTCCTCGTCCTCCTCCACGGCAACGTCCCTTGGAGGCTTTCCACATCCGACATATCACTACCGAGCAACTGGCGAAGTTCAGCGTCGGCTCGGTCTTCCTTAGACTTAAATTTCCCCATCTAGAATGACATACGGTAGATGAAACACGAAGTAGGTCAAATGTAGCACAAATGGGACGTTGGAACTACCCGGGTAGTTCCGGCGCACCATACCTCGCGCGTTCGAACTAACGGAAATAGTTCAAACGTACACTTACGTCTGTTATCATCTTCCCTCGCGTTTTGTTCCTCTCCCTGTGGTTGGCTTTCTTTTCTAGTTGCTGTATGACCCTCTCCCTCGTTGTCCTATATTCTAAGGCGAATTCAGAGACGATTCTGCAAAATTCGTTTGGCTTGGTATCACTGATCTGATGTAACGGTATCCCCAACCACAACAGAAACTTGTGGAACCTGTTCATTATCCTCCTGTGTATTATTTCTAATAAGATTATCCTTTCCGCGCAGTCCGCCAGGAAGTCGGACATCTTAACCTTCATCATTGTAGAACCGTCGTGTTTCGCTATCAGTTTCAGATGGTCCCACGATGCCTTGCAGTCCGATTCCAGTCTTTGGATGTTCAACGACAGCTCATCGAAGTCGATTTTCGATGCTCTAGTAATGGCACCGATCTAAAAACACAACAGTAGATCGTTTGTACGAAAATCGGAACATTCGAACTACCGCAGTAGTTCAACCGCACAGAAATCGGAACGTTTGAACTACCGGGGTAGTTCGAGTGTACGGATTCGGATACAAACGGCCTAACTTACTTCCGAGTAAAGGTCGGTGGCCTCAGGGAACTTTTCCATGACAATGTGGCAGAGGTGGTGCAACAGGGAGTGCTTGTGGACCGTGTCCTTGACTTCGGGTACTTTGGCGAGATATTCGATTTGGAAACCTTTCACCTCATTGCCGTTTAGGAAGTTCCCGATCGAGAGCAGCGTGCTTAGGATTCCCCTGAACGTCTTGTTGACTTTCAATACTTCGAAGCCTGGAAAAAGGGAGGTGATAAAGAAATTTCGGGAATTATAAGAATGTTGTACCCTGTTTGAGGTCCATGAGTGGTTCGGCAATTTCCCTCTCGGAATTTTCGAAGTCTAACTTAAATGCCCAAAGTTTTAGCCTTGCCGGTAGTTCGGAGATGGAAGCCAATGTCAGCAGAAATTGTTCTGCGCTTCCTGTGAAAATAAAATAACAATCTAGTATGTTATAATCATTTCAGGAGGTTCTATGCAATATTTTTAGGATGTTATAATGATTTTAGGCTGTTATACGCAGTATTTTTTAGGATGTTATAATGATTTTAGGATGTTATATGCAGTATTTTTTAGGATGTTATGTGCAGTATTTTTAGGATGTCGTAATAATTTTAGGATGTGATACAGGGTGTACTCTTGTACTCTATAGGGATCTTTGAAACAGTTACTACCTGTAAGTCAAAATCTATTACTCCTAGAAAAATGTTGATGCAATCAGTGGAAAGGGCATGTCCAAAAACATAAAAGTAAAGGTATTTTCGAAATCGGTAGTTTTCGGTTTTTTTCAGGATATTTCAAAAACGAGGTGAGCCAACTAAAATTTCTTTTCAGCTCCTTGAAGCCCATAAAAAAGCGCAACTTTTTCCTAATTTAAACTACCCTAACGGTTTCAAAGATCCCTATAGTGTACAAAGTAAAAGTATTTTTAGGATGTTATAATAATTTTAAGATGTTATGTGCAGTCTTTTAGGATGAATTAATGATTTTAGGGTGTTACATGCAGTAGGTATTTTTAGGATGTCGTATTAATTTTACGATGTTATATACAGTATTTTTAGGATATTATAAGAATTTTAGGATGTTATGTGGAGTATTGTATTTTTAGGATGTTTTAATGATTTTAGGATGTTATATACCGTATTTTAGGATGTTATAAAAAATTAGGACATTATTACAACAGTGGATACGGCGTTAAATTTTCTTACCCAAAGGTAAATCTGGGTTGGCAGCTTGCGCTTCTTGGATTTTCGTCCTTTCTTCTTCAGTTGGTAACATTGTAAGTAACTTTTCTATCCCCTCCCTATTCATGACTGTGGCATCCATTTTAAGTATGGCGGTTTTAATGGATCTTGGTGGGGGTAGCTTGGTCATACCAATATTTATGGCGTTTGATCTTTTCGGGTCCAAAACGATGATTTCTTTGTTTTTGTTCATTTCTTGCTGTTTCTGAAGAGTTAAAATTGTAGAAGGATTAAAAGAATAATAAAAAATAGAGAAGGGGTAGAAAGTAATGCATTTTCATGCAATGTTCTTGCTACCATGCAAGGGATAGATACATAAATTGATACCATCATTGAGTAATAATAGTTATTTATGTATTTAGGCACACGAGTAGTAAGACTATGAGAGTATGAAGCCAAACCTGTCGATATTTGCCTGGCTTGAACTCTCATAGCCTTACTACTAAATATTTTACTCAATGATAGGTACTATTTAATAGTTTTAAGGCATATTCTACAAAAAAGTAGGGTGTCGAACAAATAATTTAAGCCATACAAAAAGGTAGAAAATAATGCAGACAGACAAAAAATATCCAAGATAAATAAATAAATAATAGCCGACACATAATGAGAAAATATCAAGAAATGCAGGAAAAGTAGTAGGTATCGTACAGGGTTTTCCACCACCGAGTATAGATAGAAAATTGACAGAAAACTCACCTCCTGTTCCCGCAAAAAATCCAGGTGCCACCCAAGGAAAAAAGAAAAATCAAGTTACACTTCTCTTCCAAAAAAAATCGAAGCAAAAATTCCAAAAAAAATTACCACCACCATTTAAATCAAACCTACTAAGTACCCAAACGAATTTCCTTACACTACAGATAAAAGACATATGTGGCCTACTTAAAAAATATATTTTTTTTGTTTCCTTTCTCACCTTAGTTATCAGATCCTTAGCCCGGGATTCGAACAGATGCTCCAACTTCTGCGTATCGACGCTGACGGCGGTCAGCTCGTCCCAGATCGACCCGGCCTTCAACTTCGACAAGCTGATAGGCTCGTCCCGCACCTCCTTCCAGAACAGCTTGACGGTCTTCTTGTTCTTCTTGATCGGGATCTTCGTCTCCGCCTGCTTGGACGCCCTCTGGAGGCTGATGCCGAATAGCGGCGCCGTCGGCGGCACAGGGGGCGGCACCCTGGCGCCTATTGGCGGAGGGGGCGGGGCCTGGAGCAGCGGTGGGGGCGGCGGCGGTATCCCATTGGCTACGGCCGCCGGCGCGAGCACGTCCTGTTCGTCGTCCGAGCCTGCGATTGGTTGGGTGGGCGTTAGAAGTTGGTGGGGTTTATTTCATCGGTTGTAAAAAAGAGACTCACCTAAATCCGTGAAGTCCATGTCGCACAGATTCAAAGTTCTGTTCAGATTGGCCACCAGCTCCTCCCACCTCAGTTCGTTTTCGGACTTCTTGACTTCGACTTTTTGCACGGCCTCCCCGATGGGACTCTTGATTTCCGCCCTGGACTTGGACTTCGCCAAGCCCTCCTTGGCCTTCGAGATGAGTCCGGACATGTCGCCTATCCTGTTTATCTTGTTCTCCTCCGAAGGGGAATGCAGCATGTTTTGGTTCGATAGTTTCTGAGTCAGGTCTTTAACGGTGTTCTCTCTTTTCAGTTGCATAAGCAGATTCCTTTCGTTCTCGTTGTTGTTTTCCGATTCTTCGATGTTCTGGGAGTAGATCCACGGTTGTTTGAGGTTTTCTTCCGAGTTTAAGGTGTTGACGGTGTTCATTAGCGAGGTTAGGTCCTTGCGGCTTGAATTTCTGTTTGGGATCCCACCATTTGACATCCTCTGTTGAATACCATTCGTATAGTTTCCTAAAAAAGGATAATAAACTATTTTCCAGGCCTTTGGTCATTGCTACATCAACAATTTTCACTCAAAACTCTGCAGAAAAGCTTGTAGTAACTACCTACCATTACTATTTTCCAAATTCTCTTCATTCTTCGACTGCAAAGCAGCAGCTTTCAACAAGGCAGCACTCTCTTGTTGTTCCTTCATAAAACTCCTTTGTCTCTCAGCCCTTTCCCTCCTCCTTTTCAAAGCTGGAGTGACACCTGCTTCTCCAGCTGTTGCAAAAAGCGATAAACAAGGTTAGAGCACAAAAAACACAAGCGTTATGATGGCTCGCGCAAAATTCGCTATAAATCGCTCATTTCTCCCTTACCTTTGTTACTATCTTTATAGCTTCCATTCAACTGAGAATTGCAAACTCCCGAGTTCTGACTGCTTGAGCTTTCGTTGAAATCTTCTAAATTTGTCGGCAAGATTCTTCCATTGGTAACATAGTGAGGCGCCGTGCCAGTAGAGTGTCTTCTGCTCTTCCTCCTATCCGAAGAATCATTCAACGACTTTCTGTTCCTCAGGGTTTTCCTCATTGACTCGTCCAAGTGCCTGATTGGATTGTTCAGGTCTTCACCATCTTCGTACTGGAGGACAGCTTCGTATATTTGGAATTGTTGGAGGAGATCCAGATCGGTACCTACAAGGAGAATGACGAAATGACCAAAGATTATGTTGAGGAGTTCTCACCTGGCTTGGACATGTATCTCTGTATAACAGCCTCCATGCCTTGCTCCTCTAGCACATCAACTTGGTCGTAGTAAGTGTCTTGATCGGGAACACCACTCAAAACTTTGTTGATCAGGGTGGTGGCGTAGATCAACAATTCCGTGTCGGCAGCGTCGAAGTCTTTCAACAGCTTCATGATGTTGTGATAAGGGGGCAAGCCTTGCGAGTAATCTACAGAGTGGATGGCTTTTATCAAGAGCATACAGTTTGAGTCGGTGTATTCGACGAAAACCAGCAAGAGTTTTAAGGCGGTCTTAACGACAAGTCGAAACTTTGACGATATGAGAGTGTACAGCCATTGTATGGTTTGGTTATGGTCCATGACACCATTCATGCCGTCTACATACAGCATTACTTGGCCTAGAAAGAACAAAAGGTATCCAAAGAGGCTGGAGAAGTAAGAAGGTACTTACCAAGTGCCCTCAGGATGTAGTTCTGGTAGTTTTGGTCTGCTTCTGAGCCTACTTTGATGAGACATGATAGACCGTCGTTCTGGACGAATTCATGAACCAAATCTTTGTCTTCTTGGAATATTTGTTTCAGTGAAAATAGGGCTCTGCGTAGTTCTCTGCCTTCGGAAGATAGTAACTTTTCTAGAAAAGGAAAAAGTTTCAATTTTTCAAACAGATTTATATTGCTAAAATGAAAACAATACGAACAAAAATATAAATTCTTTCTTATTATTGACTATTAAAAAAAGTGGGCCGTAACTAATTGGGTTTGTTATGTATCGGCTAAATTAAATCCCATTCTTTATTATACCTGGAAGTCTAGGATTTAAACCTCAAATGGTTATATTGCTATTTTTGGGTTAATCCTCGTTTTGCGCAAATCTCGAATGTTTATTGCTAAATAAATTACCTATGCGTAATAAAAGACTAGTTAAAAACAAATTAAAAAGCCACAGAGAAAGCTATAATTTGAAGGATTTTTGCTAAGATAACATGTACCTAAAATAGTATTGCCAAAAAAATAAACATTAAAAACAATACATATTTAAGAAATATTCAAGAATTCTAAGGTGCCATTCACACCCGACTTTTTGATTAATTTTTGTTGATACTTTCTCCATTCGTGTCTTAGAATCCAGTTGTAACTTAACGAGCATAAAATATCGAGGAATTCCGTTTTCACTAAGTAAAAAAAAAGAATGTAAACATCTTCTTTTGCTAACTACTAGCAAAGCCGAAGATTTTTTCGCTTATTACCGTGAATTACGGTGCCATTTATTATGATTATTTACTTATTGAAGAAAGTTGAACTATCAACACGGTTTCATCTTATAAATTAGTGGTAGAAATAATGATAAAAGTAAAAATTTTTATTTTCATTTTTCAAAACTACGGTTCATTGTATTACTGATATCTAAGTACTTCATCACGATTCGCTATTAAGTACCAATCTTTATAACCCATTGTTACAGCTTTTGTACTAGTCGCTTTCTTTTTTGAACCCCACAGGCATTTTTAACAAAAAAAAAGCATGAATTAACCGTTATACAGGTCGCTTTATTTTTTATAAAGCAAAAAATGTTCTAATGGTCTCAAGAAGCCGATGCTATTATTATAGCTCCATTCTGTGAGATAGCTGTTGCAAACAAAAGAATTTTAATTGCTTTAATTGGGTATTATCGATCTCTAAAAAAAACTATTAGCAGCCCATTATTAGCATGTTATGAGACAAAAACGGTTACATAAAGTATTCTTTGAAAGGTGAACGATACAAAATGGACAAACATCATTTGCATATGCGGAGCAAAAGTCGCAGTGAAGGAAGGTTCTGCTGGGCCTGCTAAAATTACGCAAGCTAAATTTATATAAGTATAAATTTACCTATTATAGTATGTACCCGTACTGACAGCTGGGTCCGTAGCACGATGGAATTCTTCTTGCTGTAACAAAAGAAAACCTTGTTGAGTAATTTGGAACAAAAATAATGATTGTAACCTCACAAAATTCAAAAAAAAAATCAATTGAAACTAAAAAAAAGCAAGAAAAAATAGAAATTAAGTTTTTTCTTTCTGGCCTATTATCATTTCTTCTTGTACAATCAGAAGTCTAGAATCCATCGTATAAGATCGTTTTTTTTTAGTATTTTCTTTACCTGCAAAAATAACAAACTGGCCCCAAGGTACAATTCTCACTCAACGCCACAAGCAAATCGTTGTCCCTATGAGCAATACTTTTACATGACACAGAAGAAAACACGTCGCACTCCTCGTCCTCATCGGTCTCTCTATCGCTCAATTGGTCACTTATCGTGCTCTCCAAAGAATTCGCCCTCTTATCGGAGTGACCATCGAAGTCGGGGTCGTACCTCAGCCAGAAAAGCGACGACCTCTTTTCCAGCGAGTCCAGCCAATGGGCGAGGAGGTGGGGACTGGTGACGTCATCGGTGACGTCATCCGTGACGTCGTAGAAGTCCTGGTCGCTCTTGGAGAGTGTGCCGACGTAGAGGGTGTCGGCCGCCATGCTGGTAGCTGGTGATTTTTGATTTTGGCGCTTTAGGGGGTTGGTTTGGATTTTTTTGTGCTGCATATCAAAAAGTAAATATACCTACTTCTACTGACAAAATTTAAAAATGTGATGCATCGATAACTGTGTAGATGATGCCTCTGGTCGTTTTCACGTAGTATTTTTCCGCTTCCAACAACAAATAAATAAAAAATAATATAATTATCCACATGTTAATAGATTTTTCATGCCGTAGCGCCACTAAACTGCTTTCACAATAATTATCACCATCATAAATCCAATCTGCAGTCGTAACATTACGAAAAGTTTACGCTACGGATAGTGTTGATTCCCAGCGACTTCCTATAAGGTGTTTACAGTTCTTGTTTATGGGCCAATAAATTTGTTTCGATGCCAGATCCAAGAGAAGAATTTTTAAAGATTGGACTAGGACCAACACAATGAGAAGGACCCAAGCATACATAATAATTTCATTGTTATTTTATTTTCTTCTCGAAATTTTGCTATATTCCTATTTCATCTGGAAATTTTGCTAAATTTCCACTTTTTCTCGAATTTGTATAACTTCGACTTATTTCCCCAAATTTGCCATTATTGTTTTATGAAATTTTGCTAAAATTCTTCTTTCTTCTGGATATTTTAATATAATATTTCCACCTTTCTCTAAATTTTACATCATTTCGACTTTTTTAGTGAAGTTTTGTTAAATTTCGACTTATTTCTCGACATTTTGCTATATTTCGAATTTTTTCTTTAAGTTTTGTATAATTTAAACTTAGAGAAAAAAATTGAAATTGGCTATAAAATTTTTATAAAAAAGTCGGCATTTATCAAAACTTTGTGAAAAATGCGAAATTATACAAAGCTTCGAGAAAAAGTTGATGTCTAGCAAAATTTTGAAATAACGTCAAAATTGTACAATTTCGAAATAATGTCGAAATTATACAATTTCGAGAAAAAGTCAAAATTATACAATAACGACTAAAAGTCGACATTTTGTAAAAAAGTGGAAATACTTCGAGAACAAAGTCCATAATTAGAAACATTTCTAGAAAAAATTCGGAATTTTACAAAACTTCGACAAAAAAATGAAAATTTAGGAAAATTTCCGGAAAAATTAGAATTTACCTGTACAAAATTTCGAGAAAAGTCGGCATTTATCAAAAGTTCATAAAAAAAGGCGCAATATTTAATACGAAATAGTCGAAATTTAAAAAAAAATTCGAGAAACTTTGAAATTATACAAAAGTTCGAGAAAAAAGACGAACATTCGAGAAAAAGCCGAAATTATAGAACATTTCGTGAGAATGGTGGAAATTGTACAAAACATTGACAAAAAAGACAAAATTTCGCAAAATTTCGAGAAAAATTTCGAAATTATACAGGGTGTCCAACTTTAAAACTGTACAAATCCGTGAAACCTTCATTTTGGGGATAATCGCCTAATTTTCACGAAAACCATTTAGAGATTTTTTTTATTTAAAATCTGACCCCACAGCGTTAATCAGAACACCCCAAAACCCCCATATACCAAATTTAAACAAAAAATATACGCAGGGAGTTCCATTCTGTAGGGTATCAAATTTAAGCAAAATAGGAATTTTAAAGACATCCGGCGAGACAAGTGTGCATGGAATCCCTTCAAAACAGTCGAATGGTGAACAGGATCATTCAAAATGTTGATGTAAAAAGATTTACTACAAAAATATACGGGGTATTTTTCTGTGAGCCATCTCAAAATTCTGAAATTTTATGAAACTTATAATACGGATCAAGAGTGCTCTGGAATCATTGAAAAAATATTGATAAACACAAAAGTAATGTATTTCTTTACAAAATGCTAACTAACAAATAAAAACAATTTAAATTATTGGACCTTCCTCAACAAAGTCACTGTCTAAGATAATACATTTTCTGTGCGTTTCCTGTTGTGGCACACCAGCCACCTTAACTGATATGGACTTACTGACTGACGGGCTTCTGTATTTTTTAGATTTAGTTCGTTTATAGTGTGTGGAGCGGCTTTGATGTACTCGATTTTTGACCCGTTAAAATCCCAAAAATTCAGTAATTTATTTGAGATGGCACAGATACGAATACTCTGTATATTTTGTATTGGACCTTTGCACACTAACACCTTGAGTGGTTCTATTGACCATTCAACTGTTTTGAGGGGATTCCATGTCACACTTGACTTGGCAGATACCTTTAAAATTCCTATTTTGCTCAACTTTGACACCCTGCAGAATGGAACTCCCTGTATATTTTTTATTCAAATTTACTGTATAGTGGTTTTGGGGTGTTCGCTAAATGCTTTTCGTGAAAATCGGGGGTATGAAAAAATCGCAGCCGGCTCTGGATTTGCATTTTGAAAATGGCAGGAAGGTCAAAAGAAGCAGTTTTTGAAGGCCTTTCAAACAAAAAAAGTTTAGGCTTTTGTCTCCAAAAATGAAGATTTTACGGATTTGTACATTTATAAAGTTAGACACCTTGTATATACAAAATTTTGAGAAAAAGCCGTGATTTTTGTCAAAACTTTATGAAAATAGGTAAATTATGCAAAGTTTTGAGAAAAAAGTGAAAATACTTCAATATTTAGAAAAATTTATAGAAAAAATCGAATCTATAAAAAACTTCGACAAAAACCTCGAAATTTAGCAAAATTTCGAGACAAAATAGAAATTACCTGCACCAAAATTCGAGAAAAGTCGGCCTTTACCAAAACTTCATAAAAAAGGCGAAATATTATATAAAAGTAGAAATTAAGCAAAAGTTCGAGAAAAAATATGAAAATTCGAGAAAAAGCCGTCGTAAAAGAAGTAAGTATATAATATATTATAAACTTCGGCAATAAGGAGAAATTTGGCATTTCGAGAAAAAAATGCGAAATTTAGCAAAACATCTTAAAAAGGAGAAACGTACAAAACTTAGTGGAAAAAAGTTGAAATTAAGCAAAACTTCGAGAAGAAAGTTGAAATTATATACAAATTTGAGAAAAAGTCGAAATTTATTAAAATTCAACGCCTTCGTAATATCTCGATATACACATACACATTAAGACAAATTACGCGAACGAAGAAAATATAAAGTCGGAATGGCTTGGACCCAATTCCGGTGAAATCATCTCCGTCAAAATCAAGATGCCCGGCCTGCCCTCCGAAGACAAGCGACGGTCGCGCCGCCCACTTGATTCGTTGTTATTATGCGTAAAAATCGGAAATCGGCCACCGCCGACCGAGATCTGGAACAGATCTCTGGCCGGGCCCAGGCCAGCTTCGATTTGTCGCCGTCGCGAACGCACCTGTCGGCGTCTTCCGCCGCCTACTACGCTCACATCGAACCGGAGGACGGGAAACGATGTCGGCACGAGAACTTTTTGCGAAAAATTTAACTTTTATATGTTCTATTATACAGTGTGTCCACGGATGTACTTCTATACTTGTAAAAATTTGTATGTTCAATTCTTCGAAAAAACTCATTCTTCATAAAAAGTCTGCTTGTTCTTAAAATAAAATTGGCATGGAAAAAGTTGACATTACTTATACTGGGTGACCAGAAAATTGAAGAAACGTTAATTAGCATAAGAGTAACCTACCTCTATTTGTAGAGATAATGGAAAAAGTTATAAAGAAAATTTGCTCAGCGTGGTAAGCTACTTAAGTGTACAAAATTTCAAAGCGTTAGGCCTACTTCGATTTTTTGATTTTTTTCCTATTTTTCTTCGATTAAATAATTTTCTGTAGGTAGTAAGACAAAACTTATAAATAAAAGTTACTCAGAATAGGAAACTGCGTAGGATGGTTCTTCATAATTTTTTTCATTATGTCTACAAATAGAGGTAGTTTACTCTTATGCTAATTAACGTTTCTTTAATTTTCTGGTCACCCAGTATAAGTAATGTCAACTTTTTCCATGCCAATTTTATTTTAAGAACAAGCAGACTTTTTTATGAAGAATGACTTTTTTGAAGAACTGAAAATAAAAAAAATACAAGTATGTATAGTTAAGTCCATCCGTGGACACACTGTATTTTATAAAATTTATTTGTGGCGTAAACAGTTCTACCGAATTTTAATCGGGTTTTTCGCCACCAAACTGGTTAAAAGACAACTTTTTCAAGTTGCCTGGAAAATTAATAAATTCTTAACAGTAAATGAACTAAACTTTGAACTTGTAACTCAAAGAATATCTTCAACAAATTTGTTTCCTGAGCTTTCGGAGAATAAATCTTCCTCCTTTCTCAAAGATCATGTCACGTCAAAATGAAATGACAGATTTATAAATTTCAGGTTAAAATGTCATGACAACAGAAACAATAGCCTGACACCTGTGTTGTTGTTGTACCCTGTGTTCTATCTAATTATTTATAGTAACTTCTCTTTGAATAAGTGGCAATAATATTTTACTGAATTCCACTGAACATTCGGCAACACAGCTGTCTGTATTTCTTAGAATAAATGCTGATTCTTTAATTTTTCGTCTAAGTTGTCTTCTAACCAGTTTGGTGGCGAAAAACCCAATTAAAATTCAATGGATCTATTATATTTTTCTTTTTATTTTGTTTAGGTATTCTTCGTACTGGTCTCGTTTTCAAATGCAAATTTAACCAATTTCACAAAATACAAGATGGCGGACGTTGTCAAATTCGAGAAGTGTGGTGGCATTTCTCAATAAAATATTGCTATTTTCAAATTCATAAAGCAAAAAGCATAAAGCCTCATTATTTGGCCAGAACGAAAAAAAAATCCGTAAAAAAATGATAAAAAGAAAGAAACCCGGCAATTTCTGGCCTGTACCAAGATGTAACAGATTCTAGATGGCTGTGCACGTTGTGACGTCGCCTGGGGCCATGGATAACCCACTGACCGGGACCTTCTTCTTCTTCTTTGCTTCTTCTTCTTCTCCTCCTGCTCTTCCTATAGCCGGTTGGAATCGTCCGCCAACACGAGATGCGTTGCTGCCATCATAAAATATAAATTTGCGCTTCTTAGAAGAAGAAAAGAAGAAAAACTGTTCCCTTTCTTATTTTTTTCAACCAGATCGTGAGTTACGCATGAATTTGTAACGCAATTACTTCAGTGAAAACCAGGAAAATTTCCCAATACTTAATTGAAAATTCCATCCACGCTACCTATTATTGTTGTCGGCAGTTTAGAATGAGCTGGCGCCATGAATAAAGAAGAAAATTTAATATTCAGCTGACGAAACTGATGTCAAAACCGCATCTGCATTTGCTACCGGTATTATCTGTTTTCTTAATGGATTGAGAAAATATTCATTTATTGACTTTCTAACAATGATACGACGGCTGAGCCTTTGGTAGGTTGTCTCATTTCTCATCGGGGATTATGGTAAAATATGCGAAATACCAGCGTCCCCATTTTCTTATTATTAAAATGAACTGTTGCAAAAATAAGCAACAATTTGCAGATGCAGATGAAGTGTCTTCAAGGGAAAACCGCGACTCCCCTATTATTTCCATAATTTTTGCAGATAGAAAAAGAGTTTTATATAAAAGTTGCAAGGTAAGTATCGGGCTTTAGAAAGGTAGAGTTGTGGTTTATACAGGGTGTAACGTAAAAGTGGGTCAAAATATATTTTTTGTTTTTAATAATAAACGTCCTGTATATTTTTGGATATTTTAAAAGAGCTAAATTTTCTGATTGCAACGATATATAACATATAGCGTTTCCCTTTAGCAAGTTATGTGGATTTCAATTACAAAAAATCATTTCGGAGATCCCATGAAATTAAGTCGGATTTTTGATAGTTATGCTAGAAAATTATCTCCTACTTAATTTAGTAAATCAAAATAACAACAAAATGGCAATAAATTTTAAAAACTTCTTCCCACCAGTTTTTTTTTAAGTATACATCCTGGATATGCGAAAAAGTAAAAATTATGGATATTGAATATTTATTATCATTTTGTTATTATTTTGATTTACTAAAGTAATTAGCTGTTTTAAAATATCCAAAAATATAGAGGATGTTTATTATTAAAAACAAAAAGTATATTTTGTCCCACTTTTACGATACACCCGGTATAAACCACAAGTCTACCTTTCTAAAGCCTTGCAACTTTTATGCAGTGACCATCAGAAAGTTGGACACAAAAATTTAATATTTTTAAACTCTGATTTCGATTAATTTAAATTTCTAGCTACTAATCGAACAAAATTAAAGTTTAGTAGCAAATTCATGTGTTATCCGATGATAAGTTGCGCATGCGGTATTTTGTTTTTTGTAATGCACAGGGTGGTTGAAAAAAATACAAAAAAAGTTAAATTTTTTTTTTTGACTAGGTGGCTGTGTAAATCTGACATCCACCTTCGATTCCAAACAACTTTCGGAAGTAACTTTTTAACGTATTTTAAAAAATAAGGGTACTTTACTCTTGAGTTATTTTGACATTTTTGAATCTACCTCGTATCCAAAATGAGATATTTAAATTTTGATATGTGCGTTTTGAGTTGGAAATGATGCACCAACTTTTATCAAGAATAAAATTTTCTGATAAATTAATAATAAAAAAAGTCTTCCATTTGTGTCCAACTTTCTGCCGGTCATTGTATGAAACTTTTTTCTATGTTCAAAAATTAGGGAAATAATAGGGAGGTCTGAGTTTTCGCGTAAAGACGCTGTACAGTATGTGCTATTTAATAAACAAATGAATCCATTATAAAGAATGAAAAAATCAGACGTTTACCCGCTTACCATTGTACCGTCAGATAATGGTAACAATCTGTATGTCTAGCGTTCCATTTAAAAATAAATTGATCGGAGTTCCCACGACTTAGCGGGAAGGAAAAAAATAAAAAAAAACGTGCGGAGATATGGACACGATTTGCGATTTTCGAAAAGAACACAACAGGCGTACAATAATGGGAAAAAAATACCATGGAAAAGAGATCACGAGATTTGGGTCTACGTTTTCTTTACGTAAGTAACGGTTTTTGACAAAATATTTTACTCCCTGTCACAAGTGTAATTGTTTTGTTTTTTCTGGTCGTTATTCGATAAAAAATAATAAAATTCCTGGGTTTCGACCAACGATTATTATAGTTAAAATTATTTTTGGTATTTGTTTTTTCTCTAGAAGTATAAATTATTGTTAATTTTTTTTTATAATTATTTTTTAATTTCGACACATGTTTCGGCCTTTTTTTTAAGCCATCATCAGGTACATATAATTGGACAGTTCTTGTTATATAATTGTTGCTTTTTGTTGTCAATAATAATTATTATTTTTGAATTTTTGTTGTTCATAAATTATAAATAATTATTCCAATAGCATGTTATAGATCTTCCTCCCTCCACAAATTACTTATATTTGTTCTTTAATTTTTACGTACTGTATTATTTGTTTATGTGTTTTTGGAGGTAGGGTGTACGTTGTATTTTTTATAAGAGGGTATTTTTTAATTTTTAGATCGTGGCAGGTAAAATAGGAATAGAAATGTAAAAATTAAAAAATACCCTCTTATAAAAAATACAACGTACAGGGTGTCCCATTTTGGGTGTTTTTGGGTGTTTTTCTCAAAAATCTCGGTTATTATTAAAGCTAGAGGATTGCGGTTTTCACGTCACTGTACTAATTTTTTGAGAGGAATTTGGTGGACCAATCAGATTTTAGATAAGCATTGGCGCAGAACTGAAATTTTCGAGTTTTTGGAAACCTCTCTCCTGGCTACAACTTATATACAGGGTGATTCAGGAGGAAATGTCAATATTTTAGGTACGTATTCGGGGACCCAAAATAAACATAAAAGTTCCTATAAACATGGGTAATATTCCCGGCCGTTACCGAAATACAGGGGTAAACAACATTCAATTTAAGGTTTTTATTACATTATTTATAACAGGTAGGCTAGGTTTTGGGTGATTCAGGCGGAAATTCCTGTTGCTTAGCAATAGTAGACCTTAATCCTCTGGATTATTGTCTTTGGGGGTGGTTTAAATCATTGGTATATTCAAGTAAAGTAAACACTAGAGATGCATTACTCGATCGAATAATAAATGCAGCAGCAACTATAAGAAACAGGCCCGTATCCATTCATAGAGCGACCCGAGCTATTCACCAGAGAGCTGACTTATGTTTAGAAGTAAACGGTGGCATTTTTGAAAACTATAAAACCTAGCCTACCTGTTATAAATAATGTAATAAAAAACCTTAAATTGAATGTTGTTTACCCCTGTATTTCGGTAACGGCCGGGAATAGGACCCATGTTTATAGGAACTTTTATGTTTATTTTGGGTCCCCGAATACGTACCTAAAATATTGACATTTCCTCCTGAATCACCCTGTATATCGACAAATTTAATCAACTATTTTTATAGATTTTTTGGCGTAGAATCGAATGGAATAATTAGTTTTTTGGTAGCGTTATTAGTTTTTGAGATATGAACTATGGTTTCCATTTAAAAAAAAATATAACTTTGGTTCATATCTCAAAAACTATTAACGCTACCAAAAAAACTAATTAATCCATTCGATTCTACGCCAAAAAATCTATAAAAATAGTTGATTAAATTTGTCAATATATAAAAGTTGTAGCCAGGAGAGAGGTTTCCAAAAAATCGAAAATTTCAGTTCTGCGCCAATGCTTATCTAAAATCTGATTGGTCCACCAAATTCCTCTCAAAAAAGTAGTACAGTGACGTGAAAACCGCAACCCTCCAGCTTTAATAATAACCGAGATTTTTGAGAAAAACACCCAAAAACAACCAAAATGGGACACCCTGTACACCCTACCTCCAAAACACACAAACAAATAATACAGTACGTAAAAATTAAAGAAAGTAACATGCACAACAAATATAAGTAATTTGTGGAGGGAGGAAGATCCATACCATGCTATTGGAATAATTATTTATAATTTATGAACAACAAAAATTCAAAAATAATAATTATTATTGACAACAAAAGCAACAATTATATAACAAGAACTGTCCAATTACTTGTACCTGATGATAGTTTAAAAAAAGGCCGAAACACGTGTCGAAATTAAAAATAATTATAAAAAAAGTAATATGTAATAATTTATACTTCGAGAGTAAAAACAAATACCAAAAATAATTTTAACTATAATAAACGTTGGTCGAAACCCAGGAATTTTATTTTTTTTCCCTGTCGCAAGAATTATGTTTCAATATTTTTTTATATAAATTTCTAAAAAGTTAACTTTTAAAAAACCATATGCAGCACAAAAAAACACCCAAAAAACACAAATTTCTCATATACCTATACCCTCAAAACCTATCCACAGCCAACTCCATATTTCCGCCTGTCAAAAATCACCGTCACTGCTTTTTTTCGCGGCGCGTCCCAGACGTACGTAAGTATTCCATAGCCGCCCGCGACTTACTACCGCTCGCCTTTCGACCGTCGCGTCGCGGCGGCCGCGGAAATATCGGAAAACAATTGAAAAACGCGTCGAAACAATCGAAAAACGCGAAGGTCGCCGGCAGCGCTTTCGCTCACACGGCTGGACAGGTGCCGGCGCAGTGAGGCCTGGCCGCCCGCGACGTGGAAGAAGCGATGAAAGGCGGTGGAGGAGGAAGAAGAAGAAGAAGAAGGTGGCTGCGCGGATGCTGCTGCGATTAGGGCGGAAATTAGGAGATCGAATAAATGCATACTTTTCACGCTTTATGTAAGATTTGATCACGCGATAAATAAAAGTCCATGCTAACATAAATAGCGGTAGATAATATGATAATGCAACGTGAGGCAGTTGGTCTCGTATCAAAATAGAAAGCACCATATATCATTAGAATAATAACAAAACAAATTGCAATGCCTCAAGTATAGAACTTATTTTCTTTGTTTTCTATAAAGCTGGACAAATCAGTTAATGCAAGAATAGAAATCTGCTTGGTCTCCTTTTTATTTATCATAATTGGTATAGCTCACCTGCATTATCGATAAGTTTATTAACACAAGAGGTATATTGCTTGCATTTGGTAAGCGTATTTATTTTTTCTTATTTAATTAATTAATTATGTATCTCATTAACTCTCGCTTAATTGCCTTAAGTAGTGAAACTAATAATAAGGTATTGAAAAAGATATCAAGATCAAGCTGATTAGGTTTACTTTTAAACATACAGGGTGACTTATACAATGTGTCCCAAATAAGAATGAACAGCAGGGGAACGGTTAAATGGTCAATAAAATGGTACAAACAGATTTCTAATATCTTTTTCGTTTTTGAGTTATTTTGAAAAAAGTAAAATTTTGCGATTTCGATTTTATTTTTTCTGAAGTTGTTATCAGAGATAGAAAAAAAATTAATAGTAAAAAATATTTTTAAGAACAAGCTTTTATTTAAATGCTCTGAAAAGAAGAAAACAAACTTTATAATAAATCAAACCAAGCCAAACCCATAATTTTGTTACATTATAAAATTGTATATGATATAAAAGCTTGTCGCGAGATTTTCATGTGTAAATTTCTTTTATAGAAAAATATATTTTCTAGTTAGAATTATACTTTCAAGATCAAGATAATATATATTCTCGCGACAAGCTTTTTATATCATATACAATTTATATACAATATACAATTTTATAATGTAACAAAATTATGGGTTTGCCTTGGTTTGATTTATTATAAAGTTTATTTTCTTCTTTTCAGAGCATTTAAATAAAAGCTTGTTTTTAAAAATAGTTTTTTACTATTAATTTTATTTTCAACTTTTTAGTTCTACTCTTCAAGCCCCTTCATTTAATGCCCATATTATGGGAAAAGAAAATGTAATCCGCCGTGTTGGAGCGGCGGCCATATTGAATTTAGTGTGATGTCACTAACTCTATCGTTTTCTACTCTTCAAGCCCTTTCCGTTGATACCCACATTATCCGACATCTTGGAGGGGCGGCCATATTGAATTTAGTGTGATGTCACTAACTCTATCGTTTTCTACTCTTGGAGTTGACAAAAAATAAGATAAGATAGCGTTTTTAGATTTGTTCTACGACATTTCGTTTTTGAGAAACCATCTTCAACTTTATTTTTTTAAATAGGGACCTGGATTTTTTTTGCAGATTTTGAAAGCACTTTTCATTGCAAATACCATGACCATGATGTATGACATGAAATATTTTTAAAATGTTTTGAGACAATTATATACAGAAAATTCCTTTTTTTTCCGTTCCCTGTATTTAATAATAAGAAGTCTCAATATTAATCAGTATTGTCAACAATTTAACTTAAACAACTTATCTTTCAATCGGAGAACCCAAAAAAAGCACGGCAAAGACTAATAACAGTCACATACGATAATAAAAAATTAATAAAAATCCTCCACCTAGAAGGCTTTGAAACAACGAAACCAACCCCTTGTCATTTGTCATAACTCCCACTGTATCATTTAGTTAATAATTTGTATTATTAGAAATGGAGGGTGCTTTTTCAAATGACGACAAATTTAACATGTTAGCATGTTGTGTCAGAAATAGTGCAGAGACCGAACAAAATCCCCATATATCAAATTTGAACAAAAAATGTACAGGGAGTTCCTGTGTACAAAGTGACAAAGTTGAGCAAAATAGGAATTTTATAAGCATCTGGCAAGTCAAGTGTGCCATGGAAACAGTTGAATGGCCAACAGGACCACCCAAAGTCAAAGTCTTAGTGTGAAAAGATCCAAGAAAAAATATACAGGGTGTCTTTCTCTGTGCCATCTCAAAGTATACTGAATCGGTGGCTGGTGTGCCACAAAAGAAAATGCACAAATAATATGTATATCATCTTAGACAGTGAGTATGTTGAGAAAGGTATTACAATTCGTAGCCGGCCCTGGATTTGCATTTTGAAAATGGTAGGAAGGTCAAAAGAAGCGGTTGAAGGATTTTCAAACAAAAAAAGATCAAGCGATTAGTACCTCCAAAAATGAGGATGTTATGGATTTGTCTATTATGTTTAAAAGTAGACAAGACCAAGACGTGTGTAAGTTGGCTTTGACAATAGCTCAAACAACCTGATCAACTGTATTAATGTTTATGTTTATTTTATAAAACTAGCATAGTTACGAATGATGACTTGTTGATCTGCAAATTCACTGAGAGGTTATTTTTACTCGGTTTATTGATTTTGCACCTGTTTCCCATTATAACAAACTGGATATTAGTCTCTAGGCATCGTAGATGAAGCGTTTACTGTTAAATGTAGTTTTCCAAAAGTAAACAAACATATTATGGTTATGGGACGTTTATTATCTTAAGTTATGTTTGTAGTAAATGAGCGTCAAAACATTTCGAACGTATGTATTTCACAGGTATGATATTTTCTCGGCAAAACGTCATCTTCCAAACGCGGACAATTTGTTCCAGAATCTAAAACGGTCGGTAATAGCTCATTCTTAATAAAATACAGTTAGCCAACCCAACTTGGTCATAAAAGGGGAATAAACATTTCCTGGTCTAACGTATATGCAAGTTTTTCAATCTTACACAGTAGGTATTGGCTGCATTTGCCTTATGTGTGGCATTTCGATATGCTATACACTTTCTTACAAAAAGTTATTACAGAGAAATAAGTGGTAGTCATGCCGGATAGGTAACACTGATGATGGCAAGATATCGACTAGGTCGAACATAAAAATGAAAATTTCAAAGTGTTCTGATTGGATATTTTGCTCAATTGTGGCTTTAAAATATTTTAAACTCGAATCTAAAGTGTTACGGACCAAGCCTCGAAGTGCACACACAAGATTTACTGTTGGTTGGTACGAAAAAAGACGGAATCCGTACAACAGGTTAGCAGCATGGTGATATGCAAGCGAAGAGGCAGAAGAAGAAGAGATATCTAATGTCTTCTTCCTCTCAAGAGATTTACGTACCGTTATCTTTCTATAAAGACGCTGTTCGATATTCTTAGCGTGGACAGAGTTGTAACGAGTGGTTTTTATTGTTTTTTGTCACAAAACTAGATTTTTTTGAGTAATATAAGTGCCCATTTTTACATACTTATTTTTCAAAAACTAGCCTACGAATGTTTTAAAATATTTTCATAAATTTCCAATGATCAAAATTTGTCCAAGTACGTCTCTGTATACCCACCATCGGAAACATTTTTATTAATAAGCGCTGTTACTTTTTCAGCCGGTTTTAAAAGCCTAAGTAGTGCTGATACTGCAAAAAACGTTATGGGAAATTTGCTAGTCCTTTACAGTCATTTATATTGTTTTGAGAGTGTCCCATATTTTTTTATGAGACCAGACAGGGTCATTAGCTGAAATGAGGTGTACTAAATACGTTCTTAAATGAAAGAATAACAGAGAAAATTCATTAATGGTTCTAGCCTAGCATATCAACATTTTAAAGGCCTTTAGAAATACATTCAAGCAACTTTCATTGAAGGTATAGCAAGAATATCGCGGTAGTAATTATTAGTCTGAAGATCTGTCGCCTTGCCCAATGAAATCCAAAACGTGCTAAAAACCTCTTCATTACTTTCCCATTTACAGGTAAACGCCAAAAAAATGCTGACCAGTTCATGACTCTATTAAGTCCAATCCTGCACGACGAAAACGTTTTCTTTCTCTTTTTGGCAAGCTGTGGAATATCTTATGTGAATTTAATATAGCGCTTAGAAAATCATGGGCGTATCATCAGTGGGAAACATGTACAAAGCCGTTCAAACTTGATGTCCCAGGCAAACGAAAAGAGAAAAAAATATTTGATGCCAGTTAGATATAGTAGAACCTATGGCTTACGCGTACCTACTTATCTAATTTCTGGGTCGAATGAATTTTCTTTAATTTGCATAGTCTAGTTTGGAATGGCCAAGAAGAAAATTCTTACCTGTCATTATTTCCAAAACATTCGTAGAACAAGTACCCCATCGCGTCGTTATTTGTTCTCGAAAAAATCCATAAAAAAATCGTAAATTTTCTCGGAAGTAAATACGACCGAGTCGAAAGGTGATTTCGTTATGACTGCTCCAGATTCTCTTTGAAATCTCACAAATATGTGTGGGTTAAAAATAGCGAATTTTTGGCATTGTTATTTTAGTGTGAAAATTGTAAGGTTTTTGCCAACAAAATTGTCGGGTAAGAGCACCTGGATCTTTCTATCTAGTCAGCTTTGAATACATGCACAAAGTTAGTGAGTCAGGTTGTATATTTGTTTTATGAACTTTTTGTGATCATGTTTATTTAGAGTTGTTTCTAAGCACCATATAGCCTACATATTAGAATGTACCTACAAAATTTTTGTTTTTTCTACTTTTGTTTCCATTTAAAATATTGAAAATTCAAAAAATCAAAAAATTCCACAAAAATTTTATTGCATTTTTACAAGCTTTTATTTAACTTCACCTGTTAGTAATGTTTGTATGTGTGGCTCGAATCTTGCAAGCTGAATTAGAACCACTTCTTGACATCCGGTTGAGCTGAAATTTTGCATACACCTTTAGTTCTGGTGACAATACAATATACAATACTCAATATTGTAATACTTTCAAAATGGCCACCGCTCCAATATTGCGGATGATGTATTTTTTGTCAACCCCCTTAATATAAATATCAAATGGAAGGGCTTGAAGAGTAGAAAACGAAAAAGTTAGTGACACCACACTAAATTCAATAAGGCCGCCGACCCAAGATGGCGGACTAAATTTCTTTACCACCCTCTACTCCTGACATGGGAATCAAATAGGTACTAAAAAGCACAAATTAAAATTGAAAATAAATTAAATAAATTCAATTTGCAAAAACTTGTCGCAATTTGGAATTGAGTTATCTTAACCTAAACTTATTTTATTCGTTTTAGTACATTTTTTAAATAAAAGCATGTTTTTAAAAAGGTTTTTTTTTATTTTCAATTTTCATTTCTTTAATATGTCATTCAACTATGCAAGATTACTTTTGATATAATTTTTAGATAGCGATGTAGAATAAATATCACTTGAAACAAAAATATTTTTACTTAGGTACCTATGTGTTTTTAAGTGAAACTACTTGTAGTCATGCTATCTGTTTTGTTTATTTCTATACTGGCAGTAGTAGTTAATTACGGCAGATCGTAAATTGCAGTGGTGAATTGGCAATAATTGACACTGTGGCAGAAAATTGATACACAGACCCGCTTTGTGAATGAGAAAAAAAATAGAGAGCAGACTGGGTATGTCTGGTACCAGCAATTTTAATAATGACATAGTACGTCCAGTACAGGTGTATAAAATTGGGCATTCCTCGAAAACGTTTGCAATTACCTATGAATAATTTTTTTATGTAGAATCCTACAGGAACATTATCTTATTTTGAAGCCATTACACTGTATATTCGACCTACATAATGGTCATATTATGTGTAATTTACGGAACCTAAATATCGTTGTCATTTTTCTTGTTTATTTTTGGATGATGTCCAAAACCTACTGGCATAATTTGAAGCTTGTTGAAAAACAATTCCGTTCCACAAATCTAAGCATTCTACGAAAGACCACCCGAAAATATAGAGAAATTACTACATGTAATATGTAACTCAAAGTTGTTGCTCAATAATTGTTGCACTATTATAAGCACCTGGTGTGTAAAAAAACATTGTAATACCCTGCTAATAATAGTTGACGTGCCAGTTCTGTCACCCAATACAATTCGATTTCAAATTATTTGCAAAAGCACACTCTAAACCTGTTCGAGAATTTGCAGTGGGTACTGCTTTAAACGTCTGTAGGCAACCAACTGTACTAGTGAAAGTATAAAGAATAGTATAAACCTTCAGGCGGCGTGGTACTACGAGTACTCAACAACATTTCTTGGTTTTGTTGCATATCTCCAATGCACTATATCTCTTCAAATATGGGCCATAATTTTTAGCATTGATGAGGTCGATATAGCATCCTCGAAACACATTACCGGCTAGCTACGGGCGGTTGTTTATATTGAGGAACCCCAGGGAGACGGAAGAAATACGTTCGCAATACCAGATCGAAGAAGTATGTAGGTACCCAGGGTAATGATCACGGTAAAGTACCTAAGTTGTGCGCCCAGTAAATAACACTATAAATTTAAAATGAAAACTTTACGTTGTTATTTTAGCGCAAATTTCTTTAGATATTTCAAATGTCGGTTGGATATACAGGGCGATTCTTTTTTTCTTTATCTAGTAATAACTCTACTGGGTTTTTAAAAATGAATGAAAGATACCTACTTTGATTGAAACCCTTCAAATTCTTCCTGTTGCTCACTGATGGAGGCCTCCAAGTCCAAATATGAACCATAATCGCCGTCTTTATACAGTTGAAGCGCCGCATCGTCAAGCTGCAACAAAAAATTAAGTAAATAAAACGATTTAACCTCATTTTTCTCTTGTATTAAAATAAAAATCATAGGACGGCTATGAATGGTTGAGTTTCTCGGTTTCCCGACGTCTTCCGGTTGATTTTCTCGTGTCCGAGTCTGGTAACCCTTGACCTCTCTCGGGTCGGCGGGCAGACAACAAAAGAGCATCGCCACGCTCACTTGATTCCGTTCGGAAATGCAGAAAACGAAACAAAAGAACGACGAAGTCGCCTCAGGCCACCCCATGGTAGCTGCCACGCTCATAATAACTCGTTCGATCGTGGAATTGTTAGAAAGGCTGCTCTCTATTCGGCTTTTAGCAGATTTTCTAAGGTAAGATTCAGCGTTATGTTGCACATAAAACCCCGGACTTATTGCCATTACTGTACAAAAAATGACGCAAAAAGAAAAAGCATATTTCCGCCTACATTTCACTGAAGGCTTATCAAGCATCAAGTCTTCACAGTCAGTTACCTGCAACTCGGAGTTTGTAAAAAAAATAGCCAGCCCGTTCGAGGTACAACGTGGGAAAAAAGGTTAAAAGGCATTATATGAAAATAAGGCCTAAGCGGGCTGAGGTTCACACACTACAAAGAAAAAAATAAGTAGATAGGCATCTCTCTTGGGGATGCACTGAACAGTTTGTTGTTAGATTCTATATACTATATGGTGAGACTAGACTTACTACAAGCTTTTATTTAACTTCACCTGTTACCACAGAAAATATACGCTTCCGCGTAGCGTATATTTTCTGTGCCTGTTACTATGACGTATGTATGTACGTACGTGTGGGTCGAATCTTGCAAGCTGAATTAGAACCACTTCCTGACATCCGATTGAGCTGAAATTTTGCATACACCTTTAGTTCCGATGACAATACAATATGCAATACTCAATATTGTAATACTTTCAAAATGGCCGCCGCTCCAAGATGGCGGATTACATTTTCTTTTCAACCCCCTTAATATGGTTATCAAATGAAAGGGCTTGAAGAATAGAAAACGATAAAGTTAGTGCCATCACACTAAATTCAATATGGCCGCCGCTCCAAGATGGCGGAGTACCTATTTGATAGCCAACATGGGTATCAAATGAAAGGGCTCGACGGGTAGAAAACAATAAGGTGAATGACTTCATACGAAATCCAATATGGCAGCCGCCCCAAGATGGCGGACTAAATGTCTTTACTACTATCCTGACATGGGAATCAAATAGGTACTAAAAAGCACAAAATAAAATTGAAAATAAAAAAAAAACCTTTTTAAAAACAAGCTTTTATTTAAGCCATGTACTGAAACGAATAAAATAAGTTTAGGTTTTAGTTAAGATAATTCAATTCCAAATTGCGACAAGTTTTTGCAAATTGATAAGCTTGTCGCGCGAATTGTAAAGAAAAAATTCATACTTTGGCAAATAGGTACTTGCTTATCAACCAATCACTGTCCAATAAAATTAATTGGAACCTACTTCCATCAACATTTCGGGTGACAAGCTTTTCAATTTGCAAAAACTTGTCGCAATTTGGAATTGAATTATCTTAACGAAAACCTAAACTTATTTTATTCGTTTTAGTACATGGCTTAAATAAAAGCTTGTTTTTAAAAAGGTTTTTTTTTATTTTCAATTTTATTTTATACTTCCTATTTCGGAGGCAGTGACAGCTATTTTTTGTACAAAAAATATTGTTTTTTTTTCTGTAGAAATGACAGATTGGATTTGGAAGCTGGAAGCTGGCGTATGATATGTACATCGATTTATTTTGACTGGGAACCGTTGAAAGCTTACATCATTGTTTATTGTTTGGCAAACCGCCACAGACGATTACAACAAAAATGACGCCATCGATAAATTACCTAGGTAGATGAGACGACCTTAAATCTTTTTATGGACATTATAATTATTATAAAAAATAAACAGATTTTAGAAATAAACCAACACTTCTACTTGTAGGTACGAATGTGAAGGCAGCATAGCTGATGAACGTTCATTAGGGGCGTGGTTTGGCAAAAGAAAGCACAGGGGCGTACTTGGAAAATATACTAGATACACCTCTGAAGAAATTTTTTTAATCTCCTCTGTATTCAAGCTGTTAATGTACAGTTACCGTTTATTTGGTTGTTTGCTTTGGCCGTTAGTGTTGTGGGAGTTATAATTAATTATAGCTGCATGTTTTCATTCATATTTCGCATGAAATATACAGTGGCGTAACATTACTGTTCGACTTTTCCACTTCGATAACTTGTAAGTTACATACAGATCATAAATTAGGTGTGTTCTAAGTTAATAATTCTTATAAAAGTATAATAAGTTAACGGGGATGTAAAGGTGATATCGTTATCGAAATCTGAGCTCGCCTCTGACGCCACTGTATAAGATTCTCACGTTTTCCACGTCTCGACAAGTTCCTGCAAGCGTGCTGGATCACGTTGGCTTGTAATGTGTTTTCCTGCCTTCCTATATAGGATTAAAGGGTCTTCATGACGGCTGACTGATTTAAAGAAGTATAAATTAATTAGGAGTTATTTTAGGATATTGCAATAGCCGCCATCCTGTACCGTTCAATATAATATAGGCAAAAATCAGTTTGTGAAATTTCTCGTGATTTCTCTTGGCCATATCAGATGGCGGCACTGGGTTTCTAGTCCCCACAGACATTATTGAAATTAATATTTCCTACGGCCTTTCAAGGAATATGCCCATTAATCTAGTATAATCTAATTATACCCAGATGCTAGTAAAAAAACATTTTCACAAAGATCTCTTTTCTTGAAACTGTCTATACAAATAAAACAGCTAGGGTACTGCGGGCAAAAGATAAGATACAGGGTGTTTAACTTTTAAGGGATATAGTGTATCTTTTTAAGGCCTTGTAAAAAGTTACAGGGTGTTAAAATTTTAAATATGTTTAAAAATGCATCATAGTGGTCGCAGACAAAAATATTTGTATGGCATTACATGTTACTTTTCGCACGCAGTTGTCAATCCTACGCTAACACTGAATGGGACCCAATCAACATTCATACGCCCCGCAGGTTGTAAAACCAGGTTGTATTACGTCATAACTCCGGCAGTAAACCACAAGCAAAAATGACCTGGTGAATAATTAACCATATAGGAACGCGAACACTATATACCACTCTTGGGACACACCTGAGAAATCAAAGTTTCTTATTCCGGCAAGAGCAACAAACAGTAGGTGCCAAACCGGAGTCATCGGTCTCCCGAAGGACGCTGCACAACCGAGAAGAAGAAGAATAGGTGAAAGTGGTTCGTCTTCTTCCTCGGCGGTCGATAGCTCTTCTTCTTCTCGGACCCATTGTGAGGCAGGTGGACGCCGCGAGTCTATGAACTCGAACTTACTTTTTTTTTCGTTGGTTTTGTCGAAATTGACGAAAGAAACGGACTGTACCACACGCCATTTACATTCTAACCAGTCAATTACATACGACAGAGAAAAACGGTAATAACTTTTAAGTATGAACAAGGTGTTTAGCCTCAGTTCAGTAAGATAGGGATCTTATAAAATCTGCGCCAATTAATTTCTTGTTAAGCCTACATTAGATTGTCGTTAATTTAATATATTATGTTGTCATTCTTCGAATGGCATTGGTGGCCACACGGAAAAAACTTTCCTGCTAAGAAAAAAATTTAAATAAAAAACCTTTTTAAAAACAAGCTTTTATTTAAGCCATTTACTAAAACGAATAAAATAAGTTTAGGTTTTCGTTAAGATAATTCAATTCCAAATTGCGACAAGTTTTTGCAAATTGAAAAGCTCGTCGCGCGAAATGTTGATGAAAGTAGGTACCAATTAAGTTTATTGGACAGTGATTGGTTGATAAGCAAGTACCTATTTGCCAAAGTATGCATTTTTTCTTTACAATTCGCGCGACAAGCTTTTCAATTTGCATAAACTTGTCGCAATTTGGAATTGAATTATCTTAACGAAAACCTAAACTTATTTTATTCGTTTTAGTACATGGCTTCAATAAAAGCTTGTTTTTAAAAAGGTTTTTTTTTTATTTTCAATTTTATTTTGTGCTTTTTAGTACCTATTTGATTCCCATGTCAGGAGAGTAGTAAAGACATTTAGTCCGCCATCTTGGGGCGGCTGCCATATTGGATTTCGTATGAAGTCATTCACCTTATTGTTTTCTACCCGTCGAGCCCTTTCATTTGATACCCATGTTGGCTATCAAATAGGTACTCCGCCATCTTGGAGCGGCGGCCATATTGAATTTAGTGTGATGTCACTAACTTTTTCGTTTTCTACTCTTCAAGCTCTTTCATTTGATACCCATATTAAGGTGGTTGACAAAAGATTCAACATCCGCCATCTTGAAGCGGCGGCCATTTTGAAAGTATTACAATATTGAGTATTGCATATTGTATTGTCACCGGAACTAAAGCTGTATGCAAAATTTCAGCTCAATCAGATGTCAGGAAGTGGTTCTAATTCAGCTTGAAAGATTCGACCCACACTAACAGGTGAAGTTAAAAGCTTGTAAAAATGTAGATGGGGCTTTCAATATCGACCTCATTCTATTATTTTTCTTCCGGAAATTCGATTCAAAAGGGTAAACAACTTTCAGGTTAATTTGTTTCAATGCACACATGATCTACATCATCTACCTAGTGTTGTAAAATTGATGCATTTCGAAATATTGGCAAGAATCTTTACTCATTTTGCGATGCTTGAAAACGAAAATAAAATCAGTTTGGCAATGAAGCAGCTCATTTGGTGTAAATTTCCTTTTTCTAATATTAGTACTGAAGACGCAACCAACTACTAGCGAACGATTTCAGAAGTAAACTTATTGCTTGCAACCTGTTTTATCATCATTGTAACCTTGGGTGTCTAAATTGGCTGCCGTACTTTTTGCTTGTTACCACAGAGATTACCGGTGATTTTTTTCGCGAAGAACACTTTCGTTTCATTACCAAGAAACAGGCCAGAGGTCTGATTGTGTCTAAGAGGGTATCTTGGGTTCTAAGAGGTCGTTATATAATTTTTGCTTTGTGATGGGTTGTTCCACCAACCGCTTACATTTTCACCTAAAAAATCCACTAAAAAACACATCATGCGTCTCTAATTACAACACACCTACAATCTAAATTATGTAAATAGCTACTTAATTGAAACTTCAGAGTTAGGTTTCTACGGATCCTCGCATTCCAATGAATATTTAAACAACAATTTGAACTAAAGCGAGACAAATTGTAATGGCGTGGGGCTTTTAGGAAACTTGTTAAAATGCAGAATTTTGGAGGATTTCTAACAGGCTCCTTAACTGGTTTATCAAGTTCGATGTGCTAATAGATTTAGATTTGAAGAACAAGTTATTTCACTGCTGGTGCTTTATATTCTTTTGACAACCAGATATTGAATCTTTCTTAAAAAAGAAATACTTCAATGTCATCATTTTTTTTTTGCTGAAGCAATGCTTCCTCTCACGTGGAGACTAAAAGCGGTAACCTGATGATTCCGAGAATACGAGTCCAGTAAAAATTTATACTGAGGTTGCTACTTCATACGAACGGAAGTCAAATGGTAGAACAAAATTTAAATATCTAATTGGTGAGCCTTCTAAGTAAATCAGACTAAAAAATGGCCGATTTACATTTTAAATTTCAACGACTAGAACTTCATTGTGTGAAGGAACTCTGGTGAATAATACAAAGTACATTTATCAACCATTTTGACAAATTCACATGTGTGTAAACGTTATGGTTTATCTACAGTATAACTTACTACGTTTTCATGGCAATTGACCCTTATGTTCAGTAGACCAAAACCGATAGATAGATTTCTGTGTGAGTGTTGCGATCAGCAGGAATAATGAAGATTATTATTTGAAGAAAATAGATTACTTGCATAGTTAATTTACAAAAATATACTGTCGTAAAGGTTTTGTAACAGAATTTATACGGGTAGGTGGGTCTAGTTATCTAGGCAGAAATTCATGCATCATCAAGAAAACTGTAGAAGCTCCAGAACCGTCTCGTCTCCTGCAAACTCAGCAATCCGAAATCTTATATATTTATTGTATCACAAAGCGCGTTTAGATTAAGACCGATCTTTGTCAAAAGCTTTTCGAATAAAGTTTTTTAAAAGCCTACTGCTGTGGCCAATCATTTAATTGGCGCAGTCGGTAGGACGTATCGCGGAAAATCGCAGAAGTTTGCGATTCGGGCAAGCCTTGCAGTCGCCGAAACTCGCGTTTTTCCTTCGGGTTCCGATTAAGCGGTTCGTCCTGCAACATCGTCTCCACCGTTAGACGACTCGGGCCAAGCAGCAACTGGGCTTCAACCAGGAGGGCAAGGACTGAGGTTCCGAAGAAGAAAAGGGCTAGCTACCAACGGTAAGAGCCATTTCCCTTCGTTGAACTATCCTATACTCTCTGCTGGGGCAAAGACTTAATCTCACTAGGTTAAGAATTCAAATTCGAAAAACGATTTTTCACATTTTCAAATTTTGATTTTCTTTTAGGAAAACTTAATTTTAAGTAATTTTAGTAGCAAAAATTTAATTTTTATGAGTAATTCAGAAAGTGAAGAGGAGAACGAAAACGTAGGAAGGTTAGGTATCGATCACGATACAGATCTAGCAATTTTAGTTGATTTGTTTGGGCAAGTAAATCTTTCTACAATGAACAACCAGCAACAAAACCAAAATCAAAATGTTAATTATCAATTACTACGCATGTATATTGAAAATATACCTCAATTTTCTGGTGATGTACATACTCTCGAAATTTTTATTGACAGTTGTAATTATCTTGTACAAACTTATACAAACCGAGCGATTCCTAACGATCCAATAAACAAATTTTTAATTCGTGCAATAATCGGAAAACTCGCTGGTAGGGCACTAACATTAATAGGGACAAGAACAGAACTTCAGACATGGGATGAAATTCGCAATGCTTTACGCTTAACTTTTGGAGATAATAGAAACATCGACTGTCTTGTTCAAGATTTGATAGTTTTACGACCGTTAAAAAATGAATCCCCTGTAAATTTCGGATCTAGGATCCAAGATGCACATAGCTTAATTATTTCCAAATTAAATTCTAGCGACTTAGCACCAAATATGAAACAGTTACAATTGAATAATTATAAACAACTAGCTTTAAAGACGTTTATAAGAGGTCTCACCGGCAGACTACAAGACATTGTGCGTATTAAAGACCCTGATAGTCTCGAAAATGCTATCGCGTTAGTAATTGAAGAACAAAATTTTCTCTATGCTCAAAATCGCCTTTTCTCCTCAATTCAACCTCAAAATAATATCCAAAAAATTCAAAGACCAATTCAGACGCAAAACTATCCCCAAAATATCCCAAAACCTAATTTTTTCAATCCTCAGATGCAATTCCCAAATACCCCAAGGACAAACTTTTTCCAAAACCAACAAATGACAAAAATATTACCACAACATGTCCAACCCCAAAGATTTCCACAAAATAACCAATTTCCCAGAGGTCCTATAAACATGCCCCAACCAAGACAACTACAACAAAAGTATTTTACAAACCAACAAGTTTTCGGGTCAAAACAACCCCAAACCAACGTATTTAAATCAACCGGACGAACAACTAATGACAAACCAACCCCTATGTCAGTAAACGCGACAATACCAAGTTTACGCCAACAAGTACCGCAACGTGTACCGAACTACTTCCAAAGTTCAGGTCCCAGAAACTTTATATCGGAAGAACTATATAATATAGAAGACGACAACCCAATTTACGACCCCCAAAATTTATTTGTCGACGAAGAGAATTCATATTATTATATCCCTGAAGAATATAACCAAAATTCAAATCAAAATCTTTTTGAACATGACTATTCAAACCTCTATAATACGGAATATGAAAGTTATACTAGTTTACCAGAAAATTCAGAACATCTAGAGGAAATAAAAAATGAAAATTTTCAGGAAACCAATATCGTAGACAAAAGAAAATGACAATAATTGATCTTAATAACATTCATACTAATATCTTACCCTATATTGAGACTTATAACCCGAAATTTAAATTCTTAATTGATACGGGAGCTTCAAAATCAATAATAAATCCTTGTTTTGCAGAAAAATATTTCCCTAATACAATCTATCATGAAGACTTTCAAATAAAAACGTGTAACGGTACAAATAAATGTAGATTCAAAGCTGACATACCAATAAATGAACTTTTAGGTTTAAACGATCAGATTACTTTCCACTTGTTTCAATTTCATGATTTTTTTGATGGATTACTAGGCTTCGAAGATATAAAAAGACTAAAGTTAATACCCGATTTTGACAAAAATATTCTCTATAACGAAAATATCTGTATTAATATTTTTTATAGACACAATCAACAATCTAACTTATTTTCTATACAAGTCAACCCTCACGAAACATGTAAAGCGAAAATACCTGTTTCTGTAAATTCAGGAGATATCTATTTTCCAAGAAAAGACATTTCAAGAAATTGTTTTATTCCGGAAATTCTAACCACTGCTAAGAATGGTTATGCTATTGTCGAAATTCAAAATCATTCAGACGAAACAAAAGTCTTATCTCTAAATAAACCATTCACTACAGCTAGTTTTCAAGAAATCAATAATGATTACTCTCTTTTTAATATCGAACAAATTTTTAATAACAAAAAAAGCAAATCTAAACAAAAATATGATGTGAAAAATATAATACGATCCGATCATCTTAATTCTGAAGAGAAAGAAAAAATTTTTAAAATCTGTCAAGAATTTTCAGATTTATTTTATAATACAGGAGAAAAACTTTCATTTACGAACAGAGTAAAACACGAAATAAAAACCACCGACGAGGTCCCTGTTCACACAAAGTCTTATAGGTATCCTTATGCCTTAAAAAATGAAGTTCAAAGACAAATAAGAAAAATGTTAGATGACGAAATCATTAGACCTTCTTCAAGTCCATGGTCTTCACCAATCTGGATTGTCCCCAAGAAATCGGATGCCTCCGGACAAAAAAAGTGGCGTATAGTAGTCGATTACAGGAAAATCAATGAAAAAACTATTGATGACCGATATCCAATTCCCAACATTAATGAAATTTTAGACAAGTTAGGCCGATGTACTTATTTTACTACCCTTGATCTAGCTTCCGGCTTTCACCAAATAGAGATGCACCCCCAAAGTATAGAAAAAACAGCTTTTAGTGTAGACAACGGTCATTACGAATATAATAGAATGCCATTTGGCCTAAAAAATGCGCCAGCCACATTTCAGCGTGTTATGGACGACATTCTAAGAGAACTCCAAGGAAAAGTTTGTTTAGTTTACATTGATGACATCATAATATTTTCATCATCATTAGAAGAACATATTTCCAATCTCAAACTAGTTTTCAAAAAATTACGTGAATACAATCTTAAGATACAATTAGATAAGTGTGAATTCCTCCGCAAGGAAGTAGAATTCTTAGGACATATAATAACACCAGGCGGAATCAAACCAAACATAAAAAAAATTCAGGCTATTCAAAAGTTTCCAATTCCTAAAACGGCAAAAGAAATAAAATCATTCCTAGGCTTAGTAGGTTATTATCGAAAATTTATAAAAGACTTTGCAAAAATCACAAAACCTTTCACCAAATGTTTGAAAAAGGGAGAAAAGGTCATTCACAATGAATCTTTTATTAATGCTTTCGAGTTGTGCAAAAATATACTCACGAATGACCCAATTTTACAATATCCAGATTTTTCTAAGCCATTTAACTTGACGACAGACGCCTCAAACTACGCTATAGGTGCAGTATTATCACAAGGTACTGTAGGCCAAGATCTTCCAGTGGCATATGCTTCTCGTACACTTAATCCCGCAGAATGCAACTATTCAACTATCGAAAAGGAATTGTTAGCAATTGTCTGGGCCACAAATTACTTTAGACCTTATCTGTTTGGACACAAATTTAAAATCATCACTGACCACAAACCCCTTCAATGGCTATTTTCCCTTAAAGATCCCAGTTCACGTCTCGTTCGTTGGAGACTCAAACTTGAGGAATATCAATACGAAATAGTATATAAAAAAAGGAAAATCAAATACCAACGCGGATGCACTCTCTCGAGTAGAAATAAATGCACTAGAAAATTCTTTAGAAAACGAATCAATAATAGCCAATTTAGGTGATTCAGATGACGAAATTATTACCTTTTTAGAAAATTTAGATGAAGGAAACCTTCCGGAAATCTCAAGCGAAGATGTAAATGAAATTTTAGGAATTACCCCTAACGAAAAACCTGTTGAAAAACCAAAAATTAATATTATTTCCGATATACTTATTAAACCGGCATTCAATGTCCAAGAAAACGCTCCGAGAAATAATATAAACGAAACTGTCCATACAGCAGTCGAAGATCCTGTTTTACTAATGCCAATAACAGAAAAATCGGTAAACTCATACAAAAATCAAATAATTGTTTCTTCTAACAACAAGACACAACATAAATATGTAATTCGAAACAAACCATTTAACGAAAATAAACGATTAACGGTATCTTTACCTCTCCAAAATTTCGAAAGTGAAACAATAGCTTTTATAAAAGAATACGTAGAAGATAAAAAGGTTTACTGTGTATATTTTAAAACTCCTAATATAATCCCAGAATTTTGCAACATTATCCAAAAGACATTCCAAAATTCTTCTTTTAAACTAATACAAAGTTCAACCTATTTAGAAGATATTTATACTTTTGACGAACAACAAGAAAAACTAAAATATTATCATGAAGGTAAAGTTTGCCACAGAGGTATCAATGAAATGGAAAATTCCCTAAAACGAAGATATTACTGGCCAAAACAAAAAACTGATATAGAAAAATACGTAAATAATTGTGAAATTTGTCAGTTAGCTAAATACGACAGAAAACCCGCAGAAATAAAATTTAATTTGACGCCCACTAGTACCAAACCTTTTGAAGTCATACATGTTGACACTTTCCAAATAGAAAACAATAAATTTTTAACAATAATAGATTCATTCTCTCGTTATGCACAAGCATACAAAATAAGTGGAGCTTCAGCTATAAACACCATTGATTGTTTCTTACAATTCGCAACACATCATGGTCTACCAAGAACCATTGTATCTGACAATGGATCAGAATTTAATAATACAACCGTAAAAGATTTTGTAAAACTTCACAAAATTAATATTCATTTTATTACTCCTAATAATTCTAATAGCAACAGTTTAGTTGAACGTTTACACTCTACATTAATTGAACACATAAGATGTTTAAGATTAACTGACAAAGACAGTCGAATCGACAAACTCATGCTCTACGCAATTTTGGCATATAATAATACAGTTCATTCAGTAACAAAACAAACTCCATATAACATTGTTAGTGGACATACCGATAGTTTTGATGCTTTCGATACTACTTCTGAAATAATTATAAATGAATATGTTAACGAACATAAAAATAGAACACGTCTACTTTATGACAAAATTCATGAAATCAATCAATCTACAAAGGAAAAAATCATTCAAAAAAGGAACCAAAATCGCGAAGATCCTATAGAATATAATGAAAATGAATACGCTTACGAAAGAGTTCAAAACCGTTCAAAAATAAAACCCCGTTTTAAAAAGGTAATCGTTCAGAAAAACTTAGGTATAAAAGCGAAATTACCACGCAAAATAATTCACAAAAAGAATTTAAAAAGACCAAGAAAACTGACAGAAAAATCTTTATTACAGGACAGACATTCAGACAGACATGAGAAACCACCTGATGATCCTGATATCCCTGATCCTGATATCCCAGGTCCAAGTACAGGAAATTAAAATAACGGATTTGAAAGATTCACCTGGAGTCTTACCTTTTAGATTAGGAAATGCAAAGATCATAACTAGAAAACACACTTTTCTACATTATGTTCAAATTAAAGCCTTAAGTAACGAAATAAAAAATCTTAGATCGGTTCATAATGATTTAAACATTTCTATTTTTAAAGAAACACAATTTGTATTTTCTTCTAGCTTACGAAATAACTATGATAGTCTTAAACCTTTAATCTTAGAAATAGAACGTAAATTTAATAACATAATATTTAAGAAAAATATAAATAAACGCAGTAAACGCGGACTTTTTAATGCTATAGGAACGGTAAATAAATGGTTTACTGGATCGCTTGATGCAAATGACGGTATTAGATACGACAACGCTATAAGAATACTTGAGAAAAATCAACAGAAAATTGTATCAGAAGTAAACACACAAATTTCTTTATTCAAAAAATTAATTGATCACTACGGAACCTCAATTGAAACTATAATTGATAATCAACGAAAAATTTCTGAATATTTAGAACGTTACCATGAATTAATAAAAAGAGAAACTGATATATTCTATAAATATACTGTATATTTAAGTATACTTAATCAAATTTTTATCAATGCTAATGTAATAATTACTTTCCTAGACAACTTGGAAAATGCTATAACCTTTTCACGTTTACATACTATTCACCCTGATATATTGAATATCGACGACTTACAAGAGATATTAACGGACTTAAAAACACATTATTCAGAAAACGAAATTATTAATATTAATTTTTATGATTGGTACTCTGTAATTAAAACAAGTAGTTATATTTCAAAAAATCAAATTGTTTTTGCCCTAGATGTCCCTTTAGTTCATCCAGATAATTTTGATTATTATCATTTATATCCTTTACCTTCTTCCAAAAATACCATAATTATTCCTTCCAAACCCTACATGGCTCTTAGTACTACTAGCTACCAATATATGGAAAATTCCTGCGAAGAAATAAATGGAACTTATATTTGTCTACAAGAACGGTTAGAAGCAACTCCAAAAGAAGATTGCATAGCTGCACTAATTTCTGGCGAAGAACCAAGTTGTAACGTTATGGAAGTTCAAACTCACAATCAAATAATTGAAAGAGTCAACGACGAATTTATAATTGTTGTCCCGAAAGAAGAATCGAAAATTAAATTGTTATGCAAAAACATGGAATATGCCATAATAAAGACACCGCATTTAATTTGGTTACCTACCGGATGCAGCATGGAAATTAATGGAATTTCTTATGGAAATAATAAATCAAACAGTAAAACCCATTCATTGGTATTGCCGGCGATTAAAATTGGCGAAGTTCAAGAAAACATCAATACATTTGGCAAACTCCACATCAGGAACATATCACTGGACGATATCCATGCTCTTCGAAAACATATTAACTCTATTAGTCCTGTGGTCGTCGAAGAAGTTGCAAATACGTACACAACAAATTGGATTTTATGGATAACAATGGTAATGGTTCTCTTAATATTAATTGGATATGGAATTTGGAAATATTGGAAGTTCCGAAAACCTAGAAAAGAAAAGGAAGAAAAAGCTACGGCTACTTCGATCCTCTACACTCCCGAAGAAGCCTCTTAAGGATGGAGGAGTTATCTAGGCAGAAATTCATGCATCATCAAGAAAACTGTAGAAGCTCCAGAACCGTCTCGTCTCCTGCAAACTCAGCAATCCGAAATCTTATATATTTATTGTATCACAAAGCGCGTTTAGATTAAGACCGATCTTTGTCAAAAGCTTTTCGAATAAAGTTTTTTAAAAGCCTACTGCTGTGGCCAATCATTTAATTGTCTCTACGTTATGTCCACAATGTTCTTGTCGGTTTTTTTAATGTGTAAAAAATAAGTTTATGCAGAGAACCGAGCAAGGTCTATTGAATTATGTCGGGTTTTTTAATAATCCGATTGCATATACAGTGTGACCCATTTGTTTTGGGGTCAGTCTGTAAAAAGTGTATCAATCGTGCGATTTGGCTGATTTTTTTTTTAAATTGTAGAGCTCGATGAACTGCACATTTTGAACAAAAATTGCCTGGTTCGCATAAAATCCAAAGCCTACTATGACCGTTTTTATGAGCAAAATTTTAAGAAACCATATTAGCGTTTTTTTTTGAAAAAATCTGTGTGCGCCAATGGATTGAGCACCCCTCGAAATGGGTATGTACAAAATTTCATCAAAATATTTCAAGTAATAACGATTTTGTAGAAAAATTAAAAATGCAGCCAAGGTACGTCTTTATTTTCAAAAATTCAAAGTTGGCCATGGAAAATAATTGAATTGTTTACTTTTATTAAGTGTCAAACTGTCTAAATTGAGTTCAGAAATTGTTTGTGCTCAATACAATTAATTATCATAATTATGGAATATTTAAGCATAAGAGACAAAATAGAAATTGTTCGACTCGTGGGCGACAACGAGCGCTCGGCAGCAGAAGCTGCGGCCGAATTTAACAATAGACACCCAGGTAGATCAGTGAGTCGAAGTACTGTACAACGTATAAACAATATTTTTGATGAAACTGGATCGATTTCTAAAAATTTATTAAAAACTAGGCAAAATGGACGCCGTGGACTTGTTGAAAATAACAATCAAATTCTGCAATACTTTAGTGACAATCCTCGAAATAGTGTTCGAACGGCTAGTTTAGACCTTCATATACCCAGAGAGAGTATAAGGAGATGTTTGAGACAAAACAAAATAAAACCGTTTAAGCCAAAATTTTTGCACACCCTGGAACCAGGAGATGAGGAGAGAAGATTAGGATTTTGCTATTGGCTGCAAGGTGAATATCTCCATAATGGCAACTTTTTAAATGAAATTTTATTCACCGACGAAGCCACGTTTACTACAAATGGTGTAGTATCAAGTCAAAACTGCCGTCAGCTGAAAATCCAGAGTTTATAATAAATGCAAGGAGACAATATTCACAAAAAATTAACGTTTGGTGTGGAATACTACGCGACAGAATAATTGGCCCATTTTTCTTTGAAGGGAATTTGAATGCGGCTGGCTTCTTGAATTTTCTAGAAATTGAATTTAGAAATGCTTTAGATGAGTTACCATTAAGATACCGTTTAAATTTAAAGTTACAGTTAGATGGCAGTCCTATTCATAATGCTCGTTTAATCAGAAACTGGCTAGATAATAATTTTGAAAACTGTTGGATAGGGCGAAATAGTCCTTTCTGTGAGTGGCCACCGAGATCTCCGGACTTAACTCCTTTAGATTTTTTTCTTTGGGGTACACTTAAGCAAAATGTTTATAAGTCAAGACCCCATAATTTACAAGAACTGCAAGCTAGAATAAACCGTAGTTGTGAGGAAATTACTCCACAGCAAATACGAAATGTAATTTTGAATGTACGCAAGAGGAACGACAAATGCATTGTAGAAAATGGAGGCTTGGTAGAAGTTACAAAAATTTTATAATTTTAATTGTTTTTATGTTTTGTGTTTATAAGCATAAGGTTGTATTATTACAATTCAATTATTTTCCATGGCCAACTTTGAATTTTTGAAAATAAAGACGTACCTTGGCTGCATTTTTAATTTTTCTACAAAATTGTTATTACTTGAAATATTTTGATGAAATTTTGTACATACCCATTTCGAGGGGTGCTCAATCCATTGGCGCACACAGATTTTTTTAAAAAAAAAACGCTAATATGGTTTCTTAAAATTTTGCTCATAAAAATGGTCATAGTAGGCTTTGGATTTTATGCGAACCAGGCAATTTTTGTTCAAAATGTGCAGTTCATCGAGCTCTACAATTTAAAAAAAAAATCAGCCAAATCGCAAGATTGATACACTTTTTACAGACTGACCCCAAAACAAATGGGTCACACTGTATAAAATATGATTGGAGAAACATATTAAACGGTTGGTAATTTGGCCTCCCGTATGACCTACGACCTTCTACCAGTCTAGAGAATACTATAAGTCGGATCACTCCTTTGAAGTCGTCGAAAAGACGCCGATTTTTTGCGACCGGTCGTAAATTAATGTCAGCTCGCCACTCCGTTATTTACGAGGGTGTACCATCCAAAACACCGTAAAGCTGGTTGCACCAAGTTATACGAGGGCACCTCTATATTGACTTTCCATTATGCACAATAGGAGTAATAGGTATAGCGGAAAATAAGGAGCATAATAAGTAATAATAACCTAACCTAACCTAATATAATAATATTTCGATGACTATAGAAATAATTGATTAAGACATTTTTCTTAATTATACGTCAAACTAAATCTTACCTTTCAGGGTCTTTAGGACTTCAAAAAAAGGACACACAGACTTTGAATTGATTTTACAGCCATCGGCACTGCAATAAGAACCGTGACAAACCATCACTACTCAAAATTGGCGGCGGTATTGGATATAATTTACGCGCACCCGGTACAATACGAAGCACACCGTTCCGAGAGACACTGTGTAACAAAGTGACGCTCGGAATCGCCCGCTCAGCGGGATATCGATCGAGGGCCAAGGCGAAGGGGGAGGGATCGGGCAGGAGGGAAATATTTGTTTACACAGGCCAAGTGAGCGGACTTGTAGCATTCTCTAGACTTTGCTTCTACCATCCGGCAATCGAAAGGGCTACTCAAAATCTACAGGGTGTGTCACCCTATTGATTAGACTCTTCAGAGGTCATTCTGTAAATGTAAAGACTGCAGTAGGTACCTATCTATTATATTAAATTCTTTTCGTCTTAAGGTTCTTCCGGAGCAGTGCGCCACGGTTCAACATTGTTTGCTTGCCAAGTTCAAGTTCGGTAATTTTTCACGGCCGTTGAATACGAACGTAATTACATTGTTGAAAACAAATCAGAAGGAACCCCGTATATACCATCTGCCGGGCGATGGGCAATAAATCTTTTAATCGGAACTTGTCGACTCCAATAAATAATTCGGATAAATTATATGTTGCGGTCGCCGAATAAAAATATATGACTGGGCAGTTTATTTGTGGTGGTAGTCGGCCTGTATGTGGATGCACAGTTATCTCTACTTTCTACTTGTTGAAAATATTAGGGCAGAGTGAAAGAGAAAAAGACGATTCACACAAAATGAACTTTATGACATTTCGCAACGTCTGACGTAATATTTGGACGAAAATGTTACTGAAACGGCACTCATTTGTTCTAATAAATCAGTTGTGCAACTCAACGCCCACCATTCTGTGCACCAATGGTATAAATCTGCATAAATTATGTTATAGTCGAACGTATGAAAGGTTTTTTGGTAAAAAAATAGTTATTCTCCTTAGTAATGAAATATTTCTTATAATAATAATGAAATGCGTCAAAGAGTTGATTATCTGCTTTTTGCTTGGCTATAAATTTATAATTTATGACTTTAATAAAGTTGTAATAATAATTTAACTGCAATAATCTCTACGCAAGTGTCAAGAGTGACCTAGAAGAATATAGTAGCTCCTAACACCTTTTATACTTAGCGGTGATACAAAAGTTTAGGTTGTTTATTTAATAGATACCTGATTGTAGTAAATTAAAACATCCTGTATATTAATAGCAGCATTCATTGTCTCTTTCTCGTACTGATATCTACAATATATAGGCGCATAAAATACTTTTAAAACTGGGGCAATGGTTTTTAATGCATTAGCCAGTACCTACCCAGATGTAATGTTGTAATTTAGTTTTTTCTTCACTATAAAATATGAAACCTTGACGTTTGTATTCTGAAGTTGAGAATATTGAACAGTTTCGCGGTAGTTAGAGGTTTTATTTGCCAATACTAGGAAGGTAAATGCAAGCGTAGGACTCCGTCGAATTGCATAGGAATATGCAGTTTTTGGCAAATTTTCAAAAAAAGTCATTAAGTAGTTATTTATCAATGGTACCTATTTTACTTGTAGTCCAATAAAGATGTGCTCGTCTTATAGGGGACTGCCTCTGAGTGTTCAACCAAAAGAATTATGGAAATATAGGGTGGTTTCCTAAACAATATGGGTGGTTTCCTAAACATTTTTTAGAGGAAAACGGCTCTAATAAAAGTCGTAGGGAATTAAAGTATGAACAACTGAGCTTCGTAATTTTTGTTGTATCTCTAATACATAACGAATTACAGCGCATTACTATATGACAAAAATTTCGTACGCTGCAGGGGTGGTGGTGGTATTATTGTAAACATTTTTTTACAAAAAAATGACCTTAATAATAGTTTTAGAGGATGAACTTCTGATCATTTTTTTTTTCGTTTAGGAAACCACCCTATAGCGCAATTCGTACCAGGAGTTCAAGTGTGATCTTTTGATTGGACAACACTCAGGAGGCAGTCCCCAAGTAAACCTGAAAAAAAATCATCCTGTTTGGATTTTATTTTGCAAAACTGACATCTTACTGGACCATTGGTAGTCCGTTCGTTCGGGGCAAGTGTCCTTGAAGATTTAAGTTGGCAATCGCGGTTGCATAAGACAAAACAAAAGCCCGATTGAAATTTATGCAAATCTGCCCATATCTATAATGCTTGCTCTAGTTTTCGATCTCTACATAGCTACGGTAAGGTTAATTAGCATTTTGTTATGGACAAATAACAATGAATATTATAAAATCAATTTCGGGTTGTGAAATTGCATTCCTATGCCACATTTTCAATAGCTTAGAAATTAAGATATATTTTTTGTGTCCGCAATAGTAATGTCAAACAACAATTTATATCATTTAAAAAAATTACATAGGTTCTTCCTTCAATGCTGCAAAGTAGAAAATGAACTTATATAGGTACCTACTATTCTAAAACGATTTATTTCCCACTGTACCTATACCTAACCATTTTCTCAGAGAAATGTGAAGTACGTATGCAAATTGGATCTCACTATGTTGCGATTTATACCTACTATAGCTGCTGCTTAGAAATTATTGTTATGAAACTATAAATTAAACATTTAATATTTGCCAACTATAGCAATTAACTCTCAAATTAGTAGGTAGTCTGTTTCGTAAAACAAGTGAAGAATTATGAAAATTACACGGTAGAGTCTCTTGGAATCCATATACCTAAAAATGTGTAAGAATGATTTGATTTCATCCAAACTAACCAAACTTTTGTATTGGTCGTCGCCAGCAGTGAAGTGTCAAAACTCGAAAGAACATCTGTCCTCAACGACCATTAATAACAACAATAATAAGACAATTCGTTATCCTTTTGCAACCTTGGCATATAAAAGAGAAAATCCCAAATAGTGTCGTAATGCCATTGTTAAAATGGACAACGGTCGGTTAACAACATGGACATTTCCCTTGTTTGTTTTTATTTCTTTGGTGCTTTCCTGTGAGGCCAATCACGAGGTAGAGAGGCGTTGCCTCGTTTTAACACAACAAAAGTATTTTGGTGTCTATTGTTGATTTGGTACCAGCGTTACGTCACTGGCTTTGAACTCTACAATATTGATCAACATAGGTACAGGGTGGTTCATTATAAATTGACACCCCCCCCTTAACTTGCTAGTTTTTGAGGTTGGAAAAAAAGTTTTTTTCAAAAGTTTTAGATACTAATACAAAGTTTTTTGTGACGCTATTGGACCGTGTACGGTGTGTTCTAGAAAGCCGTGGCAGACATAACTTATGTTTTTTAAATTGAACATCCTATATATTTTTACATTTTTGAAATCTGCTTATCAAGGCAATTAAAATGATATTAAACTTTGTGGCATTATCTTTTTCCGTTTTTGAAAAAATTCCGTTTTCAAATTTTATACTAAATTTATTTAACTCGAATTTGTGGATCTCGTGATAAAGATAGATGATCGATGTAATAACGAAAATATTTGTTTTAAACAAGAGAGTAATATAGTGAAACTCCAAAATGTTTAGGAGCCTTTTCAAATGTTACTGATTATATTCTCGAAATAAAGAATTTCAGGAAAATCGTAAAAGCATGATGAATAAAAAATGCGAAAGTGTGATTTTTACCTTCTTTTGAGTAGGTGGCTGTGAATTCATATTTGACATTGTCTTGGGATTCCAAACAACTTTTCTTTGTGCCATTCTGCTGTAGTTCTAAAAATAAGGGTACTTTACTCTTGAGGAATTTTCATATTTTTCAACCTTCCCTGTATATGAATAGAAATTTCAAAATTTGTACGGGTGGCTTTTGAGTTTGAGCACAACCACCAACTTTTAACAAGAATATTTTTTTTGAGAAACTTCAAATAAATATAATTCCCATTTGTGTCCAACTTTCTGGCAGACACTGTATAAATACAGGAAATTTTGGTTACTATTGCAACTTCGTTTTACAACCTTTTGTTTTCGATCAAATCTGTACTCGAGTACCTCATACCGAGGCAGCTGTTATATCACGAATAAACGAGTACCACCTGCCTAAAAAAACAGGTCTCAATGTAAACATAGGGCTCTCTAGAGACCCAATGTGTATTAGGTATGTCATTTTTAGAATAGGTAGACGGACATTTTTAACCGAGTTTTTAACACTAAAAACGGATGTTTATTTTATGACTTTCCATGCTGCTATTAGACACCAAAATTCCCACATTTACTCACTTTCCTTCATTAAAAAGAAATTCGTATTTTTCAAGAGATAGGAGATATAAATCAAAGCCGAACGTCATTCGACTTCCTAAACAGGGCATTTCCCACGCAGTCAACAATATTTTTCGAATTAAGCTATACTTCGTATAAATGATGTCATTGTGCTCTTGTTAGGTGTTTGGACGTTTGAAAGAACGACGTTTTTTAGTTGGGATCGAGGTTTTAAAAATGCAGAACTAGAGTGACAGTTGTAGATTTAAACAAAGATACCGGGTGTCCGGAATAAAGGTACAAAAATTAAGGAACATGTAACTTGTCAATGTAAGAAGAAAAAAAATTAAAATGCACCTATAGTAGGTATGTATTTGTACATTTAATTAATACATATTTTCTGAATGAGCAAAAGAATCATCTGCGACTCCAGTTCCCGTATGGTGGAGACTCGATGTGCCCGTTCGATTCTAAAAGTGGTCACGACTAAGCATAAATCTACTGTTACATCTTTTTTGATCTCGTTTCCTTTCTAATGTGATCTGGGATCTAGTCTTGTCCAGCGGTCTTGCATAATCTGTATTTAATCAATAAGTTAGCCAGTATCTCCCGATCTCATTAAATCCGCATTAGAAACAACGCAAAATGGGCAATCAGCGCTTCAAAAATTCACACAAAAGCTTTTGTCTGCCTTTGGACCATCATTAGATTTATTTGGAAAAGAAAAAATACAGTTATCTTGTGCCTTATACAATAATAGGCCTGTACTCTTAATTTATGTCGTTATTTAACTGTCGAAATAACTGGGATTCAAACACCAAATCTACAGCATAACGAATCAAAAGTCGAAGGAGATGACATCATTTCTATCTGCGATGATTTGAGGTATTCGAACTTGATACCGTAAAATTCCGTGGGCTTTTTCATGATGTCCTGCAAACCGTCAAGAATATAGCTATCGGAAAATCTACAAAATTTCGATACGGATCTACGAGAGCAAAATCAATAAATCGGGAGATAAAAGGATCAATTTTTCGTCACGATGTTCGTGCAAATCCTAAACGTCCAAACTTGAGGTAATCTGACAATTTACAGTCGCCTTGAAATACCTCCAAGCCTTCCGCTTCTAAAAATACCCATAACCAACCGATTTGTTCAAGTTCAAAGGTTGGCAACGATTATTTTACTACAGAGGACCACACCAGTCGCCGTTTCTTGGAATTGATCATAATAATAATATGTAGTTTGTACCTACCTATATGCAACATTAATTATTAACCTTTTCAGTCGCTAAAACTAACTTTCGCTATCAAATTTATATAAACCGCGCCGTTCCGAACAAAAAACGCACGCCTCTTGCGTTTTTCCCGCAAAACGCGCCGTTCCCGAGATATTCCCGCCCAAAAAAAAAACTCACCCTATGGGGCGCGGCCAGCAACCTGTGCACGGCCGCCAGCTGCTCGACGAGCGGCAACGTCGCGCTGAACGTGTGTAGTGGGGGGCGGGCGGGGTCCGGCCATGGCGCGCCTGCGCAGGCGAACGGGTCGACGTCGTTCAGGAACTGCACGCGGCACGTCAGCGACATGGCGTCACATGATTGGCTGCGGGCGGGCGGTGGGCGGAGTTAGACCGGCGGTGGAGGTGGGGGGGGAGTGCTGGCCTGAGAGGGGCGGGCGGCGTTGCCGGATGTATGGTTTTTTTAGAGGCAATTTTAAAATAAACGCCGTTTTTGTTGTATTTTCGAATGAGTGTGAGTTTTCCGAATAATAATTTATTGTGTCGAAGAAATCTTCCTGTTTTAATCACCAAAGTCGAGGCTAAGTTGACGAGCTAGGCGACATTGTTTATTAATAAATTGTAAATGATAAATAATGTCAATACATTGCTTTATTCCATTAACTAAATATCCTAAATATGGTAACGCGATAAAGGAACCTTGAATATTGAATAATGAAGTGTAGGACGAAAGAATTGTTTAAAATTTCCATGTCATTGATATATTATGAATATCCTTACAATCTTTTCGCACTACTAACTCCATTCTTGTCCTTATTCTGAAATTGCATACAAATCATTGCAATTCCTATTTGATTTGCATAAATGTCAATACCTGCAGATTCTGCAGAATATCTAATTAGTCACGAAGAATATTTTAGAAAATCTGTAAAGTAATGCATCATTCTCCTGAATTTTCTAATGACCTAATTACCAACTAAATTCCTATATTATAAAAACACCTCTAGAATAGTGTCAAGGACCAGTTTTATTATCGATCTGGTATACATCTGAGTATTTCTTTCATGTGTACAGGTAGTAGTAGGCGTCTGTTTATTTTTCTTTTCAGTTTTTCGTCTGTTTTCTCTAAACATACGCCGATACGACGCCTACTCTGACCTAGCCTGAAGCTATTCAATTTTGTGCTCTCTAATACGATTTTGCGTGGGAATTATTCCAGTTTTGTTATTGTTTGGAAAGGCATATGGGACATCGTTGTCAAGCAATGTTTTTTCGAGGTTTTTCAGAAGAAAATGTGCTAAAATGTATGCAGACAAGATCATGGTTGCATATTTTATGAATTTGCAAGTAGTTATATGGGTAGGTACTTGATGACTAACAAAGAAACAACGTGGGTAAATTTTATACATTTTTGGGAACTCATAAATAGCACTATTACCTCACTGAAATCTTTTTTTTTATTGATGCAAGATATCAAGAAATAATGACAGTTTTTATTGTCGTCGGATTTTGGTTAGACCGCAAAGTTCTTGGAAATGTTTAAGTTTTAATACCTACTATGGTCAATGCGGTCATATACTTTGAAAAATATGGCTAAAGAAGAATAATATTCTGCTGTTCATAAAATTTGCTACGAATGGAAAAAGTTAAAAAATATATTATTATTATATTATTATTAGATTTTGGGCTATGTTGGTGGATGTTGGGCACACTATCGTGCCTAACGAAGCTCGTGACGTCACAGCCCATGCCTGTCAAATTTGACATTTAAAATTAAAAATTATTAGGCAAAATGTGTTCAAATCAGTAGGTACTCAATTTTTTTCTCTGCAGATAACTTAAGGCATTTATTTGAAAATACACAGGGTTGCATCTAGGAAATTTGAAACAAATAAATTTAAAAAAATGCACTAAAATAATATTTTTAAAATGGCCCCTAACCTAACCTCAAACCCACCCCCGAAAACAAAACGCGAACGTCAACCACGGCCTACCACGATATCTCGTCTCCTTTCACCTGAACTCGGTTTGAAAACGAAACCGGCACTCTGAAAACCGGTGAGGAGGCGCCAACTCCGGACCGACCTCCCGGAAATGCCGGCTATCCTCTCAGGCCGACATTTTCCCGGCACTTTTCCCGATTTTCCGGGTCGGTTTCACTCAAAATTACCGGGAAAAAACACGACGAAAAAGGCTCCGTCAACCGCCAGTCACATTCTAGACGGACGCGGAGGGGCGACTGTTTTACCGGATCGGATGGTATAGTGGACGCTAGTGTGAAGGCGGTGTTGCCGCATCGCACGGTTTGTGGGATTCTTTAGATTTTTTTCTAGATAAAAATCATTGGAACACATTAATGTCTATATTGAGAGTACGGCCCTGTACGAATTTAATTTGGTGGATGAAACGTTTCATTCCAAACAAAATCACTCTCTTTCATTTTTTTGATAACTATTATAGTTTCGTTGTAAATTTGACATTTTGAGGTAAATTAAAAAATTATCTACCTACTATTTTTATTATTCCCAGCAAAGTATTATTGTGCAAACAAATCTTGCTTACGTAGCTTAAAAATATCACAAATAATTAAGAAATTAATTTCGTTGGAAATCAAAAATAAATACTTATACTCATAAACAACGCTACAATATAAATTCAAGGAATTCGCCTTTGAAGATCTGGCAACGTTGCCACAGGTAGGTCCGTGAATCGCCTTCGTCGACCACGGTTCCCAAGAAGAAATAACAAAACGAAATTGTAAAAATCTCCGGTGATCGAGTAGGTAGTCCTTGAAATAGTACGTTGCATTTCTATTTTTTCATTACAAGAATTAAAAAAAACATATGTATAAGCCAGCAACCGATTACTTTTTCTTAAAAAAAACTGCTCACATTCTTTTATGTTTTTATGTGGCTTTGCCAAATTTTCTTACAAAATATCGACAAAATGCAACATTATACTTCGGCCTTTTGGACGAAAGCCAGTAGGCTGTGCAGTGCGATAATTTACGAAAAAAAAATAGAAGAAGCCAACCCGGAAGTTAGGGACTTGGCAACACCGCCAAGCCTTTCATTAATCCAAACAAACTGGAATATGGGCGTTCCTCGTGCCTTAGGCCCTTGCCAAAATTTCCGGAGATTCTCGAGTTAGACGTGCGTCTTCCTTTGAAGTTTTGGGTGCACGAACGTTGTGCAAGCATATTTACAAATTTTTATTTTCATAGAATGCAATAAACAGAGTAAAAGTGTCGCGTAAAATTGCGAGTTGCAACGGGTTGAGATAACTGCCAATCTAGAGTTGGTCCCCCAAGAGTTTTTATTTCAACTTTTTCTGAAATAAAGAAAATCGGACATCATTTCAGAAAAATTAAAAAGGATTTTCTGTCAGCGCCGGGGGTCGAACCCGGGACCTCTCGCTTGCTAGGCGAACGTTCTACCACTACACTACGCTGAACCGTTGAAATTAAGTCGGTCTGTTTGTATAGTAGCTGAACGGAGAAGCCTTCGTTCGCGCCGTACCACAGAAAATACTCTCCAATTTCCTCCGAAATGATGTCCGATTTTCTTTATTTCATATCCATTGGTCTACGTCCTATACGTATGAAAGTTCTTCTCCATTTCCATTTTCATTTTCAATCATTCCTTACGAGAGATTCGTATGTGAGGGACTACACCAGCATGACTTCCAAGATGTATGATGGTGGTACAACTGTATCTAACGTCAAGGTTGTGTCTATTAGTCTGGTGTGTTTCGGAGGAAATTGGAGAGTATTTTCTGTGGTACGGCGCGAACGAAGGCTTCTCCGTTCAGCTACTATACAAACAGACCGACTTAATTTCAACGGTTCAGCGTAGTGTAGTGGTAGAACGTTCGCCTAGCAAGCGAGAGGTCCCGGGTTCGACCCCCGGCGCTGACAGAAAATCCTTTTTAATTTTTCTGAAATGATGTCCGATTTTCTTTATTTCATATCCATTGGTCTACGTCCTATACGTATGAAAGTTCTTCTCCATTTCCATTTTCATTTTCAATCATTCCTTACGAGAGATTCGTATGTGAGGGACTACACCAGCATGACTTCCAAGATGTATGATGGTGGTACAACTGTATCTAACGTCAAGGTTGTGTCTATTAGTCTGGTGTGTTTCGGAGGAAATTGGAGAGTATTTTCTGTGGTACGGCGCGAACGAAGGCTTCTCCGTTCAGCTACTATACAAACAGACCGACTTAATTTCAACGGTTCAGCGTAGTGTAGTGGTAGAACGTTCGCCTAGCAAGCGAGAGGTCCCGGGTTCGACCCCCGGCGCTGACAGAAAATCCTTTTTAATTTTTCTGAAATGATGTCCGATTTTCTTTATTTCATATCCATTGGTCTACGTCCTATACGTATGAAAGTTCTTCTCCATTTCCATTTTCATTTTCAACTTTTTCTGTCAATTCTTAAATAGTTACCTTTCAAAATGTCCCGCACACTATTTTTCATTTTTTCAAACAGTAACTTGCTGTTTGAAATTTAAATATTTTCCAACAGATTTTTTGATTTTTATATGTACCTAATGTTTATACGAGCCCGACGAAAAGATGGAACCATAAGGTTTGTTGCATGACGTCTCGTGTTCGGCTGCGCCTCACACGGGAATTTGTCACGCGCGCACGGAAAAATCTTTATTTCCAGACTCGTAATGAAATATACTATTTTAGAAAAAATAACAAATAAGGCATGTTTTGGCCATTTATTTAATTCAATGTCATTTTGACAGGTACGCCAAATGACGCCACGACATTTAACGGTCTCATTTCGAATCTGGAAGCAAAGATGATCGCCCCAGAATAGTTTCATCTTAGCCCAAAAATAAATTAAAAGTAAAAAAATATTTTTAAAAAAAGCTTTTATTTAAATGCGCTAAAAAGAATAAAATAATCTTTTCTTTTAAAACTTTTACTATCAACTTATAACGTCATTCCACAATTTATATGATATAAAAGCTTGTCGCGAGATTTAAGTAGTGGTATTTACTTAGTTTGAAAACTTAAATCTCGCGACAAACTTTTATATCATATAAATTGTGGAATGACGTTATAAGTTGATAGTAAAAGTTTTAAAAGAAAAGATTATTTTATTCTTTTTAGCGCATTTAAATAAAAGCTTTTTTTAAAAATATTTTTTTACTTTTAATTTATTTTGTAATTTTTAGTTTGGCCAGGTGTCTGAGTCTATTCATCTCAGTTAACGCATCATTGTTGCAAGGTCGTTTGCCGGTTAGTTTAGAACAGTCTAGCTCTTCAATGAGGAGACCTTCTAATGATCTAACCCTACTTAAGGCCACGTATGCTTGACCAGGCGCGAAGAGCTTGGAGCCTAAATATACAACGAGACAGGTTGCAGACCAATGCTGTTGACGCCTATCTCACCAAACTACACAAGTCAAAGTTAACTAGTCCGCCATCTTGGGTGTTCCGCCATGTTGGATTTAGAATGACGTCACACATATAATCATGCATTGTCATCCAAATTAAACGTGTGTACAAAATTTCAGCTCGATCGGTTGAAATTTAACTAGTCCGCCATCTTGGGTGATCCGCCATGTTGGATTTAGAATGACGTCACACATATAATCATGCATTGTCATCCAAATTAAACGTGTGTACAAAATTTCAGCTCGATCGGTTGAAATTTAACTAGTCCGCCATCTTGGGTGATCCGCCATGTTGGATTTAGAATGACGTCACACATATAATCATGCATTGTCATCCAAATTAAACGTGTGTACAAAATTTCAGCTCGATCGGTTGAAATTTAACTAGTCCGCCATCTTGGGTGATCCGCCATGTTGGATTTAGAATGACGTCACACATATAATCATGCATTGTCATCCAAATTAAACGTGTGTACAAAATTTCAGCTCGATCGGTTGAAATTTAACTAGTCCGCCATCTTGGGTGATCCGCCATGTTGGATTTAGAATGACGTCACACATATAATCATGCATTGTCATCCAAATTAAACGTGTGTACAAAATTTCAGCTCGATCGGTTGAAGATATCTGCTTCAAAATTGAGTTGCAAGATTCCACCCGAACAAATTACATACATACATACATACATACATACATTGCAAGTTAAATAAAAGCTTTTAATAATAAATGGTTCCAAAGTAATGGTATGTTACTGATATGGGAGGTTAAGTTCATTTTTTGAAATTGAATTAAGTCTACATCTCCCAAAATAATCAAGCTGCTGGACTGAAATTTGGCACTGTTATTTTTTGGGGGATGGAGAATAAGCTGTCAATTTCTACCTATCTAAGAGGGCGAGACTTGCGCTGTTTTTGGATCGTGCTTTTACTCGTAACTTTTTTGAGCTTATCTTTTTGGTCTTGCAGGTTCATCATTTTAGTGCATCTTTTCATTTTGTAACAAGTACCTACTCTTGTTCCATTGCGATAAATTCAACCTTTTGCGTTGGAATTGGCAAAACGTGCCACAAAACACCTGTTAACTCCAATATTCTGTATTTTATATAAAATTAGTTTTAAAGGTAAATATTAAATAATATTTTATTTTAAAAAAATTAAATGTTGTGGCCTGCTTGACTTATATTCCAGCACCGTCTTGACTATCCCAATCCTCCTCTGGAAAAGTTCTAATCCGACATAATTCAATTCAATTTGGAAGTGCCTAAATAGCCGCGGCCAGTTTTTGAAAGTTAAAAATATTTTAATTTTCTCAATTATTTTTACACTTTTAACTATCTTGGAAAAACGCCCCTGTATAAAATTTAAAAAAGAATTGTTTTGTACAATGTTTTTCAAATAGAAAACTACATGAATTGCCTATACTGCCTATTGAAAAATGCCTGTTTTCAATCGCCATAGATTCATTGTTCAATTCTTAGAAGCAAATTGAATACAAATATGAAAGCAAATAAGAAAATGCGGTTTAGTTTGCTTTTGTTGATAAAATTCATAACAATAACCTCAACACTATCCCTATGTCTATATGCAAAATATCGTTGTCTATTATTATTCTATCTATCTAAAAACTTAATGCATAATATTAGGAAAAAGACTATGATATATTTTTCGTGGTCATGTGATATAACATCTATTAATAGTTTTTATTTGCATTCACAATCGCTAAAAACTTTCGTCAAAACTAACAAACCGACATTTAAGTTGTTACTTATTTGCTAATTATTTCTTCAAATATTGAAGATCGCCAAATAAGATTTATATAACAAAAAAGTAGGTAAGTAAGTCATATTTTTAACACCGAATCGTATTCTCTACCTTCTGTATTATCATTACAGCTGACTTCAGTAATTAGATATATTTTCCTCACGTACGACGTATGTACATCAAATAAATATCAAGGCAGTCGGTCCATGCCCATAGGAGTTCACGAGGATTTTTCTGCAGTTCCCTGTTTTCAAAAATTAAAAGCTTTATAATGTGATATTATTCATTAAGTCAAAATTCCAACATCGAGAGAAATAAATATAATTGTTGTTTTCTTGAAATCGGCATTAAAATGTCCCAAAATCGTCATTAAAAGCACAGAAATCGTACAATAATGTAGCCCATTATTGTACGATTTTTTCAATAAGTAGGCCTTGGCGAGATGAAAACATCAAACGTCAGACGCGGAGAAATCGCCCGTCAAAAGTGACCAAATATTCAAAACCCGGCCGATAAAGGCTCATTTAACTTTTCGTACAAATTGCGAAATTGTTTCCTATAGAAGCGCAATTCTTCGGTATACATATTTTAGTAAATTTGAATATCGATAGATTTGTTGTGTAGGCTGCACAAGAAGCAGCAGTTTGGTTTTTCTGTCAGAAGGTGCCGTGTCTCGTCATACTTCTCCCAGGTAGAGCGATCATCAAAGTCAAGCAACGCCGCGCGTAGTCGGTTCATGGACGGGTGATCCCTTAATATTATTTTCTTGCCTAATAAAACATTTTTTTTCCGATTTCAAAAAAATATATAATATGTACCTCGGCACTGAAGTTCTTTTTATGGCTCATGTGGTTTATTTGCCTCGGCCAGAGGCCTCAGCAACTAAACTCCACATAAGTCATAAAAAGTTGAACTTCAGTGCCTTGGTACATAAATAACTATTCTATGATTGTTTCTGAATCTATTTTCATTTAACTGTCCAAAATTTGTCTTTAGCACGCCTATGGAGCCAAAGCTAAACTCATCGCGTATGAGTCTTGAATTTCAACCTTTATTTCACATGGGTTTTTAAGCAGAATCTTCTCAAATACTTAAAAACTGTTTACATCTTCATTTTGCCATTGTGTCGCTTTTTCTGTACCACGATACGGGAATTTCATGAGAATCTCATGCCTTAGTAACACTATTATCTCTAAATAATGATAGGTTGTTGTCTTACTGACTTACCTTGCTGCTCATCCTATAAAAATAAAACATTGCTTTAGAACAAATTTCATTCACAATAATTCAACTTCTTACCCTTGATTCTTCTTATCCCCTTCGTGTATGATGACGTCATTAGGATCAACCTGCGTGTACCCCTCCATTCCTCCATACGCAATCAACCTCTCCATTAGTGGACTCCAAATCGCAGTCCCCCCCAAGATTTCGTCAATATTTTTATGCCTCGAAATGTAAAAGTTCAGACTATTTGGCCTTTTCGGCTTTATCCTACTGGGTACGTTATCATATGGACTCAGCGGTCTACTTTCGTCGTCTTTGGGCATTTCTAAACCTTCAGGGCTTGCCCTATCACCCAATGGTACTTCTTCTCCGTCAGAGTGGTCATCTGGATGCTTGTCGTCTTGGCCTATCCACCAAGGTTTGATTCCTACAAAGAAAAACGTATTATGGCAATGTTAAATGAGAAAGGTTCCAACCAACCTGAATCCTGGTGTCTAACAGCGTATCTAGGAGTATTTTCTTTGACCTCCTGGGCTTCCACCATCCCAGGAATATTCTCCTGGCTGCCAGTCCACCAGGACCTATCTCCAGAATCGATGTGCCTCAACTTGTGTCTGTCTTGATATTCCTGATCCATGATGTTGGTTTTTAAATTCTTTGAGTCGGTTTTCTCGCTGCTACTAGTGTTCCACCAAGAGGAATCGTCAGATTCGTTTCTTCTAATTTTATAAATGACCCTTCCGTCTTGAGTGGTCCCATCGTCCCTCACCCAGTTTGGATATGTTTCCACGCCCTCTGGAACCTCCGCGTTCTCATCTAACCACCAAGGACCCTCTCCGGATTCCACTGGTTTAATTGTTGTGGTCTTCTCTTCTTCTGGTACCCAACCTGGATAAGTTTTCACACCTTCGGGTACTTCGGCGTTTGTTTGCAGCCACCATGGTTGTTCCCCGGACTCTACATGTTTTATTTTTAATTTGTTTGTTTGTTCCTTCTCTGGCATCCATCCTGGATAGGTTTTCACACCTTCGGGCACATCTGGATTCGCCTGTAGCCACCAAGCAACTTCCCCAGATTGTACAGGACGAATCTTTGTTTTATCTTCTTGGTTGGTTTCTTCTGGATAACTTTGCACACCTTCTGGTACTTCGGGGTTCTTCTGTAACCACCAGGGAATGTCTCCGGAATCCATATGATTTGAAATCACAGGTTTTTCTCCGGATTCAACTCTACGAAGGATAATTTTCGCCTGCCTAGGCTCAGAAGCTATTTGCGGACTGTTTGGTGTAATCTCCGAAGGACTGTCAGATGAATTCAGTATCCAGGTTACTTTGTTGCTGTTTTCTGGGCTCGGCGGTCCTTGCTTGTTCTTAAAAAGGTTCGTAACCGGCGCCAGTGCCCTCATCAAGAACGATTTAGCTTCTTGCTCCGACTTAGAAGAGTCCGTCTTCGGTCTGGGGCTTTGCGGTGGCCTTGGAGATTTGTCTGTTGATAGTTCATCTGCGGAAGATAGTACCATTGAAGTTCGCGAAGAACCCGCACTCTTCAGGCTCTGTTTTTTGGTTTTGACGTCGTCTTCGCTGCTGGCGGAGCTGGAAACGCTGACGTCTGAGCTTGGAGATCGCGTGTTGCGTTGTGGTGAAATTTTCTGCGGGAGTTTCGAAGATGAGTTCGTTTTGTGAAATGATTTACAACTTGTTAGATTTTCTGAAACGTCTGTAGCGTCCGCATCCGCCGCGTCCGATTCCGCTGAGCTTCCAGAAGTGCTTCTACGTCCACCTATTTTCTTTTTTGTACCGTCCGGGTTCATGTTGAGAACGGACTTTCTGAAATCTTTGTTCGGGGTATTCAGGGAATGTAGCGTACCGGTTTTTGAGTCGCTCTTCGGTATCTGAGGCGGCAGCTGCTTGGGTTGGCTGATTTTTGAGGGTTTCGGAGACTTCTTGGACTTATCGGACTTGTTTGATCCTATGCTCTTCGAAGAACTTGTTCTAGACAATGGTTTCTCTTCCGGGTTTTCTTGACTTGAATTTTTTTGTTGTTTGGTGTTTGGACTGTTGAATTTCATGTCGAGGAAAGAAGACCAAGGCGTCGCCGAGATTCTAGAAGCTCCAGAAAATCTTGACAAACGCGTGGAGTCGTCTAATCTGTCCGACTGAACTTCTTTGTCCACCATAATTTCGTCTCTTCGCTTTGGCCTTGTGATCTGCCTTTCTACAACTTTGGCGACTGTTATTCTTCTGCTACGTAGAAAAGATGTCGGCTGACTTGTTGGCGAAGGAGAAGTTCCTCTTGTAATAACCGTTACAGTTTCCATTTCAACCTTCTTCTCAGGGGAGGTCCTTTTCTTTGGTGTTTTAACAACCGCGTCATCTGGTGATACCGACGAACATCTACTCGTTGGTCTACTCATTTTTTCCTGTTCCTGTTGGGCATGCAAAATAGTCAGCAGCTCTTTATTTTTTCTGCTAGTTTCATTGGTTCTAACTAGCGAAGGTCTGGTATAAGCTGTGTAACTCTTTTCCACCGAATTCTTTGGAAGAAACCTGCTGTTGATATACTTTTGAGATCCCGATAGATCTTCTTTCGAAGCTGTTCTGCTACCACTAGAAGTTTTATATTTCGAGCTACCGTCATCCTTAGATAGACTGCTTGAAGATCTCCCTGTATATCTAGGAATGTCGTCTTTGGTAGTGCTGGATCTTCCCCCATAGCTTCTGTCGCTACCAATAGAACTTCTTCCAGTGTATCTTGGTAAGTTACTAGTAGAAGGAGTTGGAGATACTGTTCTCTCGCGACTGTTCGATCTTGTGTAAGGCCTGGGGTATAATCTGCTTGGATTGTAGATTCCAGAGGATGAAGACGAGCTTTTTTCTGACCTTTCTATTGGGCTAGGGTCTCTAGATTTGCTTGTTGTTGTCCTGGTTGTCAATGGTTTGTAAGACACAGGAGGATGAGGTTTATCCAACACAGGTTTGAGTCTTGAGTTTGAATAAGAACCTGCAAGAAGAGTAAATGTTAGGTTAGGTTCTATTAGAACATGGTGGGTTAGGTTAGATTGGATTGCCAAATCTTTGGTACATAGAACCTGATTTTGGACATTTTAATCACTTTGTAGTTGTAGTAAGACAATAATTATTATGAATGCAGGATTTGAAATATAATCTAATAACCTAGTAGCCTACAGTTTGTTAACTGGCAAGGTGAGAAAATGCTAATTTAATTTTTTTGGATACAATTCAAGGATTCCAAACAAAAGTAAAAATAAGACGCGTCTGTGTTGAAAAAAATGTTCGCCTCACCTGTAGAAGTACTAGTCGGTTGGTAACTGCTACCATACGATCCATATTTTGTGGTGGTGATTTTTGGATTTTTGTCTGAATCAGATTTTGTTGTTGCTGTCTTGGAATATCCTAAGTCGTACTAAAAAAATACGTTAGTCGCACGGAAAACTCTTGTATTATTTGTTACCTTTGGTATTGTTGAAGGCATTTCCTTCCTGCTCGTTCCAGAATAAGATCCTGGTTTGTTCCAAGTGCCAACCTATAAAAAAAGATAATTCTTGGGGTTTATTTGAGATGCATTGGTTACTGGCCAAATTGAATATAACTTTGTTATTGTGCAATAGGCAAATGCCTGGACTTGTTTTACTTTCATTTCAGAGCAAGGTTTGTCGATAGAAACTATAATGTGCCTGGAAAAGTCGCGTGATCACTTAGAGAGTGTTCCAAATAAGTTTATGCAATTTTTTCGGTTTGGCACCAAATTGAGGAAGAGGAAAAAGTTTCAGAATTATCCAAGCAACTGAATTTATTTGCAGCTTGTCCCAGTTGTTTGTATGAATTCAATTAAAACAAGATTCATTCAGATAATTTCATAACTTTTAGATCCAACTTATATTGAACGTAGTGTATCTGTAACGCATTCTGACCTCTTATAATTGTTGCAATTTTAAATTTGAAATGGCACACTTCTCTTACCAGTCCGAATATTTGTGAGTTCATTACATTTAGGTGAACAACACTAAAATATATTAGGCATTATTACTGTTATTATTTTGTACCTCTTTAAAATGTGTGTGTTATTCTTTCCCGTGTATATTTTCAAAAGGTGTTTTAGCTCTTACTAATTTAAAAGTGTTTCCAATAATTCTGTCGGCCCCCACATTCAATAATGAGCCTTTAAGTCTAATTTTGAAAACTCAGTTTCTAGTAACATCCGGCTATGACTAAACTGTTATATCCGGCTTTCTTTGGTTTTCCCATTCAGAAAAGGCATTAGGATCAATGTACATGGAGCACAGTACAAAAATTAAAGTTTATAATTTAATATTTATTGATATTGACACTGCCTTGCAGGATTTTCTAAGAGCATAGGTTTGTTACAGTGGCTATTTTGAGACCGGCACCTATTTTAAAAATAAGCCGTAAAGATTATTGAGTTTTTATTTTTTATACAAGGAAGTTGTAACTGGTCGGTCAACAGCCTCTTAGAAATTTGTTGTGAAATCAAAAGAACACATTTCAACTAGTAAAATACAGAAAGTGGCCGGTATTTTTAGAAAAATTGGAATCATCAAATTAAGTGCATAGGAAACAACACTTCAGTTAATATTTGGAATTATATTTATAGTCTATACGAAGAAGAGTGCTTTTCTCTAATATAAATTGAATGAAACTTAATAATTATGTAGGTTTGATGTGACCAAATGAGTCCTGAATCTAAAATCAGGTATACACCATGTTTACTCCTTCTAAAATTAATTCTGGAGCCTATTAAAACCAAATGGCATCCAAAAACAATGAAAACATAGGTAGGAGATGGGCACTTAGTGATTTGTTCGCTCGATTTCGAAAACATAAACATCAAAGACGTGTTATTCTCGGATGTGCACCTCTTAATTTCAAAGATCTAATCTAGGAGTCTTAGAACTCGCATACCGTTCGGTCTGGACCAATAAGAACACCGAAAGAGACCGTCAAGTTTTCGGTTGAAACACGATCTAAATATTGTGTTCCGAAATTTGCAAATTTCAGCATGGGTGGATCTATTTTTAAATTTCCAGAGTAATTTACTTGTATATTGGAGTCATCAAATTAGAAGGCATGGCATTTAGCCAAATTAATCTGATTATTTTGTTCGTAAAAATCAAAGGGTAGGTATCTAGTAACTAGTGCATTTGTTGTTATAAAAATAAACAGTTCGAGTTAGTTTATTCAAAAAGTAAATAAATGAAAAATGAAGCCTGGAAAACAAGTTTATTATCTTGCAGTTTTGGAAACTTTTGGCAAACATTGAGTGTTCAAACTTCTGTAGGTACTGATTTGTGGCAAAAAACGCCTACATGCAATAAAATCTAAATATATGATAATACTCACATAATTTCTGCTATATCCGCTCATGTTTTACATAGCACAAGCACTGACACAACCCTTTAAATAAAAACAAATGTTATACAGTAGGTATTGAAAGGGAATTTCGAATAATCTCAACGTGCTATGCTTAGGCGCATCGTTCAATTTAAAGACTTCCTTTCAATTATTTTTAGAGATACGAAACGGCTTTTCATTTATGGACTACGTTTCCTTTGACTCAAATTATAAACACACGGTTTAAATTAACTCTTTACATATATATACTTTTCCTTACATTGTTTTTAAACTTGGTCTGTCAAAAAAAAAAACAGATCAGGCGTATTGTGTAGCGTTAGCTATTTTGAAACAACTGAGCAAGTCTGGATTAACACGTCGCGACGCCGGGCGTCGGGACGCTACGACGAGGATAGCCGACGATATACGAAAACGGACGAATGCTTATTTAAAGAACGACGGGTAGAAGAGTCAGCTGGAAGGTCTTTTGTTTTTTTGGGTTGTTTGAAGAAGGCGTTGACAAGAGAAAAAATAAAACATGCGATTTTTGTATTGCAGTAAAATTGTTTTTTAAAGAAGTCTTTTACAAAAATATTCTGGCATGAAATAGTTATACCTAATAACTTTTCTATTTTTTTTTTCTTTTCTAATAAGCTGATAAGTATTGTATAAAGATACTTCATTGTTCATATAAACATACCGGCGTTTTCGCCATTTATTTAAATAATTTATATGTTTATCACTAAACGTAAATTAATAAAAAAATGTTATCAGCAAATTCGAATACAAGAAAACCTTTGAAGAAGTTATTAAATGCATTCATAAACTTCCTTTTTTAGAAGCAGCAATAAATTTTTGTAAACCAAAAGTATATTTAGGTATTGAAAGTTTATATAAAAATAAAAGTATCCATTTTGATTAATTCAATTGTGAAAAAATTTTTACAACATTGCTTTTCAAAGAGTTTATTCCAAAATTACAAGACAAAATAGTGATCTTCAGATTCAAATATTAAAAAGTACCTTTGGGAAAAAATCATTTCTCTGTGATGGTGTTTTGTTATATAATATTACAAAAGAAATCAAGCTCATTAGAAATACCACTAGATTTAAAATGAAGCTAAAATATATTTCTGGGAAAATCATAATTTATTATAGGTATAAAAAATAGTTGAACATTTTTAAATAGTAATTAATCTATTTAATTCCCTGTAATAATCTACTGATTGTTGGGAATTTAAATTTAAATAAATTTATTTCTATTTATTAATTTTGAGTGCGAAGATATTTTAAATTCTAAAATTCAGGACATTAGTTTGACATTTTTCTCAAAATTCTTGTTTTCTTCTCAACATTTTGCTTTTATCTACAAAATACATGGAATATTCACTTGTATTATCAAAATCTTACTGTTTTCTCAAAATTCTAATAGGTATTATCAAAATTTTAACTTTTTTTTAACGTCTTTCCCAAAATTCCTTACTATTTCTCAAAATTTCAAAATTTTCTAATAAATTATTTTTAAATATAATTTTTCTCAAAAGTTTGATTTTTCTTCTCAAAATTTTGACATTTTTCTGCAAATTGTGAATTTTTCCTTAATAACCCTATACTTTTGAATTTTTTGCTGTTTCTAACAAATTTTTACATTCTGATTTTTCTCTAAAATTCGATTTTTCTTCTCTACATTCTGACCTTTTTCTTAATATTCTTACTAAGCTTAATATTCCTAAAATTTTGCAAATTTTTAAATTCAGATTTTTTCGCAAAGATTTAACTTTTTTCTGAAAATTCTGAAATTTTTTAATACATATTATGACTAACCATAATTTAGAATTTTACCTTTTTTGTATATTTAATTTTTCTCAGAACTAAGGATCGAAATAAAACATTATTCTAATATAAGAAATTTATTCTAACACAGTACATTTAAACTTATAGGTATTACAATTATTTTATACTTTTTAGTCCGTTTTTACATTATCTTATACCTTTTAGTCCTTTTTAAAAACGTGGTATTTTAAGAAATTATTTAAATTTGATTATTTGTTATTAAAATTTTCACTCTTTCCAAAATTCAAAATTCTTGTTTCCTTTTCAACATTTTGCTCTCATCTATATATATATAAATTGGGACATGGGCGAAAATAGATGTAAACACGGCAAAAATCTTTCAAAATTTCGTTTTTTCCTCGGGTTTTCGCGAAGTTTCGATATCGCATAAGGTGCAAAATAGTGTGGTGATTAGTTTGAGCTGCGTACAGTAAAAATTCATCCCGATTACAATCACAAAAATCGTCGTGAAATCCGGGATGTCAAAAGGAAATTTGAAAATTCATTTTCTCCAAAACTACGTCCGACCGGGAAAAACCAAGGCCAGATTCGTGTTCAGGGACCTCGAAAATAGGGGAGGTAGCCAAAATTTCAAGAACTAATAATTATGGAAGTTTTCTCCTCAAAATGTTTACTATCTACAATTTATTATTAAAAGTTTTACTTTTTTACTTTTTCTCCAAATTTTGATTCATTCAACTTGTATGTTTTCTCAACATTTTTAAGTACTGATTTTTTCTTTAAAATTCGATTTTTCTTTACAAAATACTTGAAACATTAACTTGCTTTCTCAAAACTCTTACTTTTTCTCAAAATTTTGAATTTTTCTAATATATTTTTCAATATCTATAGACTTCTTCTCAAAATTCTGACATTTTTCTCCATATTTTGACTTTTTTCTTAAAATCTCTACTGTATTTTTACAAATTTTAAATTATCTGGCAAATTTTTCAATCCGATCTTTTATCTAAAATTCGATTTTTCTTCTTTTAGTTCTTACCTTTTTCTTAATATTTATAAATTTCATATTTTTTGACTTTCATATTTTTTAGCTTTTGTCGCCAAATTTTTAAATTCAGATAATTTACGGAAAGGTTTAACTCCCTTCTTTGACATTTTTCTTAATATTATGATTAATCATGATTTAGAATTTTACCTTTTTTTGTAATTTAATTTTTCTTGAAATTTTTTCATTTTTTATTTTGATTGTTTCTTTACAATTCGATTTTTCTTCTCGAAATTGTAACTTATCAAAACTTTCATTTTGTTCTAAAAATTCGTACTTTTTCTTCGAATTTTTAATTTTGTAGGATAATGGATCGAAATAAAACATTCCTCTATTGTATACAAGCAATTTATTCTTACACAGTACATTCAAACTTACATTACAATATTATCAATACCCCTGTAATCTCTAACGATGCGTACGACAGTGTTTTGTGTGTGTGTTGACCTGCGCCGTCCCAGGAACCCACGGATTCCCCTTCTCGCAAACCCCCGGAATTCCATACGTTCCGCGTGACGCGACGCGCGCACCCCAGCGCAGATGAGAGAGTGTTACAGCTATCCAACAAGATTTTTATTATGTGCACGACCGGAAAAAGAAAAGAAATAAACGAAATTAGAAAAGTGGACGCGTCCGGTGGGGCGCGCTTAGATCTCGGACACCGCCCGCTCCTGCACCATGTACACCTGCGAGCCGGGCACCGTGCTGGTGGTGACGAACGTGCGGTGCTTCGCCCTGATCATCGACATGCTGCTCTCGGCCGTCTCCGCGCGGTCCTCGGCCGCCTCGAGCTCCCTCTGGAAGCGGCGCACGCGCGTGATGCTCTGCTGCGACACGCCCTCCTGCGGGACAACCGACAGTTACATTATGACGGATCACCGCGTCACGAATGATGATCCCCGCGTCTCGACGGTCGACAATGGTTACGTCTTTGGCCATTGTGACGCAGGGATCCAGATTCTTGGTGGGTAGGTAGAGGGAGAGAAATACAAAGTGCGGAATGAATAGTTAGACGTCCAGCGCCATCTGTTTTCCAGTAGATGAAGCTGTACCAGTGAGAAGTCCGTCGGTCGACGGATTCAAATGTAATGGAAAATGCACTGTTGATTTAACAATCAATGAGTGCTTCACAAAGGATTAACTGTCAAAATTAACAGCGGTTGTCCGTCGTAACTACAGATCGAACAAATCGCCTAGTTCTTATTCGGTAAAACCTATTAGTTAATCTTTGAATACATTTTCAAAATGTTATCTTTTTTCTTATAACTGTTACCTACATTTTCTGAAAATATCGACATTTTGATCTTATTTTTAATTCAGACTTTTTTGTCAAAGTTCTAACTACCGTGTCTCAAAATTTTGACTTTACTACAATATTCCTACTAAGCGTATTCTCAAAATTTTGTCTTAAATTCTTTTACTTTTTCCTTAATATTCTGACTAAGCATAATATTCTCAAAATTTTTGCTTTTTTATTAGTTTCATATTTTGATCTTTGTTGTAAATTTGACATGTTTCTCAGAATTTTTATTTTATTTCGGCAACTTTTTAATTATTATTTTTCTCAAAGGTTCAACTATTTTTTAAAATTTCTGACATTTTCCGTGAAATTTTTACTTTTCCTTAATATTCTGATAAAGCGTATTCTCAAAATTTTGACTTTGTCATCATTTTTCTCAGAATTCGACAAATTTAGAAATTAAAATTTCACTTTGTTCTGAAATTCGTTATTTTTCTTTACCACTACTTTAATACTACACACGTTATTCTCAAAATTTAGACTTTTTCTTAAAATTCTGGCATTTTTTTCAAAATGTTGGCTCTTTTCTGCTAAATTTTAAATTCAGAATTATTCTCAAAGATTTAACTCCTGTCTCAAATGTCTGTATTTTTCCTTAATATAATGACTAAGCATATTCTTAAAATATTCACTTTTCCTTAAAAAAAATACTTTTTCTTTAATATTCTAGTATACTAATTTTAACCTTTTGTTATAATCTTGACATTTTTCTCATAATTCATTTTTCGGGACTGTTTTCTTGGAAGTTGAACTTCCATATTACTTTTTCTTTAATATTCGCTTTTTCTTATTTTCTCAGAAATTTTACTTTTCGTCAAATTTTTAAATTCAATTTTTTCTTCTCAAAATTATGACCTGTTCCTTAAAATACTAACTTTTTCCTTAAAAATCTGACTTTTCCTTCTTAAAAAAAATACTTTTTCTTTAATATTCTAGCATACAAAAATTACATATTATATTATAAACATAAAAAAAAAATACTTTTTCTTAGAATTTTTACATTTTTCTCAGAATTATTATATTTTTTGTCAAATTTTTAAAATCTTCTAGAAGGTTTAACCTGCTTCTGAAAATACTGACTATTTTCTTAAAATTATTACTCCTTCTTTACTATTCAAACTAGCAAATTTCCAACATTTTGACTTTTTGTTATAAGTTAGACATTTTTATGACCATTTTAATTTTTTTATTAAACTTTCATACTTCTTCGGTCTTTTTCAGTCTTAACTAAAAATTATTCATTAAAACTTTAACTATTTCCTTAAGATTCTAACATATTTTCAACATTTTTCCTCTTTTCTCATAATTTTAACAATATTTGAATTTATTTGAGCATATTTTTAAAATTCATATTTTCTTTCTTAAAAGTTTAACTTTCTTCTCAAAATACTGATTACTTTCTTAAAATAATTATGATTTTTTGCTTAATACTACTATGACTTAAAAGTTTGACTTTATCCTTAATATTCTAACTTGGCAAGCATATTGCCAATATTTTAAATATTTTCTCATAATCTTGACTTTTTTTCTAAGAATTTTTACTTTTTCCACCAAATTTTTGAATTCAGACTTAAAATTTTATATTTAAAAATTGTGACTGTTTTCTTAAAATTATGACTTTTCCTTTATACGTATCATTGAGTAAAATAATATATATTTTAATAAGGTTATTAAATATATATTCTTTTACTCAATGTACGTATTTTAAATATGTTAACTTTTCTAGCATATTTTTAAATTCATGTTTGTTCTCAAAGGTTTAATTAACTTCCTTTTCAAAATTTTAACTTTTTTTCTTAAAATTTTTACTTTTTTTTAATATTCTGTCAAAGTAGGTAGTAGGTATTTTTTAAGTTTTGGCTTTTCCTTCAAATTTTAAATTTTTCATTAATATTCTAATTTTTTTCCCTTTTGCCTTTTTTAAATATTTAATTTTTCTTTAATATTCTAAGTAGATATATCAAAAGTTTGATTTTTTTCTAAAAATCTTTACTTTGACTAGCAATTTTAGTAAATAATAAAATTAACATTTTGAGGAAAGAGACAAAACTACCTAAAACACCCAAGAAATAATGAAATGAGTTGCAATACTTCGTAAACCCAATTCGAAATAGAAATTTTACACCACTTCAAGAACTGTACCTTTAAGCCATGCGCAGCAAAAAGTTGGGATCTACATCCCTTTTTGTTCTGTTTGTTCTTCGAACTTTCCCTCTAAAAATGTGTATAGTACAAACCTGTTCCTGCAGTTGCCTCTTGAAGAGCATAACCTTCTGGTTGGCCTTGTCCAAAGATTCCTGAAGCAGCGCGATGTTCTTCTGGTCTTCCTCACACTGAATCATGACCTCCTTGACCGTGCGCTCCTTCTTGCGCAGGATCTTGATGGTTTCCGCGTGACGGCGCTTCTCCTCGTCCATCTCAGCCTCCATGTCTCTGAGACGCGCCTCCAGCTTGCTGATGATACGCTTGCCTAACGAGGAAAACACTCGAAACCTTCTAGAGGACGCTGTCTACATTTCTTACCTCCAACGATGGCATTAGCTTCAACCTCTTCGAGACGCACAGACAAGTTCTTGACTTCGATCTCGAGGGACTTCTTGATGGCGTCGATCTTGACCACGCGTTCTTGCTCCTCGTGTAGGATCTCCACGGTGTGCTTCAGTTCCGACTGGACGCGCTGGTAGCGCTCATCTGAAATCCTACAAAAAAAAATTGATCGCATCCTCCAAAACGAAGATCATCTTCTCACCTAAGCTCTTTGGTGATCTCGTCGTAATCGGCGACGATGCAAGTCAGTTCCTGTTCGATCTTGCTCTTGGCCGACGACAAGTTGACGTTGATCGTTGTGAGCTCGTTGATACGCGTTGCGGCTTCCTCATACTGTTGTTCGACCTGCCTCTTTCCGCGAAGCGCCTAAAAAACAACCATCTATCTTCGTTTCTCCGAAATAAAATCATACCGCCACTCACAGACTCGTAGTTGCCCCTGATCTCTTCAGCTTCGGCGGTCAAGGCTTGCACCCTCCTCTGGGACACGCTCAATTGGTCCAAGGTGACCTGGAGCTGCCTCTGGATTTCCTCGTAGTGAGCCTGAAGAAAACAAACCGTCGAGAACCTTTTCGAAGCTTCGTCCCGAGTCACTCACCTGGATCTCGGTGAGCTGGAGCGACTGCTTCTTGATGGTCTTCTGCAGGTCGATGTTGATCTTATTGGCGGAGTCCAGGGACATTTCCAGTTCGGTGATCTGGATCTGGAGCTTCTTCTTGATGCGCTGGACTTCGGTCTTGAGGCGGGTCTCGGCTTCCACGACGCGGGCGTTGAGCTGCTCGATTTCGATGCTGGTCGCCTTGCTGGAAAGATCAGAAAGGTTGTGTGAGTAAATACATTCTGGTGAAGACCAAGAAGCAATCCTCGAATCGATTATTTAATTCGCATACCTAAATATAACGAAAACAATGCAACAATTAGCTTCCTATATACACACACGTTTTGACTTTCATCCATTTGGCACGTCTTTCTCTTAATTGCATCCTATTATTAGTACGACAGAATGTTCTTTATATAACCCGATACCTTTTCTCCATGCAATAACTTGCAGTCCTCCTGTCAAAACTCTTCAACTCGTGACTTAAATTTTCCAACGGAACGATGTAACTTTCGTCCAGTTGTTGGCTCATCTTTTCATCCATTTCGCTGAGGTACGCCCTGGTTTTTCTCATGGTTAGGTTCGACAACACCATACTGCTCGACGCGCTGAGCGAGGCACAGCTTACTTTCTTCGTCTTCTTCTCTTCCGTAGCGGTCTTCCTGCTGTCGGCCAACAGATGCGCCTCGATGGACTTCGCCGATCTACCTCTCAGGTATTTCTGCTGCGCCATCAGCTGCCTTTCGATCTCCCTGTCCTCCTTGTACTCCCTGTCGTATTCCAGGTCCTCGATCATCCTGTTCTTCAGCTTCGATATCTCCTTGACCAGCTTCTTCTTCTTCCTGGTCTCCCTGCCGAGTTCCGTGGTGATCTTGGCGGCTGACACGGACTGGGCGAGCACGAAACCGCTACTGGCGTGCGACCTGGGATCCCCGAATCTAAGTTTGGCACTGCGCTCGACCCTGCTGGCAACCCTGTCGACGTCCTCGAGCGAAGAACTTTTGATCTTGGGCCCGAGGGCTTCCGGGGACCAGGGCAGGTGGGGAAAGGGGACTTTATGGCCGCTACGACGCGATTCCTCGATGTAGTCCACCATGGGTTCGTAGTAGTCCATGCCGGCTTCGTAGCTTCGCTCGTAGAGCTGCGTTTGGGGCCGCCATTTCGTTTTTTGGGGGCGAAGCATGGTATTGATTGGTTATAGATCGAGACTAGGGTATTTAGGTCATTTTGCGCGCGTTATATAGTCAGGGTGATGTATTTTTAGATGGGATGGTGTGCCAGGAAACGTGATGGATCAATCAATAGTTGTTGATAAGGAAATTGCTTAGTTTCAATTGATTTTTTTAAATGGTTCCATATGGACAAAAGTCGGTAAGCATTACTCAGGATCTTATAATAATTTCAGAATTTATATTTAAACTAATTATTACAACATTATGAATAACAAATTGCATTGGCAAGATTAGTTGACGTATTAAAAAGGTCAAGATTAACTTTGCCAAAAACATTTGCATGGCATGTTTTTATTTTTAAACTACTACTACTACTCCGATGACATTACGAATGAGTAGCTAATAGTAGGAGAACACAAGTTAAAACCAAAGTCTTAAAAAACTTCTTTCAACTCACCGAATAGCTTCGATTTCCTCGTCCTTCTCCTGCAGACGCTTCTCTGCTTCGTGGCGGAACTGGGCAAGCTCCGACGACAGGCGTTGGGCGCGCTGTTCCTCCGCTTTACGACCCTGAAACGCTCAACCGCATCAACCGGGCGCTCAACGCCTACAAAACCCAACTTACAGCTTCGGCTTCCTTGTAGGCGGCGGTCAGTTCCTCGCGTTCGTTCTCCAGACGGCGAAGTTCGAGCTCGTACTCGTGGAGGCGACGGGTCAGCTCCGAGATGGTGTTCTTGGCATCGCCCAGGTCGTCTGGAGCAGAGAAAATGGCACTTGGATCACTCGGTTCGAAGACCAGAAACGAAATGAAGCACTAATGGTTGGTCTGGTCGAAGACCAAGAAGGAATAAGCGGCTGGGTCTTTGTGTGTGGTGGTTGAGAACAAGAAGACAACTAATTGATTGAGGAGGATGTGCCAAATGCATAGCTGCAAGTATAAATAGGTATCTGGAGCGATAATTTTGAAATCAGACCTAATTTCTTTAAGAGAAACACTCTTGGCATGTGTGGATCGATCGATAGGACTCTTGGCTAAATGTTTGAACGGCAGCCCTAGGAAATCGAACGAAATGGCTCCAGGATCACCAGGAACAAACAAAATAAATCCTGGATTCATCACTAAGAGAATTATAGTAGTTTCTCTTGATACTCACCGCCAAGTTTCTTGTTCTCCCTGGCAAGCTGGTCCTTCTGTTCCCTGGTCTTGTCCAACTCGTGCACGGTCCTCTGCAACTCGCTAACCTTGACTCTAAGATCCCTCTGGCTCTGCTCGTACATCTGCAGTGTCTCGTCCAGACGAGTCTTCAAGTCGATGTTGATCCTCTCCAGTTGTTCAACGCGCTTCTGCAGCTCCCTGAAATTCAAATTTTACCTGTCAAAGAAGGTCTTGGAGGACCGAATTTCGATCTCACCTGGCAGTGTTGTTCGCCTTCTCCAAGTCGATGATGAGGACCTCCACCTCGGACTGCAGGCGGCTCTTCTGCTTCTCCAGATTGTTGACCTTGACCAGCAGCGATTCGATGTGTTCCTCCTGTTCCTGGAGGCGCGCGTTGAACTTCCTCCTCAGCTCCTCGACCTCCTCGGCCCTGGCCTGCGCCTCCGTCTCGTACTTGGACTTCCAGATCTGGACCTCGCCCTGCGACTTGACGAGCTGCCTCTCGAGGTCCAGCCTCGCCTCGGACTCCTCCTCGAGCTGCACCCTGATCGACTCCAGTTCGACCTCGACCTGGTGGAGGTTGGCCTCCAGCAGGGAGCGCCTGCGTTCGTCGTCCTCGGCGCGACGTCTGGCATCTTCGAGTTGGCCGGCTAGCTGGGATTTTAGGTAGACCGCATTTTCCAAGCTGACCTGGAATCAAGGAAGACAACGACATTGAAGGAATCGAAGGTAGAAACGTAGGTTTTATAGTATGCAAAGGAGGTTCCGAGGCGTACCTTGATATCTTGGACTTCCTTGACGAGTTCGATGTTCTCCTGGGACAGCCTGCTCTTGTGGGCTGTGACGTCGATGATCGTGCGATTGAGCTCTTCGATTCTGACGTTCAGTTCGTTGATGGTGATTTCTAATTTTTCCGAATGTTTGATGGAAACCAAGCGCTCCTTGTTCAGGCTCTCGACTTGGCTGAGGAGTTCGTAGACCTCGGTTTGGAATTTGCTTTTCTCCTTTTCCGCCCTGGAATGGAAAATTCGTTCTTAAAATGACCGCAATTTGATTATTCTCTCTTTTGAACGTGTGGCAGTGTTTACTTTTCTCTCTGCTGTCATAGTAGCATTCGGAAGGTTTTTTTAAGACTTTGAGCATGACATGGTGTGAATTTTTATTAATAAAATGATTTTAATTTGATTTTTATCTTTTATTTTATCTTTTGTCAAAAAATAAGAGTTGTATCGAATATACATATTTCATGGCATTTATTGTTTTTGATTTTCCGTTTTCGTAATTTTTGGCAAATAACTTGCTGCAAAATCCTAAAAGTAGGTAGACATAAGTAGGTGACTCGGCATCTACAAAATGTATTTTTAGCACCAGAAATATGCAATGTAAATATAAACGATCTAAGTACTTTTACTCGTACTTTTTTTTAAAGAATTTCATATATATAGTGCGTCAGCTCCAAGAAGGCTGGGCTGAATTTGTTTTCAATATCGTTACTTTTTTCGTGACATTTTTGTAATAAGAATATGCGTGAATTTTCCCGGTACTAATATGGTTGCCAGAACCGAGTTATTTATATGTTTTACGATGCTTTCCGAATGTTGCCGAGTGGATATATAATCTTTTGAGATCTCGCGTTATTTTTAATACAGTTTATTAGCTGAAAAAGTTGTTGCTTGCGTCCGGTACGCATTCCAAGTCATTGTTTTTGCTCTCTATTTATAGGACAACTAATAATGTGGAATAATATACACAGATTCCTAAAAATTAACAATCAAAATCGTGTCGTGATCACAATGCACAGAAAACGGTATGTCCGCGCGCAGGTGCTGTGACATCAACGGTGACGCTTATTCGACAAAATCATGGCTTACTTTTATTTTTTAACGGAAATTTTACTCGTTTTATAGTGAGCTAGGCAACCACATATACACCAAAGTGTCTCAAGGTGCCTACATTCTATCTTTGGATTTAACTTGACGCGAAATTGATAACTGACCTATGTCAGTCTATTTTTTATAAGTTGGCCGCGCTTTTGTCGAATGTGACGTAGATGCGCAGAAGAGTTTAATTTTCGTTCTCCTAGCTGGCATACCGTTATCTGTGTATCGTGGTCGTGATTTGAATTTGAAAATGTCAAAAAATTGTAGCCAAATATCAAAGTAGGCTATAGTTACTATGACAGCAGGAAAGAAAACAAGTAGTGCGGTCCTCCTTCCTATACAGAGCGTTTGCTATTTTAATCTATTGACTGAAGAGTTGAGAATAAGCAAACAACAAAAGTGTGCAAGACAATTTGAACATATGATCTCAAACTACATCAAACATTTATTTATAGCAACATTTATTCGCAAACTGAGGAAGCCTGTTTCGAATTGCTAAGTTATAAAGGTCTCAATTTAAATTTAGCACTCAATGTAAACGTTCCTCTTTTGCGAAAATAAACAAAAGTATACTGGGAAATATTTCAGAAACTTGAGAATTCTTATAAACTGCTTTGAGTGGAAGAGTCTTTGTGAAAAACCCTCTCTTATTTATGTCCTTGTTACGCTAAACCAATATTGCGGCATGTCCTATCGTTTTCAGGTTCAAAATGTGTATAGTTTTCAAGATAATATTGGGCGAATTTTTGTATATATTTTACCTTGATTTGGCCTTTGCAAGAGTGTCAATTTGGTCCTGGAAATCCACGACAATTTCTTGGTGCTTCTTCTTCAAGATCGACGCTGTTTCTTCCGATTCGATGTGGACATCTTCGAGAATTTTGCGCAGTTTCAACAGTTCGGTGTCTCTTTTCTTGTTGATCTCGAACTACGGAATATTTGTTTAGTATTTTGAGGGCGGATATTATTATTATTGCTTACTTGGCTCTCAGCACCGCCTTCGGCTTCTTCCAGACGCTCTGAGAGCTGAATAACCTGGACACTGAGGTCGGCCTTTTCTCTTTCGATCTAGGAGTACGAAAGAAAACAATTATTACAGAATTATGTGTTACAAAAAAGTTTAAAATCAAAACCACATAGCAGCAACATTATCTTAACTATAGCTTTTTTATTAGAATCACAAAGTAAAAGCTGATATTCGTCAAAGATATGTAGTAGCAGGTACTTTTATTAAGACGCACTCTTTAATATTGCATTATGACAACATAGGAATAATTCGTAAAGAAAATTAGGTTAACTACGTTCAGCACCTGAAGTATTAAGTTATTTTGAAAATTCAGGAAAAGATGCAAGCGTAGCGTCTGGTGACCCAATTTCGTGGAACGCTTATACGAATTTCTGGAGAATCTAAATTTAAGTGAAACAGGATCAAAAACAAAGATAATTGCATTCCAGAGTTGAGCGTGTTACTTTGTCACACGCGAATGTCATAATATTTTTGTCGTCATTATTTCAAAAGTAGGTAAATAAAATTGTGTTTTAAGAAGTTCTAGCAATGATGTCATAAATACATATACAGGGTGGACCCAGATCGACTATACGATAGGTGCAAAAGACAAAAAATTTGGAAGTTCAAATTTCATCTATTTGGGATCACCCCTGCTAGTTTTGAGAACCATTTCTGCCAAATTTTTATTTCCGAAAAATTAAGTAGACATTGGCAGGAGCATAAATAATATTTTCTATGTAGGTAAACACCTCTTTCTAAAAGATATATCGAAAAAATTCATTAACAAAAGTTGCTTAGAATTGAAAATTATGTTCCTGTGTCAATTTTTAATATAATTGGCCTACTTTTATTTTTATCCAACTTTAAAACTGTACAAATCCGTAAAATCTTCATTTTTGGAGATAATCACCTAAAGTTTTTTTGTTTGAAAGGCCTTCAAAAACCGCTTCTTTTGACCTTCCTGCCATTTTCAAAATGCAGGGCCGGCTGCGATTTTTTTATACCCGATTTTCACGAAAACCATTTAGCGATTTTTTTATTTAAAATCTGACCCCACAGCGTTAATCAGAACACCTCAAAACCCTCATATACCAAATTTGAACAAAAAGTATATACAGGGAGTTCCATCCTGTAGAGTGTCAAAGTTGAGCAAAATAGGAATTTTAAAGACATTTGGCGAGTCAAGTGTGCCATGGAATCCCTTCAAAACAGTTGCATGGTCAACAGGACCACTCAAAATGTTGGTGTGAAAAGATTTACTACAAAAATATACAGGGTATTTTTCTCTGAGCCATCTCAAAATTCTGAATTTTTATTAAACTTATTACACTAATCAGTAGTGCTTTGGAATCATTGAAAAATATTAATAAACACAAAAGTAATTCATTTATTTACAAAATGCCAACCAACAAATAAAAACAATTTAAATTATTGGACCTTTCACAACAAAGTCACTGTCTAAAATGATACATTTTCTGTGCCTTTCCTGTTGTGGCACATCAGCCACATTAACTGATATGGACTTACTGACTGGCAGGCTTCTGTATGTTTTAGATTTAGTTTGTTTATAGTATGTGGAGCGGTTTTGATATACTCGATTTTTTACCCGTATAAAGTTCCAAAAATTCAGTAATTTGAGATGGCACAGATAAGGACACTCTGTATATTTTGTATTGGACCTTTACACACCAACACCTTGAGTGGTCCTATTGACCATTCAACTATTTTGAGGGGATTCCATGGCACTCTTGACTTGGCAGATGCCTTTAAAATTCCTATTTTGCTCAATTTTGACACCCTGCAGAATGGAACTCCCTGTATATTTTTTATTCAAATTTGGTATATAGGGGTTTTGGGGTGTTCTGATTAACGCTGTGGGGTCAGATTTTAAATAAAAATATCGCTAAATGGTTTTCGTGAAAATCGGGGGTATAAAAAAATCGCAGCCGGCCCTGGATTTGCATTTTGAAAATGGCAGGAAGGTCGAAAGAAGCGATTTTTGAAGGAATTTCAAACAAAAAAAAAGTTTAGCCGATTATCTCCAAAAATGAAGATTTTACGGATTTGTACAGTTTTAAAGTTGGACACCCTTGGAGTTGGATAAGTACCTGTTACCGGTGAGATTTGAGGAAAGTCTATGAAAGAGCACAAATGGAAATGTACAATTTTCCGCATTAAAATGCGTGCGGTAAAGTGTTCTTTTGCTCATGCTCGTAGAAAAAGATTTGACCAATTTCCAGAAATATTTCTTCGAAATTAAAATTTATACTTGCTACTAAAAATGTGTGTTAAAGCATATGGTATGCGTTTCTGTAGGTGTAGAAACCATTTGTCCGGTGTATTTTTAGATTCCTGGCAAGATTTGACAAAGTAGGTAGGTGCGCTGGCCAAATTCCCTGAATTTTTGAGCAGTATTTCGATATTAAATGTGCCAAACTATAAACTTTTTTGTTAAAAAATCTCCATTATTTACCAATCACCCTGTATATTTATATGAACTTTATTTGCAGAATTACAATCGAGCTTTGTGATATCCTGTACAAATGTATAAGGAAAAGTCGCCCGTTTGCGAATATGACCCAAATCCAACTTAGAAAAAATATTATTGCGCAAACGCCTGATTTAGCCAGTGATTCAAGACGGGTTGACAGGAGTGGGTCTATTTTCGAATTTTGGCAAGGTGCACAGCTCATTCAGATCGCTAGATGGGATCTGTAAAGCTGATCCCCCTTCGTTCTAAAAATAATGTGGCGAAAAATATGTTTTTCACTGACGCAGGCCTCCTAGAAACACTATTTAACACTCTGTAGAAATCTGAGTGGAACACATAGACACCGGCACATGGCCTAACCTGGAACAGTCAAAGCCTGGTGGACACAAGTCTATAATGTCAAAAGATTGTTTCTGAATATCAAAGTAGCTCATGGGCATTATGACAGCCGAGACGTCGTGTGTATTATAACCATATTTAGATTGGCTTTGTTTTATGATAAAATAATGTAGGTACAGAAAATTCAGAAACTTCTACAGAATGTTTATTTGAGAGCCTTATACGAGTTAGTTACCGTCAATAGACACATATTGTAAATGTCCAATTGCAACCCAACAAAAAAAAATCAAAGCAATCGATTTTCTCTGCACTGGCAAAATTTTAGGTCAGTCGCTTTTTGCTGTGAATTCAATTACGCAACGAAACGTATATTTAGAAAGCTAAGCACAATTCTGCGCGTGCGCGCGCCTAGTTAGTATTTTTCTGCGAAAGCTCTACTCACTCTGGACCTGAGCTCCCTTTCTACTTCGAGATCATCCTGAAGCAGACGGATTTTATCCTGGAAAAATACAGGTCTAGCTTAGGACAATAATTATTGAAGAATTTCGATAAATGAATTCAATATTTTGTAGGTAACTGAGACTACTTAAGTGGAAACGGTGTCGCCACGATTGCTACGATAAATTATCGAATGACGGTCAGTTTATCGTAAAATGTACAAACTGTTTATCGTAGAAGCTACAACTGCAGTTTGTCGAAAGTATCGAATCATTAATAATTGTATGATAAATTGACACTTTTTCGTAGGGTTATTTTGTGCGATAACAATTTATCGTGCTGCACGATAATACGATAAATTGAACCTTCAAAAAGACGGTGAAAGTATGCTCGTAGACGTTCGATGAATTTACGATAAACTGACAATTTATCGTATGGTTATTTTGCACGATAAACAATTTATCGTACGATACGATACGTAGCGATAAAATACGGGGTATATTGATGAAATTATGCTTTTAGGCGTTCGGTAAATTTACGATAAACTGGAGATATATCGTACGATAAACAATTTATCGTATCGTACGGTAAATTTAACCTAAAATGCAAAGTGTGTCGTTCGAAATATGCGTGTAGGCGTTAGTCGACGGTCCGATACGTCGCGATCGACCGCGTCACGATAATTTATCGTCAGTTTATCGTGCGCACACCGTTCCCCCGGCCGGGACCGTCCGATTTCGACGCGGCTTTCCGCGTTCCGCACCCCGCACGTCACTTTGGAGCACACACCTCGAGCCTGGACAGCGCCGTCAGGTCGGCGCTGTACTCGATGCTGACGTCGGCGGCGCCGCCGGCGGCGCCGGCGCTCCGGTACGAGTACTTGGACGTCCTCGCCACAGACGATGACATTTCGGAGGGGGGGGTGGTGCTGCTGGGGTCGCTCGGCGGTGTTGTTGTCTGGTTGGGCGCTCCTCGTGCGTAGGGCGGCCGGGTCGTCGGTCGTCGGTGCTGCTGCGACTGCCTGGCGCGCGCGTCGTCGTTCGTATTGGGCCGTCGCGACGCCGCTAAGACCGGCGGGTCGGGCGCCGCGGCGCCGTGGTGGGGGGGCCGGGCGCCAGGGACGGGCCCGAGCGGGGCCGGCGCGCGCACGGCGGTTTCTTCGTCGATTGTCTCGAGCCTCCTCGTTCACAAGAACGCAAGGGTTTTGGACACTTTCTTTTTAATCTCTAACCGTTTCGGCCCGAATGACCTTCAACGATAAATCGAGACCGAAGACTCGAAGTTCGTTTTTTTAATTGCATCTCGCGATTGGCTAGAGGCGCTAAATAAAATTGAAATCGTATTTACAAAGCCCCTGTACATCGGGACGGAGATATACTCCAGGAAAATTGGGAAAAAATGAGCGAACTTTTTCGCTCTCAGATTTTCTTATAGAAAAGTGTAGGTTTTGAGGTCAGAAAACATATGTCACACACGCTACCACCAGCAACATACAGCGTTTTGAGATATAGACATATATATATACGATTTTTTGCGTTTTTTGACTAAAAACTGCTAATATCTTAAAGAATATGCATTTTTTCGAAAAAAAGTTTCAAATGAAAGTATATCAAAATTAAATTTCCTATAAGATCTCTTCTATGAAAAATTTCGATTTTCCCAATCGTTTTCCCGTAAATGCGGAAAAACCACATGTATATATTTTAAATGAACTACAGATTATGTGAAAATTTATGTTTTGGAGCCATAATTAATGGTCAATCCATTTTTAAATAACAAAAGTGTGTGAGAAAACAAAAGTGAGTACCTAAAGAAAAGAAAATTGCGGAAAATATAGTATAAAATATAATGAATAAATAAGTGATTTGTTCATATTAATACTAATATATTTTTGTCATTATACTTTTGCAGCTCCAGAAAATTTCTTTCCTATTGTCCTCAAATTTAAATTTAAATTTTCATTACACCTATTAAAAATTTTTTAATTGTTTTATATACAGTGTGTCCCAGGATAATTGAAACGAGAGATGTGAATGACCAAAAATTTTCGAGTTTGAATTTTGCCCTTTGGGGACCCGGCCTGCTTGCCTAGAAATAATTTTCACCATATTTTTAATTTTGAAAAATAAAGTAGGCCCTGGCAGGAACGATTTATTTATTTTCTGTGTAAGTTAAGTGCCCTTTCTCGACAAGATATGGAAAATTTTCATTAGAAAAAGTTGCTTAGAATTGAAAACTATGACTCTGTGTCAATTTTCAAAATATTTGGCCTATTTTGATTTTTGTCCACTTTATTTCCTATAAGTAGGTAAACTATCCTTTTCGTTTACAGAAACTTTTTCTAATGAAAATTTTCGATATCTTGTCGAGAAAGGGCACTTAACTTACACAGAAAATAAATAAATCGGTCTTGCCAGGGCCTACTTTATTTTTCAAAATTAAAAATATGTTGAAAATTATTTTCTAGGCAAGCAAGCCTGGACCCCAAATGGCCAAATTCGAACTAGAAAATTTTTTGTATTTTACACCTCTCGTTACACTTATCCTGGGACACACTATAATTTATATTATATAAGTAAAAAAAATCAAAAAGAGATTTTTCTAGAAAATATTAAAAAGCGCGTAATTAATTCCTAACGCGTACACCCTCGGAAACCTATAAAATGATACGTTTGATGCTCATAAATATTCAAACCTCGGATAACTATAGAAGATTTTCCAAGAATTTTCCGCAATTTTCTTTTCTTTAATTCGCTTTTGTTATTTATAAATGGATTGACCACTATTTTGGCTCCAAAACATAAATTTTCACATAACCTGTAGTTCATTTCCGTATTTACGGGAAAACGATTAGGAAAATCGAAATTTTTCATAGAAGAAATCTTATAGAAAATTTAATTTTGAACTACTTCCACTTGAAACTTTTTTCGAAAAATACATCTTCTTTAAGATATTCGCAGTTTTTAGTCAAAAAACGCGAAAAATCGTATATATATATGTCTATATCTCAAAACGCTGTATGTTGCTGGTGGTAGCTTGTGTGACGTATGTTTTCTGACCTCAAAACCTACACTTTTCTATAAGAAAATCTGAGAGCGAAAAAGTTCGCTTATTCCATCTTTTTATTTTCCCGGACTAATACTCGATATCTCAAAGACGTGCGTCTATGATTTCCATTATGATTACATGTTGCAAAAATATTCAACTGACCAGTGTAAACTACTTTATACGGATACGGACAGCTTACTTTATGAATTAAAATGTGATGACGTGTATGATGAGATCATAAAGCGAGATTTGCATCAGTATAATATACCGCTGGTAAATAAAAAAGTAGGTACCAGGTCTTATGAAATATGAACTTAATGTTCGTAGTTCGTTAAAAGTATATCGGCGCGTCGAAATGCGGTTGCCGAAAATGATTTATCGAAGGAAATATTCGTGACCGGTGCCTAGAATCTAAACCGACAGAATTTCCCGTGTCCGGCCCTGCGAAAGCAGCCACCGCTTGCGCATGACTGACTCAGCCACACCGTTATATTTCTGGAAGGACTCCGTGCTATTTTCGGAGACGGGAATTATGCACTTTTCCCTATTTTAAGTCCGCCGTTTCAGAGAAAGTAGGTGTGTATCTTGAGCCAACCACCTTAGAATGGGCTTGTGAGGTATTATTTCCGGATAACTCATGTCTTGGAGTCAATATATTATACACTATAATGGAAAGATGTTGTTCAAGCGTCATTCTAACCTTAATATACTTAGTACGATACGGCAATTTTAGGCACCTCACTGAGTCATTACAGACGGGAGTGTATCGGAAAATCATTGCCAAAAAATTCCAAATGTAGGTTGTAAACAAACATTTTGGAAAATGGAGTGTGATTTGGCTTTTAAAAATATATAAGTATACACACTATACTTATTACTTTTACAATGATATTCTTGAATTATTATTAATGAAGTAATTTTTAAATAGTTGCACAGTAAAAGCTTTTAACCAAAGTAAATTGTAGTATTGTTCAGGCTGAAATAAATATCTTATGAAAACTTAAATTTTTGCCACTCTGTAGTTATCCTAAAAACATTAAAATTAGTTTTAATCTCAGAAGTTAGTAAAATCAGAAAAAAATAAATAGGAAACATGAAATAAAAAACTTATTATTATTTTATATATAGTGTTAGTGCCTTTCTGTATTCACAATTCACATATTTTTTAATGAGTCACTATACAAAAACCTTGGAAATTGGCCAAAAATAAAGAGAAGTAATCTAAACTTCTAATGTAATTATTGTTTGCGGTCTTTTTCGATTATTATTGAAAATATTTCATATCAAAATATTAAGTATGTAAAATAGTCTTACAAAATATCTTGAAAGTGAGTCATTTATATCTACCCTTTTTATGACCAGTGCAATAAAATCCCGCCCCCCAGAATGTCACCTTCAGATATAAAAATAAATTAAATCCTTATATTGGAATATTCTGGTTTGAAATAAATAATGTCATAACTTTACATCTATGTATTAAATAATTATCGATAATACAAATCAAAAAATACCCACCGGTTGTATCCCCACGTTCTCCCAAAATATCCCGAATCCTGTCGACCGCACCCGACCGCGGCCGATCGTATTTTCGTACCAGGATCAAGCAGGCCTAGCTCATGTTACCTGTGGAGGGGATGGCGGCCTTTTATAGGCACATGCGCCCGCCCGGCCTACCTGGATCTTGGTGTGGGATTTTTTTCTGATTGGCTGAAGGCCGCCGGGATGCGGACCGTGGCGGGAAATTTGAATTTATTTTAGACCAAGTCGGTTTTGATGGTAAAAATGTTCGTAATTTATGTAAAAAGAATGATTAAAGAATTTATTATTATTAGAATGTCGTGTTTAAAAGTTAGTTTTTTCTTGGCACGCATAAAAATAAAAGCTAGAGCGTTTTGGGAAAAATAAAAGATAGAGTAGGTATTGTTTCTGCTTAGTTTTCGAAATAATTATGACATTTAAAAATAGATAGGCGAGTTTTTGGCGTAGGAAACTGGGTTTTAGAAGATTGTACATTCTATTTTAGGATGCATTTATTTAGATTTAGTAGTCAGGTAGTAACTTTTTGATATTAGGTACAGCTTAGAAAATTATTACTTATACTTAAATATTTGAATACCTAAATAGCTTTTAATTCTACACAAAATCAGTCTCTTGATTTTTTTTGTAGTTTCCTGTAATTTTAACATTTTTGTTCCTAATAATTTAAAGTGAAAAAAATAAATTTACATTATATGTTCTTAAAAATTCTAGCATAAAAATTCAACTTTTTGTTTAAGATATTATAATATATATCATATATGTAATATGTATAATATCTAACCTAGTATTGTTAATTTTGAAAAATGTAAAAATTATTATACAGGGTGGTCCAACTTCAGGTGACAAAACTTTAGGATCCTAATTATAGAAAACGTCAAAATAAGTAGCATATAAACATGTATCGAAATCCTAACGCTTTTCGATATACAGGGAGGTCAAAATTCATTTTTTTTAGTTTTCTATTTTTCCTAAAGGAAGACAGTTAAAGCAAACATATTTGGTACAGTTTAGACACCCACTAAATGAATATACATTAAAAATAATTCAGCCCATCTACTTCCACCAGTACCGGAGAGATAGTAGTAGTCAACCATCATATTTTTTAATTAAAAAATAGCACTGGAAAAGTAATCTTTTTTTACCTTCACTAAATTTCGCAATCGATTCTAAGAAAAAACTATTCTTGACTTTTTTCGAAAAATATACCGTTTTTGAAAAATTCACTTTTGTAAGTGCGTTTTAATTTTTTAGCAGAAGAAAATCAAACTGGGTCTAGGCTTTCGAAATTATGCAAACCTACTAACGAGTTTTTAATTCTGAACAACTTTTCTTAATAACATTTTGCCGTAAAACCTATATAGGGACAATACACGACATACTTATGTTTTTTCGAATCTAGAAACTTTTTTGTATGTTATTCAGGGAAGTTGTTCGTAATTAAAAACTCAGTAGGTGTGCAAAATTTCGAAAGTGTAAACCTACTTTGATTTTTTTCTGCTAAAAAATTAAAACGCACAAAAATGAATTTTTCAAAAACGGTACATTTTTCGAAAAAAGTCAAGAACAATATTTTTCCTAGAATTGATTGGGAAATTTAGTGAATACAAAAAGATTATTTTTCCAGTGGCTTGTCATTTTTTTATTAAAAAATATTATTGTTGACCCACGTCTCTGCTCCGGCACTGGTGGAACTTAGATGGGCAGAATTATTTTTAATTTAATGAGGGTTAAACTATACCAAATAGATGTTTGCCTTAACTGTCTTCCTTTAGGAAAAATAAAAGAAAACTTGAAAAAAAAATTTGACGCCCTTAATATCGAAAAGCCTTAGGATTTCGATAAATGTTTATAAAAAAAAATCTAATTATTTTTACGTTTTCTATAGGTTTCTAAAGATTTGTCACTAAAAGTTTAACCACCCTGTATATGTACGTACAAAAGTATATATTATATCACAGACCTTCTAATAGATATCTTAGCACGAATTTATGATATTATATATTTAAATGACATACTATTATATAGTATAATAATTTTAGAAATATCCATAATAATAAATATATGATTCATATAATATTATATTCGTTTTGGACCATATATTATATAAGGCACCATAAACCATAGTACCTATATAATTTATCACAAACGAGAACATCTCATCTGTAAACACAATGTATATAACGAAAACTGTTTGAAATTGCCCAAATTTTACTCTCCAGGGAATACATTTTTATTTTGTCATCATCCAGTATACTCGTATAATGTACAAATGTTCGTCAGTTAGTTACTGTATGAAGGCAAAAGTTTCCATCTGGCCCATTAGCTCAGTTGGTTAGAGCGTCGTGCTAATAACGCGAAGGTCGTGGGTTCGATCCCCCCATGGGCCACTATTATTTTTTTATTACTAGGATAAGAGTAATAATTATCTAAATTTAAAAAAAAACAAATTGTTTAGAAATCAATTTTTTTTTAAATACAGTTCTTATAGGTAAGAATTTATTTTGTTTCAATTTGAATGTGGCATTTTGTTTTGCTATTGAGTTTTTGAAATAAAGCGAAATAGAATAAATAAAATTTAGACGCATTGAAATTCATATAAATAAAAAAATAACCGTCTTGCCATCTGTTTCAAAAGTCAAAGACTATAAAATAAACATCGACGTTACAGATTTCTTTTACACCTGTGGTTCAATTTTCCTATCGTAGTTCGGCTATTCTAACATAGATGGCGTCGAATTACCAATAAAAATCTATAAATCTATTATTGTTCGATAGTTTGACATTATGGCCTCTGCTAATCGATAATAGATCATGGCGTTGTGATCAAATTTCATCTGTTGCAGAAGTCAGACACTATCAAGGTTAGTAATTAATAGAAAATATACTGTATTGCAGATTTCTTTTAGATCGATATAATGTTTTTATTGTGGTTCATCTATTCTCCCATAGATGGCGACAAAGTGAAATTACTCTGTAGTTGAACTACCCTCTCGTAGATGGCGCTGGCAGGACCAAAAAGTAGGAAAAAGAAAAGCTTGTGGCGAAATAAAATCTATATTATTAGTTGTAATAAATAAAAATATAAAAAACCATGAAAGAAACTAAATGTAAGTGAAATATTTAGTCTTGCTAAACTACAACGCTAATCCTTTGATTCTTACTGGCGGGCGCGAGCAGATATCTCTTAAACCGCTTAACCTCGTTCTGCGTTATACAATCCAGCACCCACGTTTCTTTGACGCAAGTCACTCCCTCGAAATATTCCCCGACCACTATTTTCGCCATCGTCGGATCTAAAACTACCTTCCCCCTACACAAAGTGATCAGTTCTCTCAGATCCGAACATCTCGGGTTTGCGCTTCTCGCCACGTAGATTGGGGCGCAACCGTCAAAAACTTCGAGTGTGTATTTCGGACCGAAGGCCTGTCTCTGTAGTCTAGATTGCTGTGGAAGTAAAAAATTAATATTTGCCGATAATATCTGTATCGAAACGTTACCTGAACAATAGGCGCGAAGTCGGTCACTTCAAAATCCTCTTCGGGCAGCCATCGGCCTTCTTCTAAGGATTTGAAGAGCTAAAAATTAAAAAAAGACAGCTCAGAACAAATGAGTCCTCTGTGAAGTCATACAAGTAGGCTTCGTTTGACAGCATTTTGACACAAGTGGCACAACAGATGTCAAAACAAATTCATAACATAACCTAAAAAAACTCACCCACTCATGCCTAAGTACCCAGCACCCTCTAGCGACAGCTCTTAACATATTTATGGTCCTCTTTGGTTCCCCAGCAACCACGTGAGTAGTTCTGTTGCTAACTTCGTCTTCTACGGTAAAGCCTCCCAATTTTTTTACGATTTGACAGAAAGTAACGACGTCGTCTTGGTGAAGTTTCGTGCAAACTATAGTCGGTTGTTTGGTTTTTTCTTGCTTGAGTTTTTTCACCGAGCCTTTCTGTAGGGTCATGTTTTGGAATTCTAGCGTGCTCCTACGTTTAACGGGCGTAATCGGGATGATTATATCCTTTCCGGGCAACTTTTCGGGTATTTTTTTAATTGGCGTAATCGGGACGGTGATGTTTTTTTTGGGCAATTTTTCTGCAACGGTTTTGTTTTTGTCGAGTATTTCGTTTAATAAATTTTCCTGGCGGTCAGCGTTGCTGTCGAAACTGGCCTTTTTAAGTTCTTTCTTCTTTTTCGTGGGTTTTTTAGGTTTCACAACAGGGATGTCATCATGATTTTCGTCACAATTTTGTGTTTTCTTCTCGGCGAACAGCAAATTTAAATTAACTGCTGCCGGGTTAACAAATACATTATTATTTTGTCTTTGCCTTTCGGCTTCTTTGCGTTTTTCTTCTCTTTCTTTTTCATCACTCACACCCTCAGGTTCGGAATCGTCGGGGTTGTACAATTTTCGCATTTTTTTATTTTTCTTTGCACTGTCGTCATTATTGTCTACTGGGTTTTCTTTTGGCATTTCTTCTTCCAAATTTTTGCGACTTTTCCTAACCGTCACATTGTCAACTCTTTTAGCTTTATTCCTAGCGCTATTTGGTGTATACGGAGTGGCTGGCATTCTAAATCTCTGACTTCTTCGCGGGGTAATCATATCTTTATTATTTTCAACATGTTTGGCCCTTTCTAATGGACTAACCTTACTCTTTCTCCCCACCAAACCTTTTTGTTTGGTCCCATTTTTATCGGGGCTAACGATTTCCGAATCGTCCGACTTACTTTCATTTACAACCTTCTTACGAACCGTCACATTTCTATTTTTATCGACAGGCGAATCTATAATATCTATAGCATTCAAGATAAGGTCCCTGTCCACCATTTCTTCTTCTTCGGAAACAAAACTAGATGCGTTCTTCTTGCTATCAGAGATAACTACACGTCTTGGGATGTTCCTGCAAATATTCCCGCTCAAAATTTCAACATTCGAGCAAACCCGCAAAGAAGACATATCAGAGTTAACCGTTTTATCAGAGTTCAACTTCAGGGAGGACATGTCAGAGTTAACGGTTTTATCAGAGTTCAACTTTAGCGAAGGCATGTCAGAGTTCGCGCTACCCTTAGTCGTGTCCGTCAATTTAAGGTCCGACATTGTGGATTTACTTTTATCAGAGTTCAATCTAAGGGAACCCATAGAAGATCTCGTGGATATTGTTTTGTCGGAACCCAACTTGAGATCTGACACGGTCGATTTCGAATGGTCCGACTCGGTCACTTTAGTTATGTTTGAGTCGACTATTTTGTCAGAGTTCAGCTGTAATGCAGACATTGTCGATTTACGGTGATCAGAGTTAAGGGGTATTTTTTCGGAGTTATGGTCTGGTTTATCAGAGATGAGGGGTGTTTTATCAGAGACGAGGGGCGTTTTATCAGAGTTACGGGTTTGATTAACGCACATGCCTTCAATGTTGTCCACTATATCGAATAAACATTTTCTGGTGTTTTTCTTGGGTTTTTTATTAGGGCTACTGGTACTACTACTGACAATTTCTGCCATGTTCATGTAAGAAGATTTTCTTCTACTTTTTTCGCCAGGTATGAGACTTTTCGAGCCTTGAGTGTCTGTCGACCCAGTACTACTAGAATCTACAATATTTTCAAGTGATTTTAACAAGGTGTTTCTCGTAGTTTTGTGGAATATACTCCCGTTTATTATCAGTTCATTATCAGACTCATCGTCGGTGATTTCGACAGATTCATTGACAATAGGGAGGGGATTTAAAATGTTGGTCTTTCGGTGCATTATACTGTCGACTTCTCGGTCTTGGCTACTTGGTAACTCCTGACTCAACCTAAATGAATATTGTGAAGATGTACAGGGTGTTGTTAAAGTTCTGCGGCGTTCTATTAGAGATTTCGTAGTGGGTAACGGGGTACCTCCAATCATGCTGCGGTGGTACTCTTCTTTGATTATATCTTCGTATTCTTTGTACATTTGCTAAAAGTCGGGTTAAAATTTAAAATGCAACGTTACAATTTTTACTTACCGAGCAAATTGCTGATACGTTATTATTATAGCCCCCTAGGGCGGGGTACATTTTCTCACTTTGTCTTTGACAATTCTTCCTTGAAAAATCCACCCATAGTACCGATACCAAAGGAACCCCCTTTAATTGAGCTTTTCGATATGTCGTGTATAATCCATCTTTAAAAATAACGTGAGTTACTTCTTTTGTAAAACTTTCTTTAACAGTGGCCCCCATAGCTCTCATAACAGCTTTAACCCCCGAAGATTTATCCTGTCCACCCCTTTGTATTTCTACATATGCAACGACACCTACAGGAATACAATAAATGAAAAAAAAGCAACTTAACCAAACTTTTACGTACCTTTCATTATTTCATCGAACGGCACTTGTGGTGTCTCAGAACTAGCATCGCTAGAAGCGTTACTAGCTCTAGAAGTAGATCTAGAAGCGCTGCTTTGTTCGTTGGAACTTGGGTCTCCATTTTTTAGCTGCTCTAGAGCACGGCGTCGGAGCAAAGCAGTAGGGCTTTCGCAGTGTTTAATTTGTTTAATTTTACCGACGGGGCTTTGGTTTTTCTCCCGTTCTTTCCTCTTGTAGTCCTCGATGTTCTCCCTTTGGGAATGGAGAAGTTTTAATACCAGTTGTTTTTTAATGGGACAACTCATAAGTTTCTCAAACAAATCATCGGGGAGAGCCTTTTGTTTTGGTAAACTTTTTCTTTTCTTGGGTTTAGATGGTGGGGTTAGGACGAAACCAGTGGTTAATTTGGGCATTGCAGCAATTTGAGAATGTAGAAGTTTTTTTGGTAGAAATTAGCTTGAAATGATAAAAGTACACAACAAAAACTAACAAAAAACCTGGGAGAGAAATAAACACAAAACCACAGACACAAAACTAATACAATAACAATTTTTATACCATGAAGTTAGCAACAAACGAGTTTGAAGTTAGCGACAGTCGCAACAATTTGCTAAACATGAAGTTGGCTGTGTATGAATTTTAATCACCACATTTCAGTTGTCGTATGTGAGTTGTCCTCCAGCATGAACTTTTATCAGAAATAGTTAGGGTATTGTAAGGGTGCGTTCAGAATAAAGTCAAGAGTATTGGTGTTGTTCGGTGTTACTAAAAGTGATTTATCTGTTCCCTGCTTGTACTTCAGAATGATACAGGGCCGGACTCAGAAAACTCCGAATCGATTTCATTCATGCGAATTTGATATTGCATATATCTAAGAGTAACATATATAAAAATACTGTAAATAAAATTATCCAAGCCAATAAACGTATTATCCGTTTTAGAACGTATCGTATATAGTCTAGTCAGTCATCATAATATAACTCTTTCGAAATTCCTTACTCCTGTCCTGAACAGCAAATGTCACCTCTCTGAAAGCAAAATGAAATGCGCATGTACCCTACCCGCCAGTGAGCCCTCTGGAAATGGATGGCCGAACTATAAAATTTAACATTTAATCTCCATTCTGTGGATACAAAATACAAGTTTTTTTTTATAGTATGAAGTTAGCATCAAACGGTTTCCCTTTGTAGTTAGCGACAGTCGCATAAACATCAATACTGATTTCTTATTGTTGCTAACCATGAAGTTGGCTGCGTATAATCGTTGATTGAAGAAGGGGAAGATATCCTCCCTTAGGGGGGCATGCGAATATGATCCTTATGGTCTGTCTGTCACATTCCCACTTGTTACTAAATGTTTCTGTCTCGTTCTCTTACATTTCACCGAGACGCGTCCGTACGGTGGCGACAAATTCCGAAACCACCGTTCGAGTCGGTCGATTAGAAAAGGAAACTTCAATCAACGGGTCGGCCAAAGCGTCGCACCGTCGCGCACCATTGACGATGGAAGGTTATATTTGACATCGCAGGAAACTGTATTTACGCGGCTATCGATCGACCAAGCGCTTGACCCGTCCGTCCCAATTTTATATGTTACCAGCTGTTTTTGCCTTTTGCTGCCGGTTAGATTCTCGTTTTCTTATTTCCAATTATATTATTGTTACGACAGTGTATTTGGTGGATACAGTATAATAGTGTGCGGTGGTGTTCTAGTCCGATAATTAGTGTGTGCATATAAAAACATTTCATGTTTTGAGCCATCAGATAAACGATAAATAGGTATAGAGGTTAGGAAGTGAAAATTTGTTTTGTTGTATCAAAATGAGTGTTTTCTTGTGGTTGTAGAATCGATGGAAACCAACGGTTAGCCATGTCCCAAATTCGTCGATGGAGGAAGGTATCAATCGACGCCCAAATTGGAAAGGCAATTACCTATCCGGACCAAAGCCAAAAGTGTCCCTTTTTGCCTTTCCTAAGGATCCAGGTTTGAGGGCAAAATGGGTGCAAGCCTTATTTATACAAACAAGGGTGCAAGCCATACAAAGTGCTTGCTTTGTAGTCAAGAAACATTCTAAGGTATGTTATATGTTACATTTTGTATATATTTTTCATAAAGCTTCGGGTTATCGTAGGTCTGTGAACAACACTTTTTAACACAAGACATTGAAAGGGAGACTACGTGTGTTCGTCGATGGTCCTCAATCAACGGTGTGTTGTAGAATCGACTGGTGAAACTTTACGTGCACCTTTAAAAATTCCACGTTTAGCTGAAGGTTTTAAATTTTCGTGGTTAGTTATTTTCATTATATTTTTACAAAATATACTTACTTTTTTAGGTGCAATACCTTGTAAGTTACCAGGTTGCCCAAGTTATTATTTGTACAAATCGAGCACGAGTCGTAAGGAAGGTCCCAAATAAAAAAAAACAAAAAATTGAACTTGGACAGGTTGAAAAAGCCATAGCCGAAAGCGTTGTGAGTTGTGAAGCTTAGAAGTCTGCAAAATCGTATTCAAACATTGAGGAAGCGTATTCAAAAATGGTAATTATGGAGCATAGTGTATGCACCGCCCGATTTTCTTGAAATTTTGGCTACCCCCCTATTTTCGAGGTCCCTGAACACGAATCTGACCTCAGTGTTTTGAGGTCGGACATAGTTTCCGAGAAAATGAATTTTCAAATTTCCTTTTGACGCCCCACTTTTTCACGGTAATATTTGGTTATAATCGAGATGAATTTAGCTCAAATTGATCACCACCATATTTTGCGCCTTCTGCAGCATAGGGTGGTGATCAGTTTAAGCTGCGTACACTAAAAATTTATCTGGATTATAACCACAAATGTCGCCGTGAAAAATGGGGTGTCTGGTGTCAAAAGGAAATTTGAAAATTCATTTTCTCGGAAACTACGTCCGGCCTCGAAAAACTGAGGTTAGATTCTTGGTCAGGGACCTCGAAAATAGGTGGGTAGCCAAAATTTCAAGAAAATCGGGCGGTGCATACACTACGTTCCATAATTACCTCAAAAATTTGTTATATTGCCTAGTGGGATAGTCGCTGGTTGAAGGCGAAAGGAAGCGAAGGAAGGGTCACATGTAGAGTAGTCACTGAAATGTTTATTCTCATAATAATTTTTTTGTTGTGATATTTTTATTGTTGAATTGTCATTTATTAAATAACTTAAATTATTGCTCTATTAAAATATTTTTGTGTTCCACAAATTAGTTGCTAAGTTATGTTTGAAATTGTAGTAGTATTTTACCTGGACACAAAAAAACGACAAACTTTGCAGAAGTTTCAGTTATTAAGTGTTTTTAAGATGCTAGTTGAACGTAAATAAAAATCGTTGGTATCGTACTGTCATGCTTGAAGATCTGCCTCAAAATGCATAGCTAATATTAATATTATCTATTATACAGTGAATAAAAAATGCGAAAGTGTGATTTTTCTTCTTCTTTTGGATAGGTGGCTGTGAATTCATATTTGACATTTTCTTGGGATTCCAAACAACTTTTCTTAGTGCTATACTGCTGTAGTTCTAAAAATAAGAGTACTTTACTCTTGAGGAATTTTCATATTTTTCAACCTTCCCTGTATACGAATAGAAATTTTAAAATTTTTACAGGTCGATTTTGAGTTTAAGCACAAGCACTAACTTTTATCAAGAATAATTTGTTTTGAGAAACTTCAAATAAAGAAAATTCCCATTTGTGTCCAACTTTCTGTCATTATTATTATTATCTCGAAAACAGGGCGGTATTGGAAAGTTATACCGTAAAATAGTCTTAAGACACTGTATACAGGGTGTAACTGAACTGATGGTCAAAAATGAAACCACGTATTCTTGGAGTCAAAATAAGGGCACTTCTTCATATATTTTTTTCTTCTACGGGCCTATTTTTTTTTTATATACAGAGCATAGAACTTTAGAGAAAAATACACGTATTTTTTAGTATCTCTAGAATTATACGAGATAGTTTCTTCAAACTTGGCGTGTCACATGATCGGATGAGCCGTCAAACTTAAGGTTGAAATGAAGCTTCTGAGGCTCACAGTTGCGGAGATACAGGGTGTTATTAGAATTTATTACTTCAGAAAAATGTTTAACAAAAAGTATCTGTTCTCCAAAGTTCTACATCAACGCTTTGATACCTTTAATCCTTGTTTATAATAGGTATATAATCAAAGTTTATATCGTCAGTTCTCAAACAACGGAATATACTTATAATATTATCTTCATGTTTTGTTATTCGATTATCGTCGATCGATATCGTTTATTATACACAATATTTCATAAGCATAAGTATTAACACTGACATACCTAAGTATAAAAAATATTATGTCTAGCTAAATTTATATAGTTGTCATTCATACAGAAAATTTGGTTTAGACGTCGATGGAAGATTCAATCAACGGTTTACAGCATAAATAATATAACAAAACTTTAACGAAAAAATTAAAACCGACTTCAAAAATTTGCCCGTATGCACATTTCAACTAAAATTTTAGAAATATTTTTCTCTTTCTAAATTGAGTTACCTTTGGATTTGGTGACAGTCAAGGCAAAGAATTTACATCTATTTAGATATGAATACATCATATCCTACATACATCATAACCAGGGCCCCCATGGGAGACCCCTCCGGCAGGGCGCCAAACGTTGGTCCACCCTGTACTTAAAACTTATAGTTTTTTTTAAATGTTTGTTTCATACTTTACTTTTTGTAATATTTTTTATAAATTTTATACATATAACTGATCAACTTATTTTTTATATACAGGATGATTATTTTAGAACTATACCACCGCGATTTTCTCACTTATTTTGCGCCCTACAATAAAAAATCGTGAAGAAACAAAAATGTGGCAATTTTGGACAGCTAAGTGGTGCTGCAAAAGAAATCGGCAGCCATAGCCAACTTGACGCGCGATATAAAAAATACCTCAAATTGAGCAAAACAATTTAATAGCCCTAGCATATTTATTTTAAGAGATAGAGGAAAACTATCATATTGAAAATTGATGGCACTAAGAAGCTTTATGCAACTGGGTACTCAGATAGTTTCAGAAAATTACACAGGGTGTTCGGCTCTCTTGAGGCTATGCATTTTTTGTTTATTTCTTATTAAGCGATTTTCTCGGTTATTTTAGGCCGCACAGAAAATAGATAAGAAAATAAAATATGGCAATTTTGGCCAGCCAGGTGACGTTAAAAAAGAAATGGGCCTCCATGCCCAATTTTTCGCGCTGTGCTGAAAAAACTTCAAATCGACAAAAATGTTCATGCCCTCAAGAGAGCCGAAGACCCTATGTAATTTGTTAAAACCCAATTAAAAGTTACCACCTGGTACCAAATTTTGGAAAGATGGGCTAGAAGTGGCTTCTAAATACAAGGTATCGAAAAATTTTATGAGAAAAAGTTGTTTAGAATTAAAACTTATTGCCGTGTACCAAATTTTGAGACAATCAGCCTACTTAATTTTTTCATTTTTTCTTTAGCGCCTTAGAAAAAAAAGTGGGAAAACAAAGTAGGCCGATCTTTCCAAAATTTGGTACCCTGGAGTAATTTTAATTGGGAACAACTTTTCTTAATGAATTTTTTTGTTATCTTTAAAGGAAAAGGCACTTCACCTACAATGAAAATAAATAAATGGTCGCTGTCGACGCCATCTTGATTTTTCAAAAACGAAAATATGCTAAAAATTAGTTTCCAGTCATTAGTCAAGCAAATCAGAACCACAAACAAATTTAAACGCGAATTTTTTTTTCTTTTACACATATTGGCTCACTTATCCTGGGCCACCCTGTATATTGTTAACAGCCAGTATTTGTTTTTTTTTAATTTATGTACCTGTGGCTTTGAGTTAAATTTTATTTTTGTTATATTACTTGATCACAAATTCTTTTTTGTTTCCCTTGGGTGGTATTTATTGGTTAATAGCATGAACTAGATCAATAATTCTAACAAAATCATAAGTTGATTAAACTACAAAACTTGACAGTTGCATATTATAGGTAAAAAATAGCTAGGTACAGGGGCGGATGGACTTTACCTAACCAGCCCGGGCATTTGTCTCCCAAGCGGCCCCTAAACATCTCATTTGGCTTTAGATTTTTCTTTTCTTAATTATTATCATAATAACAATTTTAAAAAAAACAATGTAGATAATGTATTTTTTTTAATAAAACAAAATATACATGTTTTATGAAAACATAAATAAAATCATAACTCTCGTAAAACAAATAAAACTTTTTTCTCTAAATATAAAGATATAAAAATAACAAAACATTCAGAAGGACCACACCGTTATTTTATTTTTATTGAATTCGAAATTCCGACTTTTAAAGTCGAAGGCCAACTTTGAAGTCAAAATTCCGACTATAAAGTTTTAACTCGAAATTTCGACTTCGAAATTCGAAATCCGACTTTGAACTCGAAATTCCGACATTGAACTCGAAGTTTTGACTTTATGAACTTCCAACTTTCAAAGCCGAAGTTCAAAGTCAAAATTTTGTGTTCAAAATCGGCATTTCGACTTCAAAGTCGGACTGCGACTTTAAAAGTCGAAATTTCGAGTTCAATAAAAATAAAATAATGGAGTGTCCCTTCTACGTTGCCGTAAAACACGTAAAGAAATAATAGAACAAAAATAATTAATTATGGCCAGTTGCACCGTCCTATCTTAAATTAACTACCTACTTACAACAATTATTGTAACAATGATTGCCTTTTGTTTTGAAAATATAGCGTATATTTTCTGTGGTTAAAATATAGCGTATATTTTCTGTGGTTATAACTCCATTATAAAGAGATTCTTTTAAAAAGACTCGAGAAATTTGTCATTAACAATTAATAACGTTACTCGCTACTTTAAAAAAAACCGCCTCCATAGGCAAAGAGGGGGGCGGGGCCGCGGCCGGGCGACTCGAATCGAACGCTGGAATACAAAATCTAAAATATATCTTTCAGCCGTCGATCGATGGCGATGACTCATTCGTACCAGCACAAAAAACGCAAACAACCAAGGTCAAATCAACAGATTTGGCAAGCCGCGAAGCGCGCCATCTGCCGAACAAAAGTTCGTCTTGGGAAGCCGCATTACAAGTGCGCAGTGCGCCATCTACCGGACAGAAGCCTCGTTTCCACCTCAACGCCGAGACGTAATCCGAGGATGGTGCAAGTGCGCCATCTACCGAACAACCGTGTCGGACTGGGAAGCCCCGTTTCCCCCACCGCGCCGAGAAGTATTCGACGGTGGCTCCATCTTCTTCCGAAGAGTATTGAGTCAGTCGGTATTTCGCATTAGGAAACTAATCTTTACCTTCCTCCATCGACGGTATAATCGATGATGTATTGATGTATTGAAAGGGTGCGTTCAGAAAATATCCGTGTAATTTCTACAAGCAGAGCATATACAAGTGTCCCATAACTTTGATGTGAATTTTATTGAAAGTTAAAGAAGGGTGTGAAGTGAAACACATAGTAAGTTACACAACTTTTTATTCTAAGTTACAGTGTTTTTTTTTTATAGCTTAAATCGGAATATAAGATCCGTTTAAATAAGCGAGAAAAATCAAATCTCCCCTGGTCTATAAATAAATTTAAAAACTAGTTCTTTATTTACCATGACTTCCTCTCGCCCTTCTGCCTATTTTGGGTCCAATCTTCCAAACGCCTAAATTTACGAATTACGTATCCGAGATAAAAAAAAAAGAAGACAAATATATTACAGGCAAGTTTCCAGTTTACAAAAAAAAGTTAGGGTAAAACGAAAAGTCACTGCCTCGGCGGGCAGTTGAAGTAGTTTGAAGCGTTCGGAAACCTTTCGGGCGTGAAATCCTCGTTCTCCCGCAGGTTCGCCTGGACGCTGGTGCGCAGCAAATCGCGGTACGCGTTTTGGATCTCCTGCGATTGGCCGGCCGCGGACGCGACGATTTCCAGTGGGGCCGCATTCGACAATCCCGACGATGATACCGCCTGACGAACGCTGTCTACGGGATAAGTACGTTTGAACTACTTCATTTTTTTCGCGTTTCCAACGTTTTTCCTTACCCGATATCACTTGTGGCAGCGTCCCTTGTGGCTTCGCGTTATTTATCAGCTTCCTCCTTTTGCTCGGCATGCCAGAAAGATAGGAATCGCTGAAGGGCCCCTGGGCATTCTGCCGTCTCTGTTTCTGGGCATCTCTGGTAATGATGGGCACCCAATCCTGAAAAAGAAAGGTACATTTGAACTAGTTCGATATTTCGTTTACGATAACTTACTTCTGGCACTTGCCACGATTCCGAGCCCAGAACCACCGGTATCGGCTCCGTGTCCTCCATGGCGATTGGTTGCGGGATCGTTTCTAAAATTGGCACACTGCTGCTTGCCGGAATGGCGTCCTCAACGTCCATAGACTAAAAAATCGCGGTTTTGTCTCTACTAAAACTATTTAAAAAAACGCAAAAACGCGTTTGTACATTTGAACTGCTCGGTTTTATCTTGACTAAAAAAAACATGTTTATATATTTGAACTAATCGCGTTTGTACCTCTACTAAAAACGCGAAAAAACACGTTTGTACATTTGAACTACTCGCGTATGTACCTCTACTAAACTACTAAAAATCGCGAAAACACCCTTGTATATTTAAACTGCCTATAATAAAACTACAAAAGAAACGCGCAAAACGCGTTTGCATATTAAAACTACTTGTGTAAAAAAACACGTTCTTACTTCTACTAAAACTACTAAAGAAACGCGAAAAACACGTTTGTACATTTGAACTACTCGCGTTAGTACCTCTACTAAACTACTAAAAACCGCGAAAAACCCGCTGGTATATTTAAACTGCCTCTAATAAAACTACAAAATAAACGCGGAAAACGCGTTTGTGTAAAAAACCGCGTTCTTACTTCTACTAAAACTACTAAAGAAACGCGAAAAACACGTTTGTACATTTGAACTACTCGCGTTAGTACCAGTACTAACTACTAAAAACCGCGAAAAACATGCTGGTATATTTAAACTGCCTCTAATAAAACTACAAAATAAACGCGGAAAACGTGTTTGTGTAAAAAAACACGTTCTTACTTCTACTAAAAACTACTAAAGAGACGCAAAAAACACGTTTGTACATTTGAACTACTCGCGTTAATAACAGTGCTAAACTACTAAAAACCGCGAAAAACCCGCTGGTATATTTAAACTGCCTCCAATAAAACTACAAAATAAACGCGGAAAACGCGTTTGTATATTAAAACTACTAGTGTAAAAAATCGTGTTCTACTAAAATTACTAAAGAAACGCGAAAAACACGTTTGTACATTTGAGCTACTCGCGTTTTTACCTCTACTAAACTACTAAAAACTGCGAAACACCCACTTGTATATTTAAACTGCCTCTAATAAAACTACAAAATAAACGCGGAAAACGCGTTTGTATATTAAAACTACTAGTGTAAAAAATCGTGTTCTTACTTCTACTAAAATTACTAAAGAAACGCGAAAAACACGTTTGTACATTTGAACTACTCGCGTTTTTACCCGTACTAAAACTACTAAAAACCCGCGTTTGCGCACATTTGAACTACTCGTGTAAAAAATCGCGTTTTTACCTCAACTTCGGCTGTCAATGTCAAACTTCCAGTGTTGTCATTGGAATTTTCATTGTTCTCCTCACTCGACGGTGCCGGACTCCTTTTAACGATATATTGCTCCAAAATATTTTGCGGAACTTGAAGTTGACCCACCCTTCGCCGCAACTGGGCTCTGGTCGTCATTAGAGTCCACTGTCGAATATCACGGGGAATATCCGACATGGAACGATTCTAAAAATGAAAGGATTAATGATAATTACCAAGACTTTAAAATGATTTTCCTAAAGAATTTTTACCTAATTCCATTTTGTTTAACAAACTCGCCAACGTTTTACTACTTAAAAACTTGAAATATAATGCACGATGTTTACTTTCAACAAGTTATTCACGTAGAGATCAAAGATCACGACCTTCGTTCATTCATAATCAAATTTATGGTAATTATTACAGGCTAGTTATTACCTGGTCGAATAATTGATGTGTTTTGACGTTTATTCCACAACATACATATTTCAATAATTTGCATTACACAGCACAAAAATATCATTTTGTCCATTCGAACTACTCACCATGAATTCTTCTAGCACCTGCTCCACTCCCGTCATTCCACTTGAACTGGCGTTCGACGACAAAGCGAAAATATGCTGGACGGTCGTCAAAAGTTGGTCCATCAGTTCCCTTACGTTTGTAGCACTCAAATTCAGCGCTGTCGATAAAATTATCGGCAATCTCAACCTGAACAATCTCTCTATAGTTCTCGGCATGTCTATGTCGTTCCTCACCGGCAAACGTTCCTGCAAGACGAATTTTTCGATTTTGTACGTTCGAACTACTCGCCGAAAATCTTACGAAAATGTCGATGAACGGCTGCAATTCCCTTAAAATCCTGTCGATTCCGCTTCCGATCCCGGCCGGGGTGGTATCACCTTCACAAACCCGCGTTCTTATAAAAGTCGATAGATCTCCGGCGATTCGGGTTAAGGGGTCGATATTTCCGCTACTCAAAGAAAACGTATCGCTGAAAAACAAACAAAAACAATGTTTAAAATGGTTTTTGTTTTGTTTCTTTTTATAACTTACACAAGAGTAAGATTCTGCGAAAGAAGCAGAACCAAATCGGTTATAAGACTTTCGACTTCCGCGTAATTATCTTCTTGGTGGAACTGCTGAAGAAGTTGATGGATCGTCGTCGAACCAGCCAATCTAAAGAAGTCTGGGAGACTCTAAAAATATATTTAAAGCCACTAACGACGGCGTTCGTTTGAACTACATACGCCCCTGGTAATCGACGAGAACATCGCCGCAAACGACGGCAGGCCTTGCGGCATCGCGTTCGCCGCGCTATCGCCACCTTGTTGACTTGCGCCGGCGCTGGAACTGGCGGCGGCGGGTTGTTGCGCCGGCGTTTCCGGCTGCCTGGCCGCCTGCTGGCCCCTCCCCCACGCGTCCATGTAGCTCAGGAGCGTCCTCAGCTCTGAAAAGCGACGACGGTACGTTTGAACTACTTCGCCATTTGAAGCCGTCTTTCATACCTTGTTGTCCACCGTTTGCGTTGCTGTTGCCGGCCGTGTTGCTGCCCACGTTACTTTGAGTTTGGCTCGCGTTTTGCGCGGTGGTCGAGGCGGGGGCCGCGGCCTGCCTCCTCCTCGATATGTGGTGCGAATTGCACGGCAGGAACGGGTCGAAACCCACCTGCATGGCTTGCTGCGTCATATGTACGTGCGGGCGTGGTGTAGACCTACAAAGCGACATATAGTTCGTTTGAACTACTCGTTACATTTGGACCGCTCGTCGCTACGTCCGAACTACTCACCTGGTGTTCGTGGCGGTGGTCAAATTTGTTCCCGTGTTGCCTCTCGCTTGCGAATTTTGCCCCGCCGCGCCGTTGGTGTTAGCCGCGGCGGATTCCGCCGAATTTTGCGTGGAGTTCGGGGCGGAAGTCGCGTTTGAATTATTCGAAGCTGCCTGCTGTTGCCGATTTACGAGCTGATTGTTGACGATGTGCATCAGGGATTGGAGGATTTCCGGCGGCGGTCCGCTTATTGCACCCCTAAAAACTGCACGAAAAATTTAAGTTATCGCCCAAATAAAAAAAAATTCGACGCTTACTCTCCCTTTCGACCATGTTAGCGGTATCCGGGTTATAAGTAACTCCGTCCGGGGTGACTTCCATTAAAAATTCCACGTTCGAATTGCCCGGCAAGAATATACCGCCGCTCATGCCGGCATTAGCATCGGAACTTTCGTTGTTGCCGCTCGGGGCGCTTGAATTTTCCGCAGTCGACGTGGGCGGTTCCGTTTCGCTCGCATTGTTGTTATTTGCGGTTCTACGGGTGGCGCCACGCACGGTACGAATTTCCACGGGCGTTATGACTCGTACAGCACTCGGCGGAATAAACCCCGGAATGCCTGCAACAAAATAGTTCATTTGTACCGAAATTCGTACATCTGATCTACCGCAGTAGTTCAAACGCACCATATTTAGTACGTTTGCACTACCAGGTTAGTTTATCTGCAACAACTTGGGTACGTTGGAACTAGAAGAGTTTCTCACCAATTATCCCGGGTTGCATGGAATGCTGCAGGGATATGGTGGGTCCGCTGCCGGCGGGGGCCGCATTTGTACTACCGTCGGTCGCGTTAAGATCGCCTTCGGTAGTCGTAGCGGTGGCGGCGCCGTTTGAACTACTCTGCTGGGGCGACGGCCGGTCGGCTGAAAAATTTATCTGTGCCTAAAAAAGTCATTATAGTAAACGTTTAGAGATAATATCGGGAGTTACCTCTACTTGTATTGGAATGCCGGTTTGCAAAACCGCAGAATGTTGGATAAGAATCGGTCTACATAAGAGTGGTCTTGGGGGAGGACTTCTAACTCTTATTATTATGTCGCTTAACGAGTGATAGGCATGTCCTAAATAGTGGAAAACTTCAGAAACGCGGTTCAACATAGTTTGGGAATCTCTGTAATTCTAAAATAAATAAAGAAATAGAAACTGAACAAACATAATGTAGAAGTAGTTCAAACGTACCTCCGGCGTAACTGTTGGATCGTCCAGCATAAAAGTTTGATACCTCTCGAGAAACGGGGCGAGTCTCCCCTGCAACTGGGTTAAAGTTGTCAAAAGTTGAGCCATTTCACGAGTTCTAACACCATTTCTAAAATATAAAACAAATATTAAAAAAAAAACCTTTTAAAATTTTCAACTTAAGTACTCGGGAAATCCGTTTTCGCCCTCGTTCTCATTGGCCGTGGAACTTTCTGGGGATGCGGACCTTTGAGGAGTGCCAGATGATAACGGGGTCGAATTTTCTTGAGCTCCGCTACCACCGGCAACATTTGGGTCCAAATTCCTACAAAAGTAGTTCACTTGTACCAAAAATTGAATTCCGGCACCACCAGGGTGGTTCAAGCATGATAAAATTAAAATGTAAGATTAGCATATTTGAACTACTAGGGTACAAATGAACTACAGGTCCATTTTCACTTACATAGTTCCTTGCGTGGCACTTAAAATCGAATCTTGAACGGCACTCAAGAAATCTTGCTCATCCATTTGTTCGTTAGATTCTCCTGGTACGATAACGCTTGCTTCGATAACGGGGGTTACTTCTTCATCGTTAATTTCTTCTGTAGGTTGGTCACTAGTTCTATTCGGATCTTCTAACAATCTAAAAAGCCCAGGTTAACAAAGAAATAATCGCTTTTAAAAAAATTACCTTATAATTGACGTTGCCCGTGAAATCATCCGTTTCGCAACATTTAACCTACTTCCCGATAGTGTATGCGATGGTGGAGGGGGAACAATACCTTGGGATTCCATAAGGTTGCTTGGAAATGCCATAGAACCGACATACCTTAAAATTTTTTATAAAAAAATATTTTTTTTTCATTTCTTCAGTTCTTACATAGTATTTCGAGAAGGGAACCCTCTGAAGCCGGTACGTCTATTTTGTTGTTCGGGCGGTGGAGTCGCCGCCCTATTTGTGGGGTTCGTGGCGCTGGGAGGCGCCCGATGTACCAAATGAACGACTTTTCCATTGACGTCATATTCGGAAAGTTTGGAAGCATCCTGCAAAACTCTGCCGCAATAAATTATTCTCTGCGTCTCCGCAGGTATGTTGACTCGGTCGGCAATGTGGGACTTAAACTGCTCCACTGTAATCTGAAAAATTGCAAAGATAATAAGGGTTGAATCATCTTTGGATGATCGATGGAATTTACATCATCGTCAACGCTAAACTGATGATTCTGCGAGTCCAAGGTCTTCACCGTTATCTCGATCATCTTCTATAAAATTTCTAACTTCCTGAAATTCGTTTATGGCTAAATTTCATTATACGCTTACGAGACTAGACTGTCAATTTGACGTATTATCGATATGGGTGATTTTCGTCTGCAAATGCGGCTAAACACTACACACACTTAAATTGCACTAAAATTGAACTGTACACGGTCTATTTGGGTGGTTTTGGATAATTGAAACCTAAAAAAATTATAATTTATTTGGGTTTTAGGCGTAGAATCACGCCTAGGAAATCAAAATGGCCACCTGTCAAACTTATAGGCGTTAAGTTAGGCACCAGAAAAAATTGTGCCTGTCTAGGTATGGATTCTGATCACGTCTGAAGTTGGTGTGATTATTTTCCCGAAGATTATCAAAATTTATACCTTTTATTGCTAACTTTAAGGGAAACTTAATGAGGTTATGTGTCAAAATCACAAATTCCCTTTATCAGCATTTGTACATTTATCTGCGTTTGGTGGATAACAAACCTCCTGATAATTGATAATAATGCCTCGAAATAGAAAACTAAGGAACGCTTAGTTCTACTATAGAACGATGGCGAGAAACGTAGAAATATTTATTTGCCTAATAGTCCTAGCTTCGGTGGTAACCCTATACATAGCAAACAAATGTTTTCTAAACACAGAATTAGTGAAGGACCCTCCTGAAGATTTCGAATGGGTCATACATGGAATTAGGAACATTTTGGGATATTCCACATTGATTGTACCTGGGTACTTAGTTTATAAATACGTGACAGAGACGAATTATTTAAACAAGAGCGGAAGAGGACCTCTGGGTGGTATTATACGAACTTGTTTCGGAGAAGATGAACTTTTGCTTGTAAACCCAAATGCACATAATACGGCGACCGCTAGGACTCCACTAGAAGATGCTTTGCTTCTACTCTTTTATTTTTTTGGACTGCAAATTTCGTATTTATCGTGGGGGATACTTCAAGAGAAAGTTATGACGCAGCAGTACACAAGTTCGACAGGTGACGTAGGATACTTTAAAGACTCGCAGTTTTTAGTGTTTGTTAATCGCGTATTAGCATTTTTAATGTCTGCGGTTATTTTAACATTTACAAGACAGCCGAGACATAGATGTCCTCTTTACAAGTACGTTTTTTGCTCATTTTCAAACATCATGAGTTCCTGGTGCCAGTATGAAGCTTTAAAATACGTTTCGTTCCCCCACCAAGTGTTGGCGAAAGCTAGCAAAACAATTCCCGTAATGATCATGGGAAAAATTGTTTCAAGAACTAAGTACGAGTATTACGAATATGTTACTGCTGTGATTTTGTCGATCGGTATGTTGTTTTTTATGGTCGATACGGGAAACGATCGATCAAGTTCTACAGTAACAACATTCTCGGGCGTTATAATTTTATGTTCGTACATAATATTTGATAGTTTCACCTCAAACTGGCAGGGAAAGTTGTACAAAACCTACGAAATGAAACCCTTGCAAATGATGTGTTTCGTAAACTTTTTCTCTTGTATTTTCACGGCAGTTTCGCTCCTGCAACAAGGAGGTTTCTTAATCAGCCTCGAATTCATGATGACATATCCGCGATTCATTTTAGACGCAATTCTTTTATCTGTATGTTCGGCGGGTGGGCAGATGTTCATATTTAGTACCGTGGCTACATTCGGCCCCCTAGTGTTCGTTATCATAAGTACGGTGCGACAGTGTTTCTCGGTATTGTTGAGTTGTATAATATACCACCACGAGGTTCATGTCTTAGGTGTGGTGGGCCTGATTTTGGTGTTTTTGAGTGTATTATTAAGGGTTTATTGTGGGTATAGGATTAAGTCGTTGAAAAGGAGTCAGAGCGCTGCCAATTTGAAAACGCAACAAAGTTAGCTTGGTGTTTTTCAAAACTTGTCATACTGGGTGTTTTCGATGAAGCTTCTAGACAGTAGTTCAAATGTACAACTTTTACTACATTTGAACTACCTGCAGTAAGTAGTTCATATGTACACTTTCCTAGGTTAGGTACCAAATTCATAAAATTGTTTTGTCAGAATTTGTATAATTATATTATGGCAAGTTTTGTGAAAATTGTAAAATTTCTCTAAGTAGCAAATGGACAACCTACAAAATTTTCTCGACTATGAATTTGAATGACTACTTTTAAAGATATGTGTAAGAATGTGAAAACAGGATGTATTTGTATTTTATTTATATAATTTATGTTTCAAATTGATAATTTATTTATAGAGAATAAAATCTAAGTTATGAAAACTGGTCGTTTCATTTTTTGTTCCTAATCTGGGGTCGTGAATGAACAAAAACAAATTAAATGTATAAAAGCATATATTCACACAAAAAAACAATACATATATAATGCATTCACAAAATAATATATTCAATTGCCTTCTGTACATTACTATACAATTCCTTATCGAAAAATACAATTCACGATCACAAATGTTTCCTTATCATGTTAAAAAACACCTTAAAAAATAAATTTGATAAAAGACTAGTTAAACGATATTATATAAAAAAAATCTTGGACAAAAAAGAAATGGGGCATCACCCACGAAATAGCATTAGTATAAATAAAAATTGCGACAAGTGTTTTAACCCTGCCTAAAAATACTATATAGATTGCTGCGGTATATAGTCGGAAAAATTTCACTACTTAATTATTTCTCGGGGGTTTTCAATATCGGCGTCAATTGCAGGCCTTTCGCTAGCATTCGTTCCTCCAAGTCCCGATCTTCGTTCGAATACCTAAACGGGAGAGAAAATTAACCTCAGTTACTTTAGAGTCGTAGCAAAATCGGTCAAAAATAACAAACATCGAAAAAAAACCATGTCGCAACCTATAAATAATAAAAAGCTGAACTATTTGCTTAACTACTACAAGCCGTGCATGCCGCTCCCAATCTCAGATGGTAAAATATTAAAAGCGTTAGAATAAAGCGAAAGCTACAAAAAAGGTTAGCGGATACTACGAAACGAATTATCCATGCAAACTCTCCGAAACGAAACCCAAAGTGCACAGACAAGCAAGGTCCGGGTTTCGGTTTGTCGCCGCACCGACTTGCGGCCAAAGCTCCATAGCCGACCTCCATCTACGTTTCAAGCACCTTAATTTGTCCTCCTCCAGCACGGACACCAGCGTATCCCTACGCGACACAATCTCCATCATCTCGTTGATTATCTGCTCCTCCGCCTCGATGTCGTGCTGCGTCTTCGGCTCGTCTGCAACGGGAATTAGTTCAAACGTACCGTAGGTCGGACGTGGCGTTTTCGGCGCGTCCGAACTACCCCGTTCCCCCAGTTCTACCCGCGGTAGTTCAAACGTACAAACTTACTGGTTTCGAGCCTCTCCCTGAGCTCGCGCTGCAGCCTGGCGTGCCTGTCCTCCAGCTCCAGTTCCTGGGCGCGCACCATCAACTCCTTCTCGTACCGTCCCAATTCCGTCCTGTCGCGCATCAGGTCGAACCATTCCTGCAGCAGTTCCGACTCGTCCTTGGAATTTTCTCCGTCGTCCTCGCCGCGGAGCGCCTTCTCCACGCCGACGCCCTTCTGTTCCAGCTCCCTCGTCTTCACTTCGGTCTCCTCCAGTTTCCTCTGTATTTCTTGGGCCATCCTGTGCCTGAGAAATTAATGTTATTTGTTAGTTTGGTTAGGTTCCATGCAACTGTTCCTCAGTTTTAGTTACGGCGTTAAAAAAAACATGCACTTGTCTTTCGTCGTTTTCACCTTTTTAATTGAGCTTGTCTCGCCGCTTTTCTCGCCGACTTGCCGGCCCGCCTGCCGCTCAGGCTCAAGTTCGAATTGTCCAAGGCGCCCGATTGGTCCAGCGTGTCGCACGACCCCCGCTCCCTGCCCTTCCATTGGTGCTCGCCGTCGGAACTGTCGTCTGTCAAAAAATATGACAGTACAGCAAACATAACCTCAAAAAAAGTAAGGTCAGAACTACCTGTCGCATGTACTGAACCGCCAGTGTAATTCAGGGGTAAAGGCGGAATCGGGGGCGGCGTATTTTCGCCTTTTTGTATGGAGAGTTCGGAAAAACTCTTGTGGCGGATCTGTTGTTGGATCACGGGTTCCTAGGCGAGAAAAAAAAGTGATGAAAAAGGCACTATTTGAATGCCATGACAAACATGCAATTGACAAAAATTATTGCGAAAAAGCGCAAAACTTTTGGAACATTTGAACTACTCCAATAGTTCGAGTTCACAAACTTCAGGGTATTTGAGCTACTCTAATAGTTCAAGTGTACCAACTTTGGAGTGTTTGAACTATCAGTGTAGTTCAAACGTAACACAAAAGGACTATTGGAACTACACGTGATACATGAGACTACAAGGAGCAAAAACATGCAAAAAAATAGGGAGAGAAGCGGAGTTCATGCACGACGACAAAAATATACAAGAAAAGTTTCAAAAAATGTCTTACAGCTCCTCTTGATCCCAAATTCGAGCAAGACTGCAAAAACACACGGTCGTGGTCAGTAAAATTTGGCGACTATATGAGATGATAATTATTTACATATGTACACTGTTTCCTCGCGTTTTTTTCTTTTATTTACCTTCGATATCTCCTTCGTTTTGGGAGACAGCTTCGAGAATAGACCCTTTCCACCGTTCGTCGGACTTTTCTTGGTGAAAATATTGGCGATCAATTTCGTTATGCTCTTCCTCCTTTCTCTGTCCTTTGATTTTTTCTTCGGCTTCGGCGTGTCGGTATCCAGCAGGTTCGGGTCCGATTTGCAGACGAACTTCGACGGTTTGTCGCCGTTCTTCGGCAATTCCGAAATCGACTTTGTCCGGGCGATGTCATCGTTGAACGCGGACAATTTCGGAATGGTGGCACCGTCGCCACTTTTCGACCTTCTAAACGAGTTGTTCTTCTTCTTTGTGAGCGTATCGTTTGAATACAGTATCGAATTTCGCCGTTCCGTGTTCAAAACCAAACTTTCTATGCTCTCTTGTATGTGGCCGTCGGCATTTTCATTTTCTTTCCCTCTCTTAACCTTCTCTCTAAGTTTCGAGAGTTTGTCCTCGGGACTTAGCCCCAGATCTTCATTCGACAGCAACCTCACCCTCGCCCTCGCGTTTTCCTTCATTTTCTCCGCGGTTTTATTTAGGTCGGTGGTGCGATTTAGCCTGGGGGGCGCCACCGGCGTTTTAAACTCGTCCCCGAATAGATTTCTCCTTATGTCTGGCATACTGGCGTTTTCCAGGCTCGACAGAGTAGGTTCCGGGTATTTTTTAACGTCCGTGAACACACTTAGAGGCCTGGTCGGTGTATTTTTTTGGGAATCGGGAACGTTCACGACCGACTGAGAATTCTGCAGCGGAATCGAATTAGATAGCAAATCGGGAGTGGCGTACGTGCTCAACGGTCGATTTTGTTGCATCCTCGACCCGATATCGGCGGTCGACGATTTGGAAATTTCGTAGGGGCTCCTTATGCGCTTCTTGCGCTCCAGCGACTTGTTTTCGGCCTTCATCTTGTTCAGAACCATCTCCTGTATAAGTTTCTGGTTTATGTCACGTTCCTTCTTTATGTTCTCTTTTTTGTACAATATGTCCGGCGTTCGGATCGCCGGACTCAAATCGAGGGTTATTTCTTTCTTGGGGCTCGTGTTTTCTTCTTGAATCAGGTCCGGCTTCTGCGGAGGCTCGGATTTGCTTTTCCGTCGCGTCTTGCGCACGTCCATCGAATCTTTCGCGTTTCCAAAGTCTACCTTCGACTCTAACCTCTGGCAATGCTTCTCAAACTCCACGTTAGGAATTTCGTTTGGTTTCCGCTCCTTTAGGTCGGAGAGTTTCCGTTCCAGCCTCTGCTTGTGCATTTGCTCGGCCAATTTCGTGTCTGCCGCGATTTCCGTCACATTCTTGACCGTCGAATCGCTGCAGGTGTTCTCTTCGGTCGTCGCGTCCTTTTCGATTATTAGCAAACTATCTTCCTCGTGTTCGGCAGTTAGTATCTTCTGCCTCATCCTCTCTAAATCGGAGGGTTTTATGTCGATGACCTCGCTGCCGAACCTGTTGTTTTCGTCCGCGATGACGCAGAAAACCTTATTTTCGATTTTCTCGTTTACGTTCGGATCCAAGCTGTCCTCCATCATCTCGTCTTCGTTCCTGAGCAGAACGTAACCGTTCTGACTGTCGACGACTCCTTCGCTGCTCGTCTCCGTTCCCGTATCCATAAACTCGATGCTGTCCAAATTTTCGTTCAACAAACTACCCGCTGCCGCCGCCTCCGCTTTCGAGAAATCCTCCGCCTCCGCCATTTTGGCGACCCTCCTCGTCTTCGCGTCGCTCAGCTCCAATTCCAGTTCGTCGCCGGACACGGCGCCGTCCCTCGCCCAATCGGACAGCTCGGTTTCGGTCAGCGCGGCCGTCGCTTCCGGGCTGGACCCGCCGCTCTCGTTCTCCGGAGTGTGTTCGTCTTTCTTCACGTGCGACTCGTCGTGGACCGACGGGAGGACGTTGTCGAGCTTCGGCAACGCCTTCGGCTGGTTCAGCGCCTTCCTCTCGCCCGGAATCGACTTCGGCGCCTCCGAGTTAGAGTGGTTGCTCGCCCTAGATTCCAACGTCTTGATCTCGTCGATGGTCAGCGAGTCGGGGGCGATGTTGTCTTCTTCCGTGACCTCGACGCGGGGTATGCGGAAGATCGGGGTCGTCGGCGGTTCGTTCTCGCTCGAAGGCGACAGGCTGTCGCTCGACCGTCGCTTGTTCTTCGTCCAGTCGATGTGCGGGACGTTTATGCTAGTCTCGTGCGCGGGACTCCTCGGCCGGCCCTCGGACTCGTTCTGGAACGTCTCCGCCTTCTCGGCTATCGTCGTTATCGTGACGTCGGGCGGCGGCAGCTCGTCGCTCTTGTTCGGGACGACCTCTATCGCCGGTCGCAACAGTTTCTGACAGTCGGAGATGGTCGACTGGAACGACTTGAACTTGTTGTCGAGCGCCGAGGCGCTGCCGGACTTCTGTATGCCGCCGGACTGGCCCTCGCCGAGCAGGTACCTCTTCTTCAGTTCGAGGGAGACTTTGGCGGCGATGCCGCCGGTGCTCTGCGTGCGGTTCAGGGCGTAGCCGGCGAAAGGTGCGATGGTGGTTTTGGCGACGGGTGTGTTCGGGACGAGCGGCCGGAGCTTGAGCTCGATGTCCGGCCGCGGTGCGGCGGTGCGTTTCGATTTCGGGATATAACCGGACGTAACCTGGATTTTGCGGGGGCGCGAGGACGAGCCCCGCGTCTTGGTGACGAAATCGTCGGGGACGGCGGGGGGCGCGTCGCGCGTCGGCGTCGGCTCGTCGTGGGCGAATTCCGAGTCGGTGGATATCTCCGTGGCCGAGTTCTGGACCTCGCTCGACGATTCCGAGGTGGTCTCGTCGGAGACGATCTGGAAAGAAGGGGAGAGGGGAGTTTTAGGTGACGCGACCGATACTTCCGGCAATGTTAGAAAGCACGATATAAACGGGGCGATCGACTTTCTTAAGAATCAATGTACATTTTCAGCCATATCAACTGTTTGCACTTAAAACCCCGCGGATATTTTTGAGGACTAGACCGTGTTGTACAGCATGCTGTAATATAGATGTGGAATATCCAGAGGAAAACATTATTCCCCCAAATTCAAAATGAAACACATGAAAATTAATTCCCAACCCATTTGGCACTACAAGGTATTATAGCAAGCTATACAACGTGGTAGCTTTGACTCGTTCCCGAGAAGAATACATTCAAGTCGATCGCCGAATATACTAGAGATGGGCAACGGAAACTTTCCAAGTCGGGAAACTTGGAAACTTTCCGGGAAGAAACTTTGAAGGTTTAGGAAACTTTCCCTGAAAGTTTCGGAAAAAATATATTTTATTATATTCTATATACTTTTTAACTTCTGAAATTTAATAAGTTTAAATTAAATTAAACTAGGTAAATATTAATCATAATATGTGAATTTATTATATTCTTTCATATTTGGTTTTATCTTTTTTTATTTGTGTTTTATCAGTTTTCTATTTTATTATGTTTACTTTTGTACAGGGTGAAGCAATTAAGATGTTATTAGCGATTATCTCGGTAATGTTTAAGATACATTAGTTCAAACACTTTCCCAAGAAATTGAATGCTGCCAAGAACAAAAAAAAAAACAGTTTAATTTCAAACAAAAAAGTTATCACCAAATTACCAATTTTTTTAAATTAAGATGTCAATTTTGTTGCAATTTTTCATTAGACTAGTAAAGTGAATAAAAAATCTGCACAACACGGTTGCATATCACTTTCGGCACAGAATAGCCACTTTCGGTTTAGCAGAAGTAATGCTTTTTTTTGTCCCAGCTAAATCTGCAAAAAAAATAGACAACACGTTTTTTTACTGTAGATGGTAATTAAATAATAATACTAATAATTTCAAATCTGAAAGTGGAACTATGATCATGAAATACCAATTACAAAGCAAACCTTTTACATTTTGTGATATTATATCTTTTCTGCAATACCTTTAACAAATTTCACTCAAAATATGACATATTTGGTATTTTTGGAAAGCTCTAAGTGTGACTAATTAAACTAAACACTAAAAAGAGAAAACTGGAAACTTTCCGAAAGAAATTTTTGTCGGAAACTTTCCGGGAATTTTCGTAAAGTGGGAACTTTCCCATCTCTAGAATATACGCTCTTGTTAATAAAATAAAATGCAAAATTACACCAAAAAAAAAGGGAAAAACACACTTAAGTTATGCAACACTCAACGCCAGCAATGGAGTTAACTTTTTCAGCCTCCAACAACACTCTATAGTTACCTTCCTGTATACACCATTGCTAGCGAGTGAATGCCCCCAAAACTGCGTGAATGCACTACGAGAAAAAAAAACGCCTTCAATCCGTGGGAGCCTCGCGCGGAATATTTCCGCGCGGCGCGTACAAAATTAACAAAAAAAAACACAACACTTTTTTAATTAAATCACTGAATGCAGCAGTCTTTATCCTTATCTTTCTTATGCCCGTGTCTACTGACGTTACTCGGCATGGTGCCCGTCGACACCCTCCTCTGCGGGTTGATTTCGACTTTCTGCGGCCTCGGCGCGTCAAACACCCTGACGACTTCCTTTTTGACGTTCAAATCATGCGCCGACGAACTTTTCTCGTTCGTATTCAACGGCCTTAACGCCCCGCCGCTTTTTCTCTGCGGGATCGGCGAGACCGTGGCGCACCGTTTCCTCTGCGGCGGCACCGGCGTCAAATTGACGGATTTCTGCCGCGTCGGCCGTTGCGGGGCGATCTCGGGCTCGCTGTGCGCCGAATGTTTCCTCCGGCGGGGCACCGGCGGGGACGCGGGCACATTCTCGACATTAGCCGGCATTTTCTTTATGACCGCATAGCCGGGTTCGGTTATTTCCTCGTCCAGGTCTTCGGCAGACGGTTTCAGGATGTCTTCGAAGCTGGAAGTTTCGGAAGTATTGCCGGATCGTTCCGGCTTGTCAGAAACCGGCGAGTCTTTACGGAGATTTTCTTTTTCTTCCTCGGCATCGTTCTTCTTCGGGCTTTCTTCCGCCCATTTCTCTTTGTTTGAACTTTCTTCAGAAGAATCGGTGCTTTCTACAACCTTGGCGAAGTCGTGCGCCCGGTTACTGCCACTGTCGCTTATAGACGACAAGGTGTCTTGGATATCTTTGAATTCCTTTGAGAAATCCAAAAGATTTTCGAGCTTACTTTCGTCCGCACCTTTCTCGATTTCGTCGCTTTGCATCTTCAAAAATTCGGGATTGATTTTAGTGGAAACCGTCACGTTTACGCACCAGTCGCTCTTGCTTTTTCCGAGCTCGTTTTTCATTGATTTCCGATTGCCGATACTCTCGATCGTGTCTTCCACAAACTGCTCCAAATCTTTTATCGTTTCCTCGATCGACTGTTGTTTGTGCGGCTTATACTCGGGTTTCTTAACATACGGTTCGGGTTCGGCCTCGAACTTTTGTATTTTCTTCAGAATCGGCTTGGGTTTCGACTCGAAATTGTCGTTCTTCCATGCACCGGACCGTCTTTTATCCACTGGCGACTTTGACTTCGATTTTTCCTTTTCTCCGTCTTCTTTGTCGAACGATTCGAACTTCCGCAGCACCGATTTTATGTTAACTTTTGCAACAGCATCTAGATCCACCGATTTTCGAGGCGGGGTGCTCCTCTTGAAGTGTATCTCGGTTTTCGAGCGGGTCAAGCCGATCCTCTTCGGTTCGTCGAGTTTCTCGTCGCTGCTACTTTCGCTCGGCAATTTTTTACCTCGGAGATAATTTTCGAAGAAGGTGAGGTTGTTTTTCGGCAGTTTGCTCACTACAGAATCGGATCTTTCCGGTGTTTTAAGTAGGCATTCGAGATTTTTATATTTCAAGTCGCTAACTGAACGATACACTTTGCGTTCTGGCACTTGGTGGTCCAATTCCTCCATAAACTTGAGTAAATCTTCGATTTTTTCTTCTTCCTGCTTGGGTTCGTCGCCTTCAATTATCTTAAACAAATCCTCCAGACTGCTATCGAGTTTTTCTTCAACTTCGGGTTGTACGACCGAATATTTTGTCGGGTCGATCGGTTTCTTCAATTCGTCTTCTTTGGTCAACAAATCTTCGATGTAGTCGTCTACATCCACCAAGTCTTTATCTTCCGGCTCGAAATTAAAAATTTTAACGTCCTTCGCTTCGTTTATTTCGTCCTGCGTCTCCGGCAAACTTTTCTGTTTGACCAGCGGCGCCCTCGGTGGTTTGGTCGCGATCGTTTCAGACCTCTTCATTATTTTCTTGTTTGCGGCCGCCCCGAAATACTTTTTCGTATCCAGAACTTTAGCGTTGACCGCCACCTTGGGTTTGCCCACTTCTTTCGGCAGGTTTATTTTGCTGGGCGTCCGCTTTATGACCAAAATCGATTCGGGCTCGGGTGGTTTGAATTTCGGCACGAATTCGGCCCCGAAACTCTTGCGGCCCTCCCTCGGCGGCAGCACAAAGTTCCTCTTGGGTTTCTCTTGGAATAAATTCCCCGCCGTCGAACTTTTAGCCAGCGGGTTGGGTTTGGTTACGGTTAGTTTGCCGACGATCACGTTTCCGTTCAAATTTTCGCCGCTCTTACGGAAATCCAAGTCCGATTCGGCACTTTTGAATTCCGCGCTGGACGACTTGTTTAGACGCGAGTCGCTCAGGTTTAAGTGTCTTTTGTTTAGGTCGGTATCGCTGCAAGTTAAAATTTTGCGGTTAGGTGTTAGGTCGGGTGGGGGCTTCACCTCAGTCTCGGTGCCGGTGTCCGTTTGGACGATCGGCGGCTCCACGTGAACCTCGCGCTTCCGCAACTCCCGCTGGCGGATCTCCTCTTCGCCTTCCGTCGCCGTGTCGGACTCGGAATCTGGAAAAAAACGACAAATTTAATGTAAAGGTAGATCGCTTAATCCCGTTTCTACCCACCGTCGCTGCTATTCTCGTAATAACTGCTGCGATCCGAGCTGCTGTAGCCGTCGGATTCCGAACCCCGACGTTTTCGCGAATAGCTGTTCTTCCACCGTTCCGCCCACTTCATGGTGCCTTCCTTGGTGGCCGGCTCTTCCAGGGCGTCGTCGTACGCCCCCTCGTCGTCGCTGTCCGTGTCGCTGGAAGGAGATAATGAGCCGGAGACGGGACGGTACGTTTGAACTACTCACCTAACGCTCGACGAGTCTTCGTCGGAATCGTCCAGTTCGGCGCAGGACGGTCCGAAATTCTTGTCAGTCCACTCGTCCTCGTCCATCTGGCTCAGAACGTCCTCGTGGTCGGACGAAACGTTCGACAAATTGGCGAATTCGATCCTTTCGGGAGTTTGGACTGAAAAAAAATTATTTGCGATAAACGTACATTTCCAACCGTGAAAATCCGTACCTCTATCTAGCAAATCGACGCCGCTAACCCCAGGCAGCGGCTTCTTAACCGGACTTTTACGCTGCGGCGGTTTTCTCGACGATTTCCCCCTCGGCACCTCGCCTTGCAGCCCGTAGTGATGCACGCAGAAAAACTTATAGCCGAAAGTGCCGTCGCGGTCGAACGTATACGAACCTAACCTCAACTGGGTGTGGCAATACTGGCACCTGCAAAAAATCCCGCAATTTAAAAAATTTTCAATAAATCGGACGAAAACTACGAAAACGTAGAGTGGCCACATGAGATTTTTTTATCCTTGACACTTTTTTCAGTCAATTATACATAATTGACACTTTTTTCTGTCAATTATACATAACTGACACTTTGTTCTGTCAATTATACATAATTGACACTTTTTTCAGTCAATTATGGATAATTGACATTTTTTTCTGTCAATTATGGATAATTGACACTTTTTTCAGTCAATTATGTATAATTTACACTTTTTTTGTCAATTATACATAAGTGACACTTTTTTGTCAATTATACATAAATGACCCTTTTTTCTGTCAATTATACAGAATTGACACTTTTTTTCAGTTGAGATTTTTTTATCCTTGACACTTTTTTCAGTCAATTATACATAATTGACACTTTTTTCTGTCAATTATACATAACTGACACTTTGTTCTGTCAATTATACATAATTGACACTTTTTTCAGTCAATTATGGATAATTGACATTTTTTCTGTCAATTATGGATAATTGACACTTTTTTTCTGTCAATTATGTATAATTTACACTTTTTTGTCAATTATACATAAGTGACACTTTTTTGTCAATTATACATAATTGGCACTTTTTCTGTCAATTATACATTATTGACACCTTTTCCTGTCAATTATAGATAATTGACACTTTTTTCTGTCAATTATGTATAATTGATACTTTTTCTGTCAATTATGTATAATTAACACCTTTTTCTGTCAATTATATATAATTGACACTTTTTTCTGTCAATTATACATAATTGTAGAGATGGGAAATTCCCCTCTTTCGGAAAGTTTCCAATTTTCTTTTTTTATTGTTTACTTTAATTAGTCACCCTTAGAGCTTTCCAAAAATACCAAATATGTCATATTTTAAGTGAAATTTGCTAAAGATATTGTAGAAAAGGTATAATAACACAAAATGTAAAAGTTTTGCTTTGTAATTCGTATTTCATGATCATAATTCAAATTTCCACTTTCAGATTTTAAATTATTATTATTATTAATTAATTACTAGTTTCCTATACCTTCAAAGTTTCTTCCCGGAAAGTTTCCAAAAACGGAAACTTTCCCGTTGCCCATCTCTACATAATTGACACTTTTTTCTGCCAATTATACATAATTGACACTTTTTTCTGTAAATAATTGACAGAAAGTGTCAATTCGACAGAAAAAAGTGTCAATTATGTACAATTGACAGAAAAAAGTGTCAAGGATAAAAAAATATCATGTGGCCGCTCGACGCTTTCGTAGAAAACATACTTGAAACAACCGTGATGGAAGAATCTGCCCTCGGCCGAGAGCCGCTCCATCAAATACACTCTTTTCCCGCAGAAATGGCAATATTCGGACGGATTTTGACCCGGCAACGCCGGTTTCTGACCCTGCAAACGTTTCGATTAAGAGACAGTCGACGGCCGTCAAACGCGACTTACGGTTTTCTCGGCCGGCCTGGCCTCGCCCGGAACCTTATTGGTGAGTTTCTCCGCGATGGAGGCGACCTTGTTCTGTCCCGGATCGCGGGACGTTCCCTCCCTCAGTTTCAAATCGAGCGACCTTATGTTCTTGTCGATGTCCGCGTACTTGGCCTCGCCGCTGTCCCGCCGGTCCAGGTGTTTGCCCTCCATCTTGGTCTGGCGCGCCAGGAACTGCTCCTTGCTCCACTTGGGGACTTTCTCCTTGTCCCTGTTCTGCGACGACGGCCTGCCCATCTTGTTCTCGAGTATCTTCTTCTCGATCTCCTTTATGTTCCAGTCGGAGTTGTCGATTTTGCCGATCGCCCGCAGTAGATCCTTGGGGCGCTTGTCGACGGGCGTCGGGGTGCTCCACTTGTTCTCGAGGTTCTTTATTTTCGCCGCTATGTCCTCGTCGGCGGCCGTGCTGCCCCTTCTCTCCCGTTGGACGTTCGATTTCGATTCGTGATCCTAGTTGCAACAGAAAAAAAAATGAACACCCTAAAGGGACGCCGCGAAAAATACACCGGAAACGAATACACACAAAAAAAAACATTTCCATTCCCGAAGCGGTTCAAATGAATACTACTTACCATGTTCGTTTTTTTTTTATTTCACCCTTAAACCTAACCAAGCCAATATTTTGTTAGCCCCACACTCGGAAATAAAAAAAAAAGCCAAAGTTAGTCGACACCCAACAACGCATCCTTACAGGAACGTAAGTGAACTGCCTCTCCAGGTCTTTGACTCTATCCTCGAATTTCGGCGCCGTCTGTCTGTACAAGAAAATGGAATAGTCCTCGAACGGCTGAGAATCGTCGAACTTTGCGTTCGCCTGCAACATCTGCATGCTCTTCAGGAACTGCTCTGTCTGGTATTTCCGCTGCTGTCGACGTTTACTCTGTCTGTCGGCCCTATTCGACGCAATATCTTCCAGCACCTTTTGTCTATCCACCTTTCAGATAAAGTTACAACATGTAGAAAGTGACATTTCCGCGGTTCTTAGTTTTTCGAAAGTTAGTCTGAAATCAAGCTAGCCGTGCTTGTCACTGTCATCTGTCAAAACAATCTGCCAGAATTCTGTCAAATGTCAAAATGATCTGACAGAATTATTTGACAGTTGTCCTGTCCAATGAAACAAAAGTTTTTTTAGTGCGAAAATAAATTTTATTGCATAAAATCCAGTGTTCACACCATTTTGTATGTCCATTAGCTTGAAAAAATGTAATTGTGGAAACCATACTGCTCGGAATTGAATAGGAGGTCAAAAATGAATAGCATCAACCCGACGGCTACGGCTTCTGACATGTAGTTCAAAAACACGTGGACAGTCTGGGGAACGAGAAGGAAAGTGAGGTTAGGACGGATTATTTACAGGGGTAAGTGTCAAATGTCATTTGGTCATGAAAAATGTGAGCATAGTGTTTTAGGTGTTAATATATTACAGAAAAAAGCAGATACCTACATGCAGGATATAAGTTAGAGAAGCTGTTAATTATTGTTAAAAAGATAACCTGTAAATTTCTGTCAAAAAATTCTGCGTGGCAGAACATTTCCGCAGACAACAGGTTGTGTTTGATATTAAAGAAGTCTGTACAAACAAAATAAAATTTTTAACGTATTATAAACTAAAATAAACAAACGGAACAGGAGCAATTCGATAAATTCGCTTGTTTTCTTGCAAAGGTCTATTAAATGACACATAAAAAAATAAATAATCGCATCCGTAAAACTAACCAAAAGGCGTTTCATGCAAACGACCGAAATGCCGAGAACGGCAAACGAAAAACAAATAACCATTGCGAAAGACAGAAAGATACTCACGACGCTCGAGCCGAGCCGTTCCAAGGTTCGCCGTTTTCTCGTCTTCTTGTCGACGCTGTACGGTTTCGGTGGCGGCGCCTCGACGTGCCGTTTGTGACGGCTTGACGGTCGCGACACGGGTGTCGGGAACGGAGCGGACGGCTGGACGGTTTTCAACGTTTTCAGGGAGTTTTCGCTTCGTTTGTTACTTTCCGGTAACTCCTAAAAGGGGGATCGACCTTAGAAGGAAACGCGAGTATTGAGAGCGAGTTCTGCCAAACATCACTTTGTTCGCTCTTATTGAAGTTTGACATAACCAAATACCAAAGTTATTACTCGTTTGAAACCGCCACTTTATCTTTAAGAAGTTAAAACATCTAGTTACATTATTCCAATTATTGAATTAACTAAGCAATAAGAATTAACATTGCTTTAACTTCTTAAAGACAAATTAAAAAATAAAGCATACTTAAAAAGTTAAAACAACCACAATTTGTTGCTTATTTCATTCATAACTTTTAACTAAGCAACATTATTAATGTATCTTTGACTTCTTAAAGACCAATTAAAAGATAAAGCAACCTTAAGAAGTTAAAACAACTAGAATTGCTTTGTTTCAATCTGAACTTTTAACTAATGAATGACATTGAATGTTGCTTGAACTTTTTAAAAATAAAATAAAAGATAAAATTTCTTAATTAAAACAAATAACCTATTGCTTATTTCCGTCGGTACTTCTAACTAAGCAATGCTATTTAATGTTGCTTGAACTTCTCAAAGGCAAATTAAAAGAATTAAAACTTTATAAATCAGCTACGCGAACAAAAAGACTGAACAAATTGCCGAAACTTTATTAAAAGACACCCCCGGACTGCCTAATATGGACAAAACAACAAAACATCGTAAAAGTACAGGGAAGCGAGTAGGTAGGATATGAGGAGGATGTTAACCAACGTGGAACGTACGTTTTCTTCGCCCTCCAATATCGACGAATACTGGGAGCAGTGAGGCATCGGCTCGGAGGTGCTCTTCAATTTTTCAACTCTCGTCAACTTCCTGATCTTCGGAAAGCCGGTGTCTTTCTTCTCGGCGAGGAATCGTTTCAGTTCACCCAGGTTTTCTTCGGACGACGTTATGGGACTTTCGCATTTTATTATGTCCGTCCGTTCTTCCACAATCACGTCATCGTATTCACCTTTAATATTCGAAGTTGACGATTAAAACGTTTTTATTATATTTATTTAACCACATCATACGATTTGCTGTACTTGAAGACATTTTATGCCGTTCAGCCTGATTAATAGAGGTACTTTATCTCTAAGAAGTTAAAGCAACATTAAATACCATTGCTTAGTAAGAAGTACGGAGACTTTTCTTAAGAAGCTTTGTCTTTTATTTATTTTCAAGAAGTTCAAGCAATATTAAATACATTGCTTAATTAGAAGTACTAAGAGAAATAAGCAATGAATTCAAGTTTTTTAACTTTTCTTAAAGAAGCTTTATCTTTTCATTTATCTTTAAGAAGTGAAAGCAACATTAAATACCATCGGTTAATTGAAAGTACTGAGACTTCTTAAGAAGCTTTATCTTTTAATTTATCGTTAAGAAGTTCAAGTAATATTAAATACCATTGATTCATTGGAAGTACTTAGAGAAATAAGCAATGAATTCAAGTTGTTTTAACTTTTAAATACCATTGTTTAGTTAGAACTACTCGTACTTTTCTTAAGAAACTTTATCTTTTAATTTATATTTAATAAGTTCAGGTGATATTAAAAATACCATTGCTTAATTAGAATTACTGAGAAAAATAAGCAATGAATTCAAGTTGTTGTAACTTTTAAATACTATTCTTTAGTGAAAGGTAAAAGTACTCATACTTTTCTTAAAAAGCTTTATCTTTAAATGTATCTTTAAGAAGTTCAGTCAATACTAAATACCATTGCTTAGTTACAATTACCGAGAGAAATAAGCAATGAATTTAAGTTGTTTCAAGTGTTAAACAAAATTGTAGTTAGAAGTATTGATACTTTTCTTAAGAAGCTTTATCTTTTAATTTATCTTCAAGCAATATTAAATAATTGCTTAGTTTCAAGTACTGAGGAATTCTTGTGATAATGATAAAGTTAATTTAAAGTAACATTGTAAGTAAATGTTTAAAGTTACAAATATTGGGTTAAGTGCCTTTTAATGTTGCTTAACCCCCTTCAAGATAAATTAAATGATAAAAAGGCAAGCAATGAGTAAGAACTTTAAAAGATGAAGCATTTTTTTATGTTAAGTTCTAATTTATGAAGGATAACGAGAAATAAAGTAAAGTACCTATACAAATCAGGCAAAAACTGGTAGTTTCGAAGACAGTTTTCCGTTTTCTGTACCTTTGGCTCTGTTACTCTTGTTCTTCATCAAAGTCCTCGTCACCGAAGTTATGTCCGTGTCGTAATCGTTGCCGCTAAAATTCGTGGCGACCGTTGCCGCCGTCTCCCTTTTTACGTCGTCGAAATTTTGCGAGTAGACCCAATCGGTGACCCTGTTGCTGGCCACCACCGACGGTGCGGGGTTCACCTCCGAGATGGACATTTTCCTATTTCGAAATTTCAATTTTGACGTGCGACAGCAGCCGAGCGTGTCGATTATCTCCCGGTCGACCGGCGACAATCGCCCGGTGGCCGGCTGGTCGTCATTGTTGAACTTGAAGGTGGGGAAGCGTTTTTTCCGGGGGATCCCTTTGCCGCGCCCGGACGCTAGCACCGAGCCCGCCTGGGTCTTGGACGATATCGTTATGAGGTTCATGGACGATTTGAATCGGATTTTTTGGAAGGTGACGGTGTCGCGGCTCTTCTTCTCCATTATCCGGATCTCGACCGAGCTGCGGCTGTCGGTCTTCGGGAGAAAGTCGCGGGGCTTGGGCCGTTTCGGAAGAGACGGCACGAGAAAGTCGCTACTGAAAACTTCCTGTTTCGAGGAGGTTTCTAAAATGAATTTTATGGAATTTCATGAAATTTAGAGGATTTCCTTGGCAATTCAGAGAACTTATCGGAATTTGACTGCAATAATACTGAGAATTTCATGGCATTTCATCGCAATATCTGGAATTTAATGGTATTTCAATAACAACCAGCAATTTCCTAGTGTGAAAAGCTATTTCAGAGTATTCCGCAGAATTTCCTATTATTTTATGTAATTTTAATAACATTAATTGAAATCAATGATTAAAAAAATCTATGTATTTTGCGGCATTTCATGAAATTCAGAGGAACTTCTCGCCAATTTAAAGAACTTCTTGATATCTGAGGAATTTCGTGGCCATAATACTGGACATTTTATACTATTTGATTGAGAAATTTATTCCGAATTTGGTATTAACTTGGTATTTCATGAAATTCAAAAGAAATTCTCGCCAATTTAAAGAACTTCTTGGTATCTGAGAAATTTTACGGCAATAATACCGGGAATTTTATGGTATTTCATTGAGATATCAGGTTTTTGATTATTCATTTAGAATTTATCTTAATTTCAGAGTATTTCGTAGAATTTCCTATTATTTTATGTAATTTTAATAATATCCATTGAAATCAATGATAAAAAAATCTATGTATTTTGTCGCATTTCATGAAATTCAGAGGAACTTCTCAGCAATTCAAGGAACTTCTCGATATCTGAGGAATTTCATGGCCATAATACTGGGCATTTTATACTATTTGATTGAGATATCTGGTTTTTGATTATTCATTTAGAATTTACGTAAATTTCGCAGAATTTCTTATTATGTTATAGAATTTTAATAATATTCGATTGAAATCGATGAATTTTATTCTGAATTTGTCATTAATTTGGTATTTCAGGAAATCCAAAGGAACTTCTCGCCAATTTAAAGAACTTCTTGGTATCGGACATATTTTCCAGTAATAGTACCGGGAAATTTTATGGTATTTAATTGCAATATCTGGATTTTTATTGTATTTCAGTAAAAACCAGCAATTTCTAACTTTCTTATTATTCATTTAGAATTGATCTTTCAGAGAATTCTGCAGAATTTACTAGTATAACTATTTTATAGAATTTTAATGTTCCATTGAAATATTACAGACAATTTAATAATTCGATTAAAAAATCAGAATTTTGTCGCATTTCACGAAATTCAGAGGAACTTCTTATTAATTTAAAGAACTTCTTGGTATCTGTAGAATGTTATGGCAATAATACCTGGAATTTTATGGTATTTGATTAGATATCTGGTTTTTGATTATTCATATCTAAATTTCCGTGTTCTGTAGAATTTCTTATTATTTTATAGAACTTCTTCGAATTCTCATTTAGAATTTATCTGAATTTCAAAGTGTTCTGTAGAATTTTCTAGTATTTTATGTAACTTCGATAGTCTTATTGAAATCAATAAAATTTTAGAAAATTTAACATTTCAATGAAAAAAAATCTGAATCTTGCGGCATATTCTAGATATCTTACCAAATTTCAAAAACTTTTTTGGAATTTTAAAAAATGTCTTGAATTTTAACAAAATATTCACAAACTTAAAATGCTCTTTTATTCTATTTTTGTTATATTTTATAGTATTTCTCAGTATTTCAATGGAACTTCTTGGTTTTCGAAGAATTTATCAGTATGTCAATGGAACTTCTTGAAATATCATGGTTTAATAATGTATTTTTAGAAAAATTATATTTCACAACTCTATCGCATATAGAATTTTTGATAACTCATTTTGATATCTGAAATTCATTTGATTTTAAGTTCCCTATAGCCAAAATAGCTTGCTAGTTGGCAATTTCATGGAATTTCAATATAAATAATTTATATTTCACCTTATTAATGTATGAAATAAATATATTTTGCAATTTTTTACCTGAATAATATGGATTTTCAGAGGGAACTTTCGGCAATGGCATTTCATGAATATTCACTACGTCACACCTAAACATATTTAAGTCGTTCTGAGTGCCCCTTTCCCGAAATTCTGGCCGTTTTCTATCAAAAATTCCACTCCTACTCGCCACCACAAAAGTTCGTTCGCTTTTCACTTTGAGATCTTCGGTCGATTGGATTTTCTCAATTTTTTCTGGGATCGTTGTGAGCCCGCTCTTTTGTTCTCTCGATTTTTTGCGTTTCTGAGACAGTTTTTTAGCGATTATCTTTATTTCTTCTTTGATGGAATCACCCGAGTTAACCGCATCGTTTTTGTCACCCCGGCTCTTGTCCAAACAGTTTAAATCATTTTCTCCTAAACTAAATTTACTAAACACCGATTCCACGGTTTTGTTAAATTGTCTGTTCAGGATAGCTTCCGTTTTCCGTTTTTTTAACTTGATGATTTTGTATTTTTTCGCTCCCGTTTTACACGCATCTTTTGACTCTTCTATCCTGCTATCGCTGTGGGTCGTTTCGACGATTTGGGGATTATTGGGAATGGACTGTGGGATTTTGGATTTCATTTTTCCACCAGAAGACTAAAAGGAATTTTTTGATGTATTTTTGACAAGAAAATTATAATTTGAGGTTAAAACTGACAGCTGACACACTACGTGTCGTCTTGATAACTTTGTAACAGTGCCGCCACCTGTCGCCACCTATTTGAACAAAGTTCCTAAAAAGTTACTAGATGATGTGTAACTCCCTACATCTAGTTACTTTTTAGGGACGTTTGAACTACTAACTCATTCAACACACATTTAATAAGACGACGACTCTTTTTTAACGAAGTCATATTTGACAAGAAAATTTTTGACATGAAAATTATAATTTGAGATTAAAACTGACAACTGACACACTCCGTGTCGTCTTGATAACTTTATAACAAGTCCGCCACCTGTCGCCACCTATTTGAACAAAGTTCCTAAAAAAGTTACTAGATGATGTGTAACTCACCACATCTATTTACTTTTTAGGGACGTTTGAACTACTAACTCATTCAACACACATTTAATAAGACGACTCTTTTGTAACAAAGTCATTTTTGACAAGAAAATTTTTGACATGAAAATTATAATTTGAGGTTAAAACTGACAGCTGACACTACGTGTCATCTTGATAACTCTATAACAGGTCCGCCACCTGTCGCCACCTATTTGAACAAAGTTCCTAAAAAAGTTACTAGATGATGTGAATCTCACTACATCTAGTTACTTTTTGGGGAAGTTTGAACTACTAACTCATTCAACACACATTTAATAAGAAGACTCTTTTGTAACAAAGTCATTTTTTACATGAAAATTATAATTTGAGATTAAAACTGACAGCTGACACACTACGTGTCGTCTTGATAACTTTAAACAGGTCCGCCACCTGTCGCCACCTATTTGAACAAAGTTCCTAAAAAGTTACTAGATGATGTGTAACTCACTACATCTAGTTACTTTTTAGGGACGTTTGAACTACTAACTCATTCAACACACATAATAAGATGATTTTTTTGTAACAAAGTCATTTTTGACAAGAAAATTCGGATGTAACCCTACCCCAATTTAGTGACTTTTTTTTGGACAAATAATCCACTTACCAATTTCGGGTGTTTTATGTGCGGTATCTCCCCCCTGAACGTATCGTAGACTTGCGTCAAATAGCTCGCCATCGTCAGATAATCTTCGGTATTCACGCTTTCCTCGCCCGTCATGATCGGGACTATTCCCAATTCTTTCTCGAACACCTCGAACGCCAGCTGGTTGTTTTTCGACGGTTCCCCGTCGACCACCGCCCCGTAATCTAACAGGTCCGGCCTGTAATGGTTTATTATTGCACACAACGGTTTGCCGGACTTGTACACCGAACCGATATCCGAGATGGTTATGTCGTCGCGTTTCGCCAGCTGTTCGGCCAGCCACGCCAACAACACGCCGTTGTCGACGTTACCTAAACGAAGAGGGAATATATTTTTCCGACACGACCTCGCGAAAGCGCTCACCTCTTCTCCTCTTTTTGGGCGCGTCGTGGACGGCGGGCTCGTGCGATATCCGCTTCATCCTCTCGACGCTGTCGGGATTGTCGGTGTCGTACAGGCATGCCGTCTGGTGCGGAACGACGACGGTCTTGTTGAGGTTGGGATACCTCGTCGCCGGATCCAATGTGTACGATTTCCAGTCTTTGTTCAGGTTGTCTGGGGTCGTTTGAGCAAGCAACCTGGCAAATAATTGTCATCGGTCTTCGGAAAGTTACTAGTTATGGGTGTAACCCCGTCAAAAGTTACTAGATCAGGTGTAGGTCAATATATTTGGTTACATCTTAGTGAGAGAGAACTCTTTTAAACAAACTTAATAAAAAAGTTACTAGATCAGGTGTAATTCGATATCATCAAGTTACTTTTTTGTTACGTTTGAACTACTGTCCCTGTAACCCCATGCAAATTACTAGACCAAGCGTTAATCACTATATTGAGTTATTTTTTAGTGATGTTTGAATTACTAACCTAACAAACACAGAAGACACTCTTGTAAACAAATGCATTAAAAAAGTTACGAGATCAGATGTAACTCAATATAATCTAGTTACTTTTGAGTTACGATTAAATTACTGACCCTGCAAACTCCATGAAAAGTTACTAGATCAAGAGCTACATTGAGTTACTTTTTAGTTACGTTTGAACTACTAACCTTTTTAACAAACACAGAAGACACTTTCGTAAACAAAGGCAGTAAAAAAAGGTACTAGATCTGATGTAACTCAATATAATCTAATTACTTTCTATTACGTTTCAACTACTGATTCTGTGAACCTCATGAAAAGTTACTAGATGAAGTGTAAATCACTAAATAGAGTTGCTTTTTAGTAACGTTTAATCTATTAAGCTTTTAACAAACACAGATTATACTTTTGTAAACAAAGTCACTAAATCAGGTGCAACTCAATATAATCTAGTTACATTTGAACTACAGACCCTGTAAACCCCATTAATGGTTGCTAGATTGAGCATAAATCACTATATTGAGTTACTTTTTAATACTTTTTGAACTATTAACCTTTTAAGAAACATATAATACATTTATGTAAACAAAGTCACTAAAAGTTACTAGATCAGGTGTAACTCAATATAATCTAGTGGTTTTTAGTTATGTTTGAACTACTGACCTTGTAAACGGCATGAAAAGTTCCTAGATAAAGCACGATATTGAGTTACTTTTAGTTACGTTTGAACTATTGACCTTGCACACCCCATGAAATAGTAGATTGAGTATAAATCACTATATTAACTTACTTTTTAGTGATGTTTAAACTACTAAGCTTTTAACACAGAATAGACTTTTGTAAACAAAGTCACAAGGTCAGGTGTAACTATTGATTATTACTGATAATCTAGTTACTTTTTAGTTACGTTTGAACTACTAACTCTGTAAACGCCATTAAAAGTTACTAGATCAAGCACTATATTCAGTTACTTTTTATTAACGTTTGAACTACTAAGCTTTTAACAAATATAGAATACACTTTTGTAAACAAACTCACTCGGTCAGGTGTAACTCAATATAATCTAGTTACTTTTTAGTTACGTTTGAACTACAACTGTATACACCATGAAAAATTACTAGATTTTTTAGTTACTTTTTAGTTACGTTTGAACCATTGATCCTGCAAACCCCATGAAATAGTAGATTGAGTATAAATCACTATATTGAGTTACTTTTTAGTGATGTTTAAACTACTAAGGTTTGAACACCGAATAGACTTTTGTAAACAAAGTCACTAGTTACGTTTGAACTACTGACTCTGTAAATGCCATGAAAAGTTACTAGATCGAGCACTATATCGAGTTACTTTTTATTGACGTTTGAACTACTAAGCTTTTGACAAATACAGAATACACTTTTGTAAACAAAGTCACTAAAAAAGTTACTAGATATAGTCTACCGTCAAAAAGTATCTAGATAACTTTCTGTACTTTTAAGTGTTTTTTGTTTATATAAAAAATGTTAGATGTCTGTGTTGGGTATCATTAGAATTATTAGCCAATAAAAAAAAGTTAAACAAGAAAGTAACTAAACAAGGGTGTAGCTCACTTATCTAGTTACTTTTCCGCTAATATCCACCAAAAACTTTCCGAGTACTCCCGAAATCAAATTCTAACCTGTAAATCGACTCTCTCTCCGCCAGGACGTCCAGCGGCGTCAGATTCCCCATCGACCAGCTCCGTATCGCCCAGGCCGCGTCCAGCGACGACAGGAATCCCCTCGCGCACCCCGACCCGGTCGGCCAGAACGGCTGGAAAAACGAAAAATTACCACATAACCTCGAAAACGACGGCCGGGACCGACCTCCAGCAGGCTGTCGCCGACCAGCATCATCAGCAGCCGGTGGCCGTTCCTGTCGAGCACCTTCGACGCGTACTCGGCCGCGTACATCGACGTGAAGTCGAACATCGCCACGTCCGCCTGCCCGTAGTGGTTGACGGCGAAGTCGAGGTCCGGCATCTGGTAGTCGGTGCTGAAGTCGGCGGCCTCGCGCGCGTAACTCTGCAGCGCGTCGCGATCGACGTTGTCGGGGGCCAGCAGCTTCTCCGTGTCGGCCAGATCTTGCTTTATGACACCCTTCTCCAGTAGGCTCGCTTTCTTCGCCGTCATGACGAAATAATGCGTGTCGTCCTTGTAGTAGACGATATTCTCGAGGTCGATCCTCGTCTCGGCCAGCAGGTCTTTGAAGAATTTCTGGTTGAAGATGAACGCTACGCCGCTGATCTCCTCGACCCTCGCCTCGGCCTCGGTCTTCTTGTTTATAAAGTTCGCCGTTATGGCGATGGCCAGTTTCCCGCGGAATTCCTTACGTTTGAAGCCTTCGAGGGTGTTTCGCTTGCCGTCGGCGCCTAGGACAACGTCGAACTCGTACTGGGAGACGGGGTGGTTTTCCGGCGAAAATTTCCCCCTCCAACCTGTTTCTGAAGGAGAAGAAATGAACGTAAAGTTGTTGTCGACGAAAAGTCACGAGATCCGGGTGTAACAGACATCAAAAGTTACTAGATTAGGTGTAACCCACGGCAAATGTCAACGAATTTGGGTGCAAATGTAACTAGATTCGTCTGTAACTGCAAATTTGTATTATATTCGACGAACAATAAAATTATTAATAAAAAAATATTTTTAAAAACAAGCTTTTATTTAAATGCTCTGAAAAGAAGAAAATAAACTTTATAATAAATCAAACCAAGGCAAACCCATAATTTTGTTACATTATACAACTGTATATGTATATCATAAAAAAGCTTGTCGCGAGATTTTCGTGTGTAAATTTCTTTTACAGAAAAATACATTTTCTACTTAAAATTACTTTCAAGATACACATTGAGTCCATGGATGGACTGAACTATATTTGTAAATTTTTTTATTTTCAATTCTTCGAAAAAAGTCATTCTTCATAAAAAAAAGTCTGCTTGTTCTTAAAATAAAATTGGCATGGAAAAAGTTGACATTACTTATACTGGGTGACCAGAAAATTAAAGAAACGTTAATCAAATTAGCATAAGAGTAAACTACCTCTATTTGTAGAGATAATGAAAAAAGTTATAAAGAAAATTTGCTCAGTGTGGTAAGCTACTTAAGTGTACAAAATTTCAAAGCGTTAGGCCTACTTTGATTTTTTGATTGTATTCTCTTTTTTTGTCAAATAAATGGTTTTCTGTAAATAGTATGACAAAACTGTATTAAAACTTCCCCAGAATGGAAAACTGCGCATGATGACAAAATGTTACGATTCTGTGCCTACTTTGTATTTTAAAAAATATTGAAAGAAACGCAAAGTGGGCCTAGGATTGTCAAAAATTTTTCCATCATACACAGTTTCCTATTCTGAGTAACTTTTATTTATAAGTTTTGTCTTACTACCTACAGAAAATTATTTAATTGAAGAAAAACAAGAAAAAAATCAAAAATCGAAGTAGGCCTAACGCTTTGAAATTTTGTACACTTCAGTAGCTTACCACGCTGAGCAAATTTTCTTTATAACTTTTTTCATTATCTCTACAAATAGAGGTAGTTTACTCTTATGCTAATTAACGTTTCTTTAATTTTCTGGTCACCCAGTATAAGTAATGTCAACTTTTTCCTTGTCAATTTTATTTTAAGAACAAGCAGACTTTTTTTTATGAAGAATGACTTTTCGAAGAATTGAAAATAAAAAATTTTACAAGTATAGTTAAGTCCATCCCTGGACACACTGTATATATTCTCGCGACAAGCTTTTATATCATATACAGTTGTATAATGTAACACAATTATGGGTTTGCCTTGGTTTGATTTATTATAAAGTTTATTTTCTTCTTTCCAGAGCATTTAAATAAAGGCTTGTTTTTCAAAATATTTTTTTATTAATAATTTTATTTTCAACTTTTTAGTTTACTCTTCAAGCCCTTTCATTTGATACCCATGGGGGTTGACAAAAAATACATCATCCGCCATCTTGTGGCGACGGCCATTTTGAAAGTATTACAATATTGAGTATTGTATGTTGTATTGTCACCGGAATTAAAGGTGTATGCAAAATTTCAGCTCAATCGGATGTCAGGAAGTGGTTCTAATTGAGCTTGCAAGATTTGACCTAAACATACATACATGGTTCACCATATATTGCAAGTTAAAAATAAAAGCTTGTAAAAATGAACATAAAGTTGTTGTCGACGAAAAGTCACTAGAGTTGGGTGTAACCGACATTAAAAGTTACTAGATTAGGTGTAACCCACGGCAAATGTTACCAAATTTGGCTGCAACCACCCTAAAATGTAACTAGATTTGTCTGTAACTGCAAATTTGTATTACATTTGACCAGGGGCGTGCAGTCCATGGAAGCAAGGGAAGCAGTGCTTCCCCTAAACCAAAACAATGTAAAATGATAAAATGTAATTTTTGAATTTTTAAACAGGAAGCAATTAGTTTAGTTACCTAGGTATATCAAAAACGCTAAAAATTATCTTATATATATATGCAAGACAATAATACGGACGTAGACATGTAAATACCGTCAACTTTGGCTGTCGGGAATGACGTTGAAAATGTAAAAGTTGTACAATTATTAAGTAAGAGTGTGTGTGAATGTGTAGTGTATGCCTTAATAATAAAGGGATTTTCAACATTAAACTTTGCGGATAAGCTTCGATTAATTACAAACGGAAGAGCAAAACCCCCTATGAAAAATTTAACCACAAAAATGAATGAATGACTTTCACAGATATCGCTGTTGTCTATTGAGAATATACTTCTCCAGAACATGTTAGAGCATCGACGTTTTTATGATGACGTCATTGACGAATTCGCAAAAAGGTAAGTTTTTAAACATTGCTTCCCTTACTTAAAATGTCACCGCACGCCCCCGCATTTGACGAATAAAAAAGAAAACTAAACAACGTTACGGCTTACTCTGATTCGGGTCGGGCTCGACGAGCCCGCCGAAGCCGACCTCGGCGTGGACCTCGACGCCCAGCAGCAGGGCCGCCTTCAGCAGGATGCACTGCAGCTGCCGGATGCTGATGTGGTCGATGGCGCCGGCGCAAAACCTGCCGAAGAACTTCTTCGCGCCGAGCGCCCGCAGGTCCTCTATGACGAACGGCCACAGGTGCAGCACGTTGTTGCGCGAGAAACGGTCCCTCTTCTCGACCACCACCTGGGGGTATCTACGTTTTGGGAAGATCGCGGAGGCGTACCCCATCGACTTACCACCCTGGCGCCGAGCAGCTGCGCCTCGACGGCGGCCCTCAGGCCGCACGGCCCGCCACCTATTATCAGCACCCTCGTTCCGGCCGCAATTCTCGCCCTCCCGTAGCATTTGTGCGTGGCCCTCGCGTCCAGCCGTTTCCATAGCGCCTTCGCCCTCCAGGAGGTTTCCAGGCCTGCGGTAACGCAACGGAAATATTGAAACCGAAACTTTTACAGGTGAAAGGGAGGGGGGAGCGATGCCATCGGTCGGCGGCATTTGTGAGTGGGCGGGGCCGGTGTTTTAATCGGTCGCCGGCTACAAAGTGGGAGGGGTCCGCCGTATGACCTTGGGGGGGGGGTCGTGATTTCATTGGTCGGAACTGTAAAAATGCATCTACTTAAAAGAAGACCAACATTGTTGATCTAGAGATTAGTATGTCATCTTGAATACAAACTGTTGTATTAACAATATTATGACTTAAGCCTTACACAGTGGCATATTCTGAGCTGTCGAGATAAACGAGATTTGTAATATCGAAATTAATAATACCAGTGACTATAGAAAGGTTATAGTCACTGATAATACCAAAAATTATATACTCCTGGCCTAATCTGAAAATGCATTGAACATCAAACATCTACAATTTGTTGTTTGTTTCATCTTGTCTTCACGAAATTAAAACTTGTGCAGCGCGTAACCGTAAATTAGGCAAAACAACCTACTAAACATATTTTGCACAATTACAGTGTGCACCGCCACGCCAGAAAGAACATTTTCGCAACTGAAAATTTTAGAAAATTATATTAGAAACAATATTAGCGAAAACCGACTGAAACCGAACACTCCTTTATTATATACCCAGAAATACCCATATCTCTAGAGGAGATATTTGACGAGCTCAAGACCAAAAAAAGAATACTTGATTTTGTGATATAGATTTTACTGGTTCGAAGAAGAATTATTTTTATGTTATACAGGGTGTCCGGTAACAACTTAAAAAATTAAAAAGAAAAATGGAAAATATGACGAAAAGCTCATATGAACATAGGTCCGCAGATGTTTGGTTTTCGAGATGCAGGGTGTTGAAATTGAAATTTTATTTTCGATTTTTGTAAGTAACTTTTTGAGACGACAAAATTTTCTTGCAAAAAAACAACAACAACAACAAGTTAATTAAACTGTCAAAAAATAAATGTGCTTGTTTATTTAAATTTTATTTTGAATATATTGCATACGAGTGTCGACATGCATGTGCATCGATGCAGAAATTTGAAAATTTCTCGAAAACGGTCACCTTTGGCGTTATTCACCAAGTATACACTTTTTTTGTTTAGAAAACGTGTGGGAAGAAAATACATTCACAAAACAAACAAAACCGTAGGAGAGCTACTATGTCAAACATATTTATAATATATTATATATATAAAATTATAACAATATTCGTGGCTATGAATTATAATTGAATATCAGTTGTTAATATATCAGTGGGGATGTAGCCAATCCTTTAGTAAAGACTCTTTTTTTCTTTTGAAAGCTTTCGTATTTTATTAAATACTTCGTCAGTCACTATAATATAAATAAGAATAATTGTACAATAAATACTACTGTTGTTGGTACTTACAGAATATGAGTTCCTAATAGATACGTAGTATAGTGGTTGTAAATGGTCTCGATATAAAATTAAACATGGCAGATGATATTTATGATCAAAATTTTTGACATTGAATGAAATTGTCATTAAAATAATTTGGTAGGTGTAAATTATAAAGGTGCAAAGGTGAATATCTTATACCTTATGGATTATTTTTTTGGTTTAGGTTTTTTTATCCATGAAAAATAAATTAGAGAAAATAATGTTAAGGTCTTGTACATCTGTTTTTTTATTTAAAGTATTGCTTTCTTGGTTAATATAACACATTTCAAGGAAACACCTCTTTGATGCATTATGTTCTGTTGTTAAGACTTCACTATTTTCAAAATCCATTCTATGGTTTGACAAAAATACATGTTGAGATAGTGCACAAGAATCTGGCCTTAAACGTATATCACTTTTATGAGATGTTATTCTTGATTTTAAACTTCTAGAAGTTTGCCCAATATAACATTTATCACAATCTTTACAATTGATTTTATATATTACGTTTGATCTTTCTTGTAATGGTATCTTATTCTTAAGTTTGCTAAAAATATTACTTACAGTTTTAATATTTTTATTTGCTAATATTACGTTAGTTGTATTTTTTAATACATTGGAAATTTTTGGTGTAAGTTCTTTAATAAATGGAAATGAGCGGTATTTTTTAAGATTTGTGTTTAAGTTGTTAGTAATATTTGTAGAATTTGAATTTTCGTAAATGTTATTAGAAAATCTTGTGGAAAAAATTATGGAACTCCCTGTATATATATATATATATATATACAGGGAGTTCCATTCTGCAAGGTGTCAAAGTTGCGCAAGATAGAAATTTTAAGGGGACCTTACAAGGCAAGTCAAGTGTGCTATGGAATCAGTCTTTTAAATGTAGCTAACAGGGAGGGAGGGGTAAAGAGTTTAATTGGTTCCAAATAGGCGTGGCCAAATCCGATTGGTCCCAGTTAGTTGTGGGAGGAGCCAATATGGGAAGCGTCGACGCCGTTATTGGCTAACAGTGGGAGGGGTAGAGGGGGCGTGGCTAACTCGCCGCCGCTTCGCTAGGGGCGGGGCTGGCGCGTTTCCGCGCGCGGGGGGAGTGGCTTATCCCGCGTCTCTTTCCTCACCTGACTTGATCCTCGGATAGAACCCGGGCAACGGTCCCGGCCTGGCCCCCAGCAGCTCGCACATCTGCCGGTGGTAGCCGAGGATGTGCTTCAGCGTCGCCGCGTTGAGCAGGTGCTCGAAGTACTCGAGCGCGTGCGCCCTGGCGGCGGCGGACGGCGCCGCCGCGGGCGCCGCCACGCCAGCTCCTCCGGTGGGCGGCGGCGCCATACCGGCCGCATCGGCGCCGACGCGCGTCGCTGGAATCGGGAGGTTCGATTGGTTGGTGGGCGTGGTCCGGCGGGCGTTCCGATCGGGGTGGGGGGAGGGGCGGGGCGCGCGGTTGGTCGACGTTGGGAAGTGGGCGGGGCTGGGGTGTTGGCGGGAAATATCATTGGTCGGACGGTGTGAAGGTTGGTTTTTTAAAGAGACGACATAAAATACGCGTGAAATGCATCGATGGACGCCGGCCAAACATTGATTTGATTCGAAACGACAAGGCGAGTCGAGTGTGGATGCGTGATCGACCAACCGTCACGTGGAAATACAAGATACAGGGTGCGCAAAGGAAGAGCTTATGGGAATATTTTTATAAGTAGAAAACATTCCTTATGGAATTGAATCTCACAGATTGTAATATACAGGGTAGACCAAACTGTAGCAGGTGATATTCTTCAAAAAATAACCGGACTTTCTCGCATAAACTGTTTATTTTTAATGCCTTATAAAACAGTTACAGGGTGTTAAATTTTTAAAAATATATGTGGACTTTATTGAATAATTACCAAACTAGTTGAGATATTTAAGTCAAATTTGGTACACGTTGTTACGGCATGGGTTAGCATAAAACCTGTTAATATCAAGCACCTTGAACATAACCAGTAGCGTAGAAATGAGTAATTAGTTTTTAGAAAAAAAAGTAAACACCTTATTGTATGGTAATAAAATGTATCCATTGATTTTTATGTAGATTTTAAATCCAAACAAAACTGTCCTCTTGGCAATTTTCCTTCAAAGTATGTGTCATGATTTCGTGGCAAATTAAATTTTTTTGTATTAGCTATTTCAGGGCATTTCTGAAAAATTAACTAAAAAATTTGCTCGATAAGTAAGACTTAACGTAGAAAAATGTGTTTCATACTTTAAATAATGGTTATTTATGTACCAAGGCACTGAAGTTCAGCTTTTTATGACTCATGTGAAATTTAGTTGCCGAGGCCTCTGGCCGAGGCAAATAAACCACATGAGTCATAAAAAAACTTCAGTGCGGAGGTACATATTATATATTTTTTTGAAATCGGAAAAAAATGTTTTATTAGGCAAGAAAAGAATAATAAGGGATCACCCACCCGTCCATGACCCGACTACGCGCGGCGTTGCTTGACTTTGACGATCGCTCTACCTAGGTCAAATATGACAAAGACACGGCCGCTTCGAACAGAAAACCCAAACTGCTGCTTGTTAATATATTGATATTCAAACTAACTAAAATATTTATACTGAAAGATTGCGCTGCTATAGGTAAAAATTTCGCAATGTGTACGAAAAGTTAAATGGGCCTTTATTGGCCGGGTATTGAATATTTGGTCACTTTTGACGGGCGATGCCTCCGCGTCTGACATTTGATGTTTACATCTCGCCAAGGCCTACTTATTGAAAAAATCGTACAATAATGGGCTACTTCAGTGCCGATTTCTGAGCTTTTAATGACGATTTTGGGACATTTTACTGCCGATTTCAAGAAAAGGAATTTTTTCCAATAAACTTCCCATTTAAAGTTTTACTTTTCGAGATACAGAGCGTATCATTAATTTTATCTTACCTAAATATGTTTTAGGCCCTGTATCTTCAAAAGTATATCCTTAAATAGGCAAGTTTATTGTAAAAAGTTACTTTTTTAATTACTTTGATTTACTTTACTTTAATTTGTTTACCATTTTCAGAAATACCCTAAAATAATAAAAAAAACATAAAATTTGCCATGAAACCATGACACATACGAAAAATTACCAAGAGGACATTTTTGTTTACAATTAAAATCTACACATAAAAAATTGAATAGGTACATTTTATGTATTACTTATTACTAGGTGATTCTTTTTTTTTTTTTTTCAAAGGCAACCACCCTGTATACTACAAAAAGTTCCGTTGGCAAAATAACTAAGGAAAAGAAGGATCACAAACGTTTTAAAACTTTACACCAGTGGTACCTAGTTGTCAGACCCAGCACTTCTGCTTTCAATCTACCATTCTCAACCTGATTGCTTCCTGGTTGATGCATATGCAATCGCCTCCTTCATAGTTCCAAACTAAAACATGCGTGTGCTTATATTATGAACAATATCAATCAAAAGATCATGAATAAACATGCGCGTGTTATGTATAAACGATTTGCTTGTCGAAATCTGTGATTTATCTTTCAAGAGTTAGAGTTACAGTTCTTTATAGAGAGAATCTTTTGTTTTTTGGGCCACCCTACATATGAAACACCATACACTTTCCATTTGAATGATTCGTGATTCATCGGACAGGTTTATAAGTTACAATACGTATCAAACCGTATTTGCGCTCATTCTTATTTACGAATCAACTCCATGGCCGACTTAAATTGTCAGTTGCTGACAGTAATCGTCACCGTTTTGTTTCACAGACTGCTAGATTACTATACGGGTACCTAATTCTTTCGTCGAATAAATTGAGACAACCGCTTACTTTAACTGTGATGATCTGGAAAATCTTGTATGACTGTATTTTCGGGTACATTTCTCTTTTAACGTCGATAGAGCCCTGGAAAGCGGCCAAAAGTCCGCAAAAACATTTGCAGGGGCGTATTCAGCTCGTATCGATTTTGTTTTAGTTTCTGCATTTCAGGAAAAAAGATTTTCATACATTTTCGGTTTGAAGCGCTCTTTCGATTGTCGCGCTGAATTTAGCAGCCAATAAAATTATCAAGCAGCGCCGTATAAAATATGCGAAGCCTTTTGGCAGAGCAACCACTGCATCAGGAATAGACAGAGCAGTCTTGTTTGAAAATACTCGATAGTTATTTTAATTGCATACTTCTCGATTCAAGGTTAAGTGTATACGGCAAAATTCCCAAAGCTAGACATTTACTGTTGTTAACATAGTAAGCAACCTAATGTATTATGATAAAAATGTAATAATTTGGTAGATGTCTCTATGATTACCACGCTACCTACCAAGAATTCATTTTGTTTGCAAAAGCGACTGCGATCTAATCACATGTGACTAGTCGTATTTTTAATCGTGCATTTGTTTGTTTTTCCCTAATTTTGCACTTTATACTCCCTATGCCCACGCCCAGATATGAGGTTCCTGACCGTCTGACTCGACCACGTTTTTTATCAACCCAGGCCTTGACCCTGCCTTTGTTTTCTTCGCCGCCTTTGATGTTTTTGTTTTCTTGTACGCCTACCGCGATTTTTAACGCTGTTTTGACGTTTTCTCATAGATAACTAGAAAGGAACGTTATTTCTTCCTTTTAAACGCCTTCTAAGAGAAACATATCGATTTAATTCGATTTTTATATGGTCTTGTTAAAAGGAAAAGCGAATCGAGGCACTCCCATGGACTTTCTCGCAAATTATAAGTTTATTTTAGTAGGTAATAAAATAGCTTGGCGTTCGAGACATGCCCGTTTACCTACTTTGGTGATTTTCATTGTTTTTTTATCTACGATTAAAATTTTTATGTATTTTTTTCTAAGCGTTTCACATTTATTTTCGAAAATTACACCACCAAACAAAACCGATAAAAAATTTTGAGAAACCTGACTCATTAGATTTATTTATTATCTGATGTTCACATACCTATTAACAAATAAATAATAATAAAGTCAGGTGAAATTATCTAAATATGCATACAATGTTAAAATTTCCCCACGGGTTTAGACTTTCCTACAAATATTTTTTCATTGTTTATTATTTCCTTACGCAAGTATATAGTCATCAGATCTTTGCACTTCATTTACAGGGTGTCCCACAATTTAAAATAATAAATAACCTGCAAAAACATTTATATAAAATATACAGTGTGTCCCAGGATAAGTGAAACGGGAGGTGTAAAAGATCAAAAATTTTTGAGTTCGAATTTGGCCATTTGGGGTCCAGGCCTGCTTGCCTAGAAAATAAATTTCACCATATTTTTAACTTTGAAAAATAAAGTACCTAGGCTCTGACAGGAACGATTTATTTATTTTCTGTGTAGGTTAAGTGCCCTTTCTCGACAAGATATCGAAAAATTTCATTAGAAAAGGCTGCTTAGAATTGAAAACTATGACCCTGTCTCAATTTTCAAAATAATTGACCTACTTTGATTTTTGTCCACTTTATTTCCTATAAGTAGATGAACTATCCTTGTCTTTTAAAATATCGAAAAATTTCATTAGAAAAAGTTATTCAGAATAGAAAAGTATGCAAGACTGCGAAATTTGAACTTAATCGGCCTACTATGATTTGCTTGAAATAATGTCAAATAATCAAAGTAGGCCAATTATTTTGAAAATTGACACAGGGTCATAGTTTGCAATTCTAAGCAACTTTTTATAATGAATTTTTTCGATATTTTAAACATATATATATATATATATATATATATATATATATATATATATATATATATATATATATATATATATATATATATATATATATATATATATATATATATATATATATATATATATATATATATATCTATAGGAAATAAAATGGACGAAAATCAAAGTAGGCCAATTATTTTGAAAATGGACATAGGGACATAATCTTCAATTCTCAGCAACTTTTTCTAATGAAATTTTTCGATATTTTGTCGAGAAAGGGCACTTAACCTACACAGAAAATAAATAAATCGTTCCCGTCAGGGTCTACTTTATTTTTCAAAATTAAAAATATGGTGAAAATTATTTCTAGGCAAGCAGGCCTGGATCCCAATTAGCCAAATTCGAACTCGAAAATTTTTGGTCTTTACACCTCTCATTTCACTTATCCTGGGACATACTCTATATGTATAAAATATATTATCTCAAATTGATTTCTGCCACTGAATTTGGCAGGTTATACCTGCTTGCGAAATCTACTTAATATTAGGCACTTTTTTCAATGACTTTTTCAAAAATATTTCTGTTTTTGCTACACCCTGTATACATATATGCAAAACAAACGCAAACATTATAAACTGCCCTGCGATGCTGTACATTTACATTCCTTATCTCAAAAAAACCTCATATAAAAAGTACACTTCCACAAAACCCGGCATAGTTCCAATGTAGACACCAAAAAATGAAGTCTTCATACTCTGCGCTCGTATTTTTCTGCGCATTTTCCGCGTTTTCGTGCCAGATACACTATGTGCCCGCCCAAATTTTAATACCCACCATAAACGGAACTCAAATTCTCACCGCGAACGACAGTTTCTACCCGAACGCCCCGAAACCACCCAGCTACTACCAGTACAACTCCGCCCCGACCAACAACAACTCCAATCAAGTAGGCTGGAATGTACAAAACAACGCGACGTCGAACAATTCGTCGCAGGAGGGCCACTTGATCCTGGGCAACGTGCAGCCGTTCGATCGACTTTTGTTCAACCAGGTAACTTAGTTTTTTGACGATGCTTGTTTTTCTGACAATGTTTCCTTCGAGGAATACTTCAAAGACAGGCGTTGGTGGACCGGCAGAGAAAAAATCATCGAATATCCGGGCGACGTGCCGGGAGGTTACGTCAGACACGAGACCATATCCGCCATAAGGGCCTACAATAAATTCTACGACGGCAATTCGGCGAGGGCCGCGCTTGTCAAGGGCGGCGTCGGCAAACAATTTCTGAAGCTGCAAATCGAATCGAAGAGGAACCACGGGTTCAAGTTTTTGGTACAGATTTTCGGACACTGAACAACCAAATGTTGCAATGTTATTTATTGGATTATCTATGTGTATGCTTGGGTAAATAAAGGCCTTTTTAAATAAATTATCTTTTGTAACACAGAGGCTTTGTACGTGATAGAAGCTGAGAGAAAATCTAGAAACCCGAGTGAAATCTAAGCCGCCTATTTTTAAATTTGTTACAAAAACAAAAGTTTCCGCAATGACTTTCCAGGCCTTCCTGTTTTTTTTTATTGTTATTTCTGGCCAAGTTATCACAAATCACTCGCAAACGCTTCGTTATGTTGGACTATGATACGAAATAAATTAGATAAGTGTATTTTCGAGAGGATATTGGCAATATACTGTGAAAAATACTATTGGAAACACTTTGATAAAACAATGCAGCGGTGTTTTAACAAATAGTGCGAGAGTAGACCGCAATTTCTTTATACAGAGTGTCACGAAAATATGACAAACATTCTTCAAAATATCATGTGAGAATGTTATAAATATCGGCCACATGGTCGAAATTTTTGAAACCTGTAACAAATTACAAAAATACGAGCGCGAAAATTTCCGTAATACCAGACTGGCACATTTCCAACGGCGCTAAATGAATTCGTGATATTGTCATCAAAATACATACACGTTTCGGTTTTATTATGAAGGACGTCATATATATAGACATTAAATTTATAAACACATTGTAGGGAAGTCACATATTATGTTGTTTTCAAAAAGTTCCTTGTTTTGAACTATTTACCTTTGTATTTCCTAAGAAATTGCGACTTCGAACTGTGCAAAATATGAATAAATAAAACCGTTAAAAACATAAGTGGTAGAACTCTTACCTTTTCTTATAGTTGCTTCCTATTTGCAATGGATAGTTGCAAGAGATGAATCCATAGCAATTTTCTGGAAAAAAGTTAATGAATGCAAAAAAATGCAGCGAATAATTTCCTTATTACATACAAATTACAGCACGACCTTTAATTAAAATTGAAACATGCAAGCTTTTGGTACAATAGATGCATTGTCACAAAAAATTGCCAAGTTCGAAACTGTAATTTTCTTTTTTTAGAAAATATTAATTAAGGAAATATTTCGTAGAATCTGGAAAATTCGCGTTATATTTATACAGAAACTAAGATTTCAATCTTTATAAAATGAATGAATGTTTTGAAATCGGAAATAGGTACCTACTTAATTATGGCCAGAATTACATTTTTGGTCGGAACTGAACTGGAAACTATTTATAATAATAATGAAACTACATACATGTGCTAGCCTTGATTATATAGTCTTGAACTCAAGAAAAACGCAAGTATGTAAATGGTGGATAATAAGGAAAATAATTGTTGACCATTCTGCCGCGCTTGGCAGATTTATTCATTAATGAATGACTAACCGTAACGGTAACTGTAATAAGGAATATCATTACATTACCGACGCAATCTCAAAATGGTAGCCGCTTAGGAAAATAATGTTTGGCAGGTTAGAACTGATACCTACCTAATTGAATTCTGCCACAAAACGTTCGATTTTTTCTTCTCCTAAATAATATGGCGACAGTGTCATTTAGTCACAATTAGAGCGTGATATGGTTCTACTATTCGAATGTTTGTCTTGGCTTTTTTTTCAGTAATTAGTGGTTGAGACACGCTCTAGTAATTTCCTAATTGTTGTTATCCGGATTTCGATGTTTGCCATACATTATGAAAGTGTGCGGAACTCTTCAAATAAAACAAATAAAAGCATCCGATAAAAATAAACTTCACTCTATAGATACTAAATAATTCCGATGAGGCCTACCCTGATTTCAATAAAAATCCTCCCCCAAACTCCGTTAAACCATTCTGTGATTAAACATTAAACCTCACCATATCCGGTTCAAGGCCTACTGCTGTTCGACTCCACGTTACGAGATGAGATTGACGTCGGCGACGTGCATTTTTTTCCAAGGCTACCCCCGACGAAGGATGAAGTTCGCCGTACGAAATTCGATAGACCGCTGGATTAGGCCCGTAAAACTAGATGTGTGGAATTAAATTTAGAAGTGTGCTGGCCTAGATTCGTGATGACACCCATACAAAGTCGCCTACATTTCTCGGTTTTCCGTTTCGTTTTGTGGGTTTTGTGGGCAAAAACAAGAGCTGAATAACAAATCAGCTGGTCTAAATTGTACGTGGAATACTAAGAGTTAACTGTGAATTTGCCATGGCTGCAAAGAATGTTCAGCTTTATTTTAAAGTTACAGCTTATAAGCCTTTTAGGCTATACAGATTTTTAAAGTAAAAATCAAAAACTTTAAGTACCTACATAACTTTCTAGTGGTAGGCATAAACTAGGTATACAAATACAAATAACAATGTCTTATAGACATTAATTAACTGACTGTGGATAAAATATGCGAAATGCGTGCTGTAACAGATAAACATTAATGCGGTTTTAAATTGTTGTGTACACAATAATAAATAATTGTTCGTATTTAGGTTTTACTGAATTCCATATGAACTGTCTGTGGTCACTAACAATGATAATGAAATTATCTTTTATCTGCTATCATAGTTTTGTCTGATGTTCATATTTTAAAATTCAAAGTTCATTGTTTCTATTTTAATCAAATTGATACAAGCGCCTAGGTATTTATAAAAAATTAAAATAAGTACCTAACTCATTTAACACAAGTGAATGTTAGTCCCTGTTTAGTGTAAATTTCAATTAAACATTGCAATTAAATTTAATGATACAATACAGCCACTCTGTTAGCCTGGCCAACCTATGAAGAGTTCATTGTACCTACTTTTGCGTTGGCGAATCTTATTTTTGGATCTTTTTGATATAAAAATTTACAAGCCTACGTGTATGTTCTTTCTTTGTAAAATCTGCCTAGTCACATTATTATTTCGGCAGTATCAATGTACCTTGTTTAAGCCAAAAATAAAACATGATTTTCGCAGTTTGTTCAAAAATAAAGTCGGATATTCTTAGAAACAGCTGACTCAACTTATAATGCGACCTTTTCCTTACTTTTTTCTGAAAAGATCGTCTGAAACAAGTGCTTGAATAAATTCTATACTTAATTGCTGATTTTCGCCATTTCCAAGCAAATACTTTGTTTCTGAAACACATAGCTCAATTGACTGTCATTTGTTTATTTTTCAAATAAATAAGAAACTGCAGAAATGCCTTTTTTGTGTTAACCCACCTATACAGTGTTTCCCAGGATAAGTGAGACGAGAGGGTTAAGAGACCAAAAATTTTTGAGTTCGAATTTGGACATTCGAGGTCCAGGAAAATAATTTTCACCATATTTTAATTTTGAAAAATAAAGTACTACTTAGGCTCTGGCAGGAACGATTTATTTAAGTATTTTCTGTGTAGGTTAAGTGCCCTTTCTCGACAAGATATCGAAAAATTTCATTAGAAAAAGTTGCTGAGAATTGAAAATTATGTCGCTAAGCCAATTTTCAAAATAATTGGCCTACTTTGATTTTCGTCCATTTTATTTCCTATAGATAGGTGAACTATCCTTGTCGTTTAAAATATTGAAAAATTCATTATAAAAAGTTGCTTAGAATTGCAAACTATGACCCTGTGTCAATTTTCAAAATAATTGGCCTACTTTGATTATTTGACATTATTTCAAGCAAATCATAGTAGGCCGATTAAGTTCAAATTTCGCAGTCTTGCATACTTTTCTATTCTGAATAACTTTTTCTAATGAAATTTTTCGATATTTTAAACGACAAGGTTAGTTCACCTACTTAGGAAAAGTGGACAAGAATCAAAGTAGGCCAATTATTTTGAAAATTGACACAGGGTCATACTTTTTAATTCTAAGCAACTTTTTCTAATGAAATTTTTCGATACCTTGTCGAGAAAGGGCAAAGGGCACTTGATCTACACAGAAAATAAATACCTAAATGGTTCCTACTTAGTACCTATTTATTTTTCAAAATTGAAAATTTTTGGTCTTTTACACCTCTCGTTTCACTTATCACTTATCCTGGGACACACTGTATAAAGTTTGAATAACAAACTTAAAAATATTACATTGATGAATTGATTTTAAAATGATTCGTGTTATCTCACTTTAAAAGTACAAAAATTTGGTTATAAACATTAAAAAAAACTTTGCAACATATTGTAGGTACCTATACCTCCTAAATTTATTTTATTTCCAACCTAGGTACCTACCTACATGTTATAGTGTATCAAAGTAGGCTTAATAATGTTAAATTTATTGTGACAAAAATGGCCAGTATAGAAAACTGCTGGGCAGATAGAAAACACTAAAAAATTGAACACCATCTTATGATTTTTCCTGGACTATTTCCTGCTGAGAATGAAACAGCTTTCCAGTGGATATAAAACATTAAATAAACATTCAATATACAATAGGTATATCCACTTTGAGATCGATTTTGCACAAGCAAAGCACCTGAGGCTACAAAACACACTCATATTTTTACCTGCAAGGCCACTACGAGAATTCCTCGATTTTCAAGCTTAAAGCCGCGATAAACTTAGCAACTTTTCCGGAAAATGCTACGGAAAAGACGGTGTGTCCGCATTCGAAGCCCACAAACGACTGAATGTACGTTTTTCGCCAATCTATCTTTGGCCATTTTCCTCCTACCACAGGAGTTCACAACACTCCGTACACTTTCCAATTTTATATTTTAAAATTCGGGCAATGTTTACTAACAAATCCACCCTAAAGTTCGTATTAAAAATAACGTTTTTGGGCGGAATTTCAGACAAAGCATCGCGGGTCATTCCCTCGATATTTCATCTAAAAATTCGCCCCCCGAGCGATTATGTATTTTCGGCATGCATCGGATTGAATGGCAATCGGAAATACAACGTTGCGAGGGCCAAAAGGGCACCTAAATTGATGTAACGCCTGAACGGCATTCAAGAGGCACCAACCTTTTAGAAAACGTTCGAAATTCCTGTGCTATCCATGCGTTGCGGCCTGGGAATCTTCAAAAGCGCGACAAGGGGCAGATTTTATACAAAAATATCTCGGAAACGGCAAGAGATATGCACTGACACCACGGGAAAACGAAAACTGCGGACCCCCAGCATCAAATGAAGGGACTGAAAAAATGACAGTTCGGATGGGAGGAGGAGGGGACGGTGCTGCCGCCTGGCCGCTAAACGGCGAAGTAAAATGGGCAGGGACGCACTGAGCCCGAGCGAGTCATAAATAATTTGTAGAATAGATCAGTGGACTTTTACCGTTGTTGCCGTTGTATTGCGTTGTTGACTGTTATATAAATTTGTGTATATTAGATTGCCGTTATAGATAGGTATTTCATTAGTTAATTTTGTGTTTGTAATCGTGAATTATTGTTGTATGGCTTATGTAAGTGGGTGAATATAATACGGAGATACTGACATTACTGACACTGACGTCACTGACTCAGTGTGTTAAAAACCGCGCTGCAGACCGGACGGGTGCAGTGGCAAGTGTCAATATTTGTATACCCACTTATAAATCGGAATTCGGAATATGGTTTCGTGAGCAGCTATACGTTTCATTTCTCGGCCTATCCTAACAGTAGGAAGAATGATCGAGTACCAAACCAAGCCAGTGAAGTTCAACTTTTTACAACGATTATAAGTAATAAATACATAAACCACGTGAGTTGTGAGTTACAAACTTCATTGACGAGGGACGTTTTTCTGAGCTTTTTTATGATGATTTTGCATCTCTTTAACTTTAATGCCGAATTAAAAAAACTTTCATTTTTCTAAAATTACCGAACACGGCTCTGCGCCCTCTCTGTACTCATGTGACGTCATGACTAAATTGTCAAAATTGAAGATCAATTGTTTTTTTATGACAAAAGACAAAAAACAATTGAGGGGAAACTACAAACATTGTAAAAATCAATTTTGTCTAATTTAAAGGTAAATTTAAAACTTTTTAATAATTAAAATATTAGTTAGGTATTCATTTTTGTAATGTTAATTTTGTTGACAGTAATGTTTCGACGTAAAAAATCTGTAAACAAGAAAAAACTAGAGCACAAACTATACCTGGTAAATTTTCAATTTTCCAATTTATTTTTAAATATCTTCTAAATAACTACTATTTCAGGCTCGGGAAGACCCAGAATTGGTCTTTGATATTTCTGACTGTGATCTCGTCCAAATACCCAGCGGAGTATACTCCCTGTGCAAGGTTTTTTTAAAAGAAACTTTAGATTTAAAAAACAATCAATTATCTTCACTTTCTGGAGGCGGGGATATAAAAGATTTGCACCTTTTAAAAATTTTAAATCTTCAAAATAACGAGTTTTCTTCGTTACCCGAAGATATATGCCTTTTGAAAAACCTCCAGGAATTATATTTAAGTAATAACGAACTAAAAAAGCTACCAGAAAGCATGTGTCATTTAGATAAATTAAAAATTTTAGCACTAGACCATAATTCGTTAAAAAAATTGCCAGATCATTTAGGTAATTTAAAAAACTTGCAAATGCTTAACGTTAAAAATAATTCGCTTTTGAGGGCGTTGCCAAAAAGTCTGTGCAACGCTAAAAAAATTTCTCAAATAGACTTGGATGCGGAACACTTTTTATATCCTCCACGAGAAGTTTGTGAAAACGGAACGAAAAGTATTTTAACTTTTATTTGCAAAGGTAATTTTTGAAAATATAAGTATCTATTCTTTAATAAAATATTCTATGCCTAGATCAAGGAATAGATTATGTATTTGTGCCAGAAAGTTTTGAAGAGGTGGATCAAAGTTCTAGTCCAAAATCGGAAGAAGATTTTTCATACGAGGTGTGTATTTTTTCAGTTTCCATAGGTGTTAGACATAGAAAATGTGTAGACTAAAATTAGTTAATATTTGTAACAAAAGGTGGCGCTAGTATTGTCTAATTCGGTGATTTTCTATTCTCATTTTTAGGGCAAAATAAGGAAACTAGAGCAAGCAAAGGCATGTCCCATTTTTATCAGCTTTTTAATTTATTTTGCTAATATATTTTTTTAGAGCTTTTTTAAATGCATGCAGAACTCAATGTTCTCATATCATCCTCACTTTTTGCTTTAGAATCATCATTTTTTTAATTCCCCAAAAAAACGGCTTTAAATTTTAGCAACAAAGAATTCAAGAGTTCTTAGAAATAGAGAAAAATAACGAGATATTACAAAGGCAAGAGTTAGAACTTGCAAACGCTAGCAAATTTAATAGAGAAAAGGTAATGCTTAGTACTTACTGTAAATAAAAAATACCTACTTAAATTTACTACTTTTTTTAGCTTTTAGCAGATATCACCGAACAACAAACTCAATTCGACAAAGAAATCCACAAAATTCACCAAGTAAAAGAGGTCGAAAGGTTCAAACTCGTCGAACAGCTTCAAGAAGGTTAGTTTCATCAAGGCAGGCTGCATAAAACAAAAGACAGCCACATACTTGACTGTCAAAGCGACAGCGTAGTGTCACTGTTTTTGTTTCATAGCACAGTTCATTTTCAGCTGAGAACCTCGCAGATATAGCCATAAATAAACTGCTATCTCTAAATAAAGAACCGATGACTCAACTTTTGGAAAAAGAGAGGTTAGAGGAAGAACGAATGCTGGCGGCCGTCAATAAATACAACGAAACGTTGCGGAAAGAGGACATTTTGACAGCAATGGAAGCAATTCTGCAACAGGAGACTGAGAAATTTAAGCAGTTTGACAGAAGTAGGATTGAAACTTCTAGGACAATTTTGGAAGAGTAAGTAAAAATATATTTTGTGAAATTTCGCGTTTTTGCGTTAAATATCATTTTAAATGTTAGAGAGTTGGAAACGGATTCTAAAGTGTCTCGAGTGCTGGTAAATCAAGAAATCCATAAGGCGGAACTTATAGCCAAGTTACAGGTTGACGACGATCTTCAGAAAGCTGCGGTTTGCACACTTTTAGAAAGAGGTTAGGTTTCGTTATTTTTAGGTTAGTATTTTGACAGTTACATTTTAGGGGATGCGAGAAGTTGGGGAATTTTGCAGCAAGTTAGGTTGGTAGAATCGCAGTTGCAAGCACTGACAAATATAGAAATGGATAGGAAACGTTTGCATATGGACAAATATTTGGTAAAGAAAAAATAAATAAAAGGGTAAAATCATTGATCCATTATCGTTTTTTTAGAATGATTTAGCCGAAAAACGAATAAATCTGTCCATTTTACTCCTGGATTTATTAGAACAACAAAAAGAGAGGCGCCAACAACTGTTAGCCACGTTGCAAGCCATGGCGGAACAAAATATCGAAAGCATCGACGATTTTTGGCTAAGACAATACCAGAGACTTTTGGACAAGTAAAATAAAAATCGTAGTGGGATCAAACTGATTTAATATTTCAGGTTACCGGAAGGATTGTCTGAGGCACAAAAAAACATCGATCCACGATTAGCACAAGCATTACTAGTCAATGGAGTCATACACTGTTTGCCGTTTTTGGCAAAATTAACACAAAGTCAATGTAAGTGTCAAGGTGGCTTTAGAAAACAAACAGCTGTCAAATTTCATGGTGTTTGATAGTGTCATTGGTCAAATTTCGCAATGTTTGACTGTCATTTGTTAAATTTCACAACGTATGACTGTCATTTGTCAAATTTCACAATGTATGACTGTAAAATTTCATGTCTTTTGTCAAATTTTCAGATACGACCGATACTATGACCGAGGAAAGCTTGATAGAAGCTGGTATAACAAATAAAATGGACAGGATCCAAATTTTGGATGCGCTAAATGGTTTTTCGAAAGAAAAGACTTTGTTATGTGATACAAATATTATACCGAGTGCCCCTCCGATTGAAATAGAAGAGGCAAGTGCTCCGTTACAAGAAGATATTAGGGCGATAAATAGTTTTGAGTGTGTGATTTGTTTGGATTTGAAGGTAGAAAAGAAATTTTGAAAATATTTTACATGTTATTATTGCATTTTTTTTTCAGTGTCAAATAATTTTCGTGCCATGTGGACACCTTTGCTGCTGTCCAAGCTGTTCGGTAAACGTTTCAGAGTGCCCACTATGTAGAACAAGAATCGAAAGAAAAATTTCGATGGTTTCATAATTTTAATTTTTGTTTGATATTGTATTTGTGATATTTTTGTTGATTGTTTTCATTTTTAAAACACTATTATTACAATAAAGGTTAGAAACGATAAGTAACAGTTGTACGACTGTCAACTTTGTGCGTTTTCCGAACTTAAAGCACAAATAAGTGGCCTTTTGTAAGTACGCCACAATTTTCAATAAACTGTTTGTTATACTTTTTCTAGTCTATTCTAAACATGTATTATAAAAATACAAACTCTTTAACTGTTTAATAAAACTTAAATAAAAAAATAAATGATGCTAATTTCTTTAAAATCTAAGTATCTACTACGCTCTCATCTTCCATCACATCATCTTCGTGCTCATCCTCGGTGCCATTTTCAGTCCCCTTTTTCTTCACCGCAGTCTTCTTTGGCTTAGCGTCCTTAAATTCTACAAAAAAAAAGTATTTTGAGACTTACCAAAATTCTACCCTCATTTTACCTTTGAGAGCTTGCTGCAAGGGCTCGATAAAATTCTCAAACTCCAATTCTTCCAGAGCGGCGATTATATCCTGCCCCAACAGCGTTTTCCTGTTCATCTTTTGGGCCTGGCTGGAAGCCTGGGAAGTTATGTACAGCACAAACACCGAAGCGGCTCTCGAAAGGGCCGATCTCGCATCTTTTCCTATGAACACCGAATCTGGGAGCGCTTCCTTTATTATTTTCGCCACCGAGGCGTTCGGCAAGTTCAAATCCTCCAGTTTTTCAGCCATTTGGACAGATTTTTTAAACGGAAAAAGCGGTAAACAAACGATTCCCACCAAAACTAACCTCAAAAACAAACACAAAATATAAAGGTTAGGTTAACGTTCGAGGCTAACTTCACGCCATTAGCAACAAAAACACACTTTATTTATTTAAATCAGGTCTAACTTCATGAGCTTTGTTATGGATTTTGATCGTGGCTATGTTAACACCGTATGGATTCTGAGCGTGGCATTTTCCGGGTCTTCTGACCTCGATTTTGCCCCGCCTACAATGCAGGTGCCTCTGTCAAAATCACCTGTAAATTGAGGGAGTATCGGCGAAAATGTCCGGAAATAAAAGAATTGAAGACGGTTTGGAGCATATTAAGAACGCGGAAAAAAGGTAGAAGGTCGACTTTATCGAATGAAATAGTGGGGTGTATGGAATTGTTGTTTTTAGCTTGAAGACTTCGCTGTTGAAATGGCGGCCAGACTACGAGAATGCCGCAGATGAATACAATAAAGCTGGTAAGTTTTTTGGGAGTTTTTAAAAGTTTCAGGGGGGTTTACTTGGGGTTATTTTTAGCTACTTGCTTTAGAAACGCGAAGGCCTACGAGCAGTGCAAGGATTGCCTTTTGAAAGCCGTGGAAAACCACAAACAGAACAGAGCGTATCCTTTTAATAACTTAATTTTTTTCTTGTATATTTTTCTTTTCCTTAACAAAATTTCAGTCTTTTCTACGCAGCGAAGGCTTTGGACCAGTGTATTTTGGTCTGCAAGGAACTGGGCGACCTCAGGGATGTTTCGAATTTTGCAGAACGTGCCGCCAACATGTATCAAAGTCACGGAAACGCGGAATCGGCCGCGGCTTCTTTGGATAAAGCCGCTAAAATCCTGGAAGCTCAAACTCCGGCCGAGGCGCTGAAATTGTTTCAACGTGCGGCTGAAATTTCAATGGTACGAAAATTGTTTCTTAAGTAACGTTTAAGGTAAGAAATTGCAAATTTTTTTGTTAGATCCAAGACAGCCATCGGCAAGCTGCCGAGTATACCAGCAAAGTGGCCAGATTACACGTCAAATTGCAACAGTGAGTCGAGATGTTTAGTTTTTTATCTTTGACAAGTGACAGAAGAGCTGTCACCTGTCACTTATGGTAACTGTCGTAAATGCATGGCCTACTGTGTTTTTAGATACGACTTAGCTGCCGATGCAATCAGAAGAGAACTCGGCCTGTATCAACAGCTGGAATCGTATCAGGCCACCGGCCGTCTGGCCGTGGCTTTGGTTCTGGTGCAGCTCGCCAGGGGTGACGTGGTGGCCGCCGAAAAGGCTTTCAAAGAATGGGGTAAGAAACTAAAAATATTATTTTATTTTTTCTTTTTATAAAAAAAATTCCAGGGAATTATTGCGAGGGTTCCGAAGTCCAAACCCTGGAAGCGATGCTGCAGGCCTACGACGAGGAGGATTCGGAATCGGCGAGAAGGGCCCTAAACAGTCCGTTCATCAAACACATGGACGTTGAGTACGCTATTTTGGCCAGAGATATGCCGCTTCCGCAAGGTAAAAATATAGCGGTTCTTTTTGCCATTTTGCATTTTTTGTTGTTTTTTAGGTATTTCCGCCCCTACTAAAGCCCCGGTGCGAGAAAACGCAGCGCCCAGCTACGTGTCGCCCAACAGTCAAAGCGAAAAAGTAAGAAACGAGCAGTAGTTCAAATGTAACTTCTAGGGTTTATTTGAACTACAGCAGTAGTTCGAATATAACATTAAGGGTATATTTGAACTACTGCTGTAGTTCGCATGTAACATGCAGGGTGTATTTGAACTACACTAGTGTTATGCAAATACATTCAAACTGATTTTCGCCATTTCTTCAGGTCGAAAGTGAGAAAGTAGACACGTCGGGCGGGCCGAAAGACGACACGGGCGAAGACGATGACGAATATGGCGGCGGACTATGCTAAGACTTTACGTAACCTTAAAAATCCTGGATATTAGCTTCGTTTTAATTACAGGTTAGGCACCGATGGAAATTTTCATTTTGAGAGGGAAACCCGGCCGCGTTTTAGTGTTTTTAGCCTTCATCCGTGCATTCCGACTTCACACAGCAATATTTTTTGGGGGCGTTTCGTTTTTTATTAAGATTTCGCTTCCGGTACGAATGATTGATATTTTTTCCGCAAAGGTGCATATTGCAAGAGATTTTATAAAGTGAATTATTACAAGGTGGCAGTAGAAGATAATAGAAGGGAAAAACCTATTAGAGTTCGTAGATGTTACAAAAAATATATATATAACTGCCGATATTTGTTTTTATTTTATATTTTAAGAGAGTGGCCTATTTGTCTATTGTCGTATAGCTAAAAAAATCATCTCAATCACTATAAGCAGCACCGTTACGTTTCCGAATCGTTCGTTTCTCTGTATTGGCACGTTAAAAAAAGTATGTACGTTTGACCTACTAATTGTTCAATTCCTTACGAAAAAAGAGTAGATAGGCGATTTTAAGAAAATAAGTGTTTCTAGTCATGTGTCGCATACATACAACGGAAATATATATTTTAATTTATAATCTTCAACATGTTATTTGTTTAATGGCACTTGATACTTTGTAAGTTCAACTTTCTTTTGTTAATAAATGATGAATACATGGAGCAAAATTTTGTTTTATTGCCAAAAAGTCAATAAGTGCATTTAGTTTGGTTAGGACATTGGACGACTTATTAATAGTGACAGATTTTGTTACGTCGTTTTGAACGGCGGCCATTTTATATATGGCAGACAAAGCGAGTACGTTGCGAGTTAATTTCGTGAATTTGTGAATTAAAAGCAACAGTGATTAAGGGGAAAATATACTCTTACAATGGTGTATTGTTCAGCGTTTAGTTGCAAAAGGAGAAGTGAAAAGAAAGAGCCCAGGATTTCGTTTCACAGCTAAATATTTAACAAGCTACCTTTGAAAGATGCCCTAAACTTTATTTTTTCTCAATATAACTTCTTCAAATTCCTTCTACCTTTTAGTACGATAAAGTGCATTGTTTTGTTTGTAAATAGGACCAATATAATTATTTTTTAACATCTATTGAAAATTTCTTAATTGATTATGATAGTTTCATAAAATATGGTCTGGTTTCCATGGGCGCGCATTATTTATTTTAAAACTAAATCTAATTTGCCCCAAATAAATATATTTCAGCACTTGATACTAGCTTTACATTTGGGAAACTGCAAATAAATACCAATATTTCAAATTACATCCAAATTAAGTACCATTTCATTTTTAACATTTTTGTGATATTGGCTAAGATCGCGTTTCATGCTACGCCACTGGCCTGTCGTGCGATGTGGCAGTCGGTAACACGGCCGCGAGAGCTGTTACTGTTACGCGTCCTCTCTCTTTCATTGTCTAAGATTTAGTGCACTATTTGCTGTTTTGTGGCATCATAGAAATATGAAGGAGATGTTACCATCTAACATAGATGTAGAATTTTCTGTGATCAGCAAGATCCGTTTTCTGATCGGAAGTCCTCATTTTTGGAAAATAGTTTCGATGTTCTAAAGACGATAGTTTCCACAAAACATCATCGATATTTTGTTGTGAAAATAGCCGCACAGTACACACATTTTTGTAAAATTATCATCATGGTAAATCGTTGACAGGGAAAAAGTAGAGAAGAAGAAAAGATGGTGGGGGGCTGCCTTTGATTTTTTTTAAGAGTGGTGAAATGTTCTATAAACTAACCTTGAATTTGAACTAATTTTTGTACAAATGAACTACTTCCTCCAAGTGTTATTTCTCTGAGACTACTAAAAATAAAACGCCATTTTCGCTTAAAATAATAGTTATAAACATTTATTTTTTTATATATATATGCTCATAATACAGACAAAAATTGGGATATTCTACGATAATCTAGTATTAGTATAATTCTTATTACGTACAGTATGTTATTACGATAACTATCAACTTTTTAACGGTAATAATTTCAATATGTAAGGCAGTAATTTAAATAAAAACACTTTCTTTAAGAAATTGTTCAAACTTGAACAGTCATCACAATACGTGTAAAAAAAAACTAAAATATTGGGTGACAAAAATAAAAATATATATAAACAATATGTACCTGATCTATAAATGGCTAATGTGCAGCAATCACCAACAATTCATTTAAAAATAAAATAAAATAATATCGAGTATTAAAATAAATTTACTTATTCAAACTTTCCCATAGTTCATCATCTCCCCACTTATCGCTCTTCTTCTCTTTGTCTTCTTTCGGCCTTTTCTCCCTTTTACTCGATTTATTCGAAGCTTCCGAACCCACCGACGAAATACTATTGTTCGAAACATCCCTATAATCCGACTGATATCCAGCCCCGTTCTCGTTCTGATATCCCCAACTGCCGTCCCAGTTCTGCGACGGAGATTTCGGACTCGACGCCCTGGAAAAAAACACGCAAACACACGTATGAACCACTTCGGAGGACACTGGACCTACTGGACACTCGAGCTACTTTAGAGTACATTTGAACTACCAGACGTTTGACCTACTCACTTGGAACCCTGTTGGCTGGCGGAACTCCAATCCTCGTTCGAAAGTCCATTGCCGCTACCCACTAGAGACGACCTTTCACCGGGGGAACGGTAATTCTCGCCGCCCACCTGGCCGTAGCCGCCCGGATTGTAGTTGTTTGCCGTGTTCGAACCCGCCACCTCGCGCCAGCCTTTTCTGCCCAATTCGCCCATCTGAAATAGGCACGAAAATCAGGAGGTGCGGTTAGAACTGTCAAAAAATGACAGCAAACTGTTTGACGGCTGTCATTTGTTGACATTAGTGACAGTTTGAATGTCAAAAATCGTCGACTGTCATAAAACTTAAGAAAAAAATACAAATTCACGGAATAACAGAAAAATTTACCTTATTGGTTATAGTAGAGACCTGACTTCCCACATCTTCGAGCAAAGTGCCCTCTCTAACCTAAATAGAAACAAAAAGCACACAGAAACATAAACGGCAACGTAATTTTGCAAAAAAATCATAAAAAAATGCCGGGAGAATCGTCAAACGAAAAACTAAATAAAACGAACCTTATCCCCCACATGCGAGCTAATATCAACTACCTTCTGACTCGCCATGCCTCCATATTTAACTGCATTCTCCGTCGCTTTGCTCGCTATTTTTGTCGCCGACGTGGAAAGGAACGACCAACCCTAAAAACGGTTTATTAATAAACGAAAAATCCCCAAGTTTCACACCAACGCTAGCCAAAGACGACAGTGCAGTGTCGACAAACTCTTGAGACTGGCTCCGAGGCGGCGCCTCCATTGTATAACCAAATCCGCTGTACTTTCCTCCCTGACTTGGAGGCACATCACTGAGAAATAACGACAGTAATGAAATGATGTCATTTTACAACCTAAATTGTGACTTACTCTCTACGTCCAGCGTTTTCCATCTGCCTTTTTGAGAAGAAAGCATCTTTCTGGTCCCGAAACTCCTGAGTGTTGTAACTCTGATAGCCCCCTTGATATCCGCCATCAGAATTGTAACTCTGATAAGGTTGTTGAGAATTTGAATAACTGTTGGTGGAATTGTAATTTTGAGACGAGGGGCTTATTAAACTGCTAGTAAAGTTCTGCGCGCGGGACTTTTTCTCATCCCACGATTTTCCTTGAGCTAATGTAGAAATCTAACGAAGAAACTGTTATTTCTGAATTAGATAAAGAAGAAACTAACCTTGTCTCTATAGAGGGCGGCAGCTTTAGTATTGTATTTTTGTTGTACGGACATGGAATCGTCCCAGTCGGGTTGAGCTTCGAAAAATATTCTGGCGTTACGATTGCCACCTACTTTCATTTTTTCAAGTTCAACATCTTTCCATTTATCCATTGTAACGGAGCGTACAAAAGATAAGTGGACACCTAAACCTAATTCAAGGGTTTTTAGGTCAAATTTAAAGATAAATCTAATGGAAAAAGTTACCTCGGTGTTTCCCCGAACATTCTAGGCATATCCATATGCCATATGTTACCGATACCCATTGCGGGTTGTGGGTGCCGCATTCGAAGCATTTCTATTCGAAAATAAACATTATTTTCAACAAAATATCCAACAAAAGATTTCTACTTACCTCATTTTCATTGCTAGGCTTTAATTCCTGCAAAACACGACGTGTCCTAGGACTTGCCATATTTTTTAAAAAAATTCTAGTTTTACATAAGAAAAGTAAACATTAAGATATACAAAAATTGTTTAAAAACATGTCGAGAGACTGCGGAATATGCAACGTGGAATATTTCGTACGGAAAAGATGATTAAAATAACAGAAACTGAAAAACTTGAGAGCAATGTCAAATTGACGTGGATACTATAGTTCGTTCGTTACATTCAAAGTCAAAATTTATCACTTCAAGAAAATCTAAAAATCACTTTGCTAGTTTAAGTGCACATCGCAATTTATATTTTATATGTGCAAATTTCTAATTTTAATAATTTAAATGGTATTGGGGCCTAAATTTTCCAAAAAAATAATTTCTTTTAATTAAAATAATTGTGGCTAACGAACGGAAGAAAGAGGTCAATAAATTAACCGTTGATCAAAATCCATACTTCAATAAGACAACTGTTAGCAACACAATCTCTTCTTCTTCCATGTTTCATCCGAGTGATCAAAATCCATATGTGGATCCATCAAATATCAAAACTGCTTTCCTCGTCGTGATAAAAAATCCATACCAGAATCCTAACCTAATATTCTTTTAGGTTATACTATATTCTCAAAAATTTTAAAATTATTATGTCCCTTCAACCAACAGAAGCAGTCCTTGTAAAAACTACAGACAATTCTTACTTGAAGGAAGAAGTCAAGGGCTATAACTGGTCTAAGGGCTTAAACTATGATGAACTTTTGAAAAGTTATCTTCACACTGGATTTCAAGCGACAAATTTCGGTCTAGCAGTTAACGAGATAAATAAAATGTTGGAGTGTAGGAACAAACCGATCCCTAGCGATAAGTTTATTGATGCAGAAGACGAGTTTTGTATGACGAGAAACAATTGTACGATATTCTTAGGATACACTTCGAATTTGGTTTCGAGCGGTCTCAGAGAGACTATACGATTTCTAGTGCAAAATAAACTGGTGGATTGTATTGTGACAACCGCTGGCGGTATCGAAGAAGACTTCATTAAGTGCTTGGCGCCTACGTTCATGGGTGATTTTAATTTCGATGGGAAAACTCTCCGGGATGTCGGTATAAATCGTATAGGCAATTTGTTGGTTCCAAATGACAATTATTGTAGTTTCGAGAATTGGATTATACCGATTTTTGACGAAATGCTTAAGGAACAAAAGGAGGAGAATATTTTGTGGACTCCGAGTAAAATAATCGCAAGGTTAGGAGAAGAAATAAACAACGAAGAAAGTGTTTGTTATTGGGCTTTTAGAAATAAAATACCAGTTTTTTGTCCGGCGTTGACTGATGGAAGTATTGGAGACATGATGTTTTTGCATTCGTTTAGAAATCCGGGGCTCATTTGTGATATTATAGAAGGTTAGATCAATTTTGGAAGAAAAAAAATCGAAAAAAATAAAGTTTAATTTTCTTTTAGATTTAAGAAGAATTAACCTTATGGCAATGAAATCGGTAAATTCCGGCATGATTATCTTGGGGGGAGGTGTGGTAAAACATCATATAGCTAATGCCAACTTGATGGTAGGTACGTAAAAATAAAATAAAAATAAAACATCTTATTTCTTTTTAGAGAAACGGAGCAGATTTTTCTGTTTATCTCAACACTGCATCAGAATTTGATGGGAGTGATTCTGGGGCACGACCCGACGAAGCAAAATCCTGGGGGAAAATTAAAAAAGACGCCAAACCAGTAAAAATTTACGCAGAGGCTACTTTGATTTTTCCGCTACTTGTTGCGCAAACTTTTGCGAAACAAGTATTTAAAGAAAACTCTGGAAATAATCATTGTAAATAAATGTATTTATTATAAATGTTTTTTTTTAAAGAAAAAGCTGCAATAATAATAATAATTAAAATCTCATGATATGAAAAAAGTAAACCTAACCTAATGTCATGTTTCAAATAACTCACGATATGAATATTTTACACCCATTTGATTGTGCAAAGCGAGATACGAGTATTTGCTTAAAACTAATGGAACTATTCTAAAACTCTTAAAAAACCTTTAACTTGGACAATTCGACGGCTTTAGACAAAATAATCTGCACATCCATGGGCGGAAAATTTTGCAACAGCTTCAAATTCGACGGAAAATCGCCACTCATCAATTGATTTTTCAAAATTCTACAAAAACTCTTATAAACACACTTTTATAAACTTTTATAAAACACTTACACTATCATGGCACAGCACACATGTATCAAAAAATCGAACCTCCGCTCATCTGAAAAGAGCGAGTCCCATATTCTCAGTACGTCTGGCAATGGAAATTCCTGAGATAGAAGCAGAGTTAACCACCTAAAATACAAAATTTGACCCCAAAAATAAACTAATTTTTTGTTTCATAAAAAAATTACCTAAAACTATAATATTGGGGTTTCAAATCGAGCTGCTGGAACTGCAACCACAGGTCCAAGTCGCAGTTTTTTAATTGTACCAACATTCTGTTCATCATTTTGTTAATTCCCCGGTCAGTCTCGTCCAAACTCTTTATGAAAAAGTCTCGAATTTCGGACATTAGGTTCGTGAAACAGAAAAATGTATCAGCCTCTGCAAATTCTACGAAAAATAAGGAAAAATTCTTAAATTTCTGTAGTATTATAAATTAACATGTTTATAAAACTTGCAATAAATTAACATGTTTATAAAACCACCACGAATTTCAATATAAAAGTTATCTGTGTAAAAACTATATAATGGTAGTTTGTCAAACTTCACAATAAAGAGTAGCTATTTTTATACAATGTATATATTTCTTTTAATATAGTTAACTATTTCCATATAGTTTTCTAAAAAGTTTACTGTATTTTATAAAACAGAGGCATTTGTGAAAAGACAACTACATTTCACTGGTTAGTATCATCCAATTTTTTTATAAGTCTTGAATTTCAGACATTAGGTTCGTGAAACTGAAAAATGTATCGGCCTCTGCAAATTCTATAAATAAGGAAAATTTCTTAAATTTTTGTAGTAGTTTGATAAATAACATGTTTATAAAACTTGCAATAAATTAGGATGTTTATAAAACTACAATGAGTTTCCATATAAAAACTATATACCTAGTGGTTGTTTGTCAAACATCTCAATACAAGAATAGCTACTTTTATATAAAATAAACCTGTTTTATAAAAAATATTACTTTTTAATAGTATATATATATTTTTCATATAGTGTAAAACTATTTCTATATAGTTTTCTAACAATTTTACTGTACTTTTATAAAACAGGTTTTTGTAAAAAGAAAACTCATCCAATTTGTTATGAGAATTTCAGAGATTAGATTCGTGAAGCTAGGAAATTTATTGGCAAAATAGGGAGTACCGTGGATAACTATTTCTAACCGATTTAATAATCAGTATACTTAAAACTAATTTTAACTATGTAGTGGTTTTATAACTTCCATAAGTGTCGATTAATTATAGTGTGTGGGAGTGTATATAATTAGACTTGTTGACTATGCGCCTGTTTTATAGTGTTTTATAAAAGTACAAAGGACATGAAAAATTGCAAGTTTCCTAACCTCTAAATGTTATGTCTGGGTCGCAGGCAAGGGCATGATATATAGGCCCTATAATCTCGTTCATTCCTTGCACGTAACCTTGCCCCGGATTCAGTTTGGCATATAGGAACAATATCCGCTCGACCACCTCCCAGTGGGCTTCCTTTCCTTCCGCCATCGGGGCGTAGTCCTCATTCGCTTTCTTTACCGACAACGCTATCTAAAAACCGTTCATATGTCTACGTTTCGACAAGAAAATAATCGCCCCGAAGCACAAGCAAAGCCCCATATTTACCTGCTGCTTGCCGCGTGAAAACCAAACTGTGTGATCACTCTAGCGGAATACGGGCGGACATAACCTAGAACTCACCTTGGTGATGCCCAGACCTTTCCGCTCCACGTTGGCGCACTTCAGGACCCTGCGTTGCACCCGGGTGTGGAGTCGCTTGACGTCGTTGCTGTTGACGATCTCCGAGCACGGAAAGTCGGTCGGCTGTTGAAAGAACGAAATGTCGGGACACAGACGGCGGACGTCCTTGTCGATTTGGAGCAGCACTTCGTTATCTTTGAAGAAGGTCTGCCACTGGCTGTCGGGGCTTATGCTCAACGGGTGGTCGCCCATCGTGACGTCGCCGTTTGATTCGTTTTCCCCGGGCATCACGATCATTTCGTCTGCAAAGGAATTTTAACGATTCGTGCAAGAACTGTATGTTCGAAAGTTATGAACAACGGGTTTTTGAGAAACTTACCTATGAACTGTCGATAAAGTTCCCTTTTTTCCGTTAAGTGTGCGGCCCATTGTTCTTTTTCTACGGGTAAATAATTGAGCAAAAGTCTCCAGCACAATGCCCGTTTATATTCAGGAACGCCTGAAAACTTTACTTTAAAAATTCCGCAAAATATGTTTTATACAATTTCTACCGTTGAAAGACAACGTCTTCAAAACCGGCAAGTCTATGAGTTCCTGATATAGTACGTCGTCGAATTCTTTCAACCTACGACAAAATTAATTGATAATTTTCGGGAAAAAACTGAACAGTTCAAAGAAAACACACCTTGCCTTATATGCCATATTTTGACAAGTACACTGTTTAACCTAAAAAATTGTATTGAGAGCAATAATTAGAGGAAAAGCATAAATGATAAATAAAACTATTTCATTTCTTATCAGAAAGTAAACGATATTGCTCATTATTATTAATTTGTTTAGGGATTGGTCGCGATTTAAAATTGGTATGTATTTCCTCTGATAATTAATGGGTTTTGAGATTACGCGCGACGTTGTCAAATGTTCAGTTCGGTGCAGTTCAGTGTAAGCATTTCTGAACGCACTACAACTCCATAAAAAAAAAAAACAAACGTCAAATCAAATGTCAAATGTGTCAAATCAAATCTTAGGAGAGAACAAAAATACAACAAATATTCGTGAAAACATCTGGAAATCCCATTCTCGCCCTAATATTTCCCATAATTCCTGTACATTTCTGAGTATCCCTTTGAGGAGATGTTATTAAGCACCACGTAAACCATATTAGAAGGTACCAGCTTAAAATCCACCTAGAATAAAGAAGAAAGGACCAAATTTCCGCTTTCAGATGATCCAAAGTCAGTTTTGTCGCCACTCGAACGCGCTACCATCGGGAACTTGCTCTTTCTGCAACTCTGCCGCCCCCCAGAAACTTCTGGACCTATGTTTCAAGTATATCATCGAACATACTGATGCCGTTTTCGAGAACGATTGTGAAAACGGAAGGTTGCTCCTTCGGAAAGATGTCTCTCTGCCGCTCGAGCTTTGCGAGAAGCTTTGGAACGTTATTAACGAGAAAGTAATGAATTCGGAGTCGAAAGATTCGTTTTACGTGTACATTTTTAAGGATACGAGAAATACTAGGTTAAAACGAGTGACGCTTAGAAAAAGCAACCTGAACGACGACGAGTTAAAAATTTTGCTAAAACATCAACTTTTGGAGGTAAATATTTGTGATAACAGCGAACTAACACACGAATCGTTGGATTCTTTAAGTGAGTATGGCCTTTACATGCAAACGTTAAGTTTCGGGAAGAATTTGAACATTTTCAAAGGTGCCCTAAAAGATAACTTGCACTATTCGCAGGATTACATCTTTCAAGCCCCCTCGCTTAAGAAGTTGAGCATTAATTGTATCATAGACGGGCGTCCCGACTTTTTTAAAGTGTTGCTAAGCAATTTCCCTCGACTAACACACCTCGATCTATCCTGTTGCGGGGAATTGGGCGACCTGAACTACATCGACCATTTAGACAACCTGCGATCGCTAGTTTTATACAACGTGGCGAAAATCGAGCTGACGATATTCTCGATATGCAAACTGAAGTCGCTGCAACACTTGGACATCTCGCAATCGCTCGAAGAAAATAGGGAGTTCAAGGAGCCGACGAAACTACTGACGACGATAGTGGAGAGCCTGCCGAAATTGACGTCGCTGGACATTTCGGGAACGAACCTTGCCGGTACCGGGGTGGCCGAAGCGGACTGCGTTTTTGGTTCGGACATTCCGGGGTTGATAAGCAGGGTGAATAATCCGTTTCAATATTTGGGATTGTACGAAACTTCGCATGATGCTTGTCAAAGGCATGATATACCGGCAAAACTGGTGAGTAGAAAATAGAAATATTTTTTATTTATTTACCACAGCGTAGCTACTAATTATACGACATTATCTATTTTCACATATATATTTATTATTAATATTATACAGTGTGGTCATTTAAGTGTGCAACATATGGTTTTTTTTTTATTTCTTAATTGCATAACCAAAATACAAATATTCCCGAAAGTTGGTGCATGTTCGATAATCATATTAGAGGCATTTAGAATGGTTGCAAGTCAAACAGCATGCAGGATAGGTCAAAAATATAAAAATTGTACAAGAGTACCCTTATTTCAGAAAATTCAGCAAAATGTTATTAAGAAAAGTTGACTAGAATTAAAAGTTATGCCTAAATACCAGAACATGGCCTCCTAAGAATTTCATAAATTAATCAAAATTAAATCAATTTCGCATAACTTTGTTGAAATTCAAGCATATCTGTAAAATTAACTTTGATTTTTAATTTTTTAGGAAATCACAAACTTCATGTTTGTTGCAACCATATTAAACAAAACTTTAAAATTTCGAAAAAATTCTTCTGAACAAGGTAAAATATTAGTAATGATAATGTGTATATTAAAAACCTGTTTATTAATTGGACTGGAAATTAATTGACGAATTTTTTTTTCCTTAGGAGGCTATGTTTTGGTATTAGACATAGCTTTTAATTCTAAACAACTTTTCTTTATAACATTTTGCTGAATTTTCTGAAATAAGGGTACTTTACTCTTGTACAATTTTTATATTTTTTTATCTACCCTGTATGCTGTTTAACTTGCAACCATTTCTAAGTGCACCTAATATGATTATTGAACATGCATCAACTTTCGGCAATAGCTGTATTTTGGTTGTGCAATTAATTAAAAAAAAATACCATATGTTGCACACTTAAATGACCACACTGTATATTTTCCTCACAATACATCCCAAATTTAATTTTAAATAATCTCAATTTTTCAACATTTTTTATATCTCACTATATCATTAAATAATTTTAATCCCCTGTAAAACAATTGATTTTGTCCAAATTATGTGTTATATTTACTTATCTAAGTACAAATTTTTGATTATCTCTTATATAATGCATCACGATGAACATATTTCAATTTTTCACAGGAAAACAAATGAAAATATCAAATTCTTCATTTTATATTTAAAAATAAACATAGATATATTTCTCAGTATATTTCCATTATTTACACTTAACATATTCAGATTTTGACGAATCAAAATTATATTAGTACCTTTATTACAATTTAAAATAATTAATGTAATTTTTGTAAATTCTGGATATGACAGTTGTATTGAAAGTGAGGAAATATTATAGATTGAAATACAGTTAGTTTTGAAAATTTTGTAAGATCTTTTTATAGTCCTGATAGCATGCCAATTTTTGTAAGTTTTTTAGACAATAAACATGTTTGATAAAATTCAAATTTCTATCCAAAAAAATCACAAGTATTTCATTTTATAAATAAGCTTGATATTTGTATTATTTATTTTCAAATCATGTGTAAGCCTTTCATTTATTTTCTTATTAGAGATATGTTCATAAGTTTTGTTTTCGAAACATTTAATTTTAATTTATTATTGTTAAGTACATACATAAAAATATATAGGTATGTTCAAATTATTTAAATCTTGTAAATTATTTTTATTTATAAAATAAAGTAAAATAGTTTCTATGAATGTGCAATTTTGGTTTAAATATCATGTTTGACTTGAGTGGAATTTCAAATGTCATGTTTATATTTATCCTAAGTACTTATTATAGTATTATTTAGCAACTTTACATAGTTTCTATACTCTTGTCAACATTTTAAAAACAAAATTAAATATTTAGCCTGTTATACGAAATAAAATATATGATCATCCCTTAGGTTGCGGGAAACTCAAACGAGGAGCAAATCCTCATAGCGACCGTTGCGTACATGGAAAGGCCCGAAATACTTCAAAAAGTACTAAACGAATTGTTCCATTTGTTCCGATTCGAATCTTGCCAATACGTCGGACAGGCCCTCAACATAGTCCTAGATGCCATGAACAAGCACGTGAACGAGAAGCACATACAGATCACCGGAGGGTAACGTTTCTTTATTTCATTTTGTATTTCCGCCATGTTTGACGTATATGTCAAATATCGTGTTTGACCCGTGCGATTGGACACGTTCTAATGTACCTATTGTCTTTGTAGTGCCATTTTGTTTTACATAGTGAAAAGCACGGGAATCGAGCTCCACGATTCCGTAAACGTGAAACGTAGGTTAATTTCGACCCTCTTAAACGGCATGAGTTTTTTCAAAGACGACGCCACCATGATGCGAAACGGGTGCCTTACTCTGTGCCAGTTCAAAATACCCGTCGACGTCGTGAGTCTCGTTAGGCCTTTCGACGTTTTCGGAAACCGTTTACGCCTGTTTTCAGCTGTTCGAATACGAACGTCTGGTGAACATCCTGCTCCACACTTTCCACACGATGAACGCCGAGAGTTTCGTCCAGAGGATAGGCATATACCTGCTGAATTCGCTGGCCTGTCAAGTCGACGGCCAACAGAAAGTGCGGTTAGGAGAACTGGGGGCCATAAAGGTGCCAAGTCGACGTGTTTTCCGACGAGATTTGACGGTTCTGTTTCAGCTCATGATACAGCTGATAAAGAGGCGGCTGGATCAGAATATATGCGACGACGTTTTGGAGGTGGCCTGGTCGACAATGTGGAACGTTACCGACGAGACTCCGGCAAATTGTCAGAGGTTTTTGGAGGACAAAGGGATGGAGTATTTCTTGTTTTGCCTGAAGGTGTGTGGAAATATCGCATTTTACGCTGTTTCGTGTGAAATATCAATTTTTATCGTAGAAATTCCCAGATAAGGAAGAATTACTGCGTAACATGATGGGTTTATTAGGAAACGTGGCGGAAGTCCAAGATTTGCGGCATTATCTAATAACGCCCGAATATTTGGGAGTTTTTTCGGATTTATTAGAATCCCGTAGCGATGGCATCGAAGTGAGTCGTAAATAAACTTTTAAATATTTTTTTTGCTACTTACCCTCAATATTTAGGTTAGTTATAATGCTGCCGGCGTAATTTCGCACATAGCCTCGGACGGTCCCGAAGTTTGGAACGTCACCCAACCTACTAGGACAGAAGTGTTAGATAAAATGGTAGCTGCAATAGATAGGTAAAAATAATGCAAAATTTTATTCCACAACTTGATTTTTTTCATTTCTTTATAGATGGGACTTAACGTCACAACGCAACATAAATTACCGATCGTTCAAGCCGATCCTGCATCTAGTAGGTGTATATCACACCCCCGAATGTCAGAGGTGGGCCACTTGGGCCCTGGCGAATCTTACCAAGGTCTACCGTAAGTAAAAACATATCTGTCGGAAAGCCCTCGAAATTTCCTCCCCGAAAATATATGACACTTTGTGTTTATGTCTTGCGGTTTCCAAGATATTTAGTTTGTCGCATTCTTTAACAACTTACGCAATAATCAAGTGTGCCATGGGTACCGTTGTTTAAAGATAGACGTTGCCTAGATCGAGTTGGCCGTGAAACAATTGTCGTTTTTTTGACAGCCGACAAGTATTGCGCCCTGGTGGAGAAAGAAGGGGGCCTGGAACTGCTCAACCAATTAATCAGGCATCCGTACACGCCGGGGGCAGTTAGACATTTGGCGGAAACCGTGATAGACAATTGCCGTCGACACAAAGAAGGCGACTTAGACGAACTTCTCGACGGCTGATTTCTACATTTTTTATATTCGAAGCAGCTCTACGAGAGATTAATGTTTAAGATATTTTTACGTGGACTGTTATATCATTGGCATTTTTTTGCTCGAAATTGTTTATAAATGCATAATTTTGGATTTATCCGTGGTTATAACGGCGGTACTTTGGAACGGTGTACTAAAAAGTCTGTCTTAAGTAATATGCTAAAAGTACTAAAAGCTAAAAAAAGGACAAGTCAGTTTCAGAGTATAGCCAAAATATTATTATTACTTTATATTAAAACAGATTTATGTGATTTTTATTTATAAAATTTCAAAATATATTTATTAATAAAAATATGGCTATTATTTTATTCAAGAATAGAGATAAATTATTTCAAACAGCTATTTGAAAGGAAATTGGGCTCCAAATCATGTGAAGCTAGCTTCGCAGAAAAAAGTATTGATAATCGTACCAACAGGTTTTTGTCATTTAGCAACAATGGGTAATTAACACAGATCTTTTAATCTCCTGAGTAACCTAACTTCGCTGTTTTATGTTAATAACCTCAAATTCGCAACGACGATTCCGTACGCCGTGTTTGTTGTTGTATCTAAAAGAAATAACTGAAGAAAATGGACTACGCGGAAGAACAGAAAGGCGAAGTAGAAGCACTAGAATCAATCTATTATGGAGATTTTCAGATAATAATGTCACAACCATACAAATTTTCGATACCTATAAAAACCGAAGAATATAGCGCCGAGGAAGAAGGCAGCGGTTTAAGCTGTGATTTAATTGTAACATATACACCAAAATATCCGGAAGAAGCTCCTATTATAGAGATAGAAAATCCTGAGAATTTCGAGGAAGAATACGAGGGTGAATTGCTTGAATATTTAGACAAGCAGGTGCAAGAAAATCTTGGAATGGTTATGGTTTTTACGATAGTGTCTTCAGCGCAAGAATGGTTGAACGTGAGATATGAAACATTGAAGAAGGATAGGGAAGAACGGGCGGCGAGAAAACTGCAAGAGGAAGAAGAAGCGGAACAGAAAAGGTTTGAAGGAACGAGAGTTACAGTCGAAACATTCATGAAGTGGAAGAAGATTTTCGAAGAAGATATGGGTATGTTCGATAAAACAAGTTAGAGTAATAAGTTAAATTAAATTTGTGTAGGTATCGCGAAGAAACGAGAAATAGCGGAGAAAGAAGGTAAAAAACTGACGGGTCGAGAACTTTTCATGACGGACAAGACTCTGAACGAATCCGATTTGAAATTCTTGGCCGAGGGAGATGCGGTCAAAGTAGACGAGTCCCTTTTCCAAGAATTGGACGATCTGGATCTGGATGATGAAGATGATCCGGATTTTGACCCGAATTACAACAGTGATTCATCGTAAAATATTTTTAAGTTTATACGATTTTTTTGCCTTTTGTCAATAAATTTTTATTTATTTCTAGTAAGTTTACATAAAAAATGGCCTTTGTAAATGTTACTTTATTTCTAAAAAAAAAAACAAATGAATTATATCTAGTTGGTATTTTAATCATCTAACATGGAAAGTAGTTTTGACTGATAAACTCCAAATCTAACTTTGATGTGTGTGTGAGCAACTTTCCAATAAGTCATATAAAATACAATATTTGTATTTTATATGCAATAAGTATAGGAATTTTATTCATTTTTTTGCAAACTATACCTAAATAATCAGTTGCTGTTACTATTAAAAACGTGATAAATATTAAATGTTATTTTTTGTTTATGAAATTCATTTTTATTGTTTTAATTTTAATTGAAATGGAAGTAGTTGTGGGCAAACTTAAAGTTATTGTTTTTGATTTAGGTAAGAAAATTTTTAACATAAGATAGGATTACAATTTTCCAATGAAAACAATTTTTAGATTATACGTTGTGGCCTTTTTGGGTCGATACCCATGTTTCGCCTCCATTTCGAAAAGGGTACAACTTAAGAACCAAAAATTGAACACAAATCTATTTCATGTACCTATTTCAGCAAAGATGGTTCAATAATAGACTCGTACAGTCGAAAAGTAACTTATTACCCAGAAGTACCTGAAGTTTTGAAGAATCTCAGCGAACGTGGTTACGAACTTGGCATAGCCTCGAGAACGGGCGAAATCAAGGGGGCCAGGCAACTCATGGAACTATTCGGTTGGGACAAATACTTTAAATATAGGGAAATTTTTCCCGGCCGTAAAATAACACATTTTAACAAGTAAGTTCCTTTTCTTGCCTTATGTATTAAATAAAACAAAACATTTTTCAGTATTAAGAAACAATCTGGCAAAAGTTTTAGCGAAATGCTTTTTTTCGATGACGAGCACCGAAACATTCACGACTTAACCGAACATGGCGTAGTTTCTGTTTTAGTACAAAATGGAGTTTCGAAAAGGGTCGTAGAAGATGGAATAGCTGAATTTAACTTTCAACGAGGAATAAATAAATCTTAATTTCAAATTTAATTTTCCATTGATTAGGTTTTTGCAAAATTGTTCCTCTTATGGATTTTGATCACCGATGTGAATATATATAAAATATATATATATATATATACGAAAATTTTAAACGTATGGATTTTAATCATGCATGTTCATTTTCCCGAAAGCGGGTTTCGATGCTTAGCAACAGCGAATTTAGTTGTTAACTTCACATTGTATTTTTTGAAAGTTGTTTTGTTTTGACGCAGCTAACTTAAGTTTTATTTTATTAGATGTAGGTTAGGTATGTAGTTGTTTATTTTCAATGTTTTTTGTGCCATTTCTTTTATAAAATAATATGCTATATGAGGCAGGTGAGTTTTAAATTTATATTACTTTATTAGTTTTCTTGACTACAAGGAAATTATCGATTTTAGTGGTACTGACAGTGGTTGCAATGCTATGGGGCCTCACAAATCCCTTGATAAAAAGAAATTCGAAAGATATCACAAAAATCAAAGCAGATTCTGCTTTTAAGCAGTTTTTTTTAGAGCTAAAGTTTTTGTTTACAAGTACTAAAGTAAGGAAACTGATCAAATAAGTTTAGGCAGTTAAGATTTAATCGTTTTTAGGTGATACCTGTAGCGATTAACCAAGCTGGTTCGGTGATATATTTTTTAACTTTGCAGCAGGTAGATTTAACTGTAAGCGTGCCAGTTGCTAATTCTTTAACGTTTGTGTTTACCGCGTTATCAGGATGGATGATTGGAGAAAAATTGCCGAAAAGAAGTAAGATGTAGGGGATTATGCTTAGGTTTAAAAATAATATATATTTTTTATGTTTTAGATACTTATGTAGGGATAATTTTGATATTAATAGGGACCACTTTGTGTTGTTTTGATAGAGCTGTTGAATCGGTGTAATGTTTTCCAAATAATAAAGATTTTTGTTCGTTTATTTTTAAGTATAAATAAAATACATTTACTACTACCTAAAAACGATTTAAGCCTACATAAAATGCCTAAGAAACAACTATATTTACATCTTTTTTCTATGACAAATCGTAAGAAAATAGAATCTATGGCACCTTTTTTCTTTTGTTCTCCATACATTCTGGCGAATATATAAAACTAGCATTATTTCAAAATTTGTCCCACTATATTTTTATCACATAACCAATCGACATGAACCCCCCTCGATGCCACTACTTTTTACTACAATTAGTCGTTACAAAATACTTATTGCGTTGTTACGTCGGAAAACTAAAAATTTAAATGACTAGCTGTAAGTTTATTCGCTTCCTGCCCGTCTCAAACGATTTTCGTCTCCTCCCCCTTTACTTCCAACGTTTTGTCCATCAACAGTTGATTCTGCGTCGTCAACTGATCAACCCTACTCCTCAACTCGTCTATTTCCGAAGCCAACTTCGTTATCGCCTGCCCTTGAGTTATCGGATCGAATGCCACCGTCTGATTGGTCGTGGTGACGTTAGTCTTCTGCAAGCCCAACGCTATTGGCCGATTCGAATTGCCGCCCGCTGCCGGTTGGTCGTTTTCCAACCTGTATTCTTCCGGCGGCCTCAAGTTGACGACTGGTTCGGAATAGCTCAGTTTCGATGGTACATTATTGTCGGGTTCGATATTAAACGGTACCGGCTTGTTTTCCGGCGGCGTAGATGGGGTGCTGTCGGGAATATAACCTAAAAATGCGTTTGGTTCTTTCGTTACCGGTTGTTCGCTTAACGGGGGACAATGGGATACTCCCGATATTTTTGTGTGGTTTATTTCCATTGCCGACACAATTTCTGGGAGTGCGGCATCGCACAAAATTGGATTATCTAAAAAAAACATTTAAAAACTATGCTAAATTATATATAAAAAAAAATACCTTGTAATACAATTTTTAAAGTATCCCAAGTACCCTCGTGTACCCCATGTTCGATTTTGCACCTTGTCTTCGTTACTAGATCCCTTCCGAGCGCTATGATTTGATTATTCGACAAGTCCGCGTGACAGAGAACCGGCAGGCCGTGGAAATCCCTTTCCAATACCGTCAGATAGTTGTAGCTGGCCTTGAGTTCTGTCAAACGTGGCAGGAAAGTCTAAAATTCGCAATAACTGTCGCAAATGTCAAACAAACGAGCAAGTGTCAAACAAATGAGCATCGGCCGGTCGCAAATGTAAAACAAAAGAGCGTACACCTACTAGATTGCAATAACTGTCGCAAATGTCAAAGAAACGGGCAAGCGTGTCGCAAGTGTCAAACAAATGAGCATCGGCCGGTCGCAAATGTAAAACAAAAGAGCGTACGCCTACTAGATTGTTCTCACCTTGCTTGTTTCCTCTAGAGTGGTCAGGTGGTTGTGCGAAATGTCGAGTAATCGTAGCTGATCCAAGCCAATGAAATCGTCGGGCGATATTCTCTTGAGCTTGTTGTGGCTGAGGTTTAATCGTAAGAGTTCTGGTAGATTCGAAAGTGCCCCGTTCAACGTCTCCAACAGGTTGTAGTCGAGATTTAACTCGGTTAGTTTTATATTCCATTCTACTAAATTCTGAAAAATTACACGTCACAAAATTGCGTCCATAAATTAATTTACACAAATACGTACAGGGGCAGGACCGATCAATGTAGAGATCCGGTTGTGAGAAGCGTCGATGCTTCGCAGATCTTCCAAGTCGACGATGTCTTGGAACCAGAACTCGGTTAGAAAGTTGTAGGTTATGTTCAGAAAGTTGAGGTGTTTCAAGTGCGGCAACGAGTGATTCAGGCTGGTTATTTCGTTGTAACCTATTAGGAGAGATTCCAAATTTTCCAGGCCGTAGAAATCGTCTTCTAGGATCTAAAAAAAGGAAATGTGTGGTTTTGCGAAGAAATATTTGCGCTATATGAAAAAAATGCGAAGTGACTTTATTTTTAAATTTACGCTACCGTGTTGATGTAGTTATTCTCCAAAACGAGCCTCTGTAGAGATTTCAGTCCCATCAACGCCCTATCTAGACTTTTGAGGGCGTTCCTCTGAAGAAATAACGAATCCAAAATCGGGAACGTCCTCAATTGTTGCGGCACCTGTTCGAGTCTGTTTTCCGCTAGATGTAGGAGTTCCAGGTTGGGCGCGTGGTCGGGCAATTGCCCCTCGACCGTAGTCAGTTCGTTTGCGTTTACAAACAACCACGCTGTAGAGAAATTAAGTTATAGTCGAGAATGTCGGGTTCGCCCCGTATAACTCACTAAGTTTCGAAAGGTGTTGCAAGGTCCCGTTGAGATGTTGTATCTTGTTTCTACCTAAGTGTACTCTTTTCAACCCCCTGGGTAGCGAGTTTTTGTCTACGTGGGATATTTGGTTTCCGGCCAGTACTATACATTCTAAATACGGCAAATCCTGGAAAAGTGGTATATTACAAGCGGGAAAAATTTCAGCGAGGGGGTAGGGTGATTGTATGCCGGTTGTGCGACCACTACCGGTTCTCGACCATTTGTGCATATCAAAAAGTGGTTACTGTAACCGTCTCAGTAAATAGTAAGTTATTTAAATTTTCTATTTAAAATTTGCATATGTTTTAGATGATTAAGGAATGATAGATTTTAGTATTTTTAAGACAAAAAATCACTGAAAACTAATGTTTGTTGAAAATTTTTAGTGGTCCGAAACCGGCATTGAAAAATTCTTTTCCATTTTTCTTTGAGTAGAATTAATTATTTATATTTTCTATTTGCTACCATCAATGTAAGTGTAGAAGTAACGTATTTTCTATTTTAAAAACGATGAATTTTGGTGGCCGAAAATTAGTTTAACTTCATTCTGTTCTCGGCCACTGCAGAGTTAAAAATAAATAAAATAGGAAAAAATCCGAATAAACTCCTAGTGCAATTTCAAATGATAAATAGCGTGAATTTTACAAAAGAAAAGATAAGAAAACAAAGAAAAAAATGCTTAAATTATTAAAAGAAAAGCGGAAAGAATAAAGTCGAAGGAAAACAAATTACAACAAAAAGTGATAACTAAAAAAAGTTAGCTAACAATAATAACAAGATAAACTAAGCGACAAAGTTAATGTTTCCTTTTAAATATAAATTTTTCTATATTATCTGCCTACTTGGTACTTAATGTAATGATCTCAGGAAGTTCCTATTCATTTTAAAACCTTTAAATAGGTACCTACTTATAAGACACTAGTAATAAATATGTTTTTTTCTTGAAATTTTTATTTTTTTATATTTTTTAATTTTTATAAATAAAATAGGTAACTGATTTTGTAATAAATGTTTTTGTTAAATCATTACACAACAACAAATTTTGATTGAAAATCAAGCAGTAGAGAACTGACTTAAAAGAGGTCAAGAACTGTGAGTAGTGGTCAAGAATCAGCAAAATCGCACTTTTTAGATTTTGGGTAAATTTCTCGAAGATATAAGGCCCAAAAAAATACAAAAAACTTAGCTGAAAAGTGGAAATAAATACCATACCTATGAAAAAATAACAACGCTGGTGAAATTTCGTCAAAGATTCAGAAGAATTTAAATATTAAATTTAAAATATCTCTTAAGTGGTCACACTCACCCTATGTCAATTATAGCCTGAGGCTATAATGAAACTTATACCGAGTTGTGTATACACACATAATACAGGGTGATTCAGTTTTAATCTGCAACACTTCAACAGGTGATAGAAAACCAAAAAATAACCGCACTTTCTTCTATAAACTTCATCATTTTAAGGCCTTATAAAAAAGTTACAGGGTGTGAAAGTTTTAAGAAATATGTGGACTTTATTGACTATTTACCAAACTATTAGAGATATTTTACTAATATTTTGTACACGTTATAACGGCATGGGTTAGCATAAAACCTGTTAATATCAAACATCTTGAACAACCAGTGGCGTAGAAATGGGTAATTAGTATAATTTATTTTAGAAAAAAAAGAACCACCTTGTATAGCAATAAAATGTATTCAAGATCTTATGTAAATTTTTATTGTAAACAAAAACGTTCTCTTAGCATTTTTTCATATGTGTCATGGTTTCATAGCAAATGTGATTTTTTCGTAATATTTCGAAGTACTTCTGAAAAATTATCTAAAAAATTTGGTCCATAAGTAACACTTAAAGTGGAAATAATGTGTTTGCTGCCTGAAATAAGGTAACTTTTTCCAATAAACTCACTTATTTAAGGCTATACTTTTGAAGATACAGGGTGTGAAGATACAATTAATGTTACGCTCTGTATCTTGAAAAGTAAAACCTTGAATGGGTAAGTTTATTGGGAAAAGTTACTGTATTTAAAGTAAAAAACACATTTTTTTCTACTTTGAGTGTTACTTATGGAGAAAAGTTTTAAGTTAATTTTTCAGAAGTACCCCGAAATAATACGAAAAAATCAAATTTGCTATGAAACCATGGCACATATGAAAAAATGCTAAGAGAACGTTTTTGTTTACAATAAAAATTTACATAAGAATTTGAATACATTTTATTGCTATACAAGATGGTTCCATATTTTTTTCTAAAATAAATTATACTAATTACCCATTTCTACGAAATTGGTTGTTCAAGATGTTTGATATTAACAGGTTCTATGCTAACCCATGCCGTTATAACGTGTACCAAATACGACTTAAATATCTCAACTAGTTTGTAAAATATTCAATAAATTCCACATATTTCTTGCAACTTTAACACCCTGTAAATTTTTTATAAGGCCTTAAAATGATATAGTTTATAGAAGAAAGTGCGGTTATTTTTTGGTTTTTCTATCACCTCTTGAAGGGTTGCAGATTAAAACTGAATCACCCTGTATAATTTTTTTAATATAGGGTGATTAAGTTTTTTTAAGTGTCCTAGAATAAAACTGAATCGCCCTGTATTCACAGCGAAAAAAAAAACGTTTTCATTGAGAATCCAACTCCCGCCAATATGAACCAATGAAACGACATAATTTGCGAAATATCAACCAATCAGGTGATGCTTACTTTGAAGCTAGTCTCGCTGATCTGCTTGATGTTCGCCCTGCTGATATCCAGAGTTCCGATTTTCGGCACTTTTTTCCAGATATTTTCCGGAATTTCGCCCACACTGGTGTCGGCCAAACTGAAGTACGTGACTTTGGTGAGGCCGTCGAATGTTTCCGGACTCGGTTTTCTGAAACAAACGCGGAAATTAACGTAAAAACTCGTGCGATCGGTTCGCAACTAGGGCTGGGCGATATTGAAAAAGTTATCGAAAATATCGATATTCATAAAAAAATATCGATATAGCCCATATATCGATATTCCGATATATCGATATTCTGATATATCGATATTCCGGGTAATTATGGAACGTACTGTATGCACCGCCCGATTTTCGTGAAATTTTGGCTACCCCCTATTTTCGAGGTCCCTGAACACGAATCTGACCTCAGTGTTTTGAGGTCGGACATAGTTTCTGTGAAAATGAATTTTCAAATTTCCTTTTGACACCGACACCCCACCTTTTCACTGCGATATTTGGTTACAATCGAGATGAATTTAGCTCAAATTGATCACCACCCCATTTTGCACCTTCTGCAACATCGAAACTTCGCGAAAACCCGCGGAAAAAACGAAATTTTGAAAGATCTATGCCGTGTTTACGTCCGGCCCGACCGCTGTTTTCGCCCGACGTTCGGCGCGCGCCGAATGTCGGAAACTATGTCCGACCTCAAAACACTGAGGTCAGATTCGTGTTCAGGGACCTCGAAAATAGGGGGGTAGCCAAGATTTCAAGAAAATCGGACGGTGCGTATAAGTACGTTCCATAATTACCATATTCCGATAGGATATTGATATTCCGAAATATCGATATTCCGATATAAATAATAAAGATTTGGCTACAGACAGAGACAATACACTACAGATAGGTACTGTGTACCTTTATGAGTAAATATCAATAAAATATTAAATATTTGCTTATTTACATTTTTTATTTAAAAAAAAACCCATATGTTTGCTATTTGCTACTAACAACTAACAAAAAAACGTAGTCATATGATTCCCATATCTGTCGTGTTGACTACTGCCTTGCTTATTATTGTGGTAAGTAGAACAAGGAAAGCAATAGGCAGACTGACGGAAAACAATAAAACGTTTTTCGTTTCTCTTTCGTTTTTTAAATTATAAATCGATACCTATATCGGAATGTCGATATATCTACCGATATATCGCAATATCGATGTATTAAAATATCGATATATCGATGAAATCGACGAGTGCGCGGTCAGTTTCGCGGCCGGGCCGATTTTTCTCCATCGCGAAGAAGAAGAAACGGCGCAGAAGAAGAAGCAGGTCAACGCTCGGGCGCCGGCGCCCGGGCGCTTCGGCGCTTGGCGCCGCCCGAGACGGCCTCCCAGGCGCCGCTTCCGGCTGGCGTCAGTGGCGTCGGGACGCCGGCATTTTCCGGTTCTTTTTTTTTCCCTAACTATTTCCCCACGTCGAAGAAATCGGTATCGAAGGAACGCGCCAGCGGAAGTTGAGATCCAGATAAGCACCGCTCTTACTTTCTGTGGATAATAACGTTAAAACTTTTGCTTGTGATGATGATGATGCGAAAAGTAACTAGAACTCGAAGATTCGCAGAGCGCACAAAATAGAAAATAGGTAGGTTGGCTTAAGCTTAAAATTGAGGGGAAATAAATATTGTCTTCTTCTTGCATAACATAAATCGGTAGGTTGCAGTGTTATCCTATCGTTAAAATCTCTAATAGCCCCCAGGCTATAGGTCGGTTCACACGCAACGATGTATTGTACGATTTGCATGCGTAAGTAAATCGTTACAGAAAAATCGTTACAAATTCAGTGCGTCCACATTATAACAACTTATTGTAGTAAAGCTGCAATTTTCGCTTGATACAATAATCATGGAGGAAGTGCTTTTGGAATATTTGACGTTTTGTTTAAATGTAAAAAAGAAAAGAGAAATCAGGAAAAGTTTAAATATAACTAGATGGTCTAGAGCATGGTTATTGAAACGAAAACGACGTGTATTTTCCCATTGAATTCTATTCTAAAATTATGCGAAATGATCGACATATTTTTAAACAAATTTAAAATAAATCAGTTATTGTTTTACTTTTAACTAATTTAATAATTTCCGAACTAAAAATAGGTAGGGGTCAGCTACCGTCGCACCTAAAAACTGTACAAATCTCGGATAAGCGTACACACGTTACGATTTGCATGCGCAAATCTCCCAAATCTATGCTTTTCGGCTCAGACTTTCAACTCCGACGTCCAACTTTGCACAGTTCTAAATTTTGTGCAAATCTGCTGTCCACACGCAACGATTTATCTGTAACGATTTACTTGCGCATGCAAATCGTACGATACATCTTTGCGTGTGGACCGGCCTTAACGATCCTGTGTCAATAATTACGTTACGTCTCGGTCGGCCGTGGAATCGAACGTCAAAAGCGCGGCCCCGTCCAATTAGCGATCAACGACGACGGTCGTTATTCGACTGTCAGCTACCGAGGCGCGCGCGCGCCTACTTGACGGCGGGCGAGGAAAAAAAACAGAAGAAGAATGCGGAGCCTCCTGCAAAAAAGAGTCCGGTGCAGGAATGTTAGCGCCGGTGCGCCGGGCCGTTTATAACCTCGTTTGTCATCCGGGACGGCAGGGGCGGACCGGATAAAATTGCACAGTTAAAAATCGACCGGTATACACATAAATTGTTAATTTATTTGAAAGTTTAAATTTTTTTGATAATAAATTACATCTGCCAGTATTGAAGTTCACTTATTCAGGCCTCTAGCGGGAACACGAAAACTCAAAATAAAATTTCGAAAAGAGGTCTAGAGAAAATTAGCTTTTTGGTGTTTGAGAAAAGGGCCGCTGCGACGTTATCGATATTATTTTCCCTATACATTGAAAGTCCTTATCATACTCAACAACTTTTGTAGGAAAAGATTTTCTGTATCTTTTATTGTTCAAAATCTATTCAGGCTCAAATATGTAAAGACATGGAATTTTTTCTAATTATTTTCCGAAATCTAACTAGCCATGGAAACAATTGATAGTCAGAAATTATTGAAGATTGTGCCAGTGTGCCTTGCACTCTTAAATTTATTCAATTGGAATATTTTTTAAAAAAATTTTATAACAATAATTGCAAACAAGTTAGTAGGTAACAAGAACAATAATTCAAAAATTTAAAAAATATTCCAGTTGAATAAATTTAAGGGTGTGCAACATTCTCTTAAATAATTTTTGACTATCAATAATTGTTTCCAGGGCTAGCTAAATTTCGGAAAATGATTAGAAAAAATTCCATGTTGTTTTTACATACATATATTATTAGATCCTGTAGATTTTGAACAATAAAAGATCAGAAAATCTTTTCCTGCAAAAGTTGTTGAGAATGATAAGGACTTTCAATATATAGGGGAAAATGGTATGTTTCTGGGAAAATAATATCGATGACGTCACAGCGGCCATTTTCCCAAACATTAAAAAAGCTACTTTTCGGTCATAATTGGACGTTAGTATGTAGAATAAGTAACTTATAAGTAGTGTTAAAATGAACAAAAAAAAATATAAAAGTAAATGTACTACAAATTGGTAATGTTACGGATTCGTTAAACATTGACATATAATAATAGTTGAATATATATTTTACACTTTTCGTTAGTAACATGATCATAATATTATACAAAAGGTTAAATTTAACACACAACCAAATTCCTCATTTTATACATTTTGCATATTATTTTTAACTGAGTGTAGGGTAAAATTGTGTCTCTTCAGTAATAAATCGAAAAATATTTTTTATTTTGAGGCCGAAAGCTAGTAGATCTTTTAAAGAAAGTTTATGAGAATAAAAAAATATTTGCAATTAATATTGTAGGTCCATTGAATTTTAATTGGGTTTTTCGCCACCAAACTGGTTAAAAGACAACTTTTTCAAGTTGCTTGGAAAATTAATAAATTCTTAACAGTAAATGAACTAAACTTTGAACTTGTAACTCAAAAAATATCTTCAACAAATTTGTTTTCTGAGCTTTCGGAGAATAAATCTTCCTCCTTGCTCAAAGATCATGTCACGTCAAAGTGAAATGACAGATTAATAAATTTCAGGTTAAAATGTCATGACAACAGAAACAATAGCCTGTCTGATATCGTACCCTGTGTTCTATCTAACTTCTCTTTGAATAAGTGGCAATAATATTTTACTGAATTCCACTGAAACATTCAGCAACACAGTTGTCTGTATTTGCTAGAATAAATGCTGATTCCTTAATTTTTCGTCTATTTCCTACTTCTTCTTTGAGAATTGGTTTGGACCTATCCCACAAAATCCTATGATTGTTATTAAAACAGTGTTCATTCACATATTTTCTAAATTTGATTTTAATTTTAGAAAATATAGACAAAAATTATTTGCGCTCGTAACAATTTAGTAAAAGAAAACATTTTATACTTATTTTCCTCGGCATTTCCGCCCGCGATCGGCGCAAATAATATACAACACAAACGCCACGTAACTTTATTATGACACGTAGATGTATATTAGCCGCCCATCTAGAACAATTGACTAACGCTAGCCACACTGACCTTTACATTTAAGCAAATAATAAAACAATTGCCGCACAGGCCAGCCGTGATTCTCGGCGGGTAAAATTCCAAAGTGGCTGGCGCCTGCGATCGCGACGTGAGCCGTTTTCCGATACGCTTTTGTTTTTTCCACGGGCGACCCGATCGGCCGCGCGGGTTTTCGCGTGATGACACGTCTGCGCGTGCGTATCGCGTCCGAAAAACATCTAGGAGGCGCCCGACGAATTTCTGCGCTCGCCCAATTCGCGGCCGATAAGAAATCCCCTCGTAATTGGATAAAATATCAATTGCTAAACATAATTTATAACTAATTAAATGCAGATAAACACGTTTGTTTATGTACGAGCGGCGGCGCTAGCTTCTTATCGGGAGACAAATTCGAAATTGATTCCTTGTCTTTGTGGAGATACGGCAGCTATTTTGTTTTTGAATGGGTTTATTTATTAGAAACAAGTACAATGTTAGCAGTATTTTTGATTTACAATCGAGTTAATTTAATGAATTTTCTAGCAGTTCACAAATAAATAAATCTAGTTCCAGTTTTAATAGATGTTGTAGACAAAACAGTCTACAAGTATTATTTGTATAATATATTCATTGAACTTTCTTCCTCCAAATTATTTCCAAAAATTGATTCATTGACCCCAAATATATGTATATGTTTGCTCCAGTCGTTTTTACGATACAGATCGTTTAACTTTCACAGGCTCTATATCGGAAAACGTGTTTGCCGATAAATTGAGTACCTATAAGAAAAAATGATGAAAATAATGCCCCTAAAACGCTGTCATTTTGTGATCATCCAGACAAAAAAGTTAATGTTGGTATTTATATCGCCCAGGGCAAAATATGAAAATATGAAGCTTGATTCGCAGTGTGGGCACGGGCGGATTGGCCCATATGGACACTGGGAAAAATCCCGAGAATCATGAGAAAAAATCTGTCGACTTTCACAATAAATAAATATTTACTTAAACGGTCGAAAGGCAAACCCTAAATGAGATTGACAGCGACGCGATAATTGACAAAGAATCGTAATGAGACTATTAAACGTCGTTTCGTCATTTGAAATACCTGTCAAAAATTACATTTAATTAAATAAATAAACGGTCAAAATAGGCTTTTATTTGTTATTTTATGGAAAAATTTAGGAATTGTAGGACAAAGGTCTATTTATTTGTTTTCTTGCCTCCTTTTTGAAAAATAAAAATAACCCCTGATGAGCAGATTTCAAAAATGCAAAAATATATAGGGTGTTCCATTTAAAAAAACATAAGTTATGTCTGCCACGGCTTTCTAGAACACACTGTACACGGTCCAATAGCGTCACAAAAAACTTTGTATTAGTATCTAAAACTTTTGTAAAAAACTTTTTTCTAACCTCAAATACTAGCAAATTAATGGCGTGTCAATTTATAATGAACCACCCTGTACATGTACATACAGCAACTCCATAATTATTTGTTGTGCCAATACATTACGATTAAGCTTAACAACTACCCGTCTCTCAATTGTTACTGAGATATAGGGCGTTAAAGTTAACTTTTTGAAATTGAATTATGGCCACATCTCCCAAAATAATCAAGCTGCTGGACTGAAATTTGGCACTGTTATTTTTTTGTGGATGGAGAATAAGCTGAAGATGTCAATTTCTACGTATCTCACTTGCGCTGTTTTTGGATCGTGCTTTTACTGGTAACTTTTTTGAGCTTATCTTTTTGGTCTTGTAGGTTCATCATTTTAGTGGTTCTTTTCATTTTGTAACAAAAGTGTAGGTACGCTTGTCTCATACATAACGACAAAATCAACCGTTTGCGTTGAAACGTGCCACAAAACACCTGTTAACTCCAACAGTCTGTAGGTACTTTATATAAAATTAGTTCTAAAGGTAAATAATAAATATATTATATTATGTTGTAGCCTCAGCCTGCTTGACATTATATTCCAATAAAATCCGCCCCTCCTGGCAGTGGGTTCATATCGACGGTTCATAATGATTATAAACATATTAGGGGCACTACGTTCAACATTTGTTCTCATATTGAATTGAACCGAAAACGTTTCGTTTGCGAGATACAGGGTGTGAAAACACGAATAAAAACATACGACATATTCCATTTAAAAAATTGAAATTATGTTCATATTTCTTTTAAGCTCGCAAAAAGTTGTGAAACTTTTATATAAAACATTTTTTTGTAGGGCCAAAAATAAAGTACGAGGGGTGAGTATTTTCTTTGGATAACCCTGTACACTAAGTTTTAAGTTCATCTCAGTCCTTTTGACACTTTTTTGCTCAAATTTTGTTTTTCAAATCAAAATTGTTTGCAATAAAATATAAAAACCATTGGTAATTTTAAGTATCTTGTAAAAACCCAGTGTTTTTTTCTACGTATGTTTCTGTTTAAAAAATCAAATCGTAGTTATTCAAAAATATTCGCACGTGATATTACACACACATAATATTACCATTGCGTATGAAACGTTTATCAAAAAGTTTGCATAAATTTTTGCTTATTTTCGCAATTTTTCGCATTCCAAGGTGATTCCATGAGAAGCTTTTATTACAGTGCGATTCAATACGAACAAAATACACCTAGAAGAAATTTGTATACAGGATTTTGCTTGTTTTGCAATCTGAATATTTTACGTGGAACATTTTGTTAATAATTCAAAACTACTCCGCTTAAGACGACATTGTCTCCTTGTCCGCAAAATATCTGTTTACGCATATTCGCTTGGGAATCTGAATTTATTAAATAATGAGGCTACAATCATTGTTTTCCTGCTATCTTTTCGTAGGTTACGTAGAAGTGTATGCCCACTTGATTTTACTAAATCGTCAAAAGAGTATCCACGAATTTTTATTTAAGTACCTAATAGTTTTCTTGAAACCGGCAGTAAAGTGTCTCAAAATCGGCACTGAAGTAGCCCATTATTGTACGATTTTTTCGATAAGTAGGCGAGATGTAAACATCAAACGTCAGACGTCATCGACCGTCAAAAGTGACCAAATATTCGGCCAATAAAGGCCCATTTAACTTTTCGTACACATTGCGAAATTGTTACCTATACATATTTTAGTAGGTTTGAATATTAATCTATTTTTCATGGAGGTTGCACAACAGGCAACAGTTTTGAGTTTGTGTTGGGAAGCGCCGTGCCTCGTCATACTTGACCTAGGTAGAGCGATCGTCAAAGTCAAGCAACGCCGCGCGCATACGGTTCATGGACGGGTGATCCCTTATGATTGTTCTTTTGTCTAATAAAGCTTTTTTTCCGATTTAAAAAAATATATAATATGTATATGTACATACCTCGGCACTGAAGGTTTTTATGACTATGTGGTTTATTTGCCTCGGCCAGAGGTCTCTGCAACTAAATTCCACACGAATCATAAAAAGTTGAACTTCAGTGCCTTGGTACACAAATTGAGTTTTTTGGCGTTATTCAATTTTGGCATTATCATCGATTGCCAATACTGAAATCTAACTATACCTTGTGTTTTAGTTAGAAGACGAAATATAAAACCAACTAGACGTCACAGTAAACTAACTAGTTATCTTTTCGATCACACAAGGCCTGTTATTGAATACGAATTCCCAGAAGTCGATAGTTTAATTCAATTTCGCCGTGATTGTGATAGCCGCCGTCTGCTGGCGCTCGGTTTTTCGAAATCCGACCCGCGAGCCCGGGTTATCTTGACGATTCAATTTGTCACTATTCGTTCTTTATCAGAACCCCGATGGTTCTCCTACAGCGACAACACTTCTGAACCGGACAGAAGGGACAGATCCACTTACGGGATGTAGTCGTGGTTGAGCTTGAGGGCCTCAACTGTCATATTGAGCTCCTTGAAGGCCCTGTAGTTGAGGTCCGGCAGGCTGGAGCCGACTATCCTCAACGACACCCTGTCGGCGGGCGTGAAGTAGCCGTTGAGTCGCTCGACCACCTGGTCGAACGACGCCATGTTCTCGCAGGTTACTGTGATCAATTTTTGCTCGTCCATCCTGGAACAAATGAAAAGCGTCAGCTTTCTTAGTTAGTTAGTTTTCACTGCCTACCGTGATTGTTACAAAAATCCAGTTCCCACGGAGCTATTTGAGGCGGCACCGTCGCAATGATAAAGGCCTGCCAGCTGGCGACGCGAAACGTCAATACGTCATCACAAGGAGGTCGGGAGGTTGCTTTTTGTAGTTGTTTACGTTTACTTGTCTGGCGATTTTCCTGTTTTAAAGAACGTTTGTTGTGTGTTGGACTGTGTTTTTTAGTAATATAGGACGTGGAGTTTTATTAATAAGGTGGTAAAACAGCAGTGGTTCAGAATAAAGTGATTAAAGTTCAATTTTAGTTTATAGGTTTTAGGTTGTGTCTATAGTTTCGGACTAATTTAAATCATGCCGTGGACGTGTTCCGGTCCCAACTGCAAGGGAAACTACAAAGGCGGTCCTAATGTGTCCGCTTTTTCCTCCATAAAGACATTTTAAGGGGAAAATGGGTTAAGGCCATCAAAAGAGATTTTGTTTCTACACAGTTTTCCAGGGTTTTGTTTTGGACTGTCTGAGAGTGTTATACCTAACAATTTTACGTGATTAAACGTAACCACCTTGAAATCAGTAAGTTTTATGGTTTTATTTATTCGAATTTAGTTGTATCTATGCGGGCAAATAAGAAATAATTGGCATTTACGAAAATTTTACCTGTAGATATCTAAATGCACCTAAAGCCCTTGAAAATGTGACTTTCACTCTCGTAGATTATTATCCGTGTTGTAAAACCATGAGCTATATATCTAAACAATCATTTTAAAGTGTTTTTTTACCAAATTGACCAAGTTGACATCTTGAAATTTGAATTTGGCGCCTTAGGCTGACCTCCCTTGGATGACTCATCGCTTTCAGCTCGCGGGCCTTGTTATTGCGACGGTGCCGTTTGAGTGCATTTTCAGAAAAACAATTGAACATTGATCGTCTGGTTTCAACCGCGGTTATCTTTCTTGTTGTCCTTGGTTTTAGCCCTTGAATAACTATAACAAATGTCACCATTGAAACTCGCCTAAATGTGTATGGTTAACCCAAAAGTAATTTAGGCGAATAACCAAGGAGAAATGTCATACTACCACCCGTCTATGACCTCACTTATATTTGTGTATGTTGGGTTTTGTTTAAATTTGTTACAAAAAATGAATAAAAGCATGTAATACAATTACATTTAACAAAAGACTTGCTATTTCCATATCTCCGACTTCAACCTGGAACACTCTTCACCTTCAGCCTTCAACGTTTACACAAAAGAGATATTTTTGTTCCTGTTCAATTTTTTTTAAAATTTATGGATCTACATGAAAATATGAAATCACTACATTTGCCTATATATTATTATCAGCAAACATATTTATAAGTTTTGAAAAACTCAAACTCGCAACAAATTGGCAAATCTAGCAAATGGCATTTATTGTTTTCAATAACCGCGGCAATTACCCTGCTCCTGAGTTAAGTAAATACCGCGGTTATTGTCGGTTATAATGATGACCTATGAAGGGCTTCTTTGTGACGTCAGAGAGCTATAACCAACAATAACCGAATCGCGTAAACGTGTTTGGTATTTACCGGTTATTAATGGTTATTCGCCTAAAGTCAATGACGTCAGAACCTATAGACAGGTTTCTTTTGATAAACGCTTGACGCCCAGAACTAATCACAATCTAAGCGCTCCATTAAATTTGTCCGAAAACGTCGCGAGATTGTCAGAAATTGCCCCTTTTTGTCGAGCCGTAGCGAACTTATTTCGACTCGGAGGCTGGCGTCGTTAGACCATCCCCCGAGTCTTCAGGTGAGGTTCCGATGCTTACGGCGCCCCCAAACAAGAAAAAACGTGCGATATCTAAGCGTGATTCTGGAGGAACTATAACCGGGAATCACCGGGTGTATAGTTGGTTGATGGTTGACTTTCTGTCTTTGTTTGTAGCATGTTTTTAGAGTAGTATGGATATATTTAATCTTGGAGTCAAAATAAGGGGCATTTTAACAATGGGGCACCACGTCTATGTTTTGACGTCATTGCCTAAAGTCGACTATAGATTAACAAGAGACATACAGTGTGCGGCAGAAAGTATGCACCATATTATTATGGGATTTTTTTATTTTACGTTTATCAGAAAATTTTATTCTTGATAAAAGTTTGTGCATTCCCGCAAACCCAGCAGTTTTCAAAATTTTAGTACCTATCTCGTTTCGTGTACGGGTGAGGTTCGAAAATATGAAAAAAGCTCAACAGTAAAGCACCCTTATTTTTAATTTTAGAGAAAACCATGTAGGTATTATGAAAAATTGTTTAGAATTAAAAGATAAGTCCAACAATGAAGTTTCAAGTTTTTTGATTATATATTTTTTCTATTTTTGAAATCTAGGTACGTATTTTTGCAATTCCAATGATATAGGTACATTTCAGTGTGGTCATTTAATAAGTGTGCAACATATGGGATTCTTTTTTTATTAATTGCACAACCAAAATACAAATGTTGTCGAAAGTTGGTGCATGTTCAATAATCATAATATCAGGTGCACTTAGAATGGTTGCAAGTTAAACAGCATACAGGGTAGGTAAAAAAAATAAAAATTGTACAAGATTAAAGTACCCTTATTTCAGAAAATTCAGCAAAATGTTATTAAGAAAAGTTGTATAAAAATACAGAGCCAATTAATTTCCACAGTTTCTTAATAAACATTTAAGATAAAAAATTTGCACTTTAAATGAGAGTTTTTTAATGTATGCATTATCATTACTAATGTTTTACCTTGTTCAGAAGAATATTTCCGTTATTTGAGGCTTATTTTTTGGCAAGAACTTTATTTAAAAATAGGTACGCACTTTTTTAAAAAAAGATTAAAAATATAAAAAAAATACAATTCGGGGGACACTGTATGGTATACATTGAATTAAACATTTTAGAAAGGCCGAACATGGACAATATTAGAAAAATAAAATTTGTGTTATATAAGTTTTGAGAAATATATGACATATTTTTAAATTCTTGAACAAATCATTGTTTATATCGTTATAATTTTTTGACATTGTCATTTGGAAATAATTTTGTTTAATTTTTCTATCAATATTTTCGTTCGTTTTTGATTTCGTAGCACTATGAACTTGAATCATTCACTTTTTTTAAAAATTGCTACATGACCGTACTTAGATTTTTAGGAAAAAACCAGGCACATGTAGGCAAAGTTTGTAATTGCTAGTCAGCATTTATGGTTTTCATTCAATTTCAATAGGTTTTAAGTTGTAGGTATTTGTTTTGTCGACAAGCGTGATATTCTATAACGTCAGTTTAGTTGAAAAAAAAATAGTATATTTCCTAACAAGTGCGGAAAGTGCCACTTTTCCGCACGCGATTGCAGTTGGCTGAACGACGCGTAGCGGAGTTCAGCCAAAGACACTTTCCGCAAGAGTTAGGAACACTATTTTTTCTACAAGCGTGCGGAAAAGCAAAGAAATTAAAAGTACGTTTCCGTGGGCGCGTGACAAATTCCCGTGTGAGGCGCAGCCGAACACGGGAAGTCATGCAAGCACGGAAAAATCTATTTCTGGACGTGTAATGAACGATATTTTTTATTATACTTCTTTGAAAACGGAGACTTAAAACATTTTATCGGCATATTATAATAAATTTAATTGACAAAAAATAAACAATGCAGACAATATAGTGTTTGGTATGTATGATGCGTTTACATGGATATACTCTCAAATTATTTCAAAGGTGCTTTGTTGTAAATTAGTTATTGTCAGGTAAGGTGAATAAAACGTCAAAAATATTACAGAAATGTATCTAAATATTGAAACACTTACGAATTAAAATACAAAATAGGTATATGTTAAATACCAGAGAGCATATAGAGTTTCTTAAATTTAGTTTACTTTGCTGTATATGTCTATTTTAAAGCCATATATTCGGTATTTTTATTCAGCGCACGGAAAGTTTTTTCCATGCGCTGTTTCCGTGCGCTAGCCCGAAAAACCCCATCTTTCATTATTGCTAAAACATATGAAAATAAGGTGTTTTCAAAGAAGTATAATAAAATAGTAGTATATTTCATTACGAGTCTGGAAATAAAGATTTTTCCGTGCGCACGTGACAAATTCCCGTGTGAGGCGCAGCCGAACACGGGAAGTCATGCAAGCACGGAAAAATCTATTTCTGGACGTGTAATGAACGATATTTTTTATTATACTTTGAAAACGGAGACTTAAAACATTTTATCGGCATATTATAATAAATTTAATTGACAAAAAATAAACAATGCAGACAATATAGTGTTTGGTATGTATGATGCGTTTACATGGATATACTCTCAAATTATTTCAAAGGTGCTTTGTTGGAAATTAGTTATTGTCAGGTAAGGTGAATAAAACGTCAAAAATATTACAGAAATGTATCTAAATATTGAAACACTTACGAATAAAAATACAAAATAGGTATATATGTTAAATATCAGAGAGCATATAGAGTTTCTTAAATTTAGTTTACTTTGCTGTATATGTCTATTTTAAAGCCATATATTCGGTATTTTTATTCAGCGCACGGAAAGTTTTTCCATGCGCTGTTTCGCTAGCCCGAAAAACCCCATCTTTCATTATTGCTAAAACAGATGAAAATAAGGTGTTTTCAAACAAGTATAATAAAATAGTATATTTCATTACGAGTCTGGAAATAAAGATTTTTCCGTGCGCACGTGACAAATTCCCGTGTGAGGCGCAGCCGAACACGGGAAGTCATGCAAGCACGGAAAAATCTATTTCTGGACGTGTAATGAACGATATTTTTTATTATACTTTGAAAACGGAGAGTTAAAACATTTTATCGGCATATTATAATAAATTTAATTGACAAAAAATAAACAATGCAGACAATATAGTGTTTGGTATGTATGATGCGTTTACATGGATATACTCTCAAATTATTTCAAAGGTGCTTTGTTGGAAATTAGTTATTGTCAGGTAAGGTGAATAAAACGTCAAAAATATTACAGAAATGTATCTAAATATTGAAACACTTACGAATAAAAATACAAAATAGGTATATATGTTAAATATCAGAGAGCATATAGAGTTTCTTAAATTTAGTTTACTTTGCTGTATATGTCTATTTTAAAGCCATATATTCGGTATTTTTATTCAGCGCACGGAAAGTTTTTCCATGCGCTGTTTCCGTGAGCTAGCCCGAAAAACCCCATCTTTCATTATTGCTAAAACAGATGAAAATAAGGTGTTTTCAAACAAGTATAATAAAATAGTATATTTCATTACGAGTCTGGAAATAAAGATTTTTCCGTGCGCACGTGACAAATTCCCGTGTGAGGCGCAGCCGAACACGGGAAGTCATGCAAGCACGGAAAAATCTATTTCTGGACGTGTAATGAACGATATTTTTTATTATACTTTGAAAACGGAGAGTTAAAACATTTTATCGGCATATTATAATAAATTTAATTGACAAAAAATAAACAATGCAGACAATATAGTGTTTGGTATGTATGATGCGTTTACATGGATATACTCTCAAATTATTTCAAAGGTGCTTTGTTGGAAATTAGTTATTGTCAGGTAAGGTGAATAAAACGTCAAAAATATTACAGAAATGTATCTAAATATTGAAACACTTACGAATAAAAATACAAAATAGGTATATATGTTAAATATCAGAGAGCATATAGAGTTTCTTAAATTTAGTTTACTTTGCTGTATATGTCTATTTTAAAGCCATATATTCGGTATTTTTATTCAGCGCACGGAAAGTTTTTCCATGCGCTGTTTCCGTGAGCTAGCCCGAAAAACCCCATCTTTCATTATTGCTAAAACAGATGAAAATAAGGTGTTTTCAAAGAAGTATAATAAAAAGTATTTTTCCGCACTAGTGCGGAAAAGTGACACTTTCTGAACTAAAACGCGTGCGGAAAAGTGTATTTTTCCGCACGCCTGTAGAAAAAAATCGTGTTTTATGGTCGCGATCGACGGAAAAACCACCGCAAAAAAAAATCCCGAGCCGCGTGCCTTACCTGCAGATGCAGGGCGCGATCTCCTTCCATCCGGGGCAGCTGTGCAGCGCGGCCGACAGGCCGAGGATGCTGAGCAAGAGGGTCGACATGGCCGCGACGACGGTCATCTAGCCGGGGGGACGTCTGTCTATCCGTCCGTCTGCCGGCACATATTCGTCGCGCGCGGTACTGGCGGGCCGGCGCGCGGTCGACCGGGCCGGGTGGTGGGCGCCCGGCCGCGCGGCCCCCGTGGGGTGGGGGGCCGCCCGCGGCCGTTTTTGCGACAATCCGGGCAGCGCCCCGGAGGCCGCTTTCACTACCAAAAGCTAGGCCACGGGCGTAGCCAAAGGGGGGGTTTCGGGGGTTCAACCCCCCCCCCCCCCCCCCCCCGAAATAAGCAAAATATTACCTAATATTATACCGAAAAATAAATTAAAAGTAAAAAAATCTTTTTAAAAAAAGCTTTTATTTAAATGCGCTAAAAAGAATAAAATAATCTTTTCTTTTAAAACTTTTACTATCAACTTATAACGTCATTCCACAATTTATATGATATAAAAGCTTGTCGCGAGATTTAAGTAGTGGTATTTACTTAGTTTGAAAACTTAAATCTCGCGACAAGCTTTTATATCATATAAATTGTGGAATGACGTTATAAGTTGATAGTAAAAGTTTTAAAAGAAAAGATTATTTTATTCTTTTTAGCGCATTTAAATAAAAGCTTTTTTTAAAAATATTTTTTTACTTTTAATTTATTTTGTAATTTTTAGTTTGGCCAGATGTCTGAGTCTATTCATCTCAGTTAACGCATCATTGTTGCAAGGTCGTTTGCCGGTTAGTTTAGAACAGTCTAGCTCTTCAATGAGGAGACCTTCTAATGACCATCTTGGGTGTTCCGCCATGTTGGATTTAGAATGACGTCACACATATAATCATGCATTGTCATCCAAATTAAACGTGTGTACAAAATTTCAGCTCGATCGGTTGAAATTTAACTAGTCCGCCATCTTGAGTGTTCCGCCATGTTGGATTTAGAATGACGTCACACATATAATCATGCATTGTCATCCAAATTAAACGTGTGTACAAAATTTCAGCTCGATCGGTTGAAATTTAACTAGTCCGCCATCTTGAGTGTTCCGCCATGTTGGATTTAGAATGACGTCACACATATAATCATGCATTGTCATCCAAATTAAACGTGTGTACAAAATTTCAGCTCGATCGGTTGAAATTTAACTAGTCCGCCATCTTGGGTGATCCGCCATATTGGATTTAGAATAACGTCATACATATAATCATGCATTGTCATCCAAATTAAACGTGTGTACAAAATTTCAGCTCGATCGGTTGAAGATATCTGCTTCAAAATTGAGTTGCAAGATTCCACCCGAACAAATTACATACATACATACATACATTGCAAGTTAAATAAAAGCTTTTAAAAAATACGAGGAGTGAAGAGTTAAATTATTATTACGTTTGAATATATTATGTAGTAATAGTAGCGCCTAGCGCCATCTTTTGACGAGAGGCAGACGCAGTTGCAGCCGAACTATTTTGTATTGTAGGGACACTTTGCGTTGTTTCTCGATTATTCGCCACGCCCCTCGGTCGAAATGAGCGGAACTTTGTGGAAGTTCGTGGAAGTTTCTGGACGGCTACTGGGCTGCTATATAAGCGGCGCCGCGGCGCGTGACCGCGCTTACGGCAGTATTGTTCCATGCGAACTCGAAGCGAATAAAAGTGAAAAGTGGTGAACGAATAGTGAAGAGAATTAAGTGTACCGTGTAAGTGAGTAATTTTAGTGCGCTGTTATTCGATGACCTTGTTAAGGATAGATACGTGAATCATTATTACTGTCGAAAAATGGAGGGGAAAAAAAGGAAGGGTGATAAACTTAAAGGTATGGACTACTGGAAAAAATGGTGTAGTCAAGGTCAAGGGGTTTCTAATAAAGAAACAAATTTGGATTTAGCTATCAAACCTTCAGCTACCTTGCATGCTGATAAGAAGACTGCCTACCCCGAAATCTAGTTTGGAATGCCTAGATATGTGCGATAAAAACCTTTATCCTAATATTTACACATTACTACAAATCTTGGCTCCCATTCCTGTATCCACTGCTACCCCAGAAAGGTCTTTCTCGAGTCTAAGGAGACTGAAAAACTATTTACGAAACACTACAAGTGAAAACAGACTTAATGATTTGGCTCTAATGAACATTCACTATGGAACAGAAATTCATGCAGATGAAGTAGTGGATATATTTAAAAGAAAAAGCCGAAGATTTCTTCTTTAATGGTTTTAGATTTAGCGCAGAGGAACGAAATTAATTTATCCATTTCATTTAAAGTTAAGAACTTTATAAATATGTCATAGTTTTTCGGATGAATATATAGATATTAAATTTCATGTAAGTATATTTTTGTTGTTTTATTTACTTCTCAAACTAAACCTCCCCCAAAACTAAATCCTGGCTACGCCCGTGAGCTCGGCTTTTGGTTTGTTTTTATGGGCCCAGCTACGGCGGCCGTTTTATCTCGTCCCCTTCGACTATACCTTTTCAACTTCAAATTGGGAATAATCAATTTCAAATTGGGAATAAACAACTTCAAATTGAGAATAGTCAACTTCAAATTGGGATTAATCAATTTCAAATTGGGAATAGACAACTTCAAATTGGGAATAGTCAATATCAAATTGGGAATTAACAATTGCAAATTGGGAATATTCAATATTAAATTGAAAATCAACAACTTCATATTAAGAGGGGGTTGCCGACAGCGAAAGTGATGTTAGATTTCGTATTTTTTTAAGTTGTATAGCATAAAATCTAATAACATTTTACCTGGCAAAAATTTAGTACAAACATCTCTGTCTTCATTTTAATCATAAGATAAGCATATGCACTGGAATTATTATTTTTCCCAAGGTTTTCATAACCTATAAAACAAAACACTGCTTTTAAGATCTTATGATTAAAATGAAGACAGAGATGTTTGTACTAAATTTTTGCCAGGTAAAATGTTATTAGATTTTATGCTATACAACTTAAAAAAATACAAAATCTAACGCCACATTCGCTGTCGGCAACCCCCTCTTAAACAATATTTTAATTACTTATATCTAAATAAACACACAATATGTGCCGTGCCTACTTATTGAATTTAAAATATCATATTTTTGCAATACAGTGTGGTCATTTAAGTGTGCAACATATGGGATTTTTTTTATTAATTGCACCACGAAAATACAAATATTCCCGAAAGTTTGTGCATGTTCGATAATCATATTAGGCGCACTTAGAATGGTTGCAAGTCAAACAGCGTACAGGGTAGGTAAAAAAAATACAAAAGTTGTACAAGATTGAAGTACCCTTATTTCAGAAAATTTAGCAAGATGTTATTGAGAAAAGTTGTCTATATAGAATTAAAAGTTAAAAGCCTAAATACCGAAACATGGCCTCCTAAGAAGAAAAAAATATTTTTTTTTGAAAAACATCCTTAATTTTCAAAAAAAAATTGTCTTAATATTCACCCTAGACAATTTCATAAATCAATCAAAATTAAATCAATTTCGCATAACTTTGCTCAAATTCAAGAATATTTGTAAAATTTACTTAGATTTTTAATTTTTTAGGGAATCACAAACTTCATGTATGTTGCAACGATATTAAACAAAACTTTAAAATTTCGCAAAAATTCTTCGGAACAAGGTAAAACATTAGTAATGATAATGTGCATATTAAAAAACTCTCATTTAAGGTGCAAAATTTATATTTTAATTGTTTATAAAGAAACTGGAAATTAATTATTGACAAAAAAATGTTTTTCTTAGGTGGCTATATTTTGGTATTTAGCCATAGCTTTTAATTCTAAACCACTTTTCTTAATAACCTTTTGCTGAATTTTTTGAAATAAGGGTACTTTACTCTCGTAAAATTTTTATATTTTTTGACCTACCCTGTATGCTGTTTAACTTGCAACCTTTCTAAGTGCACCTAATATGATTATTTAACATGCATCAACTTTCGCCATTGTCTGTATTTTGGTTGTGCAATTCAAAAAAATTCCCATATGTTGCACTTATATTTAATCCTTGTCTATCATTTAATATTTCTGGTATATGTATCTCTGTATATTTCCTATAAATCTGGTGCATCTTTACTTCCTAATTTCTATAAGCTAACTTTAGTTTGCGATAAATGATTTGGTCTTTGTCTTCTTTCTAAGATTTCTGGCCAAGTCTTTTTGAACCTTACCAGGCAGTCGAAATTTTGCTTAATATTATAAACTTTAGTTAAAAATTGTTGATAAGTGTGTTTATTTCATGAAGTTATTGATTTTCAATTTAATATTGGATATTCCCAATTTGAAATTGTTTATTCTCAATTTGATACTGACTATTCCCAATTTGAAGTTGTCTATTCCCAATTTGAAATTGATTAATCCCAATTTGAAGTTGACTATTCTCAATTTGAAGTTGTTTATTCCCAATTTGAAATTGATTATTCCCAATTTGAAGTTGAAAAGGTATAGTTGGGGGGTTTTGTCTGGTTCCAAACCATTCCCCCCAACTTTGGCAAAGTTCGATACCTTACAACTAAACCTATCCTGTCTTAAACCGTCGATGGACTTCCCCAATCAACGCTTAAACCTAAAGACAAACGCACAACACCCAGGGCACTTACCGTGGTGGGAATCGAACCCACGACGCGCGGTGCCAAAGCGCGGGTGCTACCAAATGACCCACTCGTGCACCGCCGCTCCGTCAGCTTTTGGTTCATTTCCACGTAATAACTTCCACATCGCTCAGAGAAATAACCAAGGATAGAGGGAGTAAAAACAAAAAGTAAACAGGGTCAAAATCTTTTGTGTGATGCCACATACTCCATTGTTTACAGCATTTTATTTTCAAAATAGACTGGTTTAATGATGGGATTAAATGAAAAAACACCTCCCAATGTTGTTAGTTCCTTGTATGTGACAATTTTAAACTAAAACTAAATCGCGCTGTACATATAGTAGATAATTATCACTTTAACAATATCGTCAACAGGTACCTCAAAACGACCAACTTGGCAACGCCGCCGTTCTAGCCCTGCATTTCATTTGTTTTCTTGATTGTTTACGTAGGTATTTTGAAGTGTTTTTTTGTTAATTAATAGACTGTTTATTAGTATTTAGGATATTAGTGACTAATTTAGTATACAATGGGACGCAGGAAGTGTGTGGTATGTGGCCAAAGGGGGTATTTCTCAAGACATAACCTATCATAGGTAAATATTGTGAAAGCGTTGTACACACGGGCGTAGAATGAGAGCTTTTGTCTCTAATCCACTCAAAGAAATCTTTGACACCTTATTAGCTTTCGGTATGTATAACCATGATCAAAATTAAGTAAGTATAAGTATAGGTCTCGGTATAGGTACCTAAATTTCCTCCGTTTTTATAAAATTATTCCCACTAAGTAAAGGATATTTTATATTTTCTCTTACTCGATGTTATTTTATCAGGTAGCTCCACAGAAAATATACGCTAGGTTTCAGATTTCCTCGTGATGCAAAATGGCTTTACGTCGTTTGGTTTCGTCTGGCGCCAACTATACTGTACGATTAATGTTAGATTTACTTATTGCTTGTTAAGTTTAGGTGTAGGTACTTATTGTTTGTTATATAATTTCAGATCCTATCCTATGCTTTTTTTAAGCAAAATTTGCATTATTCATTGTTACGGACTCATCTTGAGAGTCACATTTTTTTAATTTGAAATTTTATCTATGATTTAGTATTTGGGCACCCACTCTAATTATTGTAAAAAGAAAACTTTACTGAAGTTTTGCTGTAAAATGCAAAAAGGGTTGTTTTCTAGAAGGTTTCACACTTTAATTTTGTGGAAGCCTTGCATACCTATGCAATTTTGCTTTTCGCTGCCTGAGAAAAAGTTTTTACGAAGAGTTAATTTTTTTCGAAAAAAAAAATGAAATATAACTAAAATTCTATTTGAAAGAAAAAAAAAGCCTTTTTAATGGGCTAACTTTGTATAAAAACACATTCGAAATCCATGACCCACTTTCTAACATATTTTTAAGAAGTATGTAGGTAGTAAGAGTAATGCACTATGTTCATAATGTTAGTTTTTGACAATATTGAAGAGTGCAATACCCAAATTCTCTCGTATAATATAATATACCTACGCAGTGTGTCCCTAGGTGGGGTACCACGCTCTTGTAAAGTTTCTTATATTTGATTGAAAAAGTCATACTTAATAAAAAGTTTTGCTTGTTCTTAAAATAAGATTGGCATGGAAAAAGTTAACATTATTTATACTGAGTGACCAGAAAATTGAAAAAACGTAATTTAACATAAGAGTAAACTGCCTCTATTTGTAGAGATATTGAAAAAAGTTATAAAGAAAATTTGTTCAGCGTGTTAAGTTACTTAGGTGTACAAAAGGTCTGCTTTGATTTATTGATTTTTTTCTTGTTTTTCTCTGATTAAATGGTTTTCTGCAAATAGTATGACAAAACTGTATTAACAAAAGTTACCCAGAATGGAAAACTGCGCCTGATGACAAAATTTAACAATTCTAGCTCGATTCTAGGCCTACTTTGTATTTTGAAAAATATTGGAAAAAACTCAAAGTAGGCCAGGATTGTCAAAATTTTTTCATAGTACATAGTTTCCTACTCTGAGTAACTTTTGCTAATACAGTTTTGTCATACTATTTACAGAAAAACATTTAATCGAAGAAAAACAAGAAAAAATCAAAAAATCAAAGTAGGCCTTACACTTTGAAATTTTGTACACCTAAGTAACTTAACACGCTGAACAAATTTTCTTTATAAGTTTTTTCAGTATCTCTACAAATAGAAGCAGTTTACTCTCATGTTAATTTACGTTTTTTTCAATTTTCTGGTCACCCAGTATAAATAATGTTAACTTTTTTCGTGCCAATCTTATTTTAAGAACAAGCAAAACTTTTTATCAAGAATGACTTTTTCTCGAAAAATCAAATATAAGAAATTTTACAAGAGTGTGGTACCTACTCCATCTGGGGACACACTGTATAACATAACATATTATGGAACTAGGATAAAATACTGCACGTTCTTTTCTATATTTTTATCTTCTATTCTACTATAAAAATTCACGCACGCCAATGCAAACTGTTTTGAATCGGACAGAAATATTTGTTTATTTTGGTAAATTTGCATTAAGATATGTTGGTTGACTACAAACGTGTGCATTTTGATGCTTTTGCTCCATCTATCCTTTGTTATTTCTCTGAGGTGTGATTCCAAATTTTGTTTATACAAACGCGCGTACGGCGTCGAATTCGACATACATATTATTATGTAGGTATCCGAACGTGGTTTCACAAGTCCATCTACTATTTTCGCATAACTTCACCACGGAACAAAAATTAATTTACGGCTTAAACTATTTTGCCGTTTTTTCTTTCGCTCGACATTCGTGTCAGCTGCTGTGGTAAAACGCGACGCGACGCGAGAAAACGATCGATAGAGTGGCCCGACGTCCGGCCACTAACGCAAACACGAGGCATTTGCCAAAAAATCCGATAACTGCTATAAAATCCAAGTGCAAAATTAAGAATTTGTTCTTTAGAAAATGAAACAAGCAACAAAAACGAAAAGTTTGCTATTTTTTTTCCATGGCCCCTAAAAGGCACAACTTTGTAATTCTTAAAAAATATCCTAAAGAAAATGCGTTCTTTGTCCAAAGGGTCAACAAGACCAAGAAATATACGCGGCAAAAGAAAAAAGACTACAAACAAACACTGTGTGTTGGTATGCACGTCAGTATAGGACTCTAGGGCTATAAACTAACGCGAAAATATTGGAAATTTTGACTGTTTTGAGTACAAACACGCCACTAAATCACACGGTGGATACCAGAGATTCTTTCGGTGGTGCCAAAAGTGTCTGGACATCAGGACATGTCAGTGGCGTCACATATGAATAAAAAATCATTTTTTTTAATTCGTGTAGGTATATAATATAATGAAGTAATGATCTCATTTTGTAGAAATAAATAAATATATAGAAAAAAATATTATTTTGAGGTATACCTACCTACATCCCAAGTAACATTTATTGTTTTATGTGTCAGGAAGAAGCATAACCTACTAATATTATAAAACTTGAAGTCACGTTAAGAACTTTCCCGTTATAATTATATAATTATATATATAATGATGTTTCTTCCTTCGATTCAAAATAACCCCATATTTTCTTTCGTAGGTTTTTTATAATTTTACTAGGAATACTGTTTAATCAAACCCTGGCGTGTCAGCCATATTGATCACAGACTTAGCCACACCCCCTGAACCCGTTTGCTATATGCGACAAAGTAAAATGTTATGGCGCCTCCCCCCCATACTAACTCAATGTATACTACATATAACCTCTAATTAAGTCTTACTTACAGAAACATTATTATTAATTTTGTGATTAGGTATTGTGTGTGTTTTACTATTAGCAAAATATTATTTAAAAGTGTGCCAACACTGCCAACGCAAGAACCTGGCAAATATACGTATAGTTTATCAGTTGCACCGAGTGCATTGGCAAAATGCAGAAAGCAATAGAAATCCAGACGAAGACACCAGTAATAAAGGCGAAATAGGGAAGAAAACTGACAATGAATGAAATTAATAACCTGCTTTGTGTTTAAGAGCTTTATTTACTTTTTGTTATTTTTTTTTACTGTATAAAGTTTTGAAGTTCAGTTATATTTATGGTCTTATTAAGAGACTCTAGGACCACAGAAAAATTCATAACTACAGTTAAAAAAATAAATTCATAACCTATAATAACTCCATAGTATTGGACATGCGCAGATCGAAATCAATTGTGTCAGTTACATAAGGAGCCTGATATTACTTGACCATTAATAGAGCTATAGCTCTTAAAAGTTATATGTATACTCGTAGAAGTACCAGTTTTTTTTTATTTCGCAGAAGGAACAAAAAGGTGTTTATAGAATTACCTCTATAAAATCCAGCACTACAGATTTTATAAAGTAGGTAGTTGCCAACACGATAATATAACTCCGTTATAAATCTTTTGGTAACAGGAACTCGAGGTTGTGACACTTATAAAACCTTAATAACCTTTAGTTCCTTTTATTACTATTAAAAGGCTGTTGTGTAACTAACGGTTACTAAATAATCGAAACTTATAATAAGTTACTTGTTTATTGAAAATTTTCTCGGGAGCCACTGTCTTTAGACGCGAAAAGTTGAATAATAACCTTAATAAATGTATTTCATTCTCAAGATACAAGCGTGACAAATCTCGGCATGCGGAGAATTTCAAATATGTCACTTTCCGGGGGACCAGCTTTGTGGTTTTCGTGTAAACATGGCACGAAAACTGATTTAAAATGTTTTGTGGGTTGATAATCTTATAAAAGAAAACAAACGAAAAAAATACCATAACATCGCCGTATGTCATGTCGCGAAAGAAAGGTGTTCGGGTGTGGAAGAATGCCGAATCAAGTGGGCGAAATCTCGGGTATTTTTGGCAACTACGTAACGGGCCAAACTAAAAATTGTTTGGGGATGCATTATTCATACGTCATCGAAGAAGAAAGTAGGTATACTTCTTTTCGTTCTATTGCATAGATAGAGATAGAATACGCCGCCATTTTGACCCTTAAATTAATCAACTAATGACAGACTACCACAGAATATCAGCTACGCGTAGCTATATTTTCTGTGTTCATACTAACCAGTGGTTGAATAACTTAGTTGTAAGGTAAAAAAGTAATTGAAAGATTCGTTTGGACATAATAACCTCGTATTTTTTTCACTCTCACAATATTTATGTATTTATTATCGAAAAAATTGTGTCATGACTTTGTATTATTCCCTATTTTTCGACAAGATAACAGAGTGGCGCCTATTTTCCTCAATTTCATTATTTATTTGACTGGTCATTGGCGTGGCAGCAATATTCGACGGATTTTTAAAACACGTTTCGTATAACTTTATGCATGCGAACGATAAACGTTATGCTTAAAAAGAACGCTCGGTGTTGTAAAACAATTTGCCAAATTAAGATAAAGATAACACCCAGAATTTGTCGGGCGGGTCGGAGGTTAATTTCCGAAAGATCAGTGTTAAAATTCCACAGCGATAAGGTTGGCAATGAAACGTGTGTTTTTTTTGGGATCACAATTTTTTTGAAAACATCGCCAAAAAATATAAATTTGACAGTAGCAAGCTTTTTTAGAATAACAGGAACAGGCCGACGAAATTGGAAAATTACGCGTGGGTTTTATGATTGTAGACTTGAATAATTTTGGGTTTTTTGAATCAGACGGATGCCTTTAATGATACGTCTCGGGTGTTTACGAGATAAGTGGCCGGTCGTAAAATCGTAAGTCTAGATTATTACGGTGCCTTGATGGCGATATAGAAGCGGTTGCGCCAGATTTAAAAGTCGCATTGTACAAATTTACGGTGGCTGTTTGCTCGCTTAAATTTTTTTTCAGTTGAGGCTTGTATGACTACCCTCAGAGAAATAACCAAGGAGCAAAACCAAAAAGTAAACAAAGCCCACATCTTTTGAGTGATGCCACATACTCCATTGTTCAAAGTATTTCATTTTCAAAATAAACGAGTTTAATAATGGGAAGATGAGACACCTTCCAATGACAGTAAATTAACAAAATGTAGCTAGTAGTTCTTTGTATGTGACAATTTTAAACTAAAACTAAATTGCGCTGTAATTATAGTAGATAATTATCACTTTAACAATATCCTCAACAGGTACCTCAAAACGACCAACGTGGCAACGCCGCCGTTCTAGCCTTGCATTTCATTTGTTTTTTATTCGCCCAGCGCGTCTGTCTCTCTGATTTCTGATTGTTTACGTCGGTTTTTTGTTAATTAATTTATTATTATTTAGGATATTAGTGACTAATTTGTGTACAATGAGACGCAGAAAGTGGAGGTATGTGGCCAAAGGGTATTTCTCAAGACATACCTACCTAACCTAACCTATATATTTTGTGACCTAACCTATCATAGGTAAATATTGTCAAAGCGTTGTACACACGGGCGTAGAATAAGAGCTTTTACCTCTCATCCACTCTAAGATATCTTTGACACCTTATTATTACGTTTCGGTATATGTAACCATGATCAAAATTAAGTAAGTATAGGTAAAATTATTCCCACTAAGTAAAAGATATTTTCTTTTACTCTATGTTATTTTATTAGGTCGCTCCACAGAAAATACACGCTAGTTGTTTATTATTACTAAATTATATAGTATTTATGAGAATATAACTTTACATCCTATGCTTTTTTAAGCAAAATTTGCATTATTCATTGTTACGGACTCATCTTTGAGTGTCACATTTTTTTTAAATTTGAAATAATATCTATATAAGCCCATAATTTAGTATTTGGATACTTACAGTAGAGAGAACTTCAATGAATTAAGTTTTGCTGTAAAATGCAAAAAGGGTTTTTTTCTCAAAGGTTTCACACTTTAATTTAGTGAACTCCTTGTATACCTATCTATACAATTTTGCTTTTCCCTGCTTGAGAAAAAGTTTTTACAAAGAGTTAATTTTTTCGAAAAAAATTGAAATATAACAAAAATTCTATTTGAAAGAAAAAATGCCTTTTTAACGGGCTAACTTTAAGAACACATTCGAGATCCATGACCTACTTTCTAAGATATTTTTGAAAAGTATAAAGTATAGGTAGTAAGAGTAATGCACTATGTTCATAATGTGAGTTTTTGACAATATTGAAGAGTGCAATACAAATTCTGAGTCTTATAATATAATTATTACATATTTTATGGAACTAGGATAAAATACTGCACGTTCTTTTCTATATTTTTATCTTCTATTCTACTCTAAAAATTCACGCACACCAATGCAAACTGTTTGGAATCTAACGGAAATGTTTGTTTATTTTGCTAAATTTTGCTTAAGATGTTGGTTGACTACAAACTTGTGCATTTTGATGCTTTTGCTCCCTCTATCCTTATGGTTATTTCTCCGAGTGACTACCTAAGGGACTGCCACCAGCCGATCCAAAGATGTAAACGGAAAAAACGAAATTGGAGTTTTCCGTTTCGAATTCACTAAGGAGATTTTTCAATCAATTACAAAATTATATACCTATAGTTTACACTTTTATCAGGTGTGTTATACTTCGCGCGAGAGACCCAAATATGAATTTAAAAAAATTGTTCCCATATAAAATTATGCTTAAGTGTGGTCGCCGCCACTGCTATTGTAGCCTGTTAAAATCTTATTTTCTTATCGTCCGAATTAAATAGTGGCTCCCTGTTCATAGTGTTCATCGTCCACGCGTGGCTTCCGAGCCACGCTAGGCATCCAAAATAAAAGGAGGAAACACAGGCGCCACAGTTCCAACACCGTGGTAAGGTATTTTGTTGGCAAGATGAAGAATGAAGATTTAAATTATTTCATCTCGTATTATTTTATTAGAAAATCTAAATGGTAGGTATTTTCTTATTGGCGTCATCATGGCATGTTTAAAGTACACCACACGTGTTGTGCTCTTTCAAAATATTTTTGCAACAATTTTATCCACTCGAAATTCATTCATATGAGCGGCTAACGTCATGGTATTTGAATTTATTGAATCTCCAATATTATAATACTTGTGCTCTAATCTATTATTTTCCGTTTTATATTATTTACGATACGTTTTTATCGTGCAATATACGCAAATTGGATATGTGGAAATATTTCTTATAATTCTTTATATTTGCGATGTTAGAACTTCATTTCTTGAAAGCAATGTTCGCAAATAAAGAGCCAGCTCTTGTTCCAACCAAATATTTGTTTAGGAATACCAAAAATTTTATAAATAATAAAAATACCCTCACTAATATCATGCAACCCAACAAACACGAAGGTATAATAAACAGTAGGGATAATAATAAATTCGTATTGGCTGAACCCAACCCTAGCCTTCTGTGATTGGCCGATTATGACCTTCGTTCGTGGGCAGTCTGATAATGTTATTTTTTGTCTAGGTTCTAAAATCGACCGAAGCCTTCTGAATTGAATTCCTGAAATATTTTCAATGAAACATTTCGATAATCTCAATTGCTTTATTAACGTCCAAATTTCCCACTCGACATTCCGCATTTCAACCGTGGAATGTAGAAATCGCGCGTTGTTGTGTCGTTATTTATAATTTCGGCCTCGTCTTTTTGCATTCTTCGGACCAAAGAGACGACATGCGAATTTATTCAGGTAAGCCGATTTTATTTTAAGAACATATTTTCGACCGAGAATAGCAACATTCTTATATTTAGCGCCGCAAAATAAATTGGTGACATAACTGAAGGAAAAAGTCCCCAGTTTCGCGGCGCAGAAGAAATCTAGATAAATAATTTTAAGTGCTAAATTGCGCTGATTGCCGTTTGATAGTTCGGTTCAGAGGTTGGGACCTCATTTCATTGGACGAAATTCAAATAAGATTCGTGGGCGTAAGAATATCAATTTTCGTTTAACTTACAATTTCAGTCATCCAGGCGCATTCGCCAAAAAAAATGAGTTTATGCATACAACGAAGTTAGCAACGATCTATTTGTTGCTAAATGGTAAGAGCCTTGTTATGTATTTTAATCACTTTTGGGATTGCAGTTTATCGCCACTTTTAGCCGGTGATCAAAATCCATACTTTGACGGGTTCTCATCAAAAGAGAGGTTAGGTGCCAGAGGTTATGTCTTGATGTTGCAAAAATGGCTAATATCCGATCAATATGTATTACCCCAGTATTCCTATTAGTAATAATCCACTCGATTGGAGCTCTGTACGAAGACCAAGTGGGCAAATTCGACTGGAAGCGTTCCTTCGTCGGAAAAGTCAAATTTTCCAGCTTTGATGCGAAAAGGGTAATCGTAGCCACCGAAGACAATGTTTTGGCGAGTCTGAGCGTTAAAAATGGGAACATTCAGTGGAGGCAGGTGATGGAGAATCAGAAGGAACACAGCATAAAGTTGATGCATGTCGATCGTGATGTCGTTACGATTTCGGGGACGCAAAACTTATTTTACGTTAGAGTTTGGGAGAGTGGCACAGGAACCCTGATTTCCAGCTGGGTGTTGAACACACAACGAAAGTTACCAAGCGAATTTATTGTAAATAAAGACAGATTGTATCACATTGTACCTGTGAGTAGTTCACATATAGAAGTTAGTAGTTACCAGTTATATACGGGTGAAATTAAGAAGAATGCCAGCAAAATTTCGGCTCCTTGGATAAGAAATAGTGAGAGTTGCATTGTTACTTCGCCATATTATGTTTGCGGTTCTACAGAAGACAGTTTAGGACAAATTTACATAATAAATCTACTTGAAAGTTCTTCATTACGATCAAAATCTATTCAAAACCTCATTGGTGATGGTTTTGGCCGCATCATGCTGATCGAGTACAAAAATAATGAACCTTCTTTTCTTATGGTAAGAAATAACATCGCAAAACTTGTCGTTATTGTTGAAAACGATATAAAAGTTAAACCTTTTGCATTAATGCCAAACGCTATACAAATTGATGGTTATAAACCCCTTATATACCAACTTGAAGCTGGAAAAAACCCCGGGAAGCTCATAAAAGTGATAGCCAAAGATGCGGTTAACGGAAATGATGACTTTTCATTGGATCTCGAATATCCAATTGGATTGGGCGCCCCAATTATTCTCGATGGTCAGACGAGGAGCTCCGTTACCGATTTATTGTTAACGACAACAGATAACGCTTTGTTGTTAGTGCGTTTGCCCGAAGGGAAAATTTTGTGGACCAGAGAAGAAGCTTTGAGCAATATCGTCGCTGCCGAATTTTTCGAACTACCCGTTTCCGAACTGGATGCTTCGATTGAGCACGAATTTGATTCGTCCGAAGGAATCGTGAGTATGTTCATTCACAGAATTACTACGCAAGCGAAACAACTCTCTACTTTGGTTTTTGGGGGCCAACTTTTGTCCGATAAAGGTCTAGTACGAGACGAATTCGGTTTACATAAAATAATCGTAGTAGTGACCAAAGTTGGAAAAATATTCGCACTCGATACTATTTCCGGATCGATAGCGTGGAGTTACAGACTTCCAAACGTGAAACCATTCGAGGAAATGCAGGAAAAAGTGCTATTTTTTGTCCAAAGAACTGCTAGATATGCTCCGAAGCCTGCTCACTGTGTTTTATTGGTGGAAGATTTAATATCCGGCAATGTGGTTATGTTCGAATTCGATCCTATAACCGGATATTCGGAAAACGGTTTGGTACGTTTGAACTACCGCCTTAAACAAGCACTAATTTTGCCGAATGCCGACGAAAATTACATCAAACCGATTGTGGTAGTTTCTGACAAAAACGAGGCGTTTATTTATCCACAATCTGGCTCGAAAATTATGAAAGACCATTTTTCGACTACATTCTTGTGTACGCTGGACTCGAACGATGGTATTTTAAACGGTTATACCTTCAAATATAGCAGTGAAAACGAGCTAAAACTATTCAAAACGTGGCAAATAAATTTGTCCCCGTCGAAGGTGATTGCCATTACCACGCGACCGCAAAATGAACGCGTACATTCCCAGGGTCGCGTAATGTATGACAGATCAGTTTACTACAAGTACGTTAACCCAAACATGGTCGCCGTGGCAACAGTTTCGGACGATCCAATTCACAAACACGTCTTAAGCGTTTATCTAATAGATGGCGTCACTGGTTTCGTGGTTTATTCGACGACACATCGTAAGTCGAAGGGGCCCGTCTATTTAATACATTCCGAAAATTGGCTGGTCTACACCTATTTCAACGAAAGGTTCAGGAGGACGGAAGTTGCCGCAGCAGAACTTTATGAAGGTTATGTTCAGAGTAACAGCACCGTGTTCAGTTCGTTGGCGATCTCACAACTGCTGCAGGTAGAAAAACAGGCGTACATATTGCCGGCAATACCGACGTCAATGGCGGTGACGATAACAGAACGAGGGATAACGAACAAATTTTTGTTGGTCGGATTGAGTTCGGGTTCCGTCATAGAAATTCCGTGGTTGTTGCTTCAGCCGCGATTCGAGAACGTACCGTGCGGGCCCGAAGAAAGCTGCATACCGTATATGCCGGAAATACCGCTGCCGTTTGAGGCCGTCATAAATTACAACCAAACCCTTAGTACGATAAAGGGGATCGAGGTGGCGCCGGCAAGATTGGAAAGTACCAGCCACGTTTTGGTGCACGGCTTGGATATTTTTTATACGAGGGTGGCGCCGTCGAAGACATTCGACGTGTTAAAAGAAGACTTCGATCATAAATTGATAATAGTGGTGTTGGCCGGGCTAATTGCGGCATCGTATGTTACAAAGTATTTGGCGTCGAAAAAAGCCATCAAACAGGCGTGGAAGTAGGATTTTTTTTGTAAAAAAGTACATAGATTATTTGTTGTAAATTTTTTGCAAGGTAGTTTTTACAAGAGGTGTTTTAATGTGGGAATTTTGTAAGATACGGGCAGATTTTTTTGTATATTGAGTGGATGTTGTTTTTGGATTGTACAAATAAAATTTCGAGACCAAACAGTTTTCATATAGTGTTTGATTTCAAGTGCGTCCCTAACTTTTTATTAAGGAAAATTAAAAAATATTTTTTATGGTTATTAGCCCTGTCTACGCTCCTGGCAGTATATAAATTATTTGTAAAATTGTTACTAGTTTCTGCAAAAGTATAGGATAGAAGCAGATTTTTTTAAGTTTAATCAGTGGATGTATTTTCGATTGTACAAATAAAATTAGAAGACCAAATAGTTTTCCCTTCCTTGTAGTTTAATAGTTATTTATGTACCAAGGCACTGAAGTTCAACTTTTTATGACTCGTGGAGTTTAGTTGCTGAGGCCTCTGGCCGAGGCAAATAAACCACATGAGTCATAAAAAGAACTTCAGTGCCGAGGTACATATTATATTTTTTTTTAAATCGGAAAAAAAAATGTTTTATTAGGCAAGAAAGTAATAACAAGGGATCACCCGTCCACGAACCGACTACGCGCGGCGTTGCTTGACTTTACCGATCGCTCTACCTAGGACAAGTATAATGATGTACGGCACCTTCTGACAGAAAAACCAAACTGCTGCTTCTTGTGCAGCCTACACAACAAATCTATTGATTTTCAAATTTACTAAAATATGTATACTGAAGGATTGCGCTTCTATAGGAAACAATTTCGCAATGTGTACGAAAAGTTAAATGAGCCTTTATCGGCCGGGTTTTGAATATTTGGTCACTTTTGACGAGCGATTTCTCCGCGTCTGACGTTTGATGTTTACATCTCGCCAAGGCCTACTTATTTCCGTGCTTTTAATGACGATTTTGGGACATTTTAATGCCGATTTCAAGAAAAAAATTATTATCAAGTTTTTTTCTCTGGTAAATGGTACTCTGTCACAATCGACCAATCACAGAGTGTCAGTGGGCCAATAAGATTTCAGCATTACCACAACTATATGTTGGGCTGCATAATAATATTATCGCGTGCATTTCAGGCTGTTTCAGGTATAACCTTAAAATTTGAAGGGTTACGTGGCCTTTGATCAGATGCAGATGTCCATAACAAACCAAATTTTTGTGCGGGGTGCGGGATTCCCAGTGAGTGACAGTTTTTGTGGGGATTCCCGAAATTTTATTTACTTGTGGTTATTCTGTGCTTAGTTACTTTTCCTCTTGTATTTAATTGGTAAATACCTAACTAAATCTCTATTTATATTTATACCACTTTTCATGTAGGTAAGAACAATGACTTGTTGGTGTTGTGTTATCATTTGATTGGGTTAGATTGTAGATTAAAACAAATTAATAACAACGTAGGTATCTAATTTATTAAACAGTACTCAAAATACTCCTACAAACATCTACGAGCACGTATTATCATTGTCAGCGGGATTTTCTCCAACTTCTAACGGATTTTCTAAAGCGGAATTCTTCCTCCTCATTCTGTATTCAGTTGGAGTCAGCATCCCTCTCAAAATCGTATCGTACGAAACGTTTATCCCTTTTCCCGACATCTTGCAATACAACTCCCAGCATTGTTTCTCTTTCGGCGTTTCGTACTTGAGGCGGCCATCTTCGGGGACCTTTTCTAGGGGATTCTCCGTTTTTTCTGGGGAAATTTTAGGCGCGTTCGGGGGAATTTCGGCTTGCCGAAGTTCGGGAGTCGGCTTCGATTTTATGTCGATCGTGATGTTGCCGGGGACATCTTGGGAGTTTTGACGAGGTAGCGGATCACTGAAAGGTGCAGAAATAAATTTAAACATATTTTTAAATTAAAAATATCAGAAAAGGTAATACTTTTCTTGGATAAATATACGGGGACTTCTTTGAAGTCAAAAATATTGTATACCTAGGTATAGAAACAAGATTCGCACTGTACAGGGTTTTCCCGTATATTTTGACCTAACCCTAGAACCTTATTTATTTTTCGGGTTGGAAAAAACTACTTAAGGTTTTTTCTGAAGAATGCAATCAGATGAAACAAATACAGGGTGTTTCATCTTAAGTGCGAACACACCTCCGTAAAATTTGTATTCTCCATCCGATTTTAGCCTTAGCCGCGTTTTTTTTCTAAAAATAGGCCACAAAAAACTCTACGTTGGTGCAAAATTTCAGTTTCAAGGCCTACTACAAATTTTTTTTCTAGTAAAAAATGACGAAAACCATTTAGCGATTTTTTTATTTAAAATCTGACACCACAGCGTTACTCAGAACAACCTAAAACCCCCGTATACCAAATTTGAACAAAATAGGAATTTTAAAGGCATCTGCTGAGTCAAGTGTGCCATGGAATCCCCTCAAAACAGTTGAATGTTCAGTTTTCAAAAAAAATTGACTAGTGCATCAAATCCCATTTTCAGAGAGCTATTCAACAAAAAAAGTTTTTCAAAATTGGCACAGAAATGAAAATTTTTGAGGGGTGGCTTACCCTTAAGTGGGACACACTGTATATATTGTTGTGATCGGAAAAATCAGTACATTTCAAAAATCCATAAATATACAGGTATTTCCATTAACAAAAGTTTATATTTTGTCACAATTTCTACAATCCTACAACTTTAATTTAACTTGTTTTTTTTTCTATAATTTTGGAAAACAAAGGCTGTAGGGGTGGGTCAAAATATACGGAAACACCCGGTACAAAAAGCATAACTTGAATGCAAATTTTATCAAAATGGAACCATTTCGAGATGTCTCTAGAACGTTTACCATGTAAAATGTTGTGTGTGGCTTTCCCAAGGGTTTTTCCGCTATTTCAGAAGATTTATTGCATTTTCCCCCTCGTATTTTGGCTTTCCAATGGGGCCTGTTTTACTAATACCTCCACAGCATGATTCTTTAAGGATATTCGATAAAAATATATTGAAAAGCAATTTGCGTAAAACGCCAAATCATCGCAAAAAAAAAACTCTTACCCAACCAATAAATTTTCCTCGAAAAAAAAATCACAATAACTTTATTGTTATTTCACTACACTAATCGAACAAATGTTTTAGGGTCTTCACATATAACAAAAGCACTGAATGTAGGAAACTAGGGCACCGAGAGCTCATTTAAAAATTGCTTTTTGCCTTATGTTCATTTTCTCATAAGGAAATAATATTATCGACTTTAATATGATGATGAATTTGATTTATTGTCAAAGCGTTCACACAGATCAATAATACGTTACATTAAATTTGTATTAAGTAATGTCCCTTTTAGGTACTTCATATGTATAGTATACAGGGTGGACAGAAACCTGCATTTTTTTCTATGCTATTGTAATATTGTACCTACCTAATTGCGGAAACAGCCGAATTATGGAAAACACCCTACATACTGCTTAGTATCGGCTTACCTATTTTAAAATAACGGAGAACGTGTATGCATTTCGTAGTTTACACAAAACTATTCGGCAAAGGAATTTCGAACACTTTAAGCGTTTCTGACTTTCAGTTTGTCAGGGAACAAAATTTAAAACCCAAACAATAGTCGGGAATGCGACTTAGATTTATTATAGCAGGAATAAAGTGGAGTTTCAACGGCTTTTCTAATTTTTCATTGTTTTATGTAGTGTAAACAAGAGGGAGATAAATAAAACATAATGTGTTAGATGTCTGAAATAAATATTTACTATTTTGCTGTTTTTTTTTTATCGAAAATGTACAGGTAAATTCTTTCAGCTGTTATATTTACTACAATAGGATAATTAGCACTATTGCTAAATTAAATTACAAAAATTGATTATTATTGAAACAAAAAAAAAACAGTATTGTAAGTTTTTGTGTGTGTCCTATTAATTACTGATCTTCCGAGTTGAAAATAATTAGATCTTGATGAATGTACTTATAAGCAGATCGTGAAGCAGATATCTTGAGCTTGAGATGGAGTTTCATGAGCATTACTATTATTATTATTAAAAGAATTTTCCACGTAGGTAGAAATTCGTCTGTCATATTTCGATTATATTTTTTGCGAACTGCTTTTGGGGGTACAAAGTACAAAACCATTTGAATGTAAATTTAATGTGTGGTTGACATGGGTTCATGTAATAGAGTCTTGGGATAGTTTAATAAAGCCAAGTTTTATGAAATTTCGTTCGTGGAATTTTCGATTTCGTTCCTAACTTTTATAGGTAGGTATCATTTGTAGTGGTTGTGCGTTTCTGATACTTTTAACCAATCCCATAGGCGACATAAATTCCTGTATACTTTTTGTCGACGTTCGATAAACGTAGATATAGGTAATAGGTAGATGCGAATCCGGTCGACACCATTGAAAAGTTTTTAAACGTGTATGTTACTCAACAACTTCCTCATTGATTTAACAACTTCATTAATAATGGACATAAATTCAGGTCGCCAACCCTAAAACGAATTATGTCATGTTCGAATTATTATTTTACAACAACTCAAATCAAAACAAATTGATAACCGATTCTAACTAATAAGATAGGTATTCTGTGTTGCGGTATTTTGGGAAGTTTTACAGCCATTTTTTTATTTTCCAGATTATTTATTAATACATACCTACTAAGTACTATAAGAAACCGAAAAATGTTAAAGTACAACAGAAAATAAATCAATCTAAACAATTAAGTTTGCAGTAATAAACAATAAACGTAATAAACTCAATGAAATTCAACAATTATTAAAGGTGGCTTTATGCAGCACTCCTTATCGCTTCTCTATCACTCCATTATCATTTTATAGAGCAGATTACAGCAGATTACAAAGATAAAAGTGGACTATCTTCTAGTGAGATAGTAATGAAATTTTAAAGAAATGGAAACTGCATAAAAACCTAGTGCAACAAGCAACATTATGAACATTTATCTTTTTATTAATGATAATGAAGCGGCAGTGAAGTAATAATACGTAGAAACACACGTAATAACTTTAATGAAAAAAAAAACACACCCAAATTGCTTTAGCGATTAAGTACCTACGTAGAAATAAATATAATGAAATAAATATAATGAATGAAAATAAGAAATATAACTTATCGAGATATACAGTGTGTCCCCAAATGAGGTACCGCACTCTTGTAAAGTTTCTTATATTTGATTTGTCGAGAAAAGTCATTCGTGATAAAAAGTTTTGCTTGTTCTTAAAATAAGATTGGAATGGAAAAGTTAACATTACTTATGCTGGGTGACCAGAAAATTGAAAAAACGTTAATTAACATTAGAGTAAACTGCCTCTATTTGTAGAGATAGTTAAAAAAGTGATAAAGAAAATTTGTTCAGCGTGGTAAGTTACTTAAGTGTACAAATTTTCAAAGAGTTAGGCCTACTTTGATTTTTTTCTTGTTTTTCTTTGATTAAATGGTTTTCTGTAAATAGTATGACAAAACTGTATTAACAAAAGTTATCCAGAATAGAAAACTGCGCCTGATGACAAAATTTAACAATTCTGGGCCTACATTGTATTTTGGAAAATATTGGAAGAAATCAAAGTAGGTTAGGATTGTCAAAATTTTTTCATCGTACATAGTTTAATACTCTAGTAACTTTTGTTAATATAGTTTTGTCATACTATTTATAGAAAAACATTTAAGTAATCGAAGAAAAATAAGAAAAAAATCAAAAAATCAAAGTAGGCCTTACACTTTGGAATTTTGTACACCTAAGTAACTGAACACGCTGAACAAATTTTCTTTATAACTTTTTTCAGTATCTCTATAAATAGAGGCAGTTTACTTTTATGTTAATTAACGTTTTTTCAATTTTCTGGTCACCCAGTATAAGTAATGTTAACTTTTTCCATTCCAATCTTATTTTAAGGACAAGCAAAACTTTTTACCAAGAATTACTTTTTCTCGAAAAATCAAATATAAGAAACTTTACAAGAGTGCAGTACCCCATCTGGGGACAAACTGTATGTTTGCCAGTGTAGCCAAACATTTTACAATTAAGTGATGATAGGATACATCGCAAGAACAGTTCTTTCCTTCTGTTAACAACGACATATTTTGCAGAATTATGAGACAAATTTCCAGTAGTTTAACACATCCGTAATTACGTACTGCCCCTGTTTTTTTTTTCACAACACTATATAAGAAAGGATAACTGAATATGAGGATGAGGATTTGTAGCTGTATATGCACGAACACCGTGCCATAAAGCCGCGTGCCTCGGTGCGCCTCGACTGACAACTGAGAGCGCGAACGAGGCGTTTGGCATGAGCCCGACCGAAACCAACGATAAAGACAGGCCACGGCGCTAACGCATAATCGCGTAGTCACGTGACCAACTTAGTGCTAAATAATGAAAGGCATTTTTGGAGATAAGTAGAAAAAACAAATTTCGTAACAATTTGGCAAGTTTTCTTTCATCTATTACATTATCGGATTTGTGCATCCAAGCTTTCTCTAATTGTTTTTCAAAATTTTCAACCTGCCTCAGCTGTTTTAGGCTGAGAGTTAAACGGCACTGCACTCACAATATTTTGGCACATTCTCAAAAATTGTTGGGACATCACCTTTCTTTAGCTTAGATGATATTCTCTATATAGGTATTTTCCTCCCACAACACATTTGTCCACTTTAATTATTGTTTCACTTTCTTGAAAATGTGTTAGCCACACATACTTAAGGGTTTTTTAGAAATTAAATCTCAGTTGGGATTTGACGAATCCATTTTTGGCGGAAATTTTCATCCCGAGGCAAAACAAATGTTTGTTATGGCGACACTTTCTTCCTGGCTTTTGTAATATGTATAATATAAACAGACCCAATATTTGGTATTTAGGTTATTTTTTACGAAATAAAAATGAAAACTAACCTCAGTAGGTATACTGTAAATATTGACGAGGTCTCAGTTGATCGGCAGCGTGAAAGACCATATCAGGGCGTAGGTCGACAACGAAAATCCTCGAGTACGTTACAACACTGATTTATTTCGCACAAGGTGAATGGTGAATACAATAAATACACAAACCCGAACGTGGTCAACGGGAACGGCTTCCAGCCACCCGGACCGTCTGAACTCGCGGATCTCCCGTAAGCAGTTCACCCCTCTGTGTCTCAGGCTCCACTGTCCGATACTATAATAATGTCCCATGTCCATAATAGTCCATTCCGGGTTCCCTATTCTGTGGTTCGGGGGAGAATTCCCCTTACAGCGCTCACGCGTCGCGTCGCGTCGGTGCGAGCGGCATCAATACTCTTGGACGGCACGACTCCCACCCAGACGCCATAATAACACCTGGGCGGTTGGCGGTTCCCCTCCGCCAGGACACGCGCACTAGACACAAACTTGTTTCTAAAATATAAACTAAGACGTTTAAAAACACTTTAAACATTGAAAACTTCTCAAAACCCAAGCTGCCGCTTTCAGTTATGTGACAAATGACATGTAACGTCGGCCTAAGATGGTCACGTGATTTTTGTGCGCCAGGGCCCGTCTTTATAGTAGGCCTTGGCCCGGCAGTGTGACGTTGCAGCGGAGGGGAGGGGATGGCCGCAGGTCTTCGATCCCGTGTGCCTCGGTAGAATGTCATATGAATAACCCTGTACAAACTCGAATATAATAATTATATACGATTTTGTACGGGGTATCATGTTATACGATACCGAATCGCTCACCAACGTTCCGCGGCCGCCCTCCCGCCACAATCGACGGTGCTGCTCCTGACCAGCCGCCGTTTCGGAACCCTCTCGCCATCATCGGGGCCGGCCTTGCGCGCGTGCGCGGACTTCGTCCCCTGCGCGCGCGCGTCGTTGCCATTGGCCGGACCGCCGCCGCCGGGCAGCATGACCGCCGCCATAGACGCCCTGCGCCCCGGGAAACTGGCCGAGAAGGACCGTATGGCGTGGATGCTAGACTGCTGGAAGGACACTGGAAAGAAATCGAATCGGGGTTGGTTTTATTATCGGGGCATTCCGTGTCGGCTATTCGTTTTCGTGCGTGGGTCGCGCCCGGTGATCGATGGGACGAAAACGAAGAAGTGTAAGGGTAGAGATGCTATGAGAGCACCGGGCCAAACTCGTAGGGGGGGTTGGGCGTTTGGCCCGGTGCTCTCACAGCATCTCTACCGCAACAGAACTCGCGGTATGACGTAATCTGTCGTAAAAAAAAACTACAAGATAAGCGGTCGTGGAATTTTGGAACGTCGCAAGGGGTTTTCCAAAAAGGGGAAATCTCCGATACGCGTTCACGTTCTAAACTTTAAACCGGTGAAGTTGAAGTTGCGGCGGAGTTAGTAACTGCCGAACCCACCCCTAGAGAGTGAGAGTCACGCTACGCGAGGTGTTTGACCTTCGTGTGAGTCCCGCAAGACCCGACGGTGAAATAAGGACTTCGAGACATCCCGACCGAGACCCATCGGAATTTTCGTAATTTATGCGATTTTTGTATGATAAAGCGGCACGAAATTAATCGGGACACCCCACAACCCCGATATACAAAATTCGAACAGAAAATATACAGAGTGTTCGGTTCTACACCGTGTTGAAATTGAGCAAAATAGGGCCTTTAAAGGCACCTGGCGAGTCGAGCGTGCCATGGAATTATTTCAAAACTGTTGGAGAATTGACAGAACCATACAATGTGTTGATGGACGAATTTTATGCTGGTCACGTTTGCCTTGGATTTTTGAAACGATGTTACTAAATATAAAATAAATTCAATTTAAAAAATATATCAAGTAAAATAATCATTCAGTCATTCCCCTTCTGTCTACGAACAATATTCTAGTTTTTGTAATAAAATTTGCCTTCGGGTAAATGTCCTTATTTGATTTCTTTCATTTTTAAACAATTTCAGATTGTATATTTTTCCACTGTAAGTCCCTCACTGCATCATTTAGACAATGTTTCGATTAGGTAATAATAATTCAAAAAAATCTGTCCAGACAGTTTAATAAAAAATATAAGTTATTCGCAAAAATCAAATTTGCCATGGAAATTAAAGAACAATTCAATATTAAATAAACTTTACAGTTCTGCTAATCTTAAGTTTTAGTACATGGCTTAAAATTCTTTTTTGATCTTTTATTTTGTTTATATTTTATCTATTCGTTTTAGTATATATAGCTTAAATAAAATTTTGTCTTTAAAAAGTTTTTTTACCTTTTATTTTATTTTGTGCTTTTTAGTACGTATATTTGATTCCCATATCAGGAGGGTGGTAAAGAAATTTAGTCCGCAATCTTGGGGCATCCGCGATATTGGATTTAGTATGACGTCACTTACCTTATTATTTTGTACTCGTCAAGCCCTTTCATTTGATACCCATGACAAGTAGGTTGTGCGGAAATAGGTAATCCGCCATCTTCGGGCGGTCGCCATATTAAATTTAGTGTGATGTCATAAACATTATCGTTTGCCCTTTCATTTAATACCCATATCAGGGGGGTTGACAAAAAATACGACGGCCATTTTGAAAGTAATACAATATTGAGTAGGTATTGCATATTGTATTGTCTAAAGGTGTACGCAAAATTTCAGCTCAATCGGATGTTAAGAAGTGGTTCTAATTCAGCTGGCAAAATTCGACTCACACATACATACTTACATTACATACATACTTCATATGTATGTACATACATACATACATACTAACAGGGCAAGTTAAATAAAAGCTTGTAAAGTTGAGATTATCAGATTAATGGGTGAAAATGTGTTTTATTTGTTGAATTTGTTTTACATTTAGTAACATTGTTTAAAAAATACGAGGCAAACTTGACTAGCATAAAATTCGAAAAAGTCGGAAATTTCAGACGGTGTAGAGAAAAATATATAGGTACTGTATATTTCTTCTTGCAATTTTGCCCATCAACATTTTTGGTGGTTCTGTTAATTCTTCAACAACATTTTTAAAATCTACATAAAAAAATCAATACATTTTATTACTATACATATAAGTTAGTTCTTTTTTTAACTACCCACTTCTACGCCAGTGGTTGTTCAAATATTGATATTAACAGGTTTTATGCTAACCCATGCATATACCAAATCTGACTTAAATATCTCAACTAGTTTGGTAAATACCTATTCAATAAATAAAATATTTTTTAAAAGTTTAACACCCTTTAAATTTTTTATAAGGCCTTCGAAAGATATAATACTACAGACAATGCCTCTTATATTTATCCACGACACTTTTCATGTCGTATAATCATTTTCTCGGCCATGGAATTCCTATTAATCGTGTAAGAACTCACTCAGGGGCGTTAAATTGGCTTTTACCATTCGTGCCGCACGATCGCCGAAAGTTAGGGCTTTATTAGCCAAGAAAAAGGGGCAATTATGCTTCCCGGGAGTACGAGGTACGTTCTCTAACCCTCAAATTAACATTTCCGACCTCGAAACATCGAGGGTTTTTGTCGTAGATTTTTTCGCGACGTTGCCAAAGCCTCTCCCGGCGTTTGGAATTTTTCGAGGACGTGGCAACGTCGCATTTTAATTTTTTTTTTTTAGAAAGTGCAAATTTTGTTTTGGGCTGAATTTCTAAAGTATATTCCAGTTTATTTTTCAATCACTCTGAATTTTGGTTGAAATATTATTTCAAATTCCTAAATGACATTATACCCATCCGTATCTACTTATTTTACCATTTACAAAATTAATAATTTCTGCGAATACATTCTATTAAATTTTATAATAACTTCATTAGTTACTTTTATATTGTCGATGATAGCATACCTATATTGATTTGATTGCCATGACCCTGACCGAAAACCAGTTCGATTTCGAAGTAGTAATATAGTATACAACTCCACCTTTGGGTTTAGGCCAAAATATAAAATTAGTGGAACATTTATTCACTTATACCAGTGAAATAGAAAGAATCTACAACTGCTTATGAAACTAAAACGTCTAATGTATTTCTATTCTATACTCGACAAATGCATTAGATGTACTAAAAGAGTTCGTTTAAATTCAAATTTTCCAATCAGAAACCCAATTAAAAATAATAAATCACAAAGACTATCGCATGATATAAAATCGTGACCAACTGACACTTTTGTGTCGATGACCCAATTTAATGATGTTTCTCACCTGATTTCACAGTTTTCCTGAGCGACAAATGTTTTGGAAGCGTCTCTTTTTCCTCTTTAGGTTTTGCAATGTTCTTTTCCGGAATATTTTTTAAATTGTTTATTTTTTCTTTTTCTTTCTCGTCTTCTGAAGGCTCGTCTTCATTTTCACTACCCGATGGACTTACTAGGGATACCATAGTGACCACTTCCGCACCTATTACTGCTGTCGTCCTAAAGAAAAAATGTAAAAAAATTGGTACATATTTTTTATAATTGTTTTTACCTATTAAGTTCTTTTTGACTTTTAGGGTTTTCTTTGTTGCTATTCTCGCTATCCTCATCTTCAATGTTAACATTTTTTATGTGACATCTTTTAGCTTTTAATTTCCTTTTCGTAGCTAAAAATTTACCTTTTTCTTTGGTACTAGGTGCTGACGATGACCTTATCAATGGTGGCCTAAAAGTTATATAATATACAGTGTGGTCATTTAAGTGTGCACAACCAAAATACAGATATTGCCGAAAGTTGATGCATGTTGAATAATCATATTAGGTGCACTTAAAATAGTTGCAAGTTAAACAGCATACAGGGTAGATCAAAAAATATAAAAAATTTACAAGAGTAAAGTACCCTTATTTCAAAAAAATTCAGCAAAAAGTTATTAAGAACAGTTGTTTAGAATTAAATGCTATGCCTAAATGCCAAAACAAAGCCTCCTAAGAAAAAAAAATTTTTTCGTCAATTAATTTCCAGTTTCTTAGTAAACATTTAAAATAAAAATTTTGCACCTTAAATTAGAGTTTTTTAATATACACATTATCATTAATAATGTTCTACCTTGTTCAGAATAATTTTTGCGAAATTTTAAAGTTTTGTTTAATATCGTTGCAACAAACATGAAGTTTGTGATTCCCTAAAAAATTTAAAATCTAAGTTAATTTTACAAATATGCTTGAATTCGAACAAAGTTATGCGAAATTTATTTAATTTCGATTGATTTATGAAATTATTGAGGTGAATATTAATCCAAATTTTTTAGGAGATTATTAATGAAATAATGGTACTTTACTCTTGTGCAATTTTTATATTTTTTGACCTACCGTATATGTTGTTTGACTTGCAACCATTCTGGTGCGCCTAATATGATTATCGAAGATGCACCAACTTTCGGCAATATTTGTATTTTCGTTGTGCAATTAATAAAAAAAAAATCCCATATGTTGCACACTTAAATGACCACCCTGTATATTTTTCAAATTTTACCTTATAGGCTGACTATCTCTAACTGTCGAATGGAAAGCTGAGTTTGTCCTTTTTTGAAATTGTTCTCTTCTCGATGTGGCAGTAACAGGTCTTATTATAATGTTGTTTATTGCTTTCAATTCTTCATTAGAAGATTCTTCCTTATTGTTTTCTATAATTATAGGAACTACTACGACTGTATTGCTACGTTTCAAAGTCTTGTCTCTAGGCGAAGGCACTTCTAACTTTGGTTTTGACTTTCTTATTTGAAATTTTTCGTTGACAGTAAGTGGTTGCATGAGTTTTGGCTCTAATGAGTGGTGTTCTGTGCAGTCTATTTGGCTGAAATGAAGATATGACACCACGAGGTTCTCAGAAAGATTATTTATTTTACCTTATATCATCTTCTTTTGTACGATGCGATAGAAAAATCTTCAAATTCGTCTTCTGGGTTACTTCTTCTTTTTCTTCTTTATCTTTAAGGTTTTGTTTCAGTCTTTCTGCGAGTTCATGCTTTGAATGTAAGATCGAGTCTTTTTCTAAGGAACTATGACGAACTAATTTTGCCGTCGGAGGTCTCCTTACCTCTTTACATTTCTTCACGATAACAGCATCTTCAGCCGCTTCACTCTTCTCACTCCATGCTATCCTAAGCGGAGGAGGTGCATCAAAATTTTTTCTAACTTTAGAATTTACCGAAACTTTTATTTGCGGGCTTCGACTCGCCCAAGAATCATCTTGAAAATCTTGCGAGTACTGCTTCTTCAGCGTCTTCCTTCTATTCGATGAAGGTGGCGTCTCGCAATTCAATGACAACTGTCGAAACTGGGACAACTTCCTGATAGTCGACATATTTCTCAGTTGGCGCTTTTAAAACAAAACGCCGTCGTCAGTCGCGGCCTGCTTTGGCGGCATAGGTGCGCCGCGACCGCGACTGACTTTTCCCTCACGTGTTCTTCCGATTTTCGTTTGTTTACGATCGATGGCGGTCTCCCTGGTTATGGCGGCGTTTTTCGTTTGTTTTTCCATGGCCTACTTGCCGATACGTTTCCGATATGGAGTTTCGGGCGCTTGGGAAAGTTGTTAAGGTCGCTGCGACCTTGAAGGGGTTTCGAGGGAACGAAGTGAACTGTTACGTTTCAGGGATGGACGTGGCGCAGTCGGCAGGACGTTGCGAGCCGGAGGATAAGAAAAAATACAATCGCTTGGAAAATGTTCTGCTGACGATAAACAGGAAGTATATATCGCTGCCGGTGGAAGAGAAAAAGAGGAATAGCGTCATCTTGGGACAGGTGAGTCAATAAAACTGTATGTATGCATATAAAGAGAATATTTAATATTCCTCACAAAAAATTTCACACGGAACCGCGCAGATTTAGTAACTTCTAGCTTTCTTAACTGACACTGGAACTCTCTTCTCCGCTAACATTTGTTCGGCTTTCTCTTGATCGGACACCGTGTGGCTTGGCATCACTTTAACGGGTTCTGGGAAAGGGGGCGCCAATTTTGAGGACTTTAACGGCAACACTACGTTCTTGTACGTCGTAGAAACTGCAAAATTTCTATAGCCTTCCTGGTGGTTCGTCGAAGAATTGGCGTCGACCTGCGACTGATCGGAAGGCAGCTTAGGACCCAACGAAAGACTGTCGTTTATGTCTTGGTGTTCCGCGACTCCGGCCATCTTCCTTTCGTCGTTTTCCGCGGATTTGTTCTTGGTGAAGACGAACTTCTTGGCCGCGGTCCTATCCCTGCAAACAGAGTATCTTACGCTCGGTGTAGAGTTTTGCTGTTCGGGTTCTTCTTCTGCGATTTCGGGCGGTCCAAGGAGGTGGGTGGTTGCCGTCGAGTCCAGCTTATTGCTCAGGTGCCTCGGTGTCGTTTTCAATAGGTTCGCCGGCAGGTTGGTCTTCAAGAAACGCGCCATTTTATTTTGCAAGAAGAACTATCTAAATGAAGATTTACGGATGACGGATGGATTTGGAAACGACGTCAGCTTGCTCGAAGACACTCGAAACATCATACGGGGGGAGTGTTGGCCAAGTTTTCGTCAAATCTAGTTGCTAGGTTTCATATTATGTCAGAATTTCGACCGGAATAAAATTTTTAGCGAGCAAAATTATCGTTCAAGGAGATGGCCACCATTGCAAAGATGCGCCCGCGAGTTTCCTACCGATTCCTGAGAAGTATGAGTGGCAAACCTGCGGCGGCGGTATCGAAAAGGCCGGTAGAAGAAATGGTGGAGCAGCAAAAGGCAAATTTGAACACCTTCAGGTACCAGGTTTGCCAGGATAGGAACCCGACCGTGAAATGGGCGTGCAACCACAAACCAAGGGGACACATGGAGTGTTCTGATGATTTGTTCCATCTTCAGCCGGCGCTGATGCCGAAATATTACCTCAAATTTGAGGAGGAGGAGTAAACGATTTGTTATTATGGCCTTTATAAATATACTCTTTTGTGAATACAAGAGACTTTAATTTCTTGTCCGAAGTCTTGGTTGTTTCTTCTTTATCAAAAATAAGAGATAACACATCTTCATGTTCATCTTTTAGGTTTTAGATCAATTCATAGAGTTGATGAACAGAAAGCCACTCTTCAAAAATTTGTACGAAAGAAAATTCTATGGTGGCAGCTATTACGATCAACTGAAAGTAGGCAAACCGGAAGAATACGACTTGGATATAGTTTTAAAGTTGCCAGCACTGTTAGAGGCGGTGGTTGAGGCGGCCGATGTTCCAGGTTTTGTACATGTAAAAATTCAGACTTATGAAAAATTGATAAAGAACGATATAGAATATAAAAAGTTTCCGTAAGTGAAAATAATCTTGTGAAGGGTGTTTATCATTGATTTTTTTAAAGGAAAATAGACACTTTAATGGACAAAGAAAGATGTTTTCTATCGGTTGATAAAGTCTTAGGTTGGACTGAAAAAAATATAACAAATGCCTTACAAGAATTGCCTAAAGACAGTATTTTTGAAGTTAAATTAAATGACGAAGATATTGTACAACTTAAAGTACCTATATGAATGCGTGATCATTGTTTTAATAAATTAATTGATGGTTTTTAGGCAAAAATTACAAAATCGTTTCCAGCATTTACCCTAAAATTAAGCAGTAATAATTTGGAGGAAGAAATTCATTTTGACGTAGATTTGGTGATATGTTTTCAGTTTACTAACGAAAAATGGCCTAGTTCTGAAGCGAATTATAGACCAAATCCTTTTCCAAACGAACGGGTAAATTTAGTAGAATTGTGAGCGATAGAAGTTATTTTAAAATTTTAGGGGAAATTTTTGGTAGTACCCAAAAAACCGAAAAACGTTGAACTTGAAAATTTGGATTATTATTGGAGATTGTCGTTTCAAGAGCAGGAAAGGGATTTGTTGAAGAGCGAAGGATTTAAGGTTATGAAACCGGCGATAAAATTAATAAAAGTATAATATTTAAGGTTTTATTTAATTTTTTGTTTATTAAATATATTTTTTTAGAAATTAAGAGACAGACAAAATCATGTGAAAATAGCAAGTTACTTTATAAAAACGATATTTTTATGGGAATTTGAAAATAAGCCTGCAGAGTTTTGGAACCAATCATTAAGCTACGTATTTATTGAAGTAAGTCGAAAAATTATTGAAAGAATACAAGTACCGACTAAGTAATATGTTTTATATTTTAGATGTTAAAAACATATAGTGAATACTTAGAACATCATTGTATTCCATATTATTGGAATAAAAATTACAATTTAGTAGGTCATATTAAAGAAAGCACCTTAATAAACTTTGCAAACTGTATAAAATGTATTTTGACAGAAGTCGACAAAAATTTCGAAGATCCTTTTGTGATAGCAAGCAAAATATGTAAGTAACAAAACTTTATCTTTCAGAAAATTTATGACAATTTTTCTAGTGCTAGTTGAAGAATGTGAAGCGATGATGGGCGAAGTAACTTTGAGCCATAAATTTACTAAAAAACATCAATTAAGTAACAACATTTCATCAGAAAAAAATTGCGAAAATGGACACAATTGCAATTGTGAGTGTTGCGCTTCAAAAATACGGAAGCTAGAAGAAGATAACAAACACATTTTGGCTCTTGTAGAAGTTCTTGGTCAAAAACTTGGAAAACTCGAGGAGAATTTAGAAAATTTAACGGATAAAGTTGGGGAACAGATGGCTGAAAAAATTAGGATTGGAAAACTCGAGGAAAATGTAGAAAATTTATCAGCTGAAGTTGGGGGAGAGATGACTGAAAAAATTAGGATTTTACAATAATAGTTTTATACCAAAGATTTTTCAGCATTTATAATATACGATATACAAGAATAAATAAAAATAAAGACACTTCTGTTGATTTTTTTCCAGAATTCACACTTCCCTCGGTTGAAAATGTCATTTGTTCTGTAAAAAAAAACAGAAAATTAAAAATCCCTAGAACTAACGATATTTATTAAATTTGGCAACGTCGTCCCTAAAATGTACAACTTCAAATGCATCATCAAAATGAAGTTTTATGCATTTAAATCAGGCAAGCAATCAAATATTTCCTCAAAATCATCAAAATAAGACAATTTTCTTGGAAAGTTATTATGGCGACGTTGCCGAATTGTGCAAACTTTCCCCAAATCCGGGGAGGAAATCTTACCTAGCCTACCATGATTTTCATCTTGCCTATCGTCCCGTTGGGCAGAAGGCATGATCATTGTCATATATTTCGATTCTGCGGCGGTAGAAAAAAGTGGCCCATCCAAGTTGACCTCGCATTTGTACTCTCCGTTCGATTTTGAGGTTAGGGCGACCAAACTAACGGGGCAAGATCCCATGAAAGAGGACGAAGAATGGTAAGTTTTAACCTAAAAAAAAGAGATAAAAAATATAATGGGAAATTTTGCGAAATTCAATTTTTCGTACCCCTTCAACTGGATACTCTTGGACAGTGCCGTCAGCTGCGCATGTGTAAAAGTGTTCGTCGTCTTTGTACCATTTGACGTCATAGAATTTTTCGCCTTCCGCGATTTTGTACTTGCAATCTATGTTTGCTTGATGTGTGGCCTCTTTTGGTACGAAGAAATTCGTAATTTGAAGGGAAGATAGTTGTTTGAAGATCGAGAGAAGTGCACAAGAAGCTACAAATGAAAATAAATATTAAATCGAAATTGGACATTTTTACTTCATTCTTCTAATGTTCAACTATCAATATTCTTTAGTGTCTCGATACCGCACCCTTGATATTACGTAAAAATCAGATAAAACGAACTAAATTGCCACTTTTAGGGGTTGAACCATATGAACCACCCCGTGGTGGGCGCACCTCTAATACCTGAGTGCTTCTGATCATTTTTCATCGTAAATTAGGTGTAGAGCGGTCGAAGGTGGCTAATAAATTGTATGTACAACTTAACAATAAGGGTGGACAAAAATGTGAAAAGATTTTTAATTTTTTTCTATGAGATTATTTGACGGATTTTCTTCTAAACCTTGTTTATTTTTTTAACCAATATTTCCTACGTTTTCTTGCGAATTTAACGGCGCGTGTTTTTTATTGTAGCTCGAATATTTTGGGATATAGATTTAAGAATGTGAAGTTATGAAAGATACAAAAACACAATAGAATAGAATAATTTTACTTACCAAAAATTAAAGAGACCTTCTTGAAAACCACCATATTTGTCTAAATATCCTTATTCTTTCATTCCATTCAAAACTGCAAACGTTTTGCTCAAAAGATAATACTCCAATTTATCATTTAATTTCATAATTCCCAATTATTAGCATATGCAGACATCAAGGCACAACTTGAATACAAGGAGTCTACTTTTTAATTGAAGATGGGCGAATATTTCTCTAGTTTTGTGTTTGTAAAGAGACCACAGGCGTAGTTCAAATTTTTCGCTAACAAACAAACAAAATAATGTTAGCCGACTATGATTTTTTTGCATCAAAACTAAAAAAAATCAAAGTAGGCAACGATAGTCACTTTATACCTACTTTGAAAAAAGTTTACGTTTAGTAGTGTTCTTTTTGGATATTTTAAAGAAGTTATTCAAAATTTTACCGAACGCCTTGCTCTCTGACATGACTCTTTAACTAATACCAGAGGTCAATTGGCTTAAGTGATCTGCCTTTGTAAACTAAACAGTCGCTGAGATGTTTGAAGCATATTTCTGGTTAATTAGGATCATTTTTATATTGATCAAATGATTTTGCTATAAACAAATTTTTCTATGGACTATTTTGACAGAACATTCATGAAATTCGCCACAACAAATTTAATTAAAAAAGAGGAGACAATTTTATTTTGGCTAGCAATTTGAAAGTAGAAACATAATAATTGATTGTGCCCGCATTTCTGAACAGGGTATAGTTAAAAATTTAGATCAACGAGTTGCCTTGTATACTGGGTGTCCCAGTTCTAATATGCCAAATTGCAAGAGACTATAAAAATAACTTGCACGAATTAATTTTAAAAATCTTATTTTTAAGTATTTTATAGTTTCGCTTACCTTTTACAAATTTAACGTCGCATAGTTTTAATATCTTGAAAAGACACTTAAGAATATTAACTTTTACCTAAATTTCCCCAAAAAACTCAGTAGGCGCGCGTCCAAAACAAAAGCCAATCAAGAAACAACTGAACCACGCTCGCCGCGCTCTAGACGCCTACTGCGAGGAGGCGCGCGTGTTGTTTATCTTTGCAGCACGTGTTAAATTTCAATTTCACCCTCGATGAAAGTCCGAACCGGGGCTTAAGAGACCTCTTAAGAGGCGGCCCCCCCTTATTGGTTCCTCGTTTGATTCGTGACTATTTGGGCGTGGAGAGCTTTGAGGTAGTTTTTGAGTGATTTGTGGCAGAGAGACTGATTTATATGGGCTTTTAATGGAGGCGCAGAAGTTTATGGGATATAGTGCTTTGATTTTCTTCGGGAGAAACGTTTTAAAATGTGTCCATTAACGTGTTTAAACGAAAGAAACTTAAAAATGTAAATTTTTGGAAATATTCGCCACTGGTGCGGGGAATTTTTCTCAGCTTTGATTTTATATATTTGTATATATTTCGGAGCGATGCGTGAGATATAATGTCGTAGCTCTAACAGTTTCCGAAAAAATGCAATAAAAATTTAAATTGTTTTCATTTTGAAACTTAAAAATTAAAATAAAATACGTTAAAATTTAAGTCACTTTATTCATAATTTAAAACAACCAATATTAAAGCACATAAACATAATAAAAAAATTAAATACTGAACAAACAATTATTACATCACAGTCTAATTTGACTCGTATCTTACAAATTTCCATTTTCAGCTTCGTTTTCTTTCCTCAATTTTATTCTCTCGCATTTTGGACATTTATCGTTTTTCCTGCTCAAACAATGTGTATGTAAAACTGCATTGCAATTTTCACAAGTGTGCGAAAGTGCGTCAAACGGATATAAAATTTCTTTATTTGCGCATATTTCACAAATGTGCCCCCTACCTTTACATAGTTCACAGTCTACCTGGAAAGATACAACAAAAATGCAACTATCAGTCTACTGTTTTATGACATTGTTCATTACTGTGGAAGAAACTAACCTAACCTTTATGTGTTTTGTGAAAACATCCACCAATCCGTGCAATTTCGAAGGCAACTCCCCAGAATGAGTGTCCACCAAATCTTGCAAGCTATACATGTCTTTAGATTCAATTAAATGCGGATTTTCCGCGCTTTTCCACAATAAATGGTCGTCTTGCGCTTTTCTACATACTAACAAATACTTCCTCATTCCGCCCAACTCTTGTCTCAACCTCCTCACTAGATTCAGTTCGTGAACCAACGAAAATAATCTGGAAAGTAGTTCAAACGTCACAAAAGTGACGAGAAACTGACACATTTTTGACAGAATCTCAGGTGACAGATGAATTGTGAGCCTTCATTTTTTTGACAGTTACCTAGGGTTGAGCTTTTCCAAATTGATGAGTGGTCGATTAGAAGTGACCCGGAGTTGTTGCAAAGCGGTCTGACTGACGGGTCGTGCTTCTACGTCCCAGTTATGGACGACTCGAGCGGGAATGACGGCCGCCCCACCCCAATGACAGGCGGAACAGAAATAAAGACCTGTATAGTCGCAACGACGGGCCTCAGTCCATTCTTTATCTAAAATAGTGAGATTTTGACAGCTTTTACGTTTTTAAGAAGGGTTTTAAGCAGTTTATACGCAACTCTACTTTTACCTGTAAAAAAATTTACCCAAGCAGCTAATTCCTTTAGGTAGCGCTATTGTTAAACAAAATGCGTTATGCAAACTTAATAAATTTAAAAAAATACTTACTTAGTGGTAATTGAACTTTACATTCAGCGCAACAATATCTTTGAGCCGATAGCCCCATTTCGGGGCAAATTTCAAGTTCATATTGTCCCTTTTCAGTAGTAATAACGTGAGCACATTCTCGAATAATCATAGACATACATTTATGGTGACAACAATAGCCACAATCCGCACATTCATACCAAGCCTGTACCACGCTCCTATCACAAAATAAAATCACGATAATCACAATAATTTCTAAACAATCTAACCTTACCATATAGTCCCCGTACAATGGTCACAATATCTATGAGTAGCACTTCTCAATAAAGGCTGTAGTACTAAATGATGCCCTTTTATTGTTCTGCGAGAAATGCCGCCTACTTTGTTCCTTGGGTGCCTGAAACATTAAAAATCTAGTAGGTTATTGCATGAAAACAAATGCAATCATACTGTGGATCTTCCATGGCCTCCCTACATTCCTGCAACCTCAACCTAAGTTCGATTAAGTGCCTAACCAACCACTTGCGTTCAACCGAACACTGATTGCTTTCTAGAACTAAATCTTTACATATAGATATAGCTTTTAACAATTCTTCTTCAGTAGCTTCCTAAAAATAGTTGTTACCTATCAAATTAATATCACAAATAAACAATCAACAATACTTTATTAAGTGCTAATTGAAGTTCAGAGCTAGCCAAATTTGGTGGTATATTTTGTTCGAATTCTTCGCTCAACAGGCTACCAGATAATGTTGATGGAGTGCTCGTCGCTTGATAGTTACTATCTTCCAAAAGGTTACTCATTTTGCATAAAGATAGGTCATAAATTATTTATATTTTGATAACCCGTTTGACCCTAACAATGACTAACCTAAATTGAAATAATTATAGGATATAAACGGAAATAAAATTTGAGTATGCTTATTTAATTTCATAGTGGATGTGTTGCTAAGTGTCAAAACCCTTGTTGCTAACTTCATATTGAAACCTAACTTTGGCGATTTGTAATTAGAAATTAGTTTTGAGCGCTTCGCGGTTAACTTAACACTATTTTGTGTTGCTAAGTATCCAAACCATCGTTGCTAATTTTATATTATTATCACCTAACTTTTTGTTTTGTGACTGAATATGTCAAATCTTTGACAAGATGACACGCAGTCCCTATTTTTTTTTGTTATTAGACATTCCAAAATTTTGTATTTTCCGAAACGTATGATGCAGTTTATGCTGTTATTCAGCCGCCAGGGCAAGCTGCGATTGCAAAAATGGTACGTGGCCCATCCGGACAAACTGAAGAAGAAAATCACCAGAGAACTCATTACTACAATTTTGGCCCGAAAACCGAAAATGTGCAGCTTTCTAGAATGGAGAGAACTTAAAATTGTCTACAAGAGATACGCTAGTCTCTACTTTTGTTGCGCTATAGAACAGAACGATAACGAGTTGTTAACACTCGAGGTAATTCATAGATATGTGGAGTTGCTGGATAAATATTTTGGTAGCGTTTGCGAGTTGGATATAATTTTTAATTTTGAGAAGGCTTACTTTATTTTGGACGAACTGTTGCTTGGCGGTGAAGTTCAAGAGACTAGCAAGAAAAACGTTTTGAAGGCTATTGCCGCACAGGATTTATTGCAAGAAGAAGAAACTCCGCAAGGTTTTTTTGATGATCACGGTTTAGGATAATTTTAATATTATTTACTTATTAGAATAAGCCTTAAAGTATTAATTTTATGGATGGAATAAAGTTACATTAAGTATAAAACTTTGTTTTTTTGTAAACAAAAATATTTAGATAGTGATTGTTGTGATCACGACATGTACAATCTTACTTCATTTGTTTTATGTCGTTTCATGGCATACTTGAGAGGTGGCTATAAAAATAACAAAAAAAAAAAGGGTTTAAACATTTTATTTCATAAAATTAACATTATTTCACAGACAAAACGTGGCAGAATTCGACGTAATCGCATCGTAAATAAAAGTATTGTTCAACGGCTTATACTGATGCGTTATCAGTTTTATTACTTCGTGTGCGGCGCAACCTCCCAGAATTGCCGAGACCGAATGCAATTCCGCACCCCCATACCTACAAACTTCGTGGACCCTTTCATCCCTTAAAACGTGAGCGAATCCCCACTCTTGCAAAAATTTACCAATTATCCCTTTCAATTTCAAAACGTCCGGCTCGACTTGATCATCAAACTGGCCCGGATAGGTGCTAAATTCGCTTATGAACCGTTCTAACCCCCTCAAAATTACATAGTAAAACATTAGGCTGTCGGGATCTTCTAAATATGACGACAAATCTATGTTGGTCGATTTGTACTCGTCTGCGATGCAACTGCCTGAAAAAAAAAGGACTGTGAATTTTTGACAATTGACAGCTGTCAACCCACCTCTGATGACTCTAAGTTCCGTCGCGTGCCTGCAAAACAATTTAACTCCGTTCTCGGTTATCATATCCTGCGTCATCCCCAAGTTCCTGGCGATTTGGCTCGCCCTCCTGTAAACGGCTTCGGCCTGTTGTTGCGCCTGTTTCTGGTAAATGTTCTGCAACGAGACGTAGCTGTTCGTGTCGGCCGCCATGTCCGGCAGAGTTCCCTTCACCGGTAAACAACCGTCGGTTTGTACCATTTCCCTCAGGGCGGCGCACATGACCCAAAACGGGGAGCTGTGCTCCGTCAAATTTATGCAACAATCGTCGTCCAATATTTTCTGAATGTGCTGGTGGATCCTGGCCGGGTTTATGCAGTTGTTCACGTAATGGATGGCTTCCTCGAAGTTTTCTTCCAGTAATTTTAAGCCATTTTCGTCTGGCAATGCGCTGTTTTTTATCATTTGCCTTAATTCTTCCTTTTCTTGTCGATTTTGAGGCAGTCCTCCGTTGTGGGACTCCCGAAACTTACCTTGACACACAAAAGAAACAAAATGACAGTTATCCTGTCGTTAATGTCAAAAAGTGACAGCAATGACAGTTAACCTGTCAAAAAACCCTAACCTACAAATAGACTCACTCAGATAGTAATAAAGGATGGCAACGGCGGGGACGTGGCTCCTCGCCTTTCTGTCGAGTGCCCCCACATCGATTTTGTCCAGGTGATCGCTGAGCGCGGGCCAGGGTTGGTCTAACCTCAAATCCGGGTTTTCGTTGTCGGGGTGCGCCTCGATTACGGTGTGTTCCTTGACCTGAAGGCGGATATAACCTAGAAAACCGATGCTGCGACAAACTAGGAGGGGGACAGCGGATTCCCAGAGATGGCGAGAAAGTGGTGTTAGAACTCTAGAAAAAAAACTGTTTTTTTAGAAAAAATAGTACTTGTTATATTAGGTACTATTATTAGAATTGACTAGTATTTTCCAATAAAAATAATAATTACACTTGTACTTATTGCAGCACCTTGGTATGTGATAGGTGGTAGTAACCTAACCTAAATATTTTGTGGTACTTTCCATTTTTTAGGTTATATTTTTTTATTTTTATAAGTCAACCCTTGTACTTTGTACCTTGCCACAATCAGAACATTCTACAAATACACACAATAATCTCTTTTATAACCACCAAAAATGGCTTTACGAATTTTCACTAAAACCAACATTTTTTCTAAAGTTACACGAACTTTTAGCAGCCAGCCGAATCTAGTGGGTGTAGACCTTAACGAAAAAACAGGAGTCGCCACTCTAACCCTCCAGAGGCCACCCGTCAACAGTTTCAACCTGGAACTTATAAACGAGCTGAACGACACTATGAAAAACTTGGAAAAAAACAAAGCACGAGGCATGATTTTAACATCGTCTTCAAACTCCGTGTTTTCCGCCGGGTTGGACATATTGGAAATGTACCAACCAAAACTGGACAGACTGACAAATTGGTGGACGAGCATGCAAGATCTCTGGATAACTTTGTACGGGTCGTCATTTCCGACGGTCGCCGTCATAAATGGCCACTCGCCCGCGGGCGGCTGTCTCATCGCTATGACCCTGGAGTACCGGATAATGCTGCCCAACTTTACCATTGGTTTAAACGAGACCCAACTTGGCATTTCGGCGCCTACTTGGTTTGTGGATACGATGAAAAATACGATTGGTCATCGTCAAACTGAGCTGGCATTGACACAAGGTAGATTGTTTAAAACGGACGAGGCACTGAATGTAGGACTAATTGATGAAGTAGTAACTACTAAGGAAGAAGGAATAAAAAAGGCAGAAGAATTTTTGAAAAAGTTTGCAAAATATGCGCCAGTTCCAAGAGCGGTTACAAAGAAAAATATTAGGGGTGAAATTATAGAAAAAATGAGGAGTAATAAGGAGGAAGATTTGAAGTTTTTCTTGGCATTTATACAGAACGATTTGGTGCAAAAAGGCCTTGGGATGTACCTTGAAGGGTTAAAGAAGAGGGCAGCAAAATAACTTGTAGAAGGGCACTAAAAATGTGTGAGAAATATTCGTTATAAGTTGTGTATTATTATTTTTTTAATGGAGTAATCAAATAAATATAAAGGTTGAAAAATATTATTGTAAAAAAAAACCAAAGTATCCCACAAAAATTGGAATTTTGAGTGTTCTACTGTGGTTATATAGCAATCCATAGAGAAATAAATTATAGATTCATGACAAAATGGCAACAGATAAAATCCCAGTCTCAAGACTTACTGAATTCGACAGTTAAAATTCTTATCTAGGTACTTACTTTTCTGGCAACGCTGTTGCTATGACAACGGTAAAATTCTTAAAAAAATCCTGCGTATGTGACATAACATGTTCGGCAGACTCATCTATAAAATCACCCCGTACATCGGGATTTAATTCCAACAAACACTGGGTAGCTACTTGGGCTCTAAACAACCCTACACTGTCATTTTCCAGAAAGAAGCTGAAATAAAATGGCAGCTACAGCGACTGTCCTGTTTCATTTTTGTTTTTCTTGGCTCACTTTGATCCAATGTCTTCTTCGGTCACCTTCTCACCATCGACGATCGTAAACGACCCGATACCGGGCAACACTAAACTTTTTAATATTTCCGTTCCTAAAGCTGTGGCGTTAATGAGGCATACTTTCGAGTTTTCCAACAGTTTTTGGCCGTGATCTCCCCACAATCTTGAAATGAAATTTTTTGGGAATGTTTCGTGGAATTGGGTAACTTTTACCTGAGCTGGCGGTCGTATTTTTTGCTTTTTTCGCTTTGTTCGGGTGATTTTGGGGCCGGAGAAGACATTATTATAAGGTTTTGTTTGCCTGTTTTTGATATATTTTTAGCCGGTTTTGCAGGAAATATTTTGCATTATTTCATTTATTCGTTTGACGTTCGATGGAAAACTTGTGAGGTCATGTTATATTTTATCGACACGCAACTAGGCATACAACTAGGTGTATAACTGGTTGCCTCTATTTATTTAAAAATTCAGAATACGAGGGTAATTGAAAGAGATTTGTAATAGTATTATCAGTGTTTAGGTAGTTCGGCTATGGTCAAAATCCTTTATCTATGGCTATGGTATTATTATTACAATCTATGAATAGAGGTTCTTTATTCATTAATTACAATCGTGTAAAAATCAATATTGTAGATTATCGATATGACAATAGTTTTTATGCTTTTTGGCTTAATTTTTTGCATTGAAAATAAGTAGATTTTGAAAACTGACTACTGACTTTATTAGTGAAGTAGTAACAAATATGATTATTATTACTTTCATTTTTATTGTAACTTGATGAAGCATACTTTACTTTATATTGGTACTAGGTACATAACATCTATTACTATATTATGTGAAAGCATGCAACGTGTTTTTATTAATTATCTACGAATCTATGACTCTACGAATGTCCTTAACCGAATATAACCATATCCTTCTTATATTGAAGTAGATTTTATCGTAATACTTAGTAGTTATATAGGTGTTTTATTTATATCTGTCTGCCTTTTTTGTTATCATTATCAATAATGGCATCGTATTATGTATAAAATATATTGACAAAGTAAATAGAAACATATTTATTCTGTCACAATAACCTGCAATTTATTATCTGTAATTTGATGCGACTACCTCTATCTTTTGAATGGGAAATCAATTCTAAAATTAATTTTATACAAAAATTATCTTTTTAATACAGAGGAAAAATCAGTTAGTAGGTACCTTTTAGAACTAGGGCATAGGGAAAAAATAAATCGGTAATTAAAACATTTCTGACAAAATATATTCCTGATGTATTTTCTTTTATCTGATATTTACCTTTACCTACTTTGATGCACATGAACAGTTTTCTATTGAAATATCAACACTAATTTGATTATCTTTTACACATTTTGTTTTACATAGGTATCATATTATACAAAGGACCCATAAATAGGTACTTCCGTGTTTGATAAAATGGTAGGTACATATATAAGTCAATCAGCTATAATCTACTAAAGTAGGTATCTTATCCTTTTAGTTTTTAATTAAAATTTTGCTAATAGTTTTGATAAGTGTATGAATAATACAACTTGTTTTTTTTTTCACGTTTACACATTTGAACTTCTACAATGTATCTATTAATCCTATTAAAATTAGTTTTAGCTCTAACTGCCCTTTCAAGCGCAGAAAAAAAAACTTTCTACAATCACAAAGTGTACAAATTTACTCCTAAAAATGTGATAGGTCTTAAAGCACTAAAATCACTAGAAAATGACGAACATCCTTCTGGACTTGCCGACATTTTTATAAAGAACGTCCAAGAGTTAATCGATAATGAAGCGAAAGGGGTACGAAGTGATGCAGGATTTGATTGGTCCAGTTATCACAACTTGGAAGAAGTAAGAACCCATTTTTAAGTTGCAAAATAATAAGTGTATTTACTTGAATGTTTCTAGATATATATTTGGCTAGAAAAGTTGTCTAAAACATATCCAGACAAGGTAACTCTTTTAAAAGCGGGGGAAACATATCAAAACCGTCCTATTTTGGGAGTAAGAGTATCTTTTGATCCCGCAAACGAAAATAGAGGGGTATTTATGGAAAGCAACATACATGCCAGAGAATGGTGAGAAGCGTACTGAGTGTATGATTTTTTTTATTAAGAAAGTTTCAAGAGGTTCTAATTTGTGGTTTTGTTTATTTCTCCCCTTCTTTGGACACCTCTGAAAGGCAAATAAGTTTTAAATAAAAGCTGGGAAAACGGATTTCCTTCTACCCACTCGGTTAAATACAATTTGTAACACCCCAATTAATGATGAGATTTGAAATTTAAAGTGACATAAAGTTTCAAGTTTCGAAAGGCTAAAATTAGGCGATTTTTTTAAGGATAACTTCAGCTGTGAACACTTATATTTTGAACGAATTTCTGACAACGGAAAATGAAACTATAAGGGATATTGCCGACAGTCATGACTGGTACTTTTTCCCGATTTTTAACCCGGACGGTTTTGCATATACACATAGAGAAGTAAGTCAAATATGATCCTTTTTTTACCATAAATTTATCATTTTTATTTTTAATAGGACAGGCTTTGGCGTAAAACTAGAACACCACACGGTCGTTTTTGCGTAGGAACTGACCCGAACAGGAATTGGAACTACCATTGGAAGGAAGGTAAATGCCAAAATTTATGGAGTGATAAAAAATGAAATATAATTTTTTTCTTGTACTTTTTTATTACAAAAATATACATTTTTTGTGAAAGGTGGTGCTTCTGGAAACCCTTGTTCAGAAACCTACGCTGGTCCAGAACCATTTTCCGAACCATGCACCAAAGCATTGTCCAAAGTAATCAACTCAATTGGTGACAAACTGATCGGCTACATCTCTTTTCATTCATACTCCCAGTTGCTGTTGCTTAGTTATGGATACACTTATGACCACATGGATAACTACAATGAACTGGTATCTACGTCAAACTCAAGGGTATCTGGGACCGTTACTTATTTTTTAACCCCTTTTAGCTCAGCATTGGATTAAACGCTACAGAAGTCCTAAGCCGCCGATACAACACGGAGTACATCACTGGTAGCATAGCTGAGGCAATTTGTAAATAAAACGATGTATTTCTTTATGACTTTTCTAACATGTTTTTTAACTTTAGATGTGGCCAGTGGTGGCTCAATGGATTGGGCAAAAGGAACGTTTCACACTCCAGTGACATACACGTACGAATTGAGAGATAAAGGAGAATACGGTTTTCTTTTGCCAGCCAATCAGATTATACCGACGTCGCTGGAAACTTTGGACTCCATCCTTTCTATTTTCCAACAGTGGAAAGAGTTGCATCCGGAATATTACCATGATTAATTGTTGTTTGAAATAACGAATAAAGCACCTAAGCGTATCTACTATATAACGTCTAGATTCTATTGCGGGGTCTATTTTGGTGCAATTTCCTACATTACAGCACACCCATGTGTACCCACAAGGGCTATTAAGAGGATTGCCTTGTTTTTTATTTGCCCGAGGAAGCACTTCCCGTAGATTTACGAAGTCAAGGGCATAAAAAGGGTGTACTTTGTATTTTTGGCGCGATAACTAGGCTTTTAGATCAAAATAACTGGCTAGATGACGTCAGAAATTGGCGTAATATTTACATTGAAAGTAAAGGTATATAGTACCCATATAGCATTAATATTTTTTAATCACAGATACAAATATAATATGTTAGATGAATGTACAAATGATGTACCTATATGTTTGTTTTGAATAAGAAGGGATATTTCCACAATATCTTGTGTAACATATTCCTAACTTAGTGGTTCTATAAATATTTACATACTGAACATTTAACTTAAGTACATTACAGGCACGTTCACCTTAGGAATGTGCAATTTTGGAATATTGCTGGAACATGCTAAATAGTATATTCATACAGCAAATATCTTATGAATGTTCACAAATGGTTGTATACAACACATTCACGATATACTTATCTTATGAATGTTCACGAGTGTCAATAACTGGAATATCATGATGTCACCGAGATTCTAGCTTACACTATTTTTAGGTAATATTTTCAAGTACGCCGATGGCTCAGTTGGTCAGAGCGTTGAACTTGTAAATCGATGGTCGTAGGTTCGAACCCTGCAACTGGCGTTAGCTTTATTTTTTTATTTTATAATATATACGTGAATATTAAATGGATATACTTACATAGAACATACAAAAATGCTTCTGAACTTTTCAAATAAATCTTCAATGAATATTTGTGGAACATACATTCAAGATATTTGTGAATATTTATAATACGTGAAATAGTACCTTTAAAAGACGAACACCTGAATGTTGCCTGAATGTTCAGATAATGTTTCTACAGTTTATATGAATATTCCTACAATATGCATGTTCTCTGAGAAAATATTATCAGAATATTCCGCCAATGTGATTTTGCTATATGGGTATATAATAAGTTACATCTCACCATCTGTTACTACAGGTTGAACTGATAAGTACATCAATAGTTATTATCATAAAATTGAAGAAGCACAAAATTTGACTGCAGGCAAAAAGCGCAAGTGACAACATACTACTACTATATACCAAAGCACTAAAGTTCAACTTTTTATGACTCATGCCTTTGGCCGAGGCAAATAAACCACAACTAAAAAAAGTGGCGAATTAGTCCATTATGCACCATCTAGATCTAGGATCTAGGACGACTATAGTATACTGACCGACTAGGTGAATTTTACAAGCTTCCATCAGTGACTATAGAAGGAATCTATAGTCACTGCTTCCATCTATATTATTAGTGCCCGTACAATAAATTGTATGCCTCGCTTTCTAATAAAAAAATCTCTGCAAACTGGGATTATTATTTCCACCCCTCTGGAGTCATTTTTCAGCGTCCCTCACACCCCCATTCAAAAAAATCTCGAAATTCCCCGCATTCTCGAATTTTCCCGTATTTAATTTAAGATTTATAGCGGTTCCGCCGCCTTTTGTAGTGGGCCTCACACAAAATAATTACGCGTCATGCCGGAGGGAGGGGGGCTATATATTGTCATCGGGGCCACCCCCAGGGGGGATGAAGCTCCCTATAACGCGTCCCGGGGGGTTCATTATGATCGCAGGCGTCTGCGGGGGGGTTTGCCGCCGATTTGGGGGTAGCAAGTTTTAAGGGAGTTTATCTGGCAGGATTAATGGCGCGGTTTGTGGGTGCACTGAACCCTACAGGGTTGAGGAATTTAATGGGGAAGGCCGCGGTTATACTTTCCCTTTGATTTTCTTGCAGATTTTGGTCACTTTGAGTTTATACAGGATTTCCCAACGAAAACTTGACCCCCAAAAATTAGAAAACCGAAAAATATTTGAAAATTCGCCGAGACCCGTCGATTTTTGTTTTTTGGGGGAGCTTTTTTGACAGTCAAGCCAACCCGATATGTTCATCCCCTAATCCCTAGCAACCCCAACTTTAAAATTTCAAATGGAACTTTCCCCCCTTGTGGCGCATCATTTTAAAGCAGTTTTTATTGCAAATACAGTGATGTATCGTTTTTAGAAATCTGTTGAGATTTGACAGAATTATTTGCTAAAAACGGAAAGTTGACAATCCACTGTACGCGTAGTAATTTCTATACACAAATGCCCGTCACTAATAAGTTTTTTATCTACTACACACGACCAAATTACCTAGTTCCATTTGAAATTTTAAAGTTGGGGTTGCTAGGGATTAAGGGGATGAATATATCGGGTTGGCTTGACTGTCAAAAAAGCCCGCCCCCAAAAAAAAAAACAACAAAAATCGACGGGTCTCGGCGAATTTTCAAATATTTTTCGGTTTTCCATTTTTTTTTTGGCGGGGGTCAAGTTTTCGTTGGAAACCCTGTTTATTATAAGCTCCGCTTGTACCAAAGGGGTCGGCAACCTGTAGCTCATAGCCCACCGTTCCCGGTTTCACTTGCTATTTGATTTATTTTTTATATACCAGAATATTATTGCGACTGAAATGATTGTTTTATAATGAATATAAACGACCAGAATTAACCGCTTTTGGGGGCAACTCATCCGCTTTATTAATTTTACGACCTACGCGGGTATACCTATAATTTGGGATATCGAGTTTTTCCTGTCCCCCCCGATTAAATTTAACAGTTTTCGTGGGCGGCATTGATAACCCCAAGACGGGAAACATCGGGGGAATGACAATGGGGAAAACGGGTGCTTATCCCTAAGTTTATTACCGAATTTTATCTCCACACTAAGTCGTATACTTAAATATACTTCCGCCTTCCTTTTATTGAAAAAAAAAAACCGTTTTCTTTACGGCGTACGTTATTAGATAATCGATTCAGTAGGTCGATTAACGTAGGAAAAGTGCTTGCACCTCACCGCTATCTATTAGTCCCAATACTGAATTCGCATTATACAGGGTGGTTCAGTTTTTTTTTAGGGAAACTTCGCAAGTGCATTAAGCGCCTCAAAATATGAACAAAAAGTTCATATAAACATATGCTGAAAGACATATCGTTTTCGAGATGTTACACTTTTTATAACTTCCGATTCGTCTGATAGATTTGATTCAAATTTTGTACATAGTACATTCGAAATGACCGCCGTCTCTTTCAATACACGCAACTATGCGTTTCCGCATCTTTATTATTGCCATTCGCAAGTCCATAGCAAAAGTGCATATCAGCAGTGACTATTCTATAGTCACTGATATCAGTCAATTCTTCAAATGAAAATATAATTTTTCAAAATATTGATACTAAGGTGCAAAGTTGGCAGCCAAATGATTCAAATAATGCCAAGTTTAATTGACATCCACAGATTGTTAGATTTATTCTTAAAATGACTTTTAATTGCAGCATTGCCGTTCTTTGAAAATAATTAAAAAACGGCTGAGAATATGAAAAAATACTAAGAGATACTTTTTGTTAACCATTGAATTTACCATTCAATTTTTTTTTTAAAAATGCGATTATACAGGGTATTCATATTTTTCTGAACTAATTAATTTTAATACCACCCTGTATCTCCGCAGCTGGGGGCCTCACAAGCTTCATATTAACCTTAAATTTGACAACTCATCCGCTCATGTGACACGCCAAGTTTGAAGAAAATATCTCGTATACTTGACCCGTAAGAGAAAAAAATATATGAAGAAGTGCCCTTATTTTGATTCCAAGAATACGTGGTTTCATTTTTGACCATTAGTTTAGTTACACCCTGTATATGCAGTGCATACTTTTTTTTACCTTATTCAATAATTCAGTCGACAAACTTATCCCCCCTCCAAAACAAAAACCAAAATAAAATACACAAAGGCCACTCAAAAAACAATTTCGCCAGAGCCCTCTCCTCGGGGGTGCCGTCCCTAACGAGACCGGGTTGTTTTTTTTTCCAGCACGTTCTCCGCGGCGACGAGCGGCGAACCCCGATGATGGATAGGGGTTGGAAAAAACTCGGGCGTGGAAACTACCCCGACAGTCTTTAGTCGTCGGGATTGGTCCCACGGGTGGTGGGACCGACGCTCTGGGGGGGGGGGGTGTCAAGTGACAGTGGATTCGGGGGTGGTTTTTTAACAGTGGCGTGTATCCACCCCGCCAGATATTCACCCTGGAAAGTTGTTGGGCGCATGCCGCGTGCTGAAACACGTTTCGCCGGCTGGAATTCCGAGTTCAGTGGTGGGCCGGGCGCTTCGCGAGCAGGTCGCCTTGTGGGGGACACAGCTTCGCGGTGGAGCGTGCAGCTTCGTATCGGGGAACACTTGAGACTTTTTTTGCTGACAGATTTTTGAGAGAAGAGACACGCAGAGAGGGGGGTTGAGAGGTCAGTATTTGCTGGTGTTGGTGTTAAAAAAGTTCATCAAAATTTTAATGTTTACTTATATGCCTGGAATTTGGTTCAATGTTATAAAAGATGGTGTTTTTGGTGAGACAGTATTCCGTCTCGCATTAAAAGAATTTTTAATACAATTTTCATAAGCAGACCACTTAATTTCTCTGAAAGAACACTTCCTTCCGTGACTTCAGAAGTTTTCGAAATGTAGTTAAAAAGAACTTTATTCTTATAAAAAGTTCTGAGTTCTTAATCCGTGGGATTGAATTTAAATGTCTTCACAAGAGGCGCTGAAAATATTATATTGTGTATTCAAATTATTAAAATAATGCCGCGATTTAGATTTTTTTAAATGTAAAATTTACGACATCGAGAGTATAAATATATTTGAAATAAAATGTTCATAAAGTTCATTTTATGTTAGAAATACCTTCAGGTAACTTCTTATATACAATGTGTCCCGGATAAGAATGAACAGCATGGGATGAGAGATAGAACAACAGTTAAATGGGGAAAAGTTGCGCAATTTTAATGTCAATAAAATGGTACAAACAGATTTCTAATATATTTTTCGTTTTTGAGTTATTTTGAAAAAAGTGAAATTTTGCGTTTTCGGTTTTATCACAGATAGAAAAAAGAAAAACACTTTCTTATGGCACTTTTTAACGGGCTTTAAGATGGCGTTTTTAGATTTGTTCTACAACATTTCGTTTTTGAGAAACCATCTTCAACTTAATTTTTTTAAATACGGACCTGCAATTTTTTTGCAGATTTTGAAAGCACTTTTCATTGCAAATACTATGATGTATGACACGAAATATTTTTAAAATGTATTGAGACAATTATACTGAAAATTCCTTTTTTTCTTTAATTTCTTTCTATTGTGGGCCTGTATTTGATAATAAGAAGTCTAAATATTAATCAGTATTGTCAACAATTTAACTTACAGTTTATTTTTACTTCGAAAACTTAATATTTTTAAATACGGCCCTGTCTGGTAAGTGTTTTCCTCTGTTGTTGTACAGCAAACAGTGTCGCATTGTGTTTTGGAGTAAATTCTTCGCTCTTTCTAATTGTGAGAAGAAGCTTTAAGCCAATAAAACGGTGGGAGTTATGACAAATAACAAGGGGTTGGTTTCGTTGTTTCAAATAACCTTCTAGGTGGAGGATTTTTATTTATTTTTTATTATCGTATGTGACTGTTATTATAGTCTTTGCCGCCCTTTTTTTGGTTCTCCGATTGAAAGATGAGTTGTAAGTTAAATTGTTGACAATACTGAGTAATATTTAGACTTCTTATTATTAAATACAGGGCTGCATTAGAAAAAAATGAATGGGAAAAAAGGAATTTTCAGTACAATTGTCTCAAAACATTTTAAAAATATTTCGTGTCATACATCATGGCATTTGCAATGAAAAGTGCTTTAAAAATCTGCAAAAAAATCCAGGTCCGTATTAAAAAAAAAAAAAGTTGATGATGGTTTCTCAAAAACGAAATATGTTGTAGAACAAATCTAAGAAAGCCATCTTATTAAAGCCCGTTAAAAAGTGCCATAAGAAAGTGTTTTTCTTTTTTCCTATCTGTGAAAACAACTTCAGAAAAAAATAAAATCGAAAACGCAAAATTTTACTTTTTTCACAATAACTCAAAAACGAAAAAAGATATTTTAAATCTGTTTGCACCATTTCATTGACCTTAAAATTGCGCAACTTTTTCCCCATTTATCCGTTGTTCTATCTCTCGCCGTTTGTAAGATGAAAGATCCCCATGCTGTTCATTCTTATCCGGAACACATTGTATACTCGTAGATCGTAGATACGATTAAATAGTGTCAATTTTCTCATCTCTAAAACGAAGCGTATTTACGAACACCCTGTATAGAACCGACTGATTAATAAAATACTTAAGTACCAATATCTCTTCACGGGGTTTTGCACTCGGAAGTTCGTTTTTAATCAAGAAAACTTCGATCTGTCCGCTTGGGGAAGTGGAAAATTTACTCAGTTAAATTTTGTTGAAGGGGTGGCTTCGGATTTTTTAATGAATCGCACAAAATCGAACTCAATTAGAGTATTGGAGAGTACTGAATTATAATCACAACAAATATGAAAAAATTTGAAAAAGAAAATCTTCGAAATTTTATTTTAAAAATTGCACGACAAACCTTTTTTGCCCGAATGGTATTTGACAAGACTATTTCATGAGTAACAGATTATTCTGCATACACATAGACATAGCTTACAAAACATACTACCTATTATCTATTATACAACAGCTGTCAAGTTTTGCCACGGGGAAACTCGAAAACAGTTTTTCCATCTAGAAACCATTTGTAATTCAAAATTGCGCATTTGTGATTGGTGGAAATTAAGACGAGGGAAGTAGTCAGTATAAAAAACAAATTGTTTGTACAGCGTTGCCAACTTGGGGAAATTTTCCTATTTTAGAGAAACTAAACCTATCTTATATGTATAAATTTGTATAAATTTTGGAGAACAAGTACCTAAATAAACAATTCATTATTTTATACAATGGTTAACTGCTAAATAATTAAAGACATTTTTAATGAATCTAATTCGTCAAATTTCGTTGGAGGGATTTTTTGTGCCCCCAATGCGGTTATCATTACCGTGACAGCTGTCATTTTCGAGGTATGACACAAAATTGTGTTTTTTTAATGAAGACCATAGTTGGCCATAGTCTCAAAAAATCAGTCATTTTTAGAGCTTTCCAACGATATAATACTCGATGTGGTTATTCAGGAAAATAACGGAAATAACTATAGTTTCCATTTAAAAAAACCAAGTTTGTGTGGAGGGTACTGAAATGGCGCCCACAAAACTGCAATTCTTTCCAATTTAACGCGCCTTGTGGATTTTTGAAAAAGTCATGGCTTACTAGGTATTTAGAAGAAAAACGAAATTTTGGCGATTTATTCTAATTTATTGGGTATAATTTTTGTTGGTTGCTAGAAGTTTGGTGTTTTTATTTTAAATAGCAAAAATACATTTTAGATAATGAAACTTCATTTTTTTTATTAATTTAGGTAAATTTTAAAGTATGAATAGAGAAATATGAAAAATAAAAGTTGGAAACGCTACTGTATTTGTGAACCCCCTATCTATAAAATTTAGCCACGGCCCTGTTGTTCAATATGTTGTTATTGGGTCTGATTAGTTTTATCCAAGGGACATATGTGGCTGATTTAAATCCTTATATGGGTCACGTAACATTTTTATTACGCAGCTTAACTCCGATAGGTATTTGCTATCCTTGCGATATAACATAATTTACGAAAATACGTTGTAAAAATCAAACTAGGGGCAATTTAAAAGTCAAAAGTCCCGATGAAATTCAAGTTGCAAGTTTATACAACTCACTAACAGAACTACGTGTCCAATTTAAAATAAGTTTGCTAGAAAGTCTATGCTGGTACCAACATTTCTTTGCCCATAAGAAATTCAGTTCACGTTGAAAGATAACGCACTGCATGTTTTCAAAGCAAAGTTTCGAAGTTTATTTATTATTGGTGACACACCATTTTTTGCGTCTAGCACAGAAATATATCAAAGCTATAACGTGCGAAATATTTTCCCTCGAAACGGAACGATCTCCCCTACAACTTTAGAAGTAGCAAGTAGGTCGGAAGTTGTCACTTCCGAAATATATCTCCGATGTGGAAATATTTATGACCCTTTTGTTGAGAAGCTACGCTTGCAACGTATCGGCTGGAAAAGGAAAGAAACTAAGAAGGTACTTGAGAATAAGAAAACGATAACTATCATTTATATTCCGCAAAAACTTCTTAAAGTTTCAATTTATATTGGCCAACGACAATCAGCTTTATAGGACACTAAACCTCTGGAGATGTAGGTAAATTCTGGTTTACGGTTTTTTTATGCGACTTTCTTGAATTCCACGCCTCGTTTCAGATAAAAAAGGTAGTAAAGTTTTCCACGCAAAAGAAATTTATGCGTAAAACTTGGAATCAAACAAGAGTAATATAAAAGTTGTCCCTTCCGAGATGGTTATCTTGTATGAAAAACAAACACTCCCATTTTCTTCTTCACTTGCCGGCAAGTTCTACAAATCCATTTGAGTTTCCACTATAGAAGTTTTGAGTTTTTGATGTTTCATCAAGATTATTTGATAGCAAACCGAAAACATACAACACCGCTGCTCATTTTCAGGTTCATATTTCTCAGCGCATATTTATTGCCGCGATTTTTCCAGGATTTTCCGTAGGATTTTCCCAGGGGTGAACAAACCTATTTACCATCGTAATCACCGGGTCCCAGGCATTCATCTACCCCGTGAAATTGCACCCCGTCGTTAAAACTACATTCCGCCGACTATAAATATTCAAATCCCGCCTCCCTAGACCTACTTTTTTGAATCCACGAATGGGAATCCTCGATTCCCCACTGCCGCGACATATTTACGACCAATCAGAACGCAAAAAATGATAGTAGCAGCTAATTTACTTTTCAATGTTTTTTTGTTTGTTTTTTGTTTCTGGACGAATTTTCCGATTATAGCCCCCCATATGGAGTGTTGTGAGTTATTGGCTTAATTCCAGATTTATGGGGAAAAACGGAAAGACTTTCCCCGGACTTCTTTTGCAGAGATTTAAAGGTCCTCGTGCGATAAGAATTTCAAATGGCACGAAAGAAATGGAATGAAAGTAACGTGGAATATTAAAGGAAAACTCCAGATAAAAAGAATATTAGGAAATAATGCAAGCGCCGAACATATCGAAATACATACAAAATTTTTCCCTGGGATGTACAGGGTGGGCCAAATTGGACACTTTTAAGGGGAAACTCGTATTTTTGGATGGAGATAGACGAAAACTGATATCGGTGTCTGATGCTCATTTTTTATGATAAACTTAATGGCGAAAACCGCAAATTGATATCTGTCACCGTTCTTGAGTTACAAGACGTTTTTGGAAAATGCGCGTTTTCGAAAAGTGGCCGTAACTTTTTTCGGGTTGAAAATTTTGTATTTCTGTAAAAAAATCCTAAAGCACTTTTTTACGTAGAATCCAATGCTGTTACTACTTTTTCTTTCAAGTCAATGGTTTAAGAGTTACCGATGAAATTTTTTTTAAATAGTACCTATATTTGTGCATCTTTTAATAGAGCAAGAAATTACCATTCCAAAAAGATATAACACTTAATTATTTAATCAATTACTAATAGCTTTTATGATATATTTCTTAAGGGCTGTTTTGGGGTTATTAAGTTATTAGGTACCCGCATGAGAGCCTTTTTCCGTTAAAATAAATTTTCCAGCCCTTCAGTTTTTCCCAGCCACCGTTTTTTGATATATTTCTTAAGGGCTGTTTTGGGGCGAACAAATTCTGAAACTTATAGCGTAGGCAAAGTTTACATAATTATTCTGTAAACTTTGGCGTAGGTTAGGACGGTTAGGTACACATGGGAAGCAGTTTCCCGTTAAAAAAAATTTCCAGCTCTTCCAGGAAAACCGTAGGCATACCGTTGGGCCCAAAAGGCTATATTATTGTCACGTCAACTTAATATTTAATATTTATTTTTTCCACGTTTCTGAACAGGCTGCCAATGAGAAGTATGCAAGTTCTTGTTAGGAAACTGCTGAAAAAGGGATGGCATACCGTTTGCGCATGTCCAAGTACAGTTTAAATTGAATGTGATTTAATCATTTAAAATATTTATTCGATGTAAAGTGTACTTGGACATGCGCAAACGGTATGCATCTTTTCTGCAGAAACGTGGAAAAATTAAATATGAAAATACAAGGTCACGTGACAATAGTAGCCCTTTGGGATTGGGTCCACGTTAACGGTATTATGCCTATAAATGAAAACTCACTTTTCCATATTTATTATAAAGTTTATTTTCTTCTTTTCAGAGCATTTAAATAAAAGCTTGTTTTTAAAAATATTTTTACTATTAATTTTATTTTCAACTTTTTATTTCTACTCTTCATTTAATTCCCATATTATGGGAAAAGAAAATGTAATCCGCCGTGTTGGAGCGGCGGCCATATTGAATTTACTGTGATGTCACTAACTTTATCGTTTTCTACTCTTCAAGCCCTTTCATTTGATACTCATATTAAGGGGGGGTTGGCAAAAAATACATCATCCGCCATCTTGGAGCGACGGCCATGTTGAATTTAGTGTGATGTCACTAACTCTATCGTTTTCTATTCTTCAAGCCCTTTTAGTTGATACCCATATTAAGGGGGTTGACAAAAATACATCATCCGCCATCTTGTGGCGAAGGCCATTTTGAAAGTATTACAATATTGAGTATTGTATATTGTATTGTCACCGGAACTAAAGGTGTGTATGCAAAATTTCAGCTCAATCGGATGTCAGGAAGTGGTTCTAATTCAGCTTGCAAGATTTGACCTAAACATACATATACATCAAGTTAAATAAAAGCTTGTAATAACAAAAATGAGCCTCAGACACGATATCAGTTTTCGTCTATCTCCGTCAAAAATAGAAATGTAGAATTTGGCCCACCCTGTACAGGGTGTTTCACATAATGTAGCAAAAGTTTCAATACGAGATGTTGTTTACTTCAAGACGACCAAAACTTCGTTAGAAAACATCTCAGAGAAATAACCAGTGAGGAAAAAATTGAATGGCGTAAAGGAAATATCGAATTATTTTTTGACGACTTACCCGCTAGGCTTTTCTGAAATATAACAGAAATTTATATATTTTATCAATGATTCACCAGTTCACCAAATAATGTCGTCGTTTCCTAAAACTTCCCCCCCCCCTCGAAAGTCACAAGTTTCTCCCCCATTCTGAGGGGGGGGGGGGCAGTTGATAAAACAACGAGGGGAAAGAATTAGCATCCCGTATTCCACGGGAAAAAAATCGATCCTCAATTCGACGGCTGGCAAATAACAAGACCAAACGATCGGACCGGAACTCTCGAAATTCGTGGAAGATATTTCCGCACCCAATCAAGAAATATGGGGGAGTTCTCGGCTCGCCCAATATTTGTTTCATATAAAAATACAACGGGGAAAAATTGATACACTCCGCAGGGCGTAATATCAACTTTCGAGCCAGTGGTGGAGAAATCACTTGAAAAAAGTTTCTTAGAAATATTGCCAAAATCGAAATAAAAATATTCCTACCTAAAAACTTTCCCCAAGTAAATCGACCCGGTATATCATGACCACCTTTTATTTTTAAACGGAAATTTGACGGCTTTATAGTAAGCTAGGCAACAATTTATACACCACGGTGTCTCTAGGTGCCTACATTCTGTTTGTGGATTTAACTTTACGAGATTGATAACTGATGTGAGCACGGGCGTAGCCAAGGGGGGGGGGTTCGGGGGTTCAAACCCCCCCCCCCGAAATAAGCAAAAATATTACCTAATATTATACCGAAAAAATACGAGGAGTAAAGAGTTAAATTATTATTACGAGAGGCAGACGCAGTTGCAGCCGAACTATTTTGTATTGTAGGGACACTTTGCGTTGTTTCTCGATTATTCGCCACGCCCCTAGGTCGAAATGAGCGGAACTTTGTGGAAGTTCGTGGAAGTTTCTGGACGGCTACTGGGCTGCTATATAAGCGGCGCCGCGGCGCGTGACCGCGCTTACGGCAGTATATGCGAACTCGAAGCGAATAAAAGTGAAAAGTGGTGAACGAATAGTGAAGAGAATTAAGTGTACCGTGTAAGTGAGTAATTTTAGTGCACTGTTATTCGATGACCTTGTTAAGGATAGATACGTGAATCAATATTACTGTCGAAAAATGGAGGGGAAAAAAAGGAAGGGTGATAAACCTAAAGGTATGGACTACTGGAAAAAGTGGTGTAGTCAAGGTCAAGGGGTTTCTAATAAAGAAACAAATTTGGATTTAGCTATCAAAGCTTCAGCTACCTTGCATGCTGCCTACCCCGAAATTTAGTTTGGAATGCCTAGATATGTGCGATAAAAACCTTTATCCTAGTATTTACACATTACTACAAATCTTGGCTACCATTCCTGTATCCACTGCTACCCCAGAAAGGTCTTTCTCGAGCCTAAGGAGACTGAAAAACTATTTACGAAACACTACAAGTGAAAACAGACTTAATGGTTAATGAACATTCACTATGGAACATAAATTCATGCAGATGAAGTAGTGGATATATTTAAAAGAAAAAGCCGAAGATTTCTTCTTTAATGGTTTTAGATTTAGCGCAGAGGAACGAAATTAATTTATCCGTTTCATTTAAAGTTAAGAACTTTATAAATATGTCGTAGTTTCTCGGATGAATATATAGATATTACATTTCATGTAAGTATATTTTTGTTGTTTTATTTACTTCTCAAACTAACCCCCCCCCAAAACTAAATCCTGGCTACGCCCGTGGATGTGAGAATAATTAATTTCAGGACTATTTTCTATAAGTTGGCAGTGCTTTTGTCGAAGTGTTTTATTGTTCAAAATCTACAGGATCAAATACCTATGTAAAAAACATGGAATTTTTTCTAATCACTTTCCGAAATCTAGCTATAGTCATGGAAACAATTGATAGTTAGAAGAGTATGTTAGGGATTCAACTGCTAACTTGTTTGCTATAATTATTGTTAAATAAAAAATTAAAAATATTCCAGTTGAATAAATTTAAGGGCGGGTAAGACACCCCAACATACTCTCTTCAATAATTTCTGACTATCAATATTGTTTCCATGGCTAGCTAGATTTCGGAAAATGATTAGAAAAAAATTCCATGTTTTTTTTTACATGTAGATTTTGAACAATAAAAGATACAGAAAATCTTTTCCTACAAAAGTTGTTGAGAATGATAAGGACTTTCAATATATTGGGAAAAAATGGTACCTATGTTTCTGGGAAAATAATATCGATGACGTCACAGCGGCCATTTCCCTAAACATAAAAAAAGCTAATTTTCGGTCATAATTGGACCTTAGTATGTCCCATTAAAGAACCCCTTTTATAATTTTAATTTGAGGTGGAGTTTCGCTCACTCTGTGGCTGATATTCCCCCTTCCCAAAACGTGAACTGATACACGTCTAATAAATTTTTTATACGAATCATCTGGGTCAGTAAATGGTTTATATCTCCGCAATTCTTTTTCCTTCGGGTATATGGGTTGAGCGATCTCATAAATCTCATATTGTTTATGGCCCAACAGAAAAAATCGTCCGAATCCTTTCTTAAAAAAACATAATATGTAACTTCTCCGAAACGCTCATCTAGCAATATCTTTTTACATGGAGCCACAAAAAAGTTGTAACTGATCTCCACCGACACATACACCTTATCTCTTATTGAGTCTATCGTGATAGGGTCAATGTTTCCGAGTTATTCTTAGCCAGTCTGCTAAGTGTTTTTTGCCTTAGGGCAGTGTTTTCGGTGTCTGAATAACGAAAAGCGGTGGAATACAGAATTAGCTGCCAGAAGCCGAAGTTCGGTGTTTATGCAGTGTCCCCGCCTGCCTGGTAGGCGCGTGACCCCGAGTTTGTTTTCAGTTTCAGGGGGGGCTCTGGATTTAATCAGGGAAATCTTTTCGGCGTGTTTCAGAGGTTAGATTAGGTGACTGGTGGGGTTGCCACCTGTCCTTTTTTGAAAAGGACAGTCCTTTTTTCAAACAAATTGTCCTTGTGACTTTTTTAGCCCTAAAATGTCCTGTGACGGGGTGGGTATAGTTCGAGCTCCTGGTGACCTGACTCCTCGATTATCGTTTTTATCATCGTTGTCGACTTTACTGGATTACTGGTGCCCGAGTCCATTTTACTATATTGATATTATCAAAGATCTATCCAACCTAGATATTCAGAGAATGTGTTTGACAAGGGAAATGAAAATGTAACCCAATTTTCGCCCACTTTAGTGATTTAATTACTTCGAATTTTGACAAAATTTAAACTTTTTAATGTTTTGTTATAATTTAATTTGTAAGAAAAGTTCTAGAACTCTTAAACATTGTAACGCTACTTCCAATATTTTTGCCTGTAATAATCACAAGTTTTTTAAAGGCAATGACATTTACAATGTTGTTACACGAAGTTTTATTGAGACACGATACGTTTACAATTGGAAAGTGAATAATTACTATGGACTAAAACCTGATAAATGATAATATCATCGAGGTATATAAGACATTAATTTTGAAGGCCTCGGAGAACATTTATTCATTACTCTTCGGAAGGTGCTGGGTGCATTTTTGAGACCAAATGGCATGCTTTCAAATTGATAGTGACCTGTCTGTAGAAAATGCCGTTTTGAGTATATCTTCTGGTAACATTACTTCGAATTTTGACAAAATTTAAACTTTTTATTGTTTTGTTATAATTTAATTTGTAAGAAAATTTCTAGAAGAATTTTTGGCAATGTCCTTTTTTCACGTTGCAAAAAGGTGGCAACCCTAGTGACTGGTGTTTGGTCAGCTCAGGTTATGTTCGGTTAGAGGTTAGATCAGATCTTGAGTATTATTTTGGTATCACTTATACCCAAAACCCACCCCCTAAAGAAACATTGCCGCCGCGTCATTTACACAACCCTCAGAAGTGCTCCCCAGCGCATAGTTGACGAAATTCCGCCAGTAAACACCACCTAATAGAGGTTAAAGCTCGCAACTTCGAGGGTAGAACCAGAAAAAGATCATTAGCTGTTAATCAAGTCTAGTATTAATTAAATTTGGTGGGTGAGAGCTGGATGCGTGGTAATTTTGATGTCTGGGTGGGAAAGTGGGGATAATTGCAATTTTGTGGGGTTCAAAATACGTACTTTTAATAGTTCGGGCTTTTTTTCTGACTGTCGGGAAAATACTATCCTACGTCCCTAGCTTTTCTTCGCCTAGCTTTCTGTTTGACAATCGCATACAAAGAAAACGTTTTAAAGCCGAGAGCAAAAAATACGAATTCAATTATTGGGAGATGGGTGTTAAAACATAAAAAAATATAAATCTTATTTCAAGTGTCTTAGTGTCTATAGAGAAAAACGGACAAACCAGTATTTTATACAGGGTGATTCAGTTTTAATCTGCAACGCTTCAACAGGTGATAGAAAACCAAAAAATAACAGCACTTTCTTCTATAAACTATATCATTTTAAGGCCTTATAAAAAAGTTACAGGGTGTTAAAGTTGCAAGAAATATGTGGAATTTATTGAATATTTTACAAAGTAGGTGAGATATTTAAGTCATATTTGGTACACGTTATAACGGCATGGGTTAGCATAAAACCTGTTAATATCAAACATCTTGAACAACCAGTGGCGTAGAAATGGGTAATTAGTATAATTTATTGTAGAAAAAAAAATAGAACCACCTTGTATAGCAATAAAGTGTATTCAAATTCTTATGTAAATTTTTATTGTAAACAAAAACGTTCTCTTAGCATTTTTTCATAATTGTCATGGTTTCATAGCAAATTTGATTTTTTCGTAATATTTCGAGAGCAAAAATTATCTAAAAAATTTGCTCCATAAGTAACACTTAAAGTAGAAATAATGTGTTTGCTACCTGAAATAAAGTAACTTTTCCCAATAAACTTACCCATTCAAGTTTTTACTTTTCAAGATACAGAGCGTAACATTCTCACCTATTTAAGGCTATACTTTTGAAGATACAGGGTCTAAAACATTTAAGGAACATACAATTAATGTTACGCTCTGTATCTTGAAAAGTAAAACCTTGAATGGGTAAGTTTATTGTGAAAAGTTACTGTATTTAAAGTAAAAAACACATTTTATCTACTTTGAGTGTTACTTATGGAGAAAAGTTTTAAGTTAATTTTTCAGAAGTACCCCGAAATAATACGAAAAAATCAAATTTGCTATGGAACCATGACACATATGAAAAAATGCTAAGAGAACGTTTTTGTTTACAATAAAAATTTACATAAGAATTTGAATACATTTTATTGCTATACAAGGTGGTTCTATTTTTTTCTAATATAAATTATACTAATTACCCATTTCTACGCCACTGGTTGTTCAAGATGTTTGATATTAACAGGTTTTATGGTAACCCATGCCGTTATAACGTGTACCAAATATGACTTAAATATCTCTAGTTTGTAAAATATTCAATAAATTCCACATATTTCTTGCAACTTTAACACCCTGTAACTTTTTTATAAGGCCTTAAAATGATATAGTTTATAGAAGAAAGTGCGGTTATTTTTGGGTTTTCTATCACCTGTTGAAGTGTTGCAGATTAAAACTGAATCACCCTGTACATTTAGTAGGGTTGTGACAACATTTTAGGCAAACAATTAGTAAAGTGTAGGTTCACCACGTAGGGTAGACATTGACAAGGGTTAGGATTAATCGAAAAATTTATAGAGTCTAAAATATTACATAAAACCAAAGGCATCGGTGGATACGATGCCTTTGCATAAAACACATATATTATAGAAGCATAATATATAGGACCTTTTTTGAAAATTGTAAATTAAAGATTTGCTTTTTTATGTGAATAAATTCAATTTGTGTAGTTTGATAATCATATTATCATCGAGTAAAGACATTGAGTAAAAGAATATATATTTTAAATATTTATTCTTTTACTCAATGGTAAAGACATTCTACGAATATACAGGGTGTTCCGTAATGATGTACAAATATTTGGAGAAGTGTTCTACACTTAGACAAGGAAATAGAGAGGACGCCTGAAACAGCGCTCGCGGCCGTGTTACCGACTGCCACATCGCACGACAGGCCAGTGGCGTAGCATGAAACGCGTTCTTAGCCAATATCACAAAAATGTTAAAAATGAAAAGGTGGGTAGTTAATTTTGACTTGCATGTAATTTGAAATATCGGTATTTATTTGCAGATAATTTCCCAAATGTAAAGCTAGTGCCAAGTGCTGAAATATATTTATTTGTGGCGATTTCGAATCAATCAAAATAAAATAAATAATGCACGCCCATGGAAACCAGCCCATATTTTATGAAACTATCATAATCAATTAAGAAATTTCCAATAAAAACGATGTTAAAAATAATTATATTGGTCCTATTTACAAACAAAACAATGCACTTGATCATACTAAAAGGTAGAAGGAATTTGAAGAAATTATATTGAGAAAAAATAATGTTTTAGGGCTTCCTTCAAAGGTAGCTTGTCAAATATTGACCGTGAAACGAAATCCCGGGCTCTTGCTTTTCACTTCTGCTTTTACAACCAAACGCTGAACAATTCACCATCGTAAGAGTATATTTTCCCCTTAATCACTGTTACTTTTAATTCACAAATTCACGAAATTAACTCACAACGTACTAGCTTTGTCTGCCACATATAAAATGGCGCCGTTCAAAACGACGTAACAAAATCTATACACGGCAGGGTAAGCACGCGGGGTGACCTCTCTCTTTCTTTGTCTAATCAACGGTAAAAACCAGGGCCTTCGTAAAGTTTATTTTACGAGGGCCGTTGTAAAAACACAGTAGCTGATTGTCATTTTTGTCACTTTGGTATTTTACTGTTTATGAACGTGGTAGGGAATACTTATTTCTACATTCAAAGACATTTAAATAAAAAAAATGTTTCGGGTAATCTATAAAAAATTAAAATGGTAGGCAAGGTTATGAACAAGGAACAAGAATAAACAAAGTTTCTAAACTAATTGGGCTATAGAATACGTATTTTTATTTTCAGATAAACCAACATACAAAAAAGTTCTGTAAAAAAGACGAATACTTAGGTGTTTTGGGTTTCTACCCTTAGCTTCAATAATATTATTATTCTACTTTAGATACTTAATAAAATCAATGCATAGATATAATTTGTGCAACGAACAGCTATTTTTTTATTACCTACCTGCCAAATTATAATTTGTCAATTATTGGCAAATTGGCAAGAGCACCGAGAAATCTTGTTTAATTTCAAATGGACTTCCATTTGGTCTGGGGTCGTCCACGTTCTCGAACTTGTGGAGTTTGTATGTACAATATTTACCAGCGTCCTTCTTTGAACCTTTTCCAACGTTCTTCGTCAATATCACAAAAAAATACGTGGACATTTCAATTACCGCAGACATCGGTCGACGGCCGGTGCAATTCGGTGAAAGTTTACACATTTCGGTGGCCCTTTTTCCGTCGATTTAATTGTTTGACTTCCACTCTGGAAGTTCGGGAGTTCAACAGGAGTGGGGACCCTGATCAAACTCATGCTGTCTCCGACACGTGTGCGATGGAAATTCCTTTTTTGTGGGCTAGACAGAAATATTCCGGTCGTCCCATCAAGTATTTTTTTTATTAGGTATAGACGGTTATTGCTTCGTTTTATGGGTAATATTTATACAGGGTGCCCAACTTTAAAACTGTACAAATCCGTAAAATCTTCATTTTTGGAGATAATCGAGTATATCAAAACCGCTCCACATACTATAAACGAACTAAATCTAAAAAATACAGAAGCCTGCCAGTCAGAAAATGTATCATCTTAGACAGTGACTTTGTTGAGAAAGGTCCAATAATTTAAATTGTTTTTATTTGTTGGTTGGCATTTTGTAAAGATATTAATTACTTTTGTGTTTATTAATATTTTTTCAATGATTCCAGAGCACTCCTGACCAGTGTGAAGTTTAATAAAAATTCAGAATTTTGAGATGGCTCAGAGAAAAATACCCTGTATATTTTTGTAGTAAATCTTTTCACACCAACATTTTGAGTAGTCCTGTTGTGAAGGGATTCTATGGCACACTTGACTCGCCAGATATCTTTAAAATTCCTATTTTGCTCAACTTTGACACCCTACAGAATGGAACTCCCTGTATACTTTTTGTTCAAATTTGGTATATGGGGGTTTTGGGGTGTTCTGATTAACGCTGTGTGGTCAGATTTTAAATAAAAAAATCGCTAAACGGTTTTCGTGAAAATCAGGGGTGTAAAAAAATCTCAGCCGACCCTGGATTTGAATTTTGAAAATGGCAGGAAGGTCAAAAGAAGCGGTTTTTGAAGGACTTTCAAACAAAAAAAGTTTAGGTGATTATCTCCAAAAATGAAGATTTTACGGATTTGTACAGTTTTAAAGTTAGACACCCTGTCCTGTAGGTAACAGTAGGTATATGTGTTTTCCGGAGAAACTTTTGATGAAAAATTTACTAAGTTTCCTCACCTCGAGAAAGTTTTTATCGTAGAATGGTTGACAAATGGGTTGTATTAATAATTTATGGGTGAATTATGAGGCACTTTGGGGACGGGGGTATTATACTACACCCAGGATCAGAAAGCAATGAATTTGAGTAATGTCCTTTGCGATTTTTTTTAGAAAATGACCTTCAAATTTTGGACAGGGATGATTTAAGTTGTGTGGGCACAATCGTAGACATAAATTTAGAGGAATTAATTTTCAAATAATCCCTGTAGATCAACCCTTTCGCTAAGGGTTCGGATTTAAAGGATATTACATTTCGAACTAACGTCAGGGGTAATTCTAAAGGGATCAACCGAGATAAACCCGACCCTTACTGTAGTTAGTAAATTTTAGAGGCAAGGTTAATGGCCGCGAATAGAAATGAATCATCGGTGGTGTGAAACGGCAGATTTTGATTTTTTTTTCTTCGTAACTATTGAAAATGGGGGATTTCTATAACCTTCCCACTTAAGATCGACGTCAGGTGCACCTACACCTAACCAGCATTTTAATAAGCAACCCTATTGTATGACGACAACAAAAGTAGGAAGGGGTCGGCCTTTCCTAAAATTCGCACATGATTAATAGTCCTGTCAAGAAAATTTATGATTCAAGAGAACAAACATAGAAATCCGGAAATATACCCCGGAAGTTACCCGGTTTGGGAAAGTGACAGGAATTAAGCTTTTGTTAAACTGTATTTCATACTAATAGAAATCGAATACTTTATAAAATCACCATATCTACTCTTTTCCCTCATGGGTATATCTAGGTATACCGCAATGACGTACCCATATAGCAAAATCACATTGGCGGAATATTCTGATAATATTTTTTCAAAGATTGTAGGAATATTCATAACAACATTCAGGTGTTCGCCTTTTGAAGGTACTATATTTCAAGTATTATAAACATTCACAAATATATTGAATGCAGGTTCCACAAATATTCAGTGTATGTTCTATGTATATCCATTTAATAATATTCACGTGTACATTATAAAATTAAAAAAACCGCCAACACCAGTTTCTGGGTTCGAACCTACGCCCATCGATTTACAAGTTGACGCTCTAACCAACTGAGCCATCGAGGTACTTGGAAATATTATCTAAAAATAGTGTAAGCTAGAATCTTTGTGACGTCACAAGACTAGGAATAAGTACCGTTTGTGAACATTCATAAGATATTTGCTATATGTATATACTATTTAGCATGTTCCAGCAATATTCCAAATTGCACGTTCCTAAGGTGAACGTGCCTGTAATGTACTTAAGTTAAATGTTCAATTTGTAAATATTTATAGAACCACTAAGTTAGGAATATGTTACACAAGATATTGTGGAAATATCCCTTCTTATTCAAAACAAACATATACGTCATTTGTACATTCATCTAACGTAATAGTCGTTCGCAGCTTCTCCATAAGGTCATTTGGTCAATGGCCCACCTAAATTATTTCAATTTTTTTTCAATGTTTAATAAATATTTAAAAAAATGCAGTTATATTTTCATGCAAAAACTCCCCATGGAGTAAAGTTTACTAATGTCTAATAATAATTCATTCCTATCCGCAGCCGCATGGCCGTATTTTAAGTTGACCTCACGGGTTATTATGGCAATCCACAAGGATAAATGCATTGAAAGTGAGACAGAGACAACAGCATACGCGCCCGCTCTAAAGCCGAAAATACACAAGCAGATGACGAAATCGTCGACGGCCGACCATTCATAATGTTATGTGGTGTTTCACAATATTTGCAAAAGTGTGTTGACAGTAGTAGTTACAAAATGGCGCCGAATAAATGAAAAGTGTATGCTATCATGCGCCTTTTGATTAAAAAATGGCAATGTTAAATATTGGATATTGGACGTAAATACAAGGGTATTGGGTGAAAGCTCCGTTATTAAGCAGACCAAATTTTACACGCCATCCATACGAAAAATATATTGAGGTAACTTTAAATGTCCCATAGACATTCATTTTGTCGATATAATTCGATTAGGTAATACATTTTTTTCATCTGAAAATTAGAAATATTTCTAGTTAAAATAGTATCTGCGATAACAGTGTACTGCGATCACATCGATATTCGCTTGGCAGCGGAACTACGCCCACCAAACAGTCACTGCGATCGCAGTCGAGTGCTATGTGAAACCGCCTCCATAGACGTAAGTAGAGTAGAGAGTAATAAAGTAGAGTAGAGAGAGTACGTCTGCGCGAAAATAGCGTACGTAAACAAGGCAAACATCTTTCAAAATTTCGGTTTTCCGCGGGTTTTCGCGAAGTTTCGATGTTGCAAAAGGTGCAAAATAGTGTGGTGATTAGTTTGAGCTGCGTACAGCAAAAATTCATGGCGATTACAACCACAAATTTCGTCGTGAAATCTGGGATGTCAATAGGAAATTTGAAAATTCATTTTCTCGAAAACTACGTCCGGAAAAACCAAGACTGGATTCGTGTTCAGGGACCTAGAAAATAGGGGAGGTAGCCGAATCGGGGATGGATTACACTATTGGAAATAGGTAATTACCGAATTTCTGAAAGGTGAGTGAATTATGCTTTGCTGTATTTAAAAACGTCAAAAACATAAAAAATACATAAAAGTTAGTAATAGTATGTAAATTTACTTTTGTTTCTCGTCTGGGAGAAAGAAAACCAAATTACCAAACCGCATTCTTTATTTCTTTTCACCACCGAAGAAACTTGTTTGTTTAAATTAGAAATTAAAACTTTTTAATTGAAACGCAGGGGACTACCCATATACGCCTATGATCGAATTATGAAATTAGAAAATCGATGCTTCAATGCGAAAAATAGAGGAATGAAAAACAACGCTGCCGTCAGCACAGAAGACAGAAGAGAAAGTCGCAAGGAAAGGAAGACACTTATTACTACCCGAACCCCTATGAAATGCGTCGGTTTCGGGACCTCAAACAGTTCGGAAAATTGCCTTGAAGCCTATCTGGCTTGCCATTTACCCGTTTTATTATACACTCACAGGTTAGTCAAGCGATTTTGAAATCGCCTGTAATTAAGGAACGTAAATGTCCTTGAAAACTTCGTTGCCCCAACAACTGGCATGTGTGCGACCTTATTGTTCTTTGTTTGAGGTTTTCGCAACTCGATATGTTGAACCCAAACAACCCTTATTTAGCTGGCGGCAATTATTATTAATTCCCTTGTGAATATTAATAACGACAACTTTGCTAGGTCCTATTATACTAATGTACATACTAACTGATTACATTTACGATATTCTATCAGTGAATTTACATTTTCAAATCTCGTGTTTCCTCAAGATCATCACAAATAATTACGTAGGCAATTCGTTCATTTTACGCCACTTCTGAAATTGATTCAATTAAAAGTTTTCATTGAACTCCGGTAATTTATTCCAGATTCGTCGTTACATCGTCCTGGTAGACAATACGACGAGAATTCCCACCTAGAACCTCTTTATTCCAGAATTAAACTTTCAAGGTCGTTTTCATCTCTTTGTAAAAGACAAAAAATCTCCAAGGGAAAATACTGTTGCGGGCAAGTATAAGTCCTCCTTACGGCAGAATGCGTGCGACGTAAGGGGGAAGAACTCGCAAATATTATAGAATTAGTCACAGTTCAGGGGCGTAGCTCAATTTTGTGTAACTCACTGACTTAATTTCCATATAATTGTTATTTAATTTATTGTTAATTATTATTCTTAACGGTGATGCCTTAGACTATGAAGGAAGGCAAACCCTTATAACATTGGCAATTGTTTCTCGAGCTGGAGAATGCAACGTTCTTCCCTGTTTACTCATTTTTCACACGTTAACTCCCGAACATACGAAACGCCACTGAGCTCTATGAGCCGACGGAAAAAACTTGCCAGCGGCCTAAAAAATGAGGTCTGTGTGGTAGACCAAATACGCAGTTAACTTTACGTACTATAGAAACAGGCACAAAACGCGTTGGCTAACTGCTTTTGTCAGCCGACTGCTTGGTAGAAGTGCTGTGTTGCCTTATTTCAAAGGCGATGGTAGACACGACGATGTTGAAAAAATATAATAGGTGTTTTAGCACACCGCGTTAAAAATAAACGATAAACAAAAATGGGTAAGTGGTCCCGTGATGCGAGCTTTATTTTTTCGGCATAACAGAGTTCGGAAATTCGGCTTCAATATGATAAAACTTGTATTCGCCAATAAATAACGACTACTCGTATAGGAAATCTCGCAACGCTGCCCGCATTCTTTAGAAACGTTTTCTTTCGTGCTTTGAGTATTCAAATGTCATGGCCTTTGTTTTTTCACATTCGAGGATACTAAAGAAAAGAGACAATATAGCTAATAATGAAATTAATCAGTTTCCCTTGCGTTGGAGAAATAATGTCCAATAAAATTTAATTAGGTTTGAAACAAAATATATCATTAATGAAATCTTCGTGGAAAGGATGTGATTCTTCAAAGTAAATTTTTTCTACAGGACGTTATTTAATTTTTTTGATACAGTTTGTCCAAACTGGGTCTTTAGGTTTTTTAATATTTAGGTATAGTATAAACAAACTCACTTGGAACACAGTGATATACCGGGCGCGATCTATTTCATAGCATTTACCACGCTCTGCTGCTGGTAAAAATACCAGACTTATCAGCAGAAATCACCCGCGTAAAATTCAAAGGTTTTTATGCGGTCGACGTCGACCTAGTCAAAGAGGCAGCCAATAAGAAAGCGAGCGTAGCGATTTGATTGGTCGGCGTTTTGGGAGATCCACAGAGCAGGTGTCGACGTGGGCCAGTTAGGCCAGTACAACCAGTGCCGTGCACGGAAATAAGGATTGCGCTTTATTTTACGGATTTTGGTTTTGTGTATGGATTTTTGTGTGGTGTTGTTTTGTGTGAGACAAAATTATCGGTTTGCTTTGGTTTGAATTATTTCAAAGTTTATTTTATTATCTTTTAGAGTATTTAAATCAAATTTATATAATATGTATTATTAAGGGACTCATAATATGTTCTATCCAGAATAATATAAAATTTCCTATTCCTAATCATCGAACAATTTTTTTATCCAGAACGATTAAGAATTTTGTATTATATCCAGATCGTGTGCCACGGTTGGTCTCAGTTGTGGAATCGATTCGCCATCCAGATTTATATGCAGGAAAGGTTTCTTGATGCTGCGTGTGTCCGTCCATGTCTATTCCACGACGTTTTTGTTCTTGTAGGCTAATCCCCAGAAAGGACGATCTCGGAATTTTAAGCAAGACCAAATAAATCCGGAAAAATTGATAGCCGTTGGTTTACCCCATAGGAAGTGGGGTCAATGTTTGATCTGGACAAACATCCGAGTCAAGCTGGCGGAGATAAAAGACTAAACATTTTTTGTCCGAATTGCACCACTTATAAATGGCCATTATAAATAATGCCTGGTTTGTGGATTGAGATGATTAATTCCAAATTCGTTTTTGTTTCTCCTCGCCGTTTCATTTGTTTTGGCAAAGCCTGAGCTACGAATAATTCCGCAAATCTGCCCCTAACCAAGTTGATTAATCGTTGATCTGGACATTTTTGCCGAAGTGTTATTAATTTCACTTTTTCTCCGTCGGGTTTTCAACCCAACGGGTCAGGTGGGCAGATGAATTATTATTTGACGTGTTTCGGAGAAAATTACGCCGACGTAAATAGGATTAAATTCTCTCGGTGGGATTTCGATGGAAATCTATAGAACGGAAAGTGGGGTCGGGCATTTTTTAATGGATAACCCTCAATACCCCCACCCATAATCTTAGCAGCCACTGAGACGACGAGTCTAACAGTCCCCTTGGGCAATGTCTGACCTAAATATCAGACGCATTTCCACCCCTGTAACCGAGTTAACTCCGGAGTACATTCGCCCTATAGGGGCAATAAAAATCCCCAGTAATGGAGTCATTATCACCCTCCGGCATTCCAACTATCCATATGGAAAGGAATGGCTTCATAAAGATTTGAGATACTATATATAGTATCTGGACCCAATTCGGAGCTAATGCGATCATTGACACAGATATATATAAGAGTCATAAAATGTTCGAAGAATATCAGATTATTATTATTATTATTATCGGTTTTTGTGTAGATGGTAAAGTCGCCAAAGAAAAAATAATATTGGAGTGAAGTTACTAATAAAACGTAACATTTTAGAAGGAAAATAAACTGATTTATCCCTATCCCCCTTTGTCTTAAGAAGTATATTATTGTTGCTATTTCGCTTTTTTAACACTGACCCTTTTTCACAAAACAAGGCCCAGAAAAGTCAGATAAGACACGCTCAATATACCTGAATAAATTAAGTTGTTATGCTGTTTCCTTCTGAAGCCCCAATTTGAGAAAGTAGTTCGCCTATTACCCCCATGCAAGACCTGCGTGTTTTTCCTTTATTCAAGGGTAAAAAATTAAAGTTGCATGAGGGGAAGTTCGTTTACAGGTTGTCCCAGAGAGACGATCAATTTCCAGTATAAAAAGGTGTCCCTTTTTTAGGCTGCCGTGTAAAAAACCTTTTAAGGCTACCCTACATATACAATTGGATACAACCAGACGCGCGTGTCGTTTTCCAAGTGAAAAAACGTGTCCCACATATTATAACGAAATGCAGAAAAAACGGAATTGATGAGCAACTCGCGTGCCTCGCTTGCCAATTAGCAAGATTCTAAATTAGATAAGGGCGGGGGTTTTAAATTTAATTGGTAGACAAACTACCAACGTAACCCCGCAAGGTCTGTGTACGTTTGGCAGGCATTCTTCGAAATATCGCCAGGACTGAATCCCTTAACCTCAAAAATGTATAAAATGTTCGGCAGGTATCGTGTTTCTCTTGCAATTAGTACGGCGGCGTTGCCGGATTTCTAAAATCCAAGAATTTATGACGCGTTTATTCCCGGATATGAAGATTAACGCAGTGCTACTAATGGCCGCCAGACGCAGTCAGAGGCCATTTGTCAGTGACGAGGTAGAGGGGGAGGGGCAATAACCCCCACCCTTTATTTAGACGCGTGGGATCTGATTGATATTGGTTCCAAGGTGAAACTCGGGGGATTTGTTGGATTATTTCCGCTTCGGAAACAAATGTAAAAAAGGGATTGTTGAATATCAAAGCGTGGGGGATTGGATGAATATCATTTGTAACTTCGGGCGGTGCCGCTGGCAACACAGAAACAATTCTATGTGAAAGAAGGTCCTTATACAAATAAGCCGTTTAAACTTTGTAACGCAAAAAAACAACGATAACGATCAATCTTAACTTGAGAAAAATAGCAGAGAGCCTTTTTTATTTGTAAACTGTCCTCTTCGGATCAGATTCTTGGGGAATCAGGTGTTTTCAACCCCTAGTTATTTATAGGGAATCTTGAGAGGTTTGAAGAATTAATGGTTTCCTCTTGTCTGAAGCTTTTAATAGAAGATTTTTACCTATCACGAAAGCCGCTAACCTTTTAGATTGGGTTGAGATGTAATATACATATATAGGGTGGTCTAGTTTGAAATGAATAAACTCACAAGATCGGTAGAAAATGACTACTAGTTTTACAAATTCTTTTAATTAAGGGCCCTATAAGTAGTGTTTTAGTTTCAAGAAATATGTGGATATTACTTACTACTGAATATTTACCAAACAATCTGTCTCACTTTCAATGCATTTATCCTTGTGGATTGCCATAATAATCCGTGAGGTCAATTTAAAATACGGCCAGGCGGTTGCGGATAGGAATGAATTATTATTAGACATTTGTTTGACTAGTTTCTATAAACGTAACTTTAATTAGACTTTAAGAATTTTATCTATGATCAGTTTCTGAATTATCTAAAACGACCATTGGGATATTATAATTACTATATATGTATATATGTTTGTGTTTGTGCTCTCAGAAATAATAGGGAAAGACGGAAAGAGCAAAAGATAAATCCGACTGTTTTAACTGTATAAAAAATGTTACACTAAGTACATTAATTAATCTTTTTTATGTTCCCATGTAAACCCTGGTATAAAAACCATAAGACATATTGTGCCAACCGTAATTTCTGGGCCACATTTTCGAGTAATTAAATTTTTCATTGTCGGGAAGAATATTAATTAAACTTTTACAACTTGAGGCCTTTGTATTATAATTTGTGGCAAAATACTTCAACTGGAAGTGATCCACATGAAAGGGATTAGAGCCTTATTTGTTAATTAATTTGCTGTATCAAATAATTAATAAAAAATACAAAAGTTGCTTCACAAGAAAATAAAAAGAAAATATCCTGAGGTCAAAAATGTTTAGCTGCTAGACCGATATGGATACCTTAAACGACATGGTTGTAAATAACCTACTATTAAATATTTTATACAAGTAATATTAAGTATTCATCAATAAGGGTGGATGGAAAATCGGATTTTCCACCCCTGTGAAATCTATTATTCGTCGAAATTCATTTCAGACCCTTTCAGAAAATAATTGGCCTATTAATAAGCCCCCGCCCCTTACCCGTTAGAAACTGAGGAGGGGGGTGAAATATGGGAAATCTTAAGCCGATATTTTCTGAGCAATATTACGCACATTTTCACTTTTGTGGATTCGTGCATTTGATGTTTCTCGAAAATGTTTGTCGTTTGGATTAAAATTGTTGAACTGGAATGTGGGATATTTTCTTGGGAATGGGAATACAACTGTCAAGGTAAAAGTGAGAGCAATAATAACACATAAGGTACTATGCAGTAATAAAAATAATATTATGTTTGATATTGAAATAAAAAAGTTGAGTAAAAATATATTGACATATTATGATAAAAACATATTTAGAATCTTGTTTCAACACATAGATTATTAAATTAAATTATGTATGTATAAGAATTTCAACCAATTGTTTAATTTCAAAATTGACCCATCGTAAATATGATATACAAATTGCTGCAGTAGTTTTATCATATATTTGTCATGTAAGTGATTATTATTAATTTAAAATAGATATTAATAAATATTCAACTCTACTAAATGTATGTTCCAATCATTTGTGTGTTGTTGTGCTAAGAGGTAGTGTATAAATAATAGCGAATAATGTAATTAGTAAATCTATTTAATTCTCCTCCAGAATACGGAAAAAAAATGTTCCGTCAACCTCTCCATTTTCCAATATCGGAGAATAAAGAAAGCGACCTAAAAGTACAATCGCAAATATTTGTACGAAGATCCCCTGAATTTACTTTAACGATGAATTAAAAAAACGACTTGGGACGAAGGCACACAAAGAAAAATTTAAGCTAACGGCAAATATTTACCGACTTCTTTTGTTTCAGTTTCATCAGTATGGCGTAGGCGTGAAATACAGCTCAAGCAACATGTCGCTGCTATTTTCAAGCGAAACTCCTGGATCCGACACGATTTTGTGTCTAAATGGCACATCTATGGACTGTTCGCCGTGCCCTTGGAATAATATATCAGCACTGCCTGCTTCATTTTCAGGTATTTTTTTTAATTCAAAAATTTCATACGCTTATTTGAGACGTACACCCTGTATAAAAAATATATGCTATGACAATACCCCGGGGTTTCTAGCCCCCATAAAAGAAATTGGATGTCCCGCTATAAAATCGAGACTATAAGGCCAATATGGGTTAGAGATAACCCTAAATTTCAATTTGAAAATAGAGTTACATCGTTTGAAAATGTATTTTCTTTTTAGGGACCATACCAGCATCTGAAGATCCGAGAATAGAAATTTTGAGAAGGTACTCCTATGGGATAGCTCTACCTTCAATATGTATATTAGGAATTGTTGGAAATATCTTCAATTTAATTGTTTTAACCAGAAGAAATATGAGGGGTACTGCATACATCTACATGAGAGGTAAGTTCCGCATATATGCTCTGGTATTACTCTTAGACAAATAATAAACATAGACTAATAATTCAATTCAATACAGACCCTTACAAGATAAAAAAAATGTTTAGTAACATTATTTGTCTGAGTTAGTAATAGAAATTTAAAACAAAACAATGCAATGATTACACCATTGCCAAATTTCTTCATAAATTTATCTTGTACTTACGAAATAAATGTATAACCAATTTTAAAAAACATCAATTTCGAACAATTAGTTGATATCTACAAACTACATATAGTAAAAATTTGGACAGTTATCATTTAACAATAAATTTTACCGATTTTGTGAATTTACTGACCCTACTTGGTCTATAAATAATATCCTTAATGAATTGTTTATTCTGGCTAACGTGGCAACGTTGCACAAGCTCTTTGTGATCGTTGCGCATTTGTTTCATTATGCCCCAACAGCTGATCCAGAGTTTGTTGAGATTTCTCCGGTTTGTGTTGATGTGTTTCGACTTTTTACTTTTGCGTTATTCTTGTTTTTTTTAAAGAGATTTTGGGGTTATTGGTCAAAAGACATACAGTTATAATATATTTATTTGCGGCGATTTCGAATTAATCGAAATAAAATAAATAATGCACGCCCTATTTTATGAAACTATCATAATCAATTAAGAAATTTTGAATAAAAACGACGTCAAAAAATAATTATATTGGTCCTATTTACAAACAAAACAATGCACTTTATCATACTAAAAGGTAGAAGGAATTTGAAGAAGTTATATTCAGAAAAATAAACTTTTAGGGCATCTTTCAAAGGTAGTTTGTTTAAATATTTACGTGTGAAACGAAATCCCGGGCTCTTGCTTTTCACTTCTGCTCTTGCAACCAAACGCTGAACAATTATTCACCATCCCCACTTTTAATTCACAAATTCGAAATTAACCCACAACGTACTCGCTTTGTCTGCCACATATAAAATGGCCGCCGTTGAAAACAAATCTATACACGGCAAGGTGGGCAAGCGCGGTGTCCCCTCTTTTTCCTTGTCTAAGGTCATTTCATTAAAAAGCATTTCTGTTATAAATATCAAACAATCGGCAGGTATTTATAGTATCCCAGAAATTCCCATAGGAATTTCTTTCGGCCACAGTATTTATGTATGATCCTGTTTAAATTCTATAACTTCGTTGGTTTCTGTTTTCGTCGAATTACTGCGTATTAAGGGTCCTTGGAAAATTACGAAATTTAATTTGGTTTTGTTGTAAGGTGGGCGTCGCATTTGGGCCCTTTAACGTGAAATAATTGTGGCCTAGATATTTCTTTTAAGAGAAAATTGAAAACGTCTTTAATTTTTTTCAGTGAAAAACCCTACAAGTTTTTTTCAGGAGGGTCAATGCTCCGAAGTAACCCTGATTTGTTTGTGTTTACTCTTGATCCCTAGGTACAAGAGAAACCGTTTAGGTTTTCTGTTTACTTTTTCATGTGAGGGAGGGTAGGTATATCAAAAAGCTTTTAATATGCTGACATTTCACCGGAAAACATCCAGAATCTGACCGCAAAAAAACTGGTTCTGTGATACCTATTTAATTCCGCCAAGCCTCTCATTTCGTATTCATCAAAAGAAATTAGAGCTGCAGTTATCTGCAGCTCTTTAAATTGCTCATATCTGGCCTAGTTACAAGGATAGTGAACTCGGGATGAAAATATCCTGGAAAATATGCTCCATTTTTAGAATGTAGAATGCCAGAAATTTGGGAAAGGAGTTTTCCTAAACTTGGCAGCGGCGTTGTTAAACTTAAATGGTAATAAAGTTTTGTTGATGAACATAATATACTAAATTAACGTGTTTCAAGTTTCAAACTTGTAAAATATTACTGTTTCCTGGAATTCATATACAAAATCATTTAATATGTCTTTGACAGTTGGAATTTCGTTTAAAACATACTACAGTGCCTGCCAAAAAGTTGGAACCATATGTTTTTTTTTTCGAAATTAGATCATTAAACGTCGTGACGTCATTCGACATACCTGTCAAAAATAACATTTAATTAAATAAATAGCCAAAATACGCTTTATTTGTGATTTTATTAAATAAAGTTATTTGAAAAAGTTGCTGGTATTTTATTTTACCCCTATGTGCCAATTTTGAGACAAAAATTCTGACAATGATAATTTCTTGATTTTTTGAAAAATATAAAAATTGCACCTTGTTAGTTGAGTGAAACTAGCCGATTACGACCCAAAAAGGGTCCATAACTAAAAAATATCATGTTTGGATGATAGCAAACACGGCACACCAAAAAAAAAAAGAAATTTATTAGTTTTTATATTTTTTCAAAAAATCACAAATGTATCATTGTCAGAATTTTTGTCTAAAAATTTGCACATAGGGGTAAAATAAAATTACAAGCAACTTTTTCAAATAACTTTTTTCGATAAATTCACAAATGGCGGATTTTGGCTATTTATTTAATTAAATGTCATTTTAGACAGGTATGTCAAATGACGCCACGGCGTTTAATGATCTCATTTCGAATCTTTTTGGAAGCAGAGATGATCGCCCCAGAGTAGTTTCATCTTAGCCCAAAAATAAAAAAAAAATCCCATACGGTTCCAACTTTTTGGCGGACCCTGTATATATGGTTTAATAAAGCACACCAAACTGTAACTCAAAAGTAATTCGAACCTCCTAAATATTTTCGTCGTGAAATAAGACTTTGGAAGCATATCTTCCGACTGTTATTCATCTTTGAATATTTCCTCCTCGGTGAATATTCATTTCTAAAAACGAGGATTTTAAGGATTGAGGCCAGCAATTACAGTACGGAGCAAGTGGGTCGCCATTTTCATGCCCTGTTGGGGCTTATCCAAGCGATATGACCCAAAATTGTTCGAATGATTGATGCTAAATACCACTATGCTGGTTTTCATAAAACAAAATTAATTGCTATTACAAAAATGAAAAACAATTTTTGCTTTTTGTTCATGTTACTTTTTAGCAAAGAAGCTATAGACAACATTCTTTGTATTGTCTTTCTGTAGAGACGACAAAGAACAGTGTGATGTAGACGAGAGAAAAAAAAAGAAAGGAGGAAGAAAGCGCACAAAAAGTGATATCATGTTTCAGTTTGTTTTTGAATAACTGAGCTACAGAAAAGAAAGGAAAAATATATATCCAGGCAATAATACTGTGAACAATGGGATAGAAAAATGGCTTCCCCTTTATTTTCCAGATATTACAAAGGACCGCAGTAGTTTTAGCGTACGGAAAAAAATCGCCGTTGGGATTTTCCGACACATTTCAGAATCCTAGAAACCCAAATCTGTTCGACACCTTTCCATTGATTGGAGATTTGGCGTGAAGGTTTTTCTATATCCTGGGGGTGCTAGATTAAACCTATTACGCAGCGGGTTGTCTCAGAATCCCTCGCAGACCCTTTCTTCTACCCCTAAGATAGAAGGGTCCCTATTGATGGATTACGGAGGCCTGGCCGTTACTCAGGAATGTGGCTGATTGTTGGATTACAAGAAGGGTTGTCTAGGGTTTTAACGAACTCAATACATTCTAAAGCATGCATGTCTACAAACAAAAATTAATTATTAATTTTTTTTGTCAAAGTATCACCCTGTATGTCTGGGAAAGTGGCAGAATCCCCAAAGTTATTAGCAAAAGCTTGTAAGGACTAAGACTTTCCGAATTAAGTAAAGAAAATTAGACAAAAAGGAAATTACGTTAATGGAATGCCTTACTTGTTCCTTTTCGTAGTTGTCCTATGCTGGTAATTTCGCTTTAGCTGTGAGATTGAGTGAGATTGAGTGAGACAATTAATGTTACACATTAACGTTTAGAATTTTTAGTTCAACATGCCTACAAGATTTGACTTAATGTGGATATACTCTTGAAGTACGATTTGATATAAAACTTACAAACTTTATTTAATGTCTTGTGTGTTATTCCCAAGAAACCACAAACGACGCCGTATAAACTTTTATCAAATTTCTGTAAAACTCGCAAACTTTGTATCGTCCAAAAGCCACTAAGATAACCTCAGCCGAGGTGCGACAGTTAAAACTTTTCCTTTATTTTCCCAACATTTTTACGGTTTAAATCCTGACCGCGCCTGAAAAATCAGGCCGATGCATTTCCTTCGTACCACGGGCGTAGCCAAGGGGGGGTTTCGGGGGTTCAAACCCCCCCCCCCCCCCCCGAAATAAGCAAAATATTACCTAATATTATACCGAATAAATACGAGGAGTGAAGAGTTAAATTATTATTACGTTTGAATATATTATGTAGTAATAGTAGCGCCTAGCGCCATCTTTTGACGAGAGGCAGACGCAGTTGCAGCCGAACTATTTTGTATTGTAGGGACACTTTGCGTTGTTTCTCGATTATTCGCCACGCCCCTAGGTCGAAATGAGCGGAACTTTGTGGAAGTTCGTGGAAGTTTCTGGACGGCTACTGGGCTGCTATATAAGCGGCGCCGCGGCGCGTGACCGCGCTTACGGCAGTATTGTTCCATGCGAACTCGAAGCGAATAAAAGTGAAAAGTGGTGAACGAATAGTGAAGAGAATTAAGTGTACCGTGTAAGTGAGTAATTTTAGTGCACTGTTATTCGATGACCTTGTTAAGGATAGATACGTGAATCATTATTACTGTCGAAAAATGGAGGGGAAAAAAAGGAAGGGTGATAAACCTAAAGGTATGGACTACTGGAAAAAGTGGTGTAGTCAAGGTCAAGGGGTTTCTAATAAAGAAACAAATTTGGATTTAGCTATCAAAGCTTCAGCTACCTTGCATGCTGATAAGAAGACTGCCTACCCCGAAATCTAGTTTGGAACGCCTAGATATGTGCGATAAAAACCTTTATCCTAATATTTACACATTACTACAAATCTTGGCTACCATTCCTGTATCCACTGCTACCCCAGAAAGGTGTTTCTCGAGCCTAAGGAGACTGAAAAACTATTTACGAAACACTACAAGTGAAAACAGACTTAATGGTTAATGAACATTCACTATGGAACAGAAATTCATGCAGATGAAGTAGTGGATATATTTAAAAGAAAAAGCCGAAGATTTCTTCTTTAATGGTTTTAGATTTAGCGCAGAGGAACGAAATTAATTTATCCATTTCATTTAAAGTTAAGAACTTTATAAATATGTCGTAGTTTTTCGGATGAATATATAGATATTAAATTTCATGTAAGTATATTTTTGTGGTTTTATTTACTTCTCAAACTAAACCCCCCCCCCCCCAAACTAAATCCTGGCTACGTCCGTGCTTCGTACAAACCTTAATGTGAAATTTAGCTGCAAAACGCTCGGTATCTGGGCAATTCCTGCGCCGTCCAATCAAGTTTAGCTAAATCGCCGAAATTTTCTTAAGGTCCCTAAACACCGTCGCATTTTTTGTACACGGGTAGCGCCAGCTAATTTTTAAAGCGCCGCCCGGCGTGACCTGTGTACGAGCTTACGCGGCGACCCTAACGATGTCCACGCTCCCCTGAATACCAAGCAGAGCCCAGATATCCGAGTCCCGGACAGGTTATATATTTCGTATATCCCCTTTTATATTTTACTTTGGGGGTGCGGAACAAGCAGGAAAATGGGCCATATACCCCACGTATTAGGAAGTAACATGGCCCTGGAATCTGACAGCTTTCATATTACGTCAGACCTAATAAGTTTTCTGGAGGAATCCCTCCTTGCTATTTATGATTTTTAACAAAAGGGTGTATATGGACACACGTCTCCTGACGTTGACGCACCGAAAATACACTGGAAACAATTGACCCCCGTCAAACAGCCAGCTTCGTTTCCTCTGCCGGAACAACTTCACCCTTTCAACAAGTTGGCTGGGACGGTTCGTTACCGGCTTTTGTTTTCCCGCGCAAACAAACGGCAATCAAACAATGGAACGTCGCTTTCTCAACGCCTCCTCGCCTTGAAAAGGTAATTTCTTGCATCCAGAATGCTCGATGCATTTCTGACATGGACAAATTGTTCGTTTGCACTTTACGCAAGTCATAATTGGTTTTCGCTTGCAAATTTTTCGCGGCGAATATCGGGAAACCCTGCCCGGAATAGTTTATGAGCTCTGGAAAATTGGCCCTTAGAAAAGCACTCAAAAATTATGTAGTGGTGTTCGTTTCTTGGGGCATCTAGAACGAATGGAGCCTGCGTAAGCCTTGTAGAAGGGTGGGAAAAACTCAATCAATGAATTGGCACGTGTCTGTAGGCGACTAGCTGCAGCTGTAAACAACTCGAAAAAAGGAGCCGGATAAAAGACAGGCTAAACCAATAAACTGTGTTTCCCGTTTCCTGTTCCTGTGAGTAGGTAGAATGGATCCTATTTGTACAAACTGCGCAATTTTAGAGAGTAGGTAACTTTATATTGTTTTAGTTTGTTTCTCTTTTAGGATAGGGTGTTTATTCGTACCTACTGCATTTCTGTACAAATGGGGGAAAAGGAATGTTTTTGTATACAAAGTTTGTTCAAATAAAAATGGGGTAATATACTCAATTAAGTGTTGCACAAAAGACGTCTATTATAGTTGAATAATTGTATTATTGTGTTCATTGTTCATCATAGTTGTCTGGAAAAAAAGAATATAACGTCCCAGGCCTACTGCGGGAACACAAAAACTTGGAATAGTGGGACATACTAAGGTCCAATTAAGTTTTTTTTAAGGTTGTCGTCAAACACAACGTAAAGGTTTATAAAAAGAAATATCCATTATAACTATTTACGCAAGTATGTCCTAAGATCTGTGAAATTATGGCACGGCTATCCACCGCATTTCGCTGCACAAGTGGCCAGCCGTCGAACAGTGTAACCCATGCAAGTATTGGTGATATTATATTAGGCGAGCATGCAGTCTACAATAGTTTTTACTACAATACCTATCTTCTCTGTCTCCTTCATCTCTTTTTACTCTAATACTAGGTTCGGATTAATATATGGTTAAAAAAGTGTATTGTCTAGCATTCTATTGCCGAGGCGCCTGTTCTCGAGCTACCCTGGTAAAATATAAATGAACTCACTTGGAACACAGTAATATACGGGGCGCGATCTATTTCATAGCATTTACCACGCTCCGCTACTGGTAAAAATACCAGACTTATCAGCAGAAATCAGCCTTATAAAATTCAAAGGTTTCTATGCGGTCGACGTCGACCTAGTCAAGGAGGCAGCCAATAAGAAAGCGAGCGTAGCGATTTGATTGGTCGGCGTTTCGGAGATCCACGGAGCAGGTATCGACGTGGGCCAGTTAGGCCAGTATAACCAGTGCCGTGCACGGAAATAAGGATAGCGCTTTATTTTGCGGGGTTTTGGTTTTGTGTATGGATTTTTGTGTGGTGTTGTTTTGTGTGAAACAAAATTGTTGGTTTGCTTTAGTTTGAAGTATTTCAAAGTTTATTTTATTATTTTTTAGATTTTAAATAAAATTTTTATAACATTATTTAGTTTTTATGCTGTTCCAAGTGACTTCATTTATACAATACAAAGCATTATAGCTACTTTTGACCTTTATTTGGGAGGTCAGGCGAACCAAACTTTGGTTTTCTTAATATTTACTTTACACTACAAGTTTATGCAACCATTAGTTTAAATAAATATGAATATTAGCATTTTTAAGGTTTATTTCGAAGAATGTATTCATAGAGCTCAAACCGTGTGCGATATTGACGGTAATAAAATACCGACGTAATTTTAGAATATGAGATAAGGATTTATTTTGGAGTACGTACCGCTGTCAGTTTCTGTTTGGAATAAAGATTCCAGATCAGTGTCATTCAATCATGATTGCCGCACAGTGCACCTTGGTGATTTTCGTGTGAGTATTTTTTGTCACTAACAATATGTTTCGTGAGATAAAAACACCACGACAACAATCATTAACCTTGTTGATCTCCGATAACGAAAATTAAAGCAGTTTTTTTTAGAACATATTTCTCGACTTCGGAAGCATCTTTCACCCATGGACAGCCTTGCAGCGTGAGAAACACAGTTTATTTATTTTCAACAAAGTGGACAGTCTACGCACAAGCCGCGGAAATAAATTGCGTTGATATGACAGGCTATAAAAGGCCAAATATTACAAACTATTCGGATTTTTTTAATATAGCTTCGAACGCTGACACTCTGTACGCGGACCACATGAATCTAACCAGGTTTCCTGTTGTCATATCGCACAATTTGCCGAATCTGAAGCTTGTGGACATATCGGGAAATAACCTTAGAAGGCTGCCGCACAAGTTGTATAAACTTGTGCCCAAAATAGAAAAGCTGTTGGTATCGGAAAACTCTGTGGCGATACCAAGGAACAAGTCACTGTTGATATCGTCCACCTTGAGAACTTTGATGCTGAGCAATAACAACATCAAGCACTTGTATAAGAGAACTTTTTCTAAGCTTCCGTCGTTGGAGGTCTTGTATTTAGACAGGAATTTGTTAAAACATATTTCTCCTAGTGTTTTTAAAGTTCTGCCAAAATTAAAATATCTTCACGTAGGTCAGAATCAGATAGCTAAGGTACCACCAAGAGAGGTGATGCCTAAAACTTTGGTGCATTATATTGTGAAAGATCAAAAAGATATTAAATAACACCCTGTACGGAGTTTTGTTGTGATTACTAAAATATAACGAAAGTAATTTATAATTTATCTTGTTTATCGAAGAATCATTGGAAATTTCGTTGATCTGATTTCAAAAATAAACATGGACATGAATCATGATACCTTTTAATATGTATTATATGTATGAGTGAGTATGTATAATTTCTAAATTATTGGCACTGTTTGTATATATTTATAATAGTATATTGTTTTCTGTGTAAACACATTAAAATTTATGTTTTCAATATACTTAAATTTATTGTGTAATTATTTTAAACGTCAATTTTCTATAGGCAGGTACTATATTATAAGATAAAATTTTGAGGGGTGGGCTTTTATAAAAGACCATATTTGTCACTCTGAGCTAACCAGCTGATTCTTATGCCACGACACGAAAACGTAAATGAATTTCCCGCGACCTCGTTTCCCTATAAGCAATAAATTCCAATCTGATTTTTCATTGGCCTGACATTTCCATTAAATTTTCAAGCGCGAGGATTGTTTTGAACCCTTCCTGGGGATATAAAAATTTATGAATATAAAGTTTCCCGAGAAAATTAACGACCTATTTCTGTGTCCCCCTATATTTATTCCGTGCAAACGGCCTGCTGCTTTTTATGGGACGCAATAAAGGCGCAAAACGATGATTTGTCAGCTAAAATAATACACGGAAGAGAGGAAATATGGACAGACCCCAGAAAACATCGTCTGTAGGATTTTTCGTTAGATTTCAGGAAATTCTGAACGATTTGACAACGTCGCAAATATTACTATCTTGGAAAAACCTGCAAAATACAACTTTGACGACTACTTATTAAGTGTGACAAATAACCGTTCAACAACGTAGGGATAACTAAACTGCAACAAATATCCTAATAGAACCACCAAAAGCCCGTAAAAAGTTGAGAAGCGATGTTGCCAAATGCAACGTTTTCCTTAAATTTAGGTAATTTTAACAAACTGCTTAAATGAATTCACGCCGCTTGTTCTGAAGTTCTCTGGAGCCGAAAACAAAAATAGCCTCCTCGAATTACCAGAGAATGGCAATGGGCGGGCACTTGAACTCCCAACTTCGGAGTTCAAATATATATAGTACGAAAGTGGGAGTTTATTCAAACTGCCAGTTCTCGGGTTTCCTCCTTAGAAGAACAGACCACCTTCCCTCCCGTTTTAGAATGATATACAGGGTGGGTATATAGGATCCCTAATTCCACAGTTTGTGTCTTTATAAAGTTTTACTTGAAAAATTAAAAATAAAACCTTTTTGATTATTAAAGTTATGTCATTGAGTAAAAGAATAAATATCATATTCTTTTACTCAATGGTTATGTCAATCATTAGGTGCACTTAGAATGGCATAGGTAAAAAAATAAAAAAAATCAGCAAAAGGTTATTAAGAAAAGTTGTTTAGAATTAAAAGCTGTGCCTAAATACCAAAACATAGCCTCCGAAGAAAAAAATGTTTCGTCAATTAATTTTCACAATTTAACATAAAAATGTTGCCCCTTAAGTGAGAGTTTTTTAATATACACATTACTAATGTTTTATCTTGTTACGAAGAATTGTTGCGAAATTTTAAAGTTTTGTTTAATATCGTTGCGACAAACATGAAGTTTGTGATTATCTAAAAAATTAAAAATATATATGTTAATTTTACAAATATGCTTGAATTTGAACAAAGTTATGCGAAATTGATTTAATTTTGATTAATTTATGAAATTGTTTTGGGTGAATATTAAAACAATTTTTTTTAGGAAATCATTAATGATTTTTCTTAGGAGGCCATGTTTTGGTATTTAGGCATAGCTTTTAATTCTAGACAACTTTTCTTAATAACATTTTGCTGAAATTTCTGAAATAAGGGTTCTTTACTCTTGTACAATTCTTATATTTTTTGACCTACCCTGTATGCTGTTTGACTTGCAACCATTCTAAGTGCGCCTAATATGATTATCGAACATGCACCAACTTTCGAGAATATTGTATTTTCGTTGTGCAATTAATAAAAAAATCCCATATGTTGCACACTTAAATGACCACACTGTAGGTATATGCGAAAACTCTCTGAATAATTCGAAAGAAACCTTCTATTATTTCCCACAAAGATGTAGGTATATTCCCACAAGGATGTAATTCGAAGTTAAAAAATATACCTCCATTTTCTACTTTCCCTAACTTTTTTGTCTTTGTAATTTTAGGAAACATAAATATAATAATTTAGATATATTTAAGAAATACTCGCACTCTGTGTATATCAATTTTATGATTATACACACTATCATCAGTAAATACAAATTTATTGCTGGTACCTACCACAGGTGGCTTTGCATTTGAAAATAAAAACACAACTAAATAAATTAAAAACTGCAATACAATAAATTACGCATTACGAAATGTACTTTTCTTCCAGGATATTCGGCGGCGGCCCTCCTTGCCATAGCGTTCGCCCTGCCGTTCGCCTGGCGCGTCCTCGTCCACCGAGAGCACGGCAGATGGACGCAGCCACTCCCCGCCGTCTATTTCGCCCATTTGGAACTCTTCCTCGGCAACGGCTGCCTCGGCGTGGGAGTGGCCATGCTGACCGCCCTCACGCTCGAGCGATACGTCAGCGTGTGCCATCCGGGGCGCGCCCGACCAATCCTCGGTGAGTGGGCGGGGCCGTGGGGAGTGGAGTGGGCGGGGCTGGACCGGCTGTGGGCGGGGCCGAGTCTGTCTCACACTCCCCGTTTGTTTTCAGGCTCTCCCAGACGCGCCGTCATACTGATACCGGCGTTGACGTTTGTTCTGTACATTCCTATCGTGTTTAGAAGCCAGGTGAAGACTTGTAGGCTCTCGGACGGTACGGTGGTTTTTCAAAGAGTAGAAGACACCGAGTATATCAACCATCCGTTGTACAGCGTGTATAAGATACTTCTCGAATGTATATTTAAAGTGATACCGGTCATACTGTTGGCAGCGTTGAATTTGAGGATTTTGATAGTGTACAGAAGATCGTGCGAGAGGAGAAGAAAGATGACGTTAAGCAGGACGGTTAGTGGCGAAGAAGATCCTAGAAAGTTTGCTGAAGAAAGGAGGCTCGTTTTATTATTGGGATCTACGAGTATATTATTTCTAGTCTGTGTTACGCCGATGGTTATTTTGAATGTAACCCTATCGGATAAGAACTTGATGAAATATCCATATCAGGTAAGCAAAATACCCCCAAATACAACTACCTTAAATATTTTATTCGGAAATCTGTTTTCCCCAATATGTTTTGGTAAGGAAAGGCAAATCCCCGAATCCCTTATAAATCCAAAGCAATATGCTGCTTATTCCTGTGAAAAAGCGAAGAGGGGTCTTACCTTTGCAGAAATTATTATACGCTAGAACGAATTTGTCCCAGCATCAAAGCTTATATAATATTATAACGAAGGGTATTTGTATACGATAATTTAAACGTCCGTGCCCTCAGGAATATACAGGGTGTTAGTAAATAAGTGCAACAAACTTTAAGGAGTGATTCTACATGAAAAAATAATGACAGTTTGCTATATAAACGTAGGTCCGCAAATGCTTCGTTTCCGATATACAGGGAGTAAAGTTTAAAAAAAATGATAATTTATTTATTGCGCTGAAACGGATTAAGACATTCAAATGAAATTTGGTGGGTTTTAAGAGGACTAGAAAGCGCATTTTTTGACACCCGATTAAAAATTTTATGTTAATCAGTGGCGTGCATAGGGGTAATGGCCTCGATATTTTTAAGAAAATAAATGATACGCCACTGAGATAATTTATAATAAAAATTATTTTTAAAATCCTCGTTTAATTAGTGACAAAAAAGCTCTATTACCTTTTTTCACAGGGGTCGCCATTTTTATGCAAAAAAATAAAACAACATAACGCGTATGTTTAATTTCTATTACAACAATATCAAAAACCTATCCTATACAGCAACAATAAATCAAAACAACAAATGAAAATAAAAATATCTCAAATAAAACATTTTTAGTTAGGTGCGCATAGCTATAACAATAAATAAATAATTTTTTTTTTAAACTTTGACTCCCTGTATATCGGAACGAAGCATTTGCGGACCTACGTTTATATAGCAAACTGTCATTATTTTTTCATGTAGAATCACCCCTTAAAGTTTGTCGCACTTATTTACTAACACCCTCTATATTATGTTTACATATTTATTGCCACCCTAGACAAGGAAAGAGAGAGGAGAGCGCTCGCGGCCGTGTTACCGACTGCCACATCGCACGACAGCCCAGTGGCGTAGCATGAATCGCGTTCTTAGCCAATATCACAAAAATGTTAAAAATGAAAAGGTAGTTAATTTTGGGTAAAGGTACATATTGATATTTATTTGCAGATAATTACCCAGATGTAAAGCTAGTGTCAAGTGCTGAAATATATTTATTTGCGGCGATTTCGAATCAATCAAAATGAAATAAATAATGCACGTCCATGGAAACCAGCCCATATTTTATTAAACTATCATAATCAGTTTAAAAATTTTCAATAAAAACGATGTACAAACATAATTTTATTGGTCCTATTTACAAACAAAACAATGCACTTTATCATACTAAAAAGGTAGAAGAAATTTAAAGAAGCTATATTGAGAAAAAATAAAGTTTTAAGGCATCTTTCAAAGGTAGCTTATTAAATATTTACCTACCTATGAAACGAAATCCCGGGCTCTTGCTTTTCACTTCTGCTTTTGCAACCAAACGCTGAACAATTCACCATAGTAAGAGTATATTTTCCCCTTAATCACTGTTACTTTTAATTCACAAATTCACGAAATTAACTCGCAACGTACTCGCTTTGTCTGCCACATATAAAATGGCCGCCGTTCAAAACGACGTAACAAAATCTATACACGGCAGGGTAGGCAAGCGCGGTGTCCTCTCTATTTCCTTGTCTTAAGCACTAAATTGTAAATTGTTCAATGTCAACATAAATATTAACTTTGGCGGCGCTGACAAATTATAGGATAGGTCTTGATTGCCACTTACCTACTACGCAACCCAACCAGTGATATGGAGGAAGAGAATGCGCTTTGACCTACTGCGCATCCGATTTTTCGGCTACACAGTGGGCGCTTAGATCGCCGCCATTTTAACCCAGTCTTGTCTTGTAGTTTGTTTACGTTTTGACGTGCTTACTTCTTAATTGCTTTTTTAAGGTATTTTTCGTGTGTTTAGCGTTTTTGCTGGCGTGTTTTTGTAATCGTGTTGTGTTCATTAACATGTCTTGCTCTGTAAGAACATGCAGAAATTGGTGGGCAATAAGAAATGCCTCCAATCAACTTCTATACCGTCGGAAAATGAATCTGACCAACAACAAACTGGTCCGAGCCAACAACAAGCTTCAACTTCAATAGATTCAATGATTTCTCCTAATGAGGCACCAAGGCAGGTTCGCCGAAAACAGTCCAGGTAAAAATAAACTTTTTCGACTAAAGTTTGCTTCCACATCGATATAAAATTATACCTAAACGTAAATAAATGCAACAAAAATTTGAAAAAGCAAATTATTTTGAATTTGCGTCGCACTTTCGTGGGTTAAAATGGCGGTAGAAAAATTAGCAGTCTTGCGCACGTTGACAAGCATTCTCCCTCCTCTATCTCTGAACCCAACAAACAGGAACGATCAAGCTCTCTGATTGGATAATTTTTGACAGGTTTTTCGGGCGCTAGCCAACTTGCTAGAAGTCACAAACTACTCGATAACGTTCTACATCTACTGCCTGTTCTCGGAGGATTTCAGGAACACATTGTTAAGAACTTTGAGGATGCCGTTGAGTGGCCAGGGCAGGCCGTTGGTTAAGGCGCCCCCACCGACAGCTACTACGACGATAACTACGAACAAAGGTGTTTGATACGGGTCTACCAGGCTGATGGCAGAGGCCACGCCGGTGTAGTTGTGAGGATTTTTTAATTTCTTTCGATTATTTTTCTTGGAAGTTTTTTTTTTGTAATTTTATATTGAAATATGATTGGTGCCTTATTTATTTCGAGGTTTTATTGAATATATCTAGTTAGTTTTTTATAAAAAATATAAAACTATATTGTACCTAGATGTATTGAAGTTTTAAAGTTTAGCAAGCTGGAATGAAGTTATAAAATTAAATGTAAACACCAAAAAATATGTATATAGGCTGTGAAATAAATTTGATTACAAGATGATTCTAGCTAGTTAAATTTTAATTTGTAAATATATTATATAAAGTGCTAAGAACCAAATTATTATCTTTATTTAAATTGAAAAATACGGAAAACATGTTTTGAAGAATAGTAGGTCTAGGTATACAATATGTAGGTAGGTATTTAATTGAGAATTAAAAGTGTTAAACGTTTTGCTGACTTTTTTATAAATTTATTGGTGCTAGCATATTCAGAATGTGTCAGCAATAATTGTTAAAAATAATATATCGTTGGTGTTAGAAATTATTTATAGGGAAAAAGAGCCCAGACCAAATATGGGGGAAAACATTTTATACTTACTTACCTTAGTAAAGAATAATAAATTATAATATTGATAAGGTTTATTTTGTGGCTTATAAGTCATATTTGATACCAAGACCAAGCAAGTGGTAGGTAAGCGCAGGTGTATATCTAATTAGTTATATTTTGATATTCTTTTTTATAATTTCTTATATTAATATATTTATATTATAATAATATCGTAAGTATATAGTCATATAGGATAATAATCTGTGATATAGGTACCTATATAGGTACCTACCTCATGTGGGTGGAGATAGAAAAAAGTTGTATATTAGAATCTATCTCTACATCTACACCACTTTTTTAGATAAAAAATAAAAAAAATACGTGGGTACGGGGTAAAAAATTACTATAAACACCCTGTACAATATGTATGTAAAGGGGCTTGTGAAATTGTAAAAAAAGTTTGTTTCCCTATAGAAAAAATGTGCTTAGACTATGTATACATATAAATAGACATTCCAATTTTGTATGTATGTTTGTCGTTCGATGTTTTAAAACAGACAGAATGTAGGTATAGGTAGGTACTACGAAATTAGGCCACCACATAACTTTTTTATTTTCCAACTTGGGGTATTCCATATAAAAAAAATGCAAGATTGTGTCGTGACTTTTATGGAAACACCTGTATAATTTCTGAAAACATCATGAAGTAGACAGGTTGCAGCCCTACAACTTTTGTATTCGATATTTTTTTCTAAGTTGGAAAATAAAAAAGTTATAGGTATGGGGTGGCCTAATATTTCACACAGGTATGTAGAAATTTATGTAATTTTATAAAGCCATAAATTAAACCCGCATAATCCACAATACATCTAAATTTTAAATGTAGGTACCTAATACCTAACCTGAAAACAAAATTATTTTGCAACAAACATACAGAACATATTCTAGAATAATTATAGAATAATACATATTGCATTGAATTTTTCAGAAAAAATTGTAATACCTATAAATGTAACAAAAAAATGGCTCAACAATCAATATAATCGTTTCAGAACATGTGTTGTACTCTATGACTAAAGTTACTAATTTACTTACCCTCGTAGTTACATTCAAGTCTTTCTTTTTGGGCTACCTGGCACTTCCATCCACCCATACACAAAAGACTGCTGTGTTTTATACGAAAAACTTCACCACTGAAATGAAATGAATTTAACAGGGAAAGAGATGTGGGAAAGAGAGAGGACGCCTAACAGCGCCCGCGGCCGTGTTACCGAGTGGCACATCGCATGACAGGCCATTGGCGTAGCATGAAACGCGCTCTTAGCCAATATCACAAAAATGTTAAAAATGAAAAGGTAGTTAATTTTGACTTACATATCATTTGAAATATTGGCACTTATTTGCAGATAATTTTCCAAATGTAAAACTAGTGTCAAGTGCTGAAATATATTTATTTTCGGCGATTTTCGAATCATTCAAAATAAAATAAATAGACCATGGAAACCAGCCCAAATTTTATGAAACTATCAAGAAATTTTCAATAAAAACGATGTTAAAAAATAATTATATTATTGGTCCTATTTACAAACAAAACAATGCACTTTATTATACGGGGGATTTGCGATTTGAAGAAGTCTTATTCTCCCACATACCCACAAATTATATTTTATTAGATAAGACTCAGAAAAATTGTTTTTTATTTTTCTGCGGCTATAATTATGTGTTCAATATCAAAACTTATTTCCTCTCTTCTTCTTTTGAGGGCTATGCTCTCACTCCCACAATTCAAAAAAAGGAAGTGAAGTTAGGAATAAAACACTTCCTCCTTTCTTATTAGATTAGTCTTTGTGGGCTAGACTAATGAATAAAGGGGACACCGCATTGTAGCCTCTTTATACAGATGTAAACAGTAAGCGGAACCTTCTCACTTTATGAAAGAGATAAATGTATTTACAAATACTACCTATGGAACGAAATATTCTCTTTTTTCACTTTAGAAGAAAGGCACTTGCACTTTATGCACCTTTTTACTATTTTTTAATATTTTAACCGCACGAAAAACTCGAATTTAGCGTTTGTTCTCTGGTAAAACGGAGCAAAACCGAAGCACAAACCAAAACAAACAAAATGGAAAACAAACAATTTGGAACTTTGGTCCCTGTCAAACTGCCGCAACGTTGCCGATTAGTGCGAAGAGTAATGGGTATTCTCTACTATAAACATTTTGTCAATAATAAAACACCTACATAATCTTTCTTGAACACGAAAAGGTTGTTTTACTTTACTGTTCCGCGTGAATTTTATAAATGGGGGCAATTTTATGTTCAATGCATCTACTAAAGAAATTGCCGGTTTTATTTATGATATTCCTAGTTATTGCTACTCTTAAATGTGACAACCTGTTTGGGGCAGGTCAGTAAAGGACAAATATTTGTAAACATGGGGATAGATAAACAACTATGCCTGTCAACAATTCACTTAAATTTGTAAACAAATTCGTCCCCTTTATTCATTAGTCCGAGGTTATCTCTATCTATGTCTCGGTTTGATTCACAAAGATTGCCGAACCAAGTGAAGTTAGGTACAATTTATGGTGCACTTGAACCTTGCACTTGAACTACCAACGTAAGTCTTTGATTGGATCGTCGATTTGACAAACTTTTGACAGTTCATTGCGGATTTCTGCTTCTGCCGTTTGTGGTGCTAATGGTCTCTTATTTTTCTCTGCATATTTTGCAAGAATTTTAACTGGTTGTAATTATTATTTTCAAGCTTTTAGTTTATTATTAATAAATAGTTGGGTGTCTACGTATGTGTCCCTATCCCTTGTGCAAGTTTTTGGACGGTTTTGTGATATCGATAAAAGAAAATGCTTAATCAATAAATGTAAAAATAAAAAGTTATTTAAATCGGGAACAATGAGGACTGCCTGTTTTTGTGTGGTGATTATTTATTTAATTCAGTTATGCTTTGCACGAAAACACAACTTAGAAATATCTGTAAGTTCATTTTAATTTTTTATAAAAAAATTATTAATTTTTTTAAATCGTAGAATGATGCTAGGAAATATATTGCCCTCAGCAGCTTCGGCTTTTACCAAGGGGGCACTTTAGAAGTGTACCTTACGAACTTTAGAACCCACCCGCAAAACGAGAGTGCATTGGTAAAACAATAAATTAAAAAAAACTTTATTTTTTAACGAAATATTTTAGTTTGGTTTTAGCTTAGATCGAACCATGAATGATGGGTTGAATTCTTACATGGACAGCCACCAGGAGAGATGCATTTTAGAGGAACCCATTTCACAAAGTAATAATAACGATGTGACCTATATTTATTTTAAATTGGATCTCAAAAACAAAAAGTAAGTATATAATCGTAGATATTGTCATTTTCTTAGGTAGTAGAATATTGTTTCTTAGTTTCAAATGTCACTTGTAGTCTTGGGCACCGAAACGTTAATAGTTTTTTTGATCTCATATTGCTTTTTAAGAAATATATGTTACATTTTTAGGATTAATGTTTCTTGTGGAGAAAATGATATAATCCATATCTTTTACCGAAGTAAGGACAACAAAAAAACCATTGGGAGTGAAAATTCGTGCAAAAACTTAATATTCGACATAACCTCAAAGGTTCATGGCGAAACCAATTGGTATAATGCTTCGGTAAGTGTATTTTTTCCGCTTTTCTTTTCTGTTACAAAATTGTTGCTTTTAGTTTGTTATGGAGGTTCAGACACCTAGGGAAGAAGGTTTTTACACACTTTATTTCCATAATTGCCCCAATTATAAAAGTTCGTCTACAAACGTTAATTTCAACCTCGAAATTATTGAACGTAACATTAGAAATTATTTATCAGCCGGGGAAATGCCTTTACCCGCGTTATATTGCATGATGTCGATTTTGTTCTTTTTATCGGGAATGTTTTGGGTCTTCTTGCTGCGTCAATCGAAACACCCGGTATTTAAGATACATTGGATGATGACCGTTTTAGTATTCATAAAAGCAACGTCCCTAGCATTTCACGGCGTCAATTATCACTACATAGAAATTTTGGGGGTGCACCTAGCGACCTGGGCGATATTGTTTTACGTGGCGCACCTACTTAAGGGGGCGCTGCTTTTCGTCGTGTTGGTATTAGTCGGTACGGGTTGGACCTTCATAAAGCATGTTTTGGCGCCGAGGGACAAGAAACTGTTCATGGCGATTATACCGTTGCAAGTGCTGGCGAACGTGGCGGAAATAATACTTGAGGAAAGCGAAGAGGGGGCCCAGGAATATGTTGCGTGGCGCAATATTGTGACGTTGGTAGATTTGATATGTTGCGGGTGTATTTTGGTGCCGGTCGTTTGGTCTATACACCACTTGCAAATTTCGTCGCAAACCGACGGGAAGGCGGCAATGAATTTGAGGAAATTGAAGCTTTTCAGGTACGGAGGATGTTTTGGGGTCATTTGAACTACTTTTTTGTAAGGCGCTGTATAAAAGACAAAATAGCTTCCAAAATATAACTAAAATTCCAACTTCTTCAACTCGTTGATGATCTAGATATAAAAACTTTCTCATTATGCTAAAACTGCGCGGGTCTTTTATTTAGTGTACAGTTTGATCATATATAAGATGATTCGGTTATTTTTTGTGTATTTTAGACACTTTTACGTCATGATCGTATGTTACATTTACACATCGAGAATCGTGGTTTATTTACTAAAAATAACCGCTCCGTTCCAATATGGTTGGCTGCACGAAATGTTTAGAGAAATGGCGACTTACGTATTTTTCGTTTTGACGGCTTATAAATTTAGGCCCGCTTCGCAAAATCCATATTTCGCGCTTAACACAGAGGACGATGACATGAACGAAGTGTAAGTGATAAAAATTGATTTTTTCCGCATTGTATATATATTCGGGTATTGTCCCTTTTAGATTGACGGAATCGGGAGCGACGGAAGGTGTGAAAAAATTAAATTCCCGCATAACGAAAGTCCCGTTGCATCAGACAATAGCGGAAGTAACAGAAGAGGAGAAAGACGCACTTTTGGGGCAAAGCGAAAGTAGCCACGATTATGATTAAATTTTGTGAAAAAAAAACATAAATTTCATGCTGTGATGTCTGCTTAGAGTGAATTTATAGTATTTTAAGTGTGAATGATCAAAGGATTATTATATACTTAATCAATAAAGAGTTTAAGGGAGAAACTGTTTTTATTATTATTTTTAATTTGCATCAAAAACTATCCTATACTTACAGAAAATCTGTGCAACATCATCTAAATTGGCATCATTTAGCCTAAAACTTATAACAGAACTCTTATCATTTATGTTCAGTCTTTTTGAAATTACAGAAAAATTTTCACAAGATACTTTCAAAAAGATCAAAATTTTCCCCATTTTGCTTGAATTGAGGCAAAATGTATCAAACAAAAATTGACAGATGTCTTTTATATATAGTATTTTAACAAAGAACAGAAAGTTCTGTGTTTTGTACAAATAAATTTCCGAAAAATCTTTTTTTGAATTTAAGGCAAAAATCTGATTATCCCTTATAATATTTTTATGCACATTTTTAAAATGTGACAAAATCTGACTACACACTCCTTTAAAGTTACATTTCAGACAATTTTTTGTTTCAAAAATACAATTTTTTTCATGTTCCTCCACTTCTGATATTTTCAGAAACTTTTTACAACCTTCAAACTTATTTATACAGCTAAATAAACTGTTTTTTATAAAATACCCCAGCAAATTTACAGGGATATAACTGTACAAGTCGTCTGGATGTCCGAAAAATACAAAAATGGCGCGATTTTTCGAAGAACTCTTCATGCACCTTCCACACATCTTTCCACCATCACAATCGATGCCAATAGGCCGCACAGTCAAATATTTAAAACACATTTTGCAGGTCAAACTTTCTAGAACGGATTCAGGAACGTTTGCAGCCATCTTAAAACTAAAAACAAATGAAGAGAAAACGAAAAACGCGGTTCAAAGGAATTACCTAAGTAGGCCTTGGATTTAAAACAAAGAAACAACAGGCGTTTGTCGCGCGGGTATCGTTCTTTAGATTGTTTTGTTATCAATAGCTGAACTCTTATATTTTTGTAAACATCTCAAAATGTGGCAAGCTTGTTTACTTGGGTCAATCATTATTTTAAATGTAGTAAGTGATTCATTGGGGGCAATAATGCGATTTCCTGAAACTTAATTCTCACAGGTCACGCAATTTTTATAGGTTTATTGATCAAATATGTTGTTATGGAAATATGTAATTTTTCAAATAAATCACAAATAAATCGCTATTGTCACAGATTTGGGTTTCAATTTTGTCAAAAAATTGTAAAAGGTTTATTTGAAATTTAGGGCCTGTATAATTATGGAAATTTCTGCTTCAGATGAAGACATACCAGGTATGTTTAATATTATTACATATTTCATTACCAAGTAATTCAAAAATTATTCCAAAAGTTGTCCTTACAAAAAAAATTTGGTCTAATTTTTCTGCGCCAAAATAATAAAAAAAACTTTCAAAATGTTTGTTCTCTGTACCTTCATATATTTTAGGGTATCTTGTAATGATATCTTTCAAAAGGTTTGAAATATTAATTTCAAATTTTGAACAAGCCGTCTAAGTTAGTTACTAGAAAACTTGTTCACATTGCTTTTAAGCAGAATTCAATTTTGACAATATTTTTTAAATTCAGTTCCAATAAACAATGACTTAGAACGCCGCATAGCGGACGCCTTTGAAGTTTTCGACCATGCCGGCAACAAAACTATAGATGTCAGAGAAATAGCAACCATAGTAAGGGGTTTAGGTTGTTGCCCCACCGAAGCTGAAATTCAAGAGATTGTCGTTGCCGTCGAAGATCCACAAACTCCCGGCAGCACCCATCTGTCGAAATTTTTACCACACGTGTCGCAAATCATTACCGAACACAGGTCGAGGGCAATCATCCATATGTTAGCAAAACAAATGACGGTTTCTCGCACTTTAGATATCAGCCTGCTAGTCCCGAACAACTCCTAGAAGCTTTTCATACTTTAGACAACGAAAGTCGTGGTTTTTTAACAAAAGATTACATCGCTACTTTGATGACACAAGATGGGGAACCGTTCACACAAGACGAGCTTGACGAAATGCTAGAAATCGCCATAGATCCACATACACAGACAGTACCTTACGAATACTACATAAATCAGCTCATGGTAAGTGATGTGTGACAAATGACAGCTGTTAAAAGTGCATTTGTTTTTCCAAGGCATATTATATTTTTGATATGTTTGACAGATAATAGCTGTCGAAATGTGTTTGTTTTTTCTAGGCATACGAGATTTCGGAAATGATTTATTTTTATTTCTTTAAGTGTAATGATAATTTTTTGGGTTAGCATGAGCCCCAAGGCGAAGAAAACATTTATAATCTTGCCGACAGGGTGGAGGCTGAAAAACCACCGCCACCTCCGCCCCCAAGAAGACTGTCAGACTTTTTGAGAGCAGCAGAAGATAAAATAGACGAAGACGAAGATGATTAAAAAATATATTTAAAAAAGTTTTTTTTTTTTGTTTACAATTTTGAAAATTTAACATCGGAATCTTTGGAAATTTGCGACATGGTCGCTGTGGCAAAATCTTCACTTTGCAGCATCATTTGATTCCAGACAGCCTAAAAAAGATTATAATGTAATAGCCTTTCGCCTTTGACATTTTCTTTCTTTGCTATTTTGTCTGTCTAAGCTTTTGTTTTTAATGGTAGCTTGATTTGAATGCATATTTTTTGCAGATTGAAGAAAATTAAACTACTTACAATGTGATCTAAACCTTCCTGCACAGAGTGATCTCTCGAATAGACCAAACTACGTTTTGTTCCTTGTACTGCAACTGGACTGTGCTTAGCAATTTCTTCGGCAATTTTTATTGTTTCCTCGATCATACTAGGTATAAAAAAAATTAGAAAATATTTTGTTTATTTTCAACCTAAGGTCCTACTTTTCCTTATTATCGAACACCCTGGAAACTAGTCCCGCATTTAGAGCTTCTGAAGCCGGTAATTTTCTAGCCGTATAGCAAAGTTCACGCACCAAACTGTCATTTCCGACGACTTTTGGCAGCCTCTGTAAAACTCCAACATCGGCAGCCATTCCCAGTGCGACCTGTCAAAAGATAGTAACTTGTTTCAGCCTACTAGATATTTCCCACCATTGTTAACCTATTATCAAGTGTACCTTTATAGCAGCCTAATGTCAAAAGATAGTCACTTGTTTTTACACTAAGCCTAGATACTAAATATCTCACCTCTTTCACTTGAAACCAGGAGTCTTTTGTGCAATACCGAATATCGGCAGCAGTAACCAAATTTATTCCGGCTCCGATACAAGCATTATGGACGGCAGAAATGATAGGTTTTTGACATAATTCCAAGGAGGTTATACTTCCCTGGTATCTCTTTAAATATTGAGAAAGTATTTTAGCTTTTCTGGCAACATCGTCCTGAGCTGCGAGCTCGGGGGCGAGTTTCATTAGACTCTTGAAGTCGATGCCTATAAAAATCATAGTAGGCACGTGTGGTGATTGTTTTCAAGGCCTACCTGCTGTAAATAGGCGGCCGGCACCTGAGAGAATGATAACTCTGCAGTTTTCGTCGGTGTGTAGTCTTTCGAAGCATCCAGAAAGGTCGCTAAAGGAGGAAAAATAAGATATATGGGGAAAATAAAAAATACATTTTTACCTCCACAATTGATCATTAAAAGCATTTAATTTGTCGGGCCTGTTTAGTTCTACGTGGTAAACATATTCTTTTGGGACAGTGACTGATAAAGTTTCAAAAGCGTGGTTCGAAGACATTTTTAAGATGTTCGAAATTAATAAATTGTTACCTAAAAATATAAAAACGTTAATAGAACTGTTTAAATAGGTACTTTCTAAAGATACTTGCTTTTTACTATGTTTACGAGTGTAGGCAATTTTTTTACTAAAGAGAACATTATATTAATTTATTATTACCTAGTAAACTTCTGGATAAAATATAAGGTAGGTATTACCACAGATAAGGTTACGTTATCTGTGGTATTACTGTATTAAATTTATACAAAGAAGAAACCTTAAAATAAGTGGATTTTAACCTTTGGACACCTACTTTCTATTATAATCATAAATTATTGTAACAAATAATTAGGTATATTTTTCAGTCTCATAAATTCAAAACTATTATTTTTCTTACATTTAAACAAATTAAAATAATAGAGGCAAAAATTAAGGTCTATCTATTCTGGTCAATTCTTTATAGATAAAAAGCATAAAAAGAAATGTATAATTACATGTATTTAAAATAAAGGAAAATATCGTGGTTAACTTCACAGTAAAGTTAGAAGTGTTGCTAATTTCCGGCTGCTTGTTGCTAATTTCATTTCATATGCCTCTAATACGTCATATCCATAAAACATTAAAATGGTGTTGCTAATATTTAGCATCTTGTTGCTAACTTCATTGTAATAAATCTACGACATACGTCACTAGAAATAACCACAAAACAGCAAATGTAGGTTACGCGCTAACGGCAGACCTAACCTAAAATTTTTCGTTTATCAAACGAAACGTGCGTAGTTTCCAGTTTTTGAATTTTTGCTCCTCCGTGAAGCGAAAGTTCGCCGAGAGGTTGCATTGAACAAATATTCTTTTTTGCAAACCGCACACATGGTAAGATCTTTTTATTTGTAAACTTCAAAATTGTTGTTTTCTCTTGTATCTAGGCCGAAGAAGTAAATCCAAAAGCCTACCCGTTGGCTGACGCCACGTTAACATCAAAGATATTGAATTTGGTGCAGCAGGCTATGAATTATAAGCAGCTGCGCAAGGGGGCCAACGAAGTAACGAAAACTCTGAATCGTGGCATGGCGGAATTTATCGTTATGGCTGCAGATGCAGAACCACTTGAGATTCTGTTGCATTTGCCATTGTTGTGTGAAGATAAAAATGTGCCATACGTTTTTATAAGATCAAAGCAGGCATTGGGCCGGGCCTGCGGAGTTTCGAGGCCGGTCATCGCTTGCAGCATTACCATTAACGAGGGGTCTCAATTGAAGCCGCAAATTTTGACGATTAATCAAGAAATCGAACGTTTATTAGTTTAAGATGGAAGTATGTTTATTTTTTTAAGTTTTTATGGCATAAAATAAAACGCTAGTTTAGTTTATATTGTTCTTTTACTAATGTTCGTATAACCTATCCCCACACAAGTTAGTAACACTTTTCCGGAGCCACTCCCTGTAGAATCTTCTTCAATTTTGTGGTGTTCAATTTTGAAAGTAACTCCGAAAAATTCTTTTAAATGTCTCAAAAATCCTATGGAATACTCGGTGAGGGGACCTGTTACAATTTTTGAAACATCTTTTTGTCCTAAAGCCATATTAAGAATTGCTAGAGATTGTGACGTTGAATCCACTGCTCCGCCCAAATAAATTTCATATAGAAGTCTTTGGGCACAATTTGTGCCGATATCTTCCGGAACTGATGGTTCTTGACCAGAAGATACTAAGTTACAAACCTAAAACAATCATTGAGTATGTGTTAAAGAAACGAGAATTGTCAAATTTGACAGTTAAATGATGCTGAAATGGCATGTCGCCATCTAATCGTTGTTGAAAGAAAAATGCGTCGAGTGTTAAAATGTCTGAAGGGACCTCGCAATAAACAGTCTGTCAGTTACCAAAACACTTGTTTACTAAACGGTACCAGATATTTTCACAATGCAAAAGTCCTCATTTTGTTCAAAGACAATGATGATGACAAGCAACTTCAGATGTCAGTTTTGACAGGTATTGTTCCTCGTTATCTCAGCACAATATATTTTGTTAAAAAATACAATTAAAGTAATATTTTGGAGTTAAAATTTAAGTAGAATAAATTCTTACCTGTTCCGCAGAATACACAACTCCCTTCGTAGTTTCTGCCATTAAATGAATCCCAAATCCTGGACTTTTCCCAGATTGCTTGCCTTTACATTGATCTGTACTTATGTAAACATCTGGTAAAAAATTTAACAATACCCCCTTTGCTTTTTCTACCATTCTATTTGCCATTGCAGGTGAAACTCTTAAGGCGTACGCGGTTCCCCTTACTCTTTTTACCATTCCTCCTTCGGTTAAATGCACGGGCCTCACGTTTTTCCTTACAGGGCATTTAAAAATCACCTCGCCACCCCCTAATGGCAACATACCCCTTTTAGAAATCTTTAATTCTAAACCTTCATCGTCGAGCACGAATTTCTTTAATGTTTGCAACATAGAAGTCTTTAACAGGTCGACCGAGGGATCTATGTTGTTGCTAGTAACCCCTCGCAGGGTTATATTTAAGGGTTGTTTACAAAAAAGCCCCAACATGTAGAGCGCTTCCAAAAAATACCCTATTCCCCTTTGCAAGGAACAATCATGTTCCCATGTGCCTCCGTACAGTAAACCAGGTTGAAAATAAATGGACGTTCCCGTTTCATTTAGTTCTACAACCGTGCCGTTCGTTATTTTATCCAGGAGTCTCACCAGACTTATTTCGAACTCTCGAAGACCAGGTTCGTCGTCTAAGGTTCGAATCTCCGATATCTTTACAGGTTTGCCACTTAAAACAGACAAAACTAACCTTTGACGAAAGAAATTGCTTCCCTTATACAGCAGGACGTTTCCTTTTACGGTCGCAGTGCCCATTTTCATAAGAAATTATCTGGAAAGCACAACTAATTGACATATAGTTTAGTAATTTGGAAACTATTAAACATAACCTGGTGTCAAACTTGACGAGATTCGAGGTTATAATTCATAAAACATGAAGGTTAGGTAAGGACAAATTTTTTTAACTCTCAAGAAATTAGACGCAAAGGACGTAGGTCTTAGCTTGGGTACATTTGAACTACTCCAAGATGGCCGACTTGTCAAATTTATCACGTAAGAAGTGTCAAACTTTCAAAAATCAAAATTCTCATAACATATATTTTGGTTGCGTTGTAAATACAATAATTTAGAATAAATAAAGTTTGTTTATAATGCCTCTGCAGTTTCCTATTGCTGTTCAGGTAAAAAACCTTGAATTTTTTTTACAGTGTATTTGAATGTTTTGTTTTAGAATGCAGTTGAGCCAATGCAAGTGGATGCACCCCCAGAAGACAATGATAATAACGAAGAAGAAACGTTTTACATAGTAGAAAACCCATCGTTAGATCTAGAAGTATATGCTAATAGTTATACTGGATTAGCGAAGCTTTACCGTTTAGTTTATATTATTGATCACTGCCCTTCGCTGCGACTCGAGGCCCTTAAAACCGCAATTTCCTACGTAATGACAACTTATAATGTCAACTTGTATCAACTTTTACATCAAAAATTGGCGAAAATTACCAACACGATGAACGTTCCCGACGTTGCCGCACCTTCGGCCTCCCAAGACGTCCCCGTAATTGACAATTTATGGATGGAAACACGTTCGAAGAAAGCGATGCTGAAGCTTGAAAAACTCGATAACGACTTGAAGAATTACAAGTCGAATTCGATAAAAGAAAGCATTCGGAGAGGTCACGACGACCTAGGCGACCATTATCTTGACATGGGCGACCTCGCGAACGCTTTAAAATGTTATTCGAGGGCACGAGATTACTGTACTAGTGGAAAGCACGTGGTAAATATGTGTCTTAATGTCATAAAAGTTTCGATTCACCTTCAAAATTGGTCGCACGTCTTAAGTTACGTTTCAAAAGCGGAGGGTACCCCCGATTTCATGGAGGGGCAAGCGAAAGACTCTAACCAAATTATTTTAACGAAATTGAAGTGCGCCGCGGGCCTAGCCGAATTGGCCACGAAGAAATACAAGTCGGCCGCCAAACATTTCTTACAAGCCAACTTAGACCATTGCGACTTTCCCGAAATGTTATCGCCTAACAACGTTGCGATGTACGGTGGTCTGTGTGCGTTGGCAACTTTCGATAGGCACGAGTTGCAGAAAAACGTGATTTTCAGCAGTTCGTTCAAGTTATTTTTAGAATTAGAGCCGCAACTACGCGATATAATTTTCAAGTTTTACGAGTCGAAATACGCGTCGTGCTTGAAACTTCTAGACGAAATAAAGGACAATTTACTGTTGGACATGTACATAGCGCCCCACGTGAACACCCTGTACACTCAGATAAGGAACAGAGCTTTAATCCAGTATTTTTCTCCGTACCTTTCTGCCGACATGCACAAAATGGCAGAGGCCTTCAACAGGAGTGTGCCGGCTTTAGAGGATGAATTAATGCAGCTTATTTTGGACGGCCAGATTCAGGCGAGAATAGATTCACATAATAAAATTTTATTCGCAAAAGATGTAGATCAAAGGAGTACGACATTCGAGAAAAGTTTGCTCATCGGAAAAGAGTATCAAAGGAGGACTAGGATGCTCATTTTGAGGGCCGCCGTGTTGAAAAATAAGATTCACGTCAAGGTAAGTCGACAATCTAGTTACCAGAGAAAAACAAGCATTCTTTTGTTTTAATATTTACTAGTAATCTAGTTAGCACAGGCTAAAAATCATTCTTTTGTTTCCAAGTTGACAAATCTGGTTATCTTGGTAAACAATAGTTCTTTTGTTTATTCAATGTATGACTTTTATTTCTTTTCTATCTTCAGAGCCCCCAAAGAGAATCGGGCCAGGGTAGTGACATAACCGTAGCACCCGGTACGAGCACAGTTTTATTGGCAAGAAATTAATAATTATTTATTGTATTTATCGATCGGTTTGTATGTTTAAATAAAGCTATTCGTACTGCAAAATAAATCAAGTATTGTTTAGTTTTTATTCGTTTTTACTCAACAGAGAAAGGTACAGAACAAAATTAATTGTTCAACTTAAAAAAGTCTCGTATATATGACATACTTTTAAATAATATTATAATACAAAATAATTTACTGATTTTTTATTTAACATTTATTTAAGTTCGTCAGCATAGGGAACATTGGTCAAATTTCCTACAGACGCTATGGACAGCTTGCGTGCGGCCTTTTGTTGTGCCTAAAACAAACAAAATTAACTAATCGGAAAACAAAAAAAAAATGTTAAACTTACATTACGTACGTCACCGGTCGAAATACTATCAATAGTTGCAGCGATTTCTTTCGGCGATTGCGAACATCCGGAAAGTAGCGCCTGGGTGCCGAGACATTGCACTACTCTTGAGCCACTTTCACCTTCCATGAGGACTGAGGTTTTCAACTGGTTCTTGCCTGTAAAACTTACTTTTAGGTCTACTCTCCCATTTCTTGATACACTCTTAATTACTCTGGTAGTTCAAATGTTCCAAAAATATTGCATTTGAACTATCTGGGTAGTTGAAACGTACAAAAAATTGTGCATTTGAACTACCGGGGTAGTTGAAACATACAAAAAAAGAGTGCATTTGAACTAATCACTCACCTCTGTTGACATCGGCGTCGCTGATGTTTCCGCTCTTCAAAACTCTGACTGCACCTTCTACCAAACTGGTGGCGGATTTTGAGGGGACGGCAAGAAGAACTCCGACCAATCCGGTGTCCCCATAGCCGACGCTCAAGCCGGTAGCAGCGTAAGGTTCGTTAGCGGACGGGGCAATGGCGGAATTCACGAGCCCGTTGTCGAGAGACGTGAATGGAACTTGCGGACCGGCGCTGAGAACTTTTTGTAGAACTGCCGCGGCCAGGACTTCCTTGGGCTTGTTCCAGCCAGAAGCTAAGAAGAAAATCGCGTAGAACAAAGACAAAGGATAGATCTTGTTTTACCTTCGCCGGCAATCGCTACAAACGCCAAATCCCCACCTTTGTCACTCCTCAATTCCCCGCCCTTGTAGGGCGAGCTTGGAATTTCACCATCGCCTTCGGCCAAGACTAAACATTGGGCGAATTTGACCAATTCGCTGTGGTCGAAACCTAATCCGACGACGGCGGTACGGCCGGTTCTGAAGTTGTTTGCGACGTAATGTTGCAAGGTTTCGGGCGAAATTTTGCCGATTTGGAATTTGGGGACAAACAACGAGTTGCCCAAAGCTTTGCGGTAGGCGGCCTTGTGCAGTAGATCGACCGCACGAAGCTAGGGGAAAGTAGGTCAAACAAATGGTAGTTCAAATGGTAAGAGCTAGGAAAAAGTAGGTCAAATGGTAGTTCAAATGGTAAAAGTTAGGGAAAAGTAGGTCAAATAAATGGTAGTTCAAATGGTAAAAGGTTAATAACATACCTGAAGTGGCCTTACGGCAATCTCGAGTTTCAGGCGCTCATTCTGGTCTGAAACTTCCCACGGCTTGAAGACTTGTTGAGAGACAACCTAGAAAAAGCAAAAAATAGAAAAATAATTTTAAATTTTAAATATTATTTCAATTGTGCAAACCTCAGATAATAATGGTAAAGATTGTTCGACGGCACTCCTAGTGCCTTCAAGAGTGTACGCAATCACCTCACGATCGGAGGTGGCCGATAAACTGGCGCCAGTTTGTTGAATTTTACGGGTAATTATGAACTGAGTGGCGTTTTTTGTGGAAAGTCCAGCGCAAACGCGGAGAACGTGGGATACTCCAATGTTATCGGCAGTTTCATTGCGAGCACCAGCCCTGAATAGTTTAAAATGATTAAGAATAAACTCGTCTTTACAAAACATTTACCTGACAACAATCGAAACTCTAGCGATCGGCGAATCATTTTCCGCGGAAACGATTTTTATTTTGTTGGGCAAAACATCGTTTTTAACGTCGTAGTTCGTAATCCCGCCGACTGGGGCCAATTGGGAGTAAGCCCGGGCCTGGAATTTTATCACATTTTGATTTTACATAACATCATGCTCCGAAATTATTTAACTCATTAACAAACTTCACAGTTTCTTACCGCAAATGCACGTAGGGCAGGTGCTTTGGTGAGGTTCGAAGCCATTTTAAGCTGAAATTTCAAAATTATGTAACAAGTTTTGAGAAAATCCCGATATTTTTTTCACCTGCCAGAGTTTCCTGCTAAACGTCAAAGTTACGTTGTCTGTCAAAAAAGTAAAGTTCACAAAATACCAAATTTAGGTCACTTTATAGTAGGCACGAAGGGTACGTTCACAGATTAAATACGTTCTTAAAATTACTCTTGTGGTGTAGAAAAATGAAATTAAAACATATTTTTAGAAAAATCGTTTTATTTACAAAAAATAACATTATCCAACCATTGTTCTTTTGCGTCCTCTAGCCCGAACTTCTTCGTACTTCGTTAAAACTTCTTTAAAACCCTTCTTATTCTGCAATCGGTAACCTTCAATAATTTTCGGGAATATTTTTTCAGCGATACTGTGGGTACTTACTAAGGCTCTTTCAAGAACATACAAATCGACTCCTTTATCTTCAGCGCTTGATTCTACGTGCGCCAAACCGAAATCTATGAGCACCAGATCTAAATCATTTAAATCGGCAAAAACATTTTCGTGGTTTTTATTTACTAATAGCATGTTTGAAGATGTTAGATCACCGTGGATGATGTTGTTTTGATGCATTTTGCCTAAGGTACCACCGATTTTAACAGCGAGATCTAGCAAACCATCTAATTCATTATTTTCAATAAAATCTTTCAACGTCACGCTATGCTCGAAATATTCCATAATAATAAACCTTCTTTTAAAATCCACTAAGTATAACGTAGGGGTTCTTATACCTGCTTGTTTACAACGAACTATCGACCTGGCTTCCGATTTTATTCGTTCTTTTGTGAGGGTTTCGTCAAGTTGAGGATGCCGGTACTTTTTCGAAAATCTTTCTTTTATTAGTGCTGGTTTTCCTAAGTAGGTACCTTGGAGCAGTTTTGCTTCTGCACCTTGTTTTATAAGAGTAAATCCTTCCATGATTTTTATTTACAGGTAAAACCCAAACTATCTTGATCTTGTAAAAATATTAATAAGGGTTATCTCACAAAAATAGTTAGGTTATCTAACTACGGAACCGTCGGACAGCTCCTTTTACTTTTTCCTAGGTAACCGTCCGACGTGCGAATATTTGTATTGGATGCAATAATTTTGAGTTTGAGGGGCAAAATTTAAAATCAATTAATTTTATTGGATCCGTTTTATAAAATATATATTTAGTAGATTACAGATTGTTCAAGTTTTATATAAAATAATTCGCCTTAAACCTAGATAACTTTGGTATAAAACTTATATTGCGGCCACAACAATAATACTAACCAATAAAATTATTATAATCACCCAATATACACAGGTTTTATCTTTTTCAGTTACTACACCTATGTGGGTTGTTTCCGACCGCACCCTTTGGTCAGTTCTGTCCATTTGAGTTTGCAAGCCATCCAGAATTTCTAAAAAAGACCATGCAATGTTTTTATAATCCCGATATTTCAGTATTTACCATGGTGGTAATCTATTTCTGTCGATATGGTACCGGCGATATCTTTCTGTCTCGATATGATCTGTGATAAATTTTCTAACCCTCTTTCTTGATCACCGAGCACTCTCTTCTGGTCCTGTCGCATTTCCTGTATGGATTTTGAGCGATAATCTTCCCTAAAACCGTCGTCATCACCACCTGTGTTCCACTGGGACGATCCCGCACACATCAACTGACCTCGATCTTCGTTCATTTTGGTCACCACTTGGCTATCAAAGATTTTTTGCATTTGAATAGATTTCGAATGTAATAATTCGACTTGGCGCACTCTTCTTTCCGATTCCCCCAGCGTTCTGCATTTTTGTTAAGGATTAACCGAAAAATAATATGTTTTTGATAGGGTTATCAACTTCGTGATAAATGTTATCAAGGTATCAAATTGCAAGCATAAAAGGATACATTGCTCCCGAATTTGTGGCAGTCTCTAACTTTTTATTCAACTGTGCTACTTCATTGTTAAATTGTTTCATTCGCAAACGAACTGTGGCAGAAATTTGTGAATATTTATCGCTCGATCTTGGGTATTTCTGTCTTTCGGTGAGCAATTCCATTATATCCCTGTGCAATTTTTCGCATGATTCATGCTCCAAAAGCCTAGAAATAAATTTAAAAAAGTCCCACATTGTACTTTATAAATACAAGTAAATTGTAATCATACCATGGATCTTCACCTAAATATAAGAGTGCCATTAGTCAGCCCTTATATTATTACATTCAAATAAAAGAATATATCAAAAACTTATAATCAATAAGTTCAAAATACAAAATATCAACAAAAATAAACAAAATCCTTAGTTTGACATAGAATGAAATTAGGTGCAAACAGCTGACGTATTTCAATAAGAAAGTAATTTTAGGTTCCAATTAGCAACGTTGTGCAACCTAACTTTGCTGTTCTGTGATACTTTGTCCGCTTACTTCATTATATAGGGTTTGTTCCTACATCAGTTCTAAGTTCTAAACCGGTTCTCGGTGATCCAATTGGTTGAAATCAGTTCTGGAAGTACTCCTGCATTCTGATTCGCTAGTATCAAACGAATGTCGTAACTTAATGCAAAGTCAGAACTGACATGACCTAACTTTTCTGGTCTGTGAGACACTGTGTAAAATGTAAAACAAAATGGAGTCAGAATTTGTAGAACCATCTTTCTAAAAATTTCCGTTTTTTTTAACCTGAATTTTCTCACCGCCAGATTTTAACAAGGCAAGTTAATCGCTATTTAACCGCGTATAACACCCGAAAATCCGTGTTTAACCCCAAAACATGATGCGAGGTAATAACAGACAAAATCGAAAGACCCGAGAGAATGTTTCCATGAGTTCCATGTCTAGTTATGATGAAAGAAACTTCAACAGACAACAAGGAAACTATGGGAAAGCAGCTGCACCCGGTTCTGGTGGGAATAACCGAAGGGATAGGACTAGATCTCGATCGAGGGAACGTAGACATTCTCGGGAACGAGAAAGCGGGAGATACAATAGAGATTTTGAAGATCGAGAACGAAGACATAGGGAGGAACATAAAGTAAGAAATAAGGATGAACATGAAGAAAGTTATTTAGATGCTTATCGGGAGGAGCATCCTAATCGAAATGAAGAACATAAAGAACCAGTTTTGGACCCTTCTACATTTCATTTGCCATTCCGATCGCTCGAGGATGAAAGGAAAGAAGAAGCTAAGAATGAGGACCGAATTAATCGCCTTGAAAAGCTAGTCGAGGTACTCGTTAATAGTACCGTACATAAGAAACCAAGCGAGCTTCAAAATACATCGCTTGACGATATGAGGGAGATTCAAGAGTTGATACCGAGGAATAATAAGTTTACTACGTCGATGTGGTTGAATAGAATTCACGAGTATTGTTTGGAAAAGAATTTCGATGAACGTACGAGCATTAAGTACCTTCAAAATCAGATGACAGGTATCGTTAAATCTTGGTTTAAAACGGTGCAAAATTTCGATTTTACATGGCCCGAATTGAAAATGCTTATAACAAAGACATTTCCTGATAATGTTGAATTTGGACATTCGCTGAGACTGTTAGTTAACCGCGAAAAAAGAGCAGACGAATCAATAACCGATTATTATTTTACAAAGTTATATTTGTGCGAAGCTTGCAAAATATCGGGAGAGAACGCCGTTTCATGCCTAATCGACGGACTTACAAACCCGTTTATGAAACAAGATATAAAAGCGTATAATTTTTTAACTCCCGAGGCATTATTTTCGCAATATTTGGCCAAATTTCCGGAGGATACCCACAGGCCTCACGAGGAACTGCCCCCGCCGCGAGACATTGAATTTTACGAAGAAGAAGAGGAGCCCTACATTCCCGAAGAACCAGTTAAATACCGCGGAAGAAAACCGATAATAAAGTGCGAAACTTGCGGGAAATTCGGACATAGAACGATCGACTGTAGACATGCGCCGATGTGTTATAACTGCAATAAAAGGGGCCACATCGCCGCCAAATGCCGGATTAAAATCGTTAAATTACTGTCGCCGAATACAGGGTCAAATATCATCGATTGTGAGGTTAAAAATACCAAATTAAAAGCGTTCGTTGATAGTGGAAGCGGAGTAATAACAATGAAGAAACGCATTGCAAATGAACTAGGAATAAACTACAGTAAAATCGAAGAAATTCTGGAAGGTTTTGCAGGAGGAGTTACGAAGTCATTGGGAGAAACAACGTTGAAAATAAAAGCGGGAGGTTTTGAAGCAAGAGTTCCGATAAAGATAGTCGAAGATGATCTTCACAAGGAAGATATGATAATAGGGCAGCCAATAACAAATCATAATGAAGCAGTCGTGGTTATAAGGAAGGGAGGAGTCGCGATTTATGACGAGAAGACTTTCGACGAGAAGTTTGGTGAGAAGAAATAATTATTAAGATATGTAAGTATGTTTTGAATTTTATAATTTTTTATTTGCCGGTAACAAAATGATAATTTTTGGTGAAAATGAAAGAAAGAGACCAACGAAGTATTAATGTGAATATAAAACAAAGAAAATAAAATATTTTATACTACAAGGGGGCTTACATTCTTAAAAATTATATAAAATAACACTTAAAATGTATAAACATTTGATATGTAATAATCTAAGTAAAATAGCTAAAAAATTACATAGTAAGCCAAGTACGGTGGTAAGTTTACGTTCAAGTGGCACTTTTGGAAATTCATGGTAGCATTTGGAATCTCTAAAATTCCAAAAAAATAACATTTTTGCAAATCCCGTTGCAAAAATGACAAGGAATTGAATACAATAAACTCAGCTAAAAATTTGAAGGTTTAAAATGATGTAAATCTGCTAGTTATCTTCAGAATCCTTCAAAAATGCTGGGAAGTGCGCCATAGAAATATATTTGTTTTGTTATCGAGGAATAATTCGAAAGTTATTCGCTATCATAATCACATAGAATCTTCTTTGGAATTTTAAAAAAGAAATAGCTACGTGAAGAAATGATTGGATTTAATTGAGAATGACACATTTACATTACAGAAAAAAAATATGTATGAAAATAAAAATACATAGGTACCTAGGTACCTGAATTAAAAAAGATCTAAAATTCGTAAAAATAAAAATAAATACAACGATATGGACACCAGCCTAAATTCCCGTGTAAACTAATTTTTTTATTGGACATTTAATAAAAAGCAGGAAAGGAAATCCTATATACCTAGTAACCTAATAAATATAGATGAAAAAGTAGAAAATTGGCACAGAATCCAGTGAAGTTCCTGAAATTCTATCGACTACAATGTTAATTCTATGGATAGCATATAGTTTCTCAAAGAATTCCATAAAACAATAGTTTCTTTGAAAATCTATAAAAAAATCACAAAGATGGAAAAATTTAAAAAAAGTGAAAACACAAAACTTCTATCAGTGGAAGACATTATAAGTTCCTAAAGTTCTATGCATTCTACGAAGAATACCTAAGTAAACACAAATAGAAAAGTAGAAGCCAATGATGAAGTTGCTAAACCAATGTAATACTTCTATCACTTCTAGTTTCTCAAAGAATTCTATAAAACTGTAGACTTATGGAAATTCAATGACATTATAAAAACTCATTGAACCAGTAAATGCTGATTATTCCTACCAGTGAAAAGTACGTCCTGCTTAGAAGCATTGGGTAAAGGAATAAGAAGCCAATATAAATTCCTGGAATTATATGGTTTCTCACACAATTCTGCAAGAATGTAGTTTCCTTTGGGAATATAAAAAACACAAAAGGAAATCTGTGGAAATCAAAAGGGTGGAGATAAGTTAAAACAAGCAAAATTCTTACCGGTGGAAAGAACATCCATCATATAGCCAATATGAGTTCCTATGCACATCGATGACGTCTAATTTTTCCAAGAATTTTATACAATTATTGTAGTTTTCTTTGGAAATTCAAAAAGATCGTGAGGAAATTCTATGGAAATTAAATGAGTGAAAGCAAACAAAATTCCTACTAGTTGAAAGTCGAGGAAGTTCCTACAGTTCCATGGAAACGAATAAATATGTTAATACTTCGGAAAATTTCAAGAAAATCAAATGTGGCAAATTCTTGAAGTGTATGCAGATCCAGTAATCCAAACCCAGAAGCACCGAAAACTACTGGAGAGCTTCTATAGTGTATTGACATATTTGATTGTATTGTATATCTTATATTTACTGTATAAAATGTATTAATTACTAAATAAATGCAGATTCTTGTTTTTCTTTTATTAAAAAAAACTGATCCTGTCATATTTAAAAATTATTTTGTAGATATTTTTTCATTTAATTAATTATATTTTTCTGTTCACAGGTAGCATTAAGGACCCTTCTTACTGCTTCACACAAATATTATTCCATGACTAACAAAAATGACACTTTTTTTTTCGTTCTAATAAGATCTTTTTTCCGTTGGTTTCACATACCAAAAACTAATGTTAAGTAGTATTGCTTGAATTATATTATTGCCATCTTGTAAAATAAAGATTTTGTGTTCGTACTTTTTTTTACTTTTTTACCATTATCTACAGAAAAAATTATTGACATTCTGAGAATATTTCAGCTTATCCAGAGCAAATTACCAAAACACGGCCGTGTATAACATGGTATGTTAGTAATTAGCGTTTATGAAAATAGTTCTGTACAAATATTTGCAACGTTTTATAATTTTTGACGTTGAACTCGAAATGTGACTTAACAAAAATAATATTTTTCTGTAGTCGACATACCAAAAAAAATAACGGTTTTGCTTGAATTATTTCCCCAATTCCCAGGAAAAAACCAGCAATCTGGCAACACTGCATAAAACCTGCACTGTATTAATGTATATCTTGTTGCATACTATTAGGCGTACGTATAAATTATAATTTTATATGCAGGAAAGCCGCCAATGTCAGTGTTTTGGCGTTTTTATAAATACTTTTGAAAGGTGTTCTCATTTTTTGACACGGTAGACTTAAAAAAAGTTCAAAGTCGTGTAAAAATAGCTTTGGAATAAATTATCGACTTAAATTTCTCGCGCATGCGCAAATATTCACGGAGCAAATCCGTTTCCAAAAGTAAACATGGTGGATGAGCTATTTCGTGGTAAAGTTCGCGTGGGTTATTTTCGCGAGTTTTTTGCCCGTTTCGGGCGCATTTTTTTCAGTATGTTAATGAATTCAGTGATATAGTGGTGTAAGGATACCCAGGAAGTATTATCTGTGGATATAATTCAGGATTTTGTGGAGAAATTGCGAAATTGACCGCGGGAGAATTATTATTGTACAGGTGAGAGGCACCCATATGTCAAAATCTGTGCGGATTTCTGGGTTTTGCAAGTAAATTAGGACGAATTTACATAATTAGCAGGTTATTGTGGTAGTTTAGAACAGGATTTTGTCTCAATTCCAATTCAAAGCATTTTTTATATTTATACCTACACCTAGGTAGGTATATTATTGTTTGTTTGAATAATGATTTGTTAATTAGTTACCTATAAAAAGTCGATAGGCCTTTGGCTTTGAGATTTATAGGAAGTTAAATTAATCATGCAATAACCTATCCCGTATCTGGAAACACTACTACGTACGTACTAAGTAACTTTATCGACTTAATAGATCGATAATTTCTAATCCAAAAATGGGTAGATAATAAAAAAATTAAAATGTAGACATTATTACTCATTTTGTTTTGAATATTGAATTAAAGTATAACGGTACAATCTACTGATTTTCGTGTCAACCGTTTTGTTGTACCTATTCTACATAATAAACCACAAGAACAATTTAAATAACTGTTACATTGTTCATCATAGTTTTGTGGTCTTTGAAAATTTCTCAAATAGGTACCTATCTAATTGTTTACCATATTATATTTAAATGTCTTTGTAATGCTTCTATTATTTTCTGTTCAACAAAAATACAAATTAATAATTCCCTCTATTGACACTGCTTTATATACATATATTATCTACTTTCTACAATAATGTAAAATACAATTTTTGCGTTATCTTTGACAATGTTAACATTCCTACAAATTTATATTTACTTAATATATAAAAAATGTAACACAAAACCCACCAATGAGATAACACTTAGGATAAAATAATGTTGTAATCAGAGGGCACAAAAAAATTCCCAACATCTTTTAGGCGCGCTTTTCATAAATCAAAAATCATCACGATGCCTTCCACGTTGACGTCATCGGCGGCAAGCCTGCTGGCTGCGATCAACGTGACGTCACCACCTGCCATTACCGCGCAGGGCCCTTCTGAGCCTATTTTTCTGCAGACCAAACTGGCGCAAGGAGTTGCCGGATTTTTCGTATGGGCCGCTTTATTTTTGACGTGCACGCAGGTGAGATACAGATTGAAAACGACAATAAAGTTTTATTTGCGATTTTACGTAGGTAAGGTACTAAAATCAAATAACTCTTACGCCTGAGCAGAGAACAATAATTTTAGTATAGGTAGGTATGTAGATTTTTTAAAAATCATGACAGGTATAATAGGTAGGTAATATGTTTTTTTATTATACTTCTTTGAAAACACCTTATTTTCATCTGTTTTAGCAATAATGAAAGATGGGGTTTTTCGGGCTAGCTCACGGAAACAGCGCATGGAAAAACTTTCGGTGTGCTGAATAAAAATACCGAATAGGTATATGGCTTTAAAATAGAAATATACAGCAAAGTAAACTAAATTTAAGAAACTCTATATGCTCTCTGATATTTAACATATACCTATTTTGTATTTTAATTCGTAAGTGTTTCAATATTTAGATACATTTCTGTAATATTTTTGACGTTTCATTCACCTTATCTGACAATAACTAATTTACAACAAAGCACCTTTGAAGTAATTTGAGAGTAACCATGGAAACGCATCATACATACCAAACACTATATTGTCTGCATTGTTTATTTTTTGTCAATTAAATTTATTATAATATGCCGATAATAGTATATTATACACCTAGGTTGAGAAGTGAGCCATTATTTACCGAGCATTTTTATATACTGAGGCGCATAGCGCCGAAGGATATAATATGCGAGGTAAATAATGGCCTTCTCAACCGAAGTGTATATAGAATTTTTTTTACTACTAACATTGAAATATTGCCATATTTTAATAATTTCTCGCTTTTTTCAAATACTTCAAAATATCAAGTAGCCTGGGAGTTCAGTTGTCAAGCTTATAAAATGACACTAATTTTTAAATGTCACATAGAAAATGTTTCATTATTTACCTAGGTAGAGAAATATTACTTCTCATTAGAGGAATGAGGTAAATAATGATGATTTCTCAGGTTAGTAGTAAAAAAAATGTTTTAAGTTTCCGTTTTCAAAGAAGTATAATAAAAAATATCGTTCATTACACGTCCAGAAATATATTTTTCCGTGCTCGCATGACTTCCCGTGTTCGGCTGCGCCCCACACGGGAATTTGTCACGCGCGCACGGAAAAATCTTTATTTCCAGACTCGTAATGAAATATACTATTGTGTCAGTATGTGTACTGAAAAGATTAGAGTGAGATAAGAAAATGCAATTGCCTATTCTCATTTTGTGGTAAAATAGCGGAAATGTCACAAATTTGCCAATCTTGCAAGATTTTAAACTTTTTGTTCTAGAAGCCTCTTTATCTAAAATACCAGTTTTGATAACTCTTATTTCTTTATTGATGTTAATCATTTCTTATTTTAAATATTTTAAACCAATTTAAGTTTGCTTGTTTGTTTAAACGTAATTAATATTGCAATTTCTCAAGTTACAACTCAAACTGTACAAATTCTCTGGAATTTATCTAGGTAGTCTTAGTCTTAGGTACCTACTACTACTACACTTTCGATGTTCGTTTATTAAAAGCCGAATCGCATAGCTCGGAACAAGTATCTTCATCTCAAGGCCAACTTAGTCTTGTCTTCGACCTTTTCGCTTCTTCTTCTTCTTCGCGGCAACTCGAGGGCATTTACTCCAGTATTGTACAGTTATGGAATGTTCTCTTACAAAACAACAACGCGGGAAAATTGGTCATAAAGTCACCTAATGCTACTTTTTTATCTCAAGGGAAAAGTACTCCAAGTGTCTAATTTAAAGAGAATAGTAACATTTCATAACATTTTGCTAACGAATTATTTAGGTTTCTTGTCTTGTCGCACATCTGTTCTTTTGTTATTGAAACTAAATCAATGTATTTTTGTACGTGACATTTTTACTGTTACCTATACATGTTTGCAAAATCAAGTCGTCATGTTTTGACTCCAGAATATACAATTTTCGTGACCCACTGAAAAGCCATATTTTTAAAATTCTCACATTTGAAGAATCTAGATAATATAATATCAAAGGTGACGTAACATCCTTAAAATGTTAAACTACTGCGGTTCTTCTCGATTTCTCTTGTGGTATTTCAAAGTGAATGTAACATTTTTCAACAAAACGTTGCCTTCCTTTAAACAAGGAAAATTTTGTTTTCCCAGAATGTAAAAAAGTAAAATTACAATAATTTTGAGTGTTTTATCTTTTATTGTCGCCAGGTAGAAGGTCATAGGTATGTAAGTTCATGTTGCCCAACAATTTCTTTGAGAACATTGTTTGAAATATCGCACAAATTGTGCATTATTACGATATTATTGGCATCAAGGTCATTCTCAAAACATTAACGATTTGCTCTCGATTTGTTCAACCATGACACGCATATGCATGTTACTTAAAAATTGGAATAATTGGTTGAAAAATTGTTTTAATAAACTATTCGTTTTTCAAGAAGCAAAAGTAAATTGCTCATTAATAAGTTGTTTGCAATTTTTTCGTTTACCTAGGTTGTGTTATTAGTCATAACATTTCAGTAATTCTTATAACAACTAATTCACATTAGACTATTATTTATCAAAGATCATGATGTTGATATAATCCCCAAGAAAATATTTAGTATTGTTGAGGCAGGACGCTATATTGATATTCTTTTCTAATTTCTAGTGATTTTTTTTATGTAAAAATCCCTAAAATTATGAAATTATGTTACTATACCTACCTTGAACATTTTACGAACAGGAAGCCATTGTTATGTTTTCTCAAGGTAGTTCTACAGTTTGCAATTTCATAGATAAATAACAATTTTTTTGCCGCGTATCGAGTTTCGTGTCTAACCAGCATGGTTTTTCTTTCAAAGGGAAAGCTACACTCGAATTGGCAATAAATATGCTCAGTTACTGTCTTTATACAGGGTGGTACAATAAAAAGTAGGGATTTTTTAATTTTTGTTTTCAGATTTATCACCATTTACGGTGGTACACCAATCCAGCAGAACAAAGATGGATAGTTAGAATTTTGTTCATTGTTCCAATATACGCCACATATTCGTGGATTAGTTTGTTGTTTTTCAATTCGGAAAGCTACTACGTATATTTCTTCACGGTTAGAGATTGTTATGAAGGTACAAAAATATTAGGCACCTTTTTTTAATTAATTACATATTCATTTTTTTTCAGCATTTGTAATTTACAATTTCCTCTCATTGTGCTACGAGTATTTAGGTGGTGAAGGAAATATAATGTCCGAAATCCGCGGAAAACCGATAAGATCTAGTTGCCTTTTCGGCACTTGTTGCCTGCAAGGCAAAACTTATACTATCGGATTTCTAAGATTTTGCAAACAGGCGACTTTGCAATTTTGCCTTGTAAAGCCGATCATGGCGTTTGTTATTATATTCTTACAGTCATTTGGCCATTACCATGACGGCGATTGGAGGTAAAAAAATGTAATAGGAAATTAGACTACATATTTTAAAAATATATTTTTTTTAGTCCTGATGGTGGATATATTTACATAACAATGATTTACAATATATCCGTTTCCCTTGCCTTGTACGGATTGTTTTTGTTTTATTTCGCGACGAGAGATTTATTGACGCCCTTCGAGCCAGTACTGAAATTTTGCACAGTCAAATCTGTCATTTTCTTGTCGTTTTGGCAGGGTAAGTGTCCGGAAAAACTATGTCTTTATTGTCCGCCACCTTTGGTTACGCCCCGCCCACTTTTCCTTAAGCACCGCCCACTTCCCCTTAAGCCCCGCCCACTGTCCCGTAAGCCCCGCCCATTCTTACTTAAGCCTCTCGCAGTGTGGCTTAACTCCCTTCATATAGACTAAGCCCCGCCCCTTCGGGGCGTGTTGCAGGCGTGGGATTGGCCATCCTCGAGAAGGCGGACGTCATCAGCCCAATCATAGACTCGAGCGGGACCAGGACGTCGGCCGGCACGGTCTCGGCCGGTTATCAGAACTTTTTGATTTGCGTGGAAATGTTCTGCGCTGCCGTAGCTCTCAGATACGCCTTCCCGCACAGGGTGTACGCCCAGGGGTGTGTCACGGATTCCAGGGGGAGGAGCGTCACGATGCAAAGCATTTCCAGCAGTCTAAAGGTGGGTCTTTGAGGTCGCGTCTCGGAGAAAGTTAGAAAAATATTTTTTTAGGAAACGATGAATCCCAAGGATATTATGACGGACGCCATACATAATTTCCATCCCCAGTATCAACAGTACACGCAGTATAGTTCAGGTAGGAAGCTTGTCGAACAAAAATTGTGTTTTTTGCATGAAAAAATATTTTTGCAGACGTAATTTCACACCAGCCGTACGAGAGGCTGTGATCGGCATGGCATGCTAGATGTGCTGACTAAAAAAAATAATTCAGCGATGCGTTAATTTTTTGGTTGTATTCTTTTATTGTTGAATAATTATTCCTCTCAGGGTAGATACATTTTTTTGTTTTTTTTTAACGCGGGGAGTCTGGCAACACTGTCTGATCGTTAAATGAGGAATTGCAAGGGTATGCTACAAGGATCCGTTTCGGGGCTCCTACAATTCCAGAGTGCCATCCAATGATGCATTGTTGCCAGATTGAACGTTAACGGTATTAAAAATATGTATTTGCACGTTTCTGTAAATTTTTGTACATATTACATCAAGATAGTTGTGATAGAAAAAGCATAATACAAATTTAATATTTACGCTTTAGTCGCGGATGACTTTAAAACATTTTTGTTTGCATTTTTTTGTATCCCTAGTACTTATTTTGTATATAGCATTAACTTTAATTTTTTTATTAGTAGTTTATTTTTAGACGTATTAAACCGTGTACCTTTAATTTTTTTATTTAAATAAATAGCTTGGTGTATATATATTTTTTATTATTTAAAACCTACCCTGAAAAAAATTTCAGGGGGCAAAAACGGAAGAGGAATCAGACTGTCGCAATACGACCCCGACGATCCGATGAGCCCCAATGGTGGCACAGTGCCCCACAATTACAACAGTCTAGACAATCCTTCAAAGCCCCCTATAACATCGAATAAGGTCTCAACAATTTCCAACAGTTATACTGAAAAAACAATGCTATTGAGTTCTGATGAAGAAAATTAGGATTTTTAGGTAACCTGGCAACGTTGCTCACGAGATAGCCTCTGTCATTTGACAGTAGCGACGTTTCTAATGTCAAGGGGGCGGTTTTTGTTTTTCGTTGATTTGCAGCGGTAACTTGATGGATTTTGTTGGGAAAAACTTAAATTAACGAGATATTTTTATACACACATTTTTGTTGTGGTGAATATGTCTAGAAAATGGTATGGTTAAATTATTATAACGATATATAACGTAACATTCCTTAAAAATACTTACCTGTATTTAAAAAGTTTCACAAAGTTTTTTTGTACCAATTTTAATGTTTTCAGATATCTACAGTGTGTTCAAAAAATAGTTCTGAAATCGATTCGAGAAGTACCTGTAATTTATTTTCATTTATCAATGATTAAGAAGTGCCTCATCAGCAGATTTTTTTTTTTAATTTTACTTTTCCAAACAAAAATATTACTGTTATTGGATCTATGGTAACTGAATAGGAAACCTTTAGTGTGATAAAAAATTATAATGTTTATTTGACTAAAATTAATTACAAATAATTGTAAACGAAAATCAAAACGCTCTTTAGTTCCTTCTTATTAGCGTTATTTTATAAATGTTTATTTTTTTAATTGTTATAGTCTTGTCCTAGTCATTTTGTCCGTTAACTTGTAGTTATTACATTATTTTTGTCAATGTATATTGAAATAAATATATTTGTTGTAAAAAACGTATATTTTTTAAATAATACACCGAATACCAAAACAAAGCACTTTATTTTTGAAAATGGCAAATAAATTACTTATAAAATATATAATGCATATTATTACACAATAATTTTTCGTATGTTTTTGATGAAAGACATTTTTTAATAGCTGCAGCCACAAGCTAAGAATATATTTACAAAAAAAATAAACTTTGCCTGTGACCGAGAATAAGAAAAAATCAATAAGTTTTAAATATACAAGATGAAGTGCGAAGTCACTAAGTTATACAATTGCTTTTTGTGCCGATTAGACGAGTTTTTTTAATGTATTTTTGTTCCCTATATTATATTGCTGTAGAAGTAATTTTTTCTTAGCGAAATTTTTCAGAAAACGTATATCACAGCGGTATTAACGTATTGGATTCCACAAATACGATACCCGTATGACAAATACTCATTTGTTGCACCAAAAATGATCGGGAATTTTGCGAGGGTCTGGCAACGTCGCGCGTTGTTTGCTTAGCCACGCCCCCTCGTCGCTTAGCAACGGACCGTCCGATCGCGGGGGCCGTGACAACAACGGTCTTCCAATGCCATTTGCGGTGATTTCTTCCGTGATAATAATTGTGGACACATAGTTAGAAATAGATTTTATCACAGATCTCGGACGACAGAAGTCCAAAATAGGAATAATAAGGTTATTTTGTTTCATTGTCATAACATTTAAGGCATCGCAATTGAGTTAAGGGCGTCCAATAATCTGTCAAACGTATATTTTGACAAGTGACAAACCACAGAAAATAATAGACATAGAAGTTAGGTGAAGGCATCAATCCCATTTCTTTGGTTCCTCTCAAGGTTTTTTAGGTATACATACTTAACACTTACTTAGTTTAGATACATCTAATAGATTAAAAAGATTTAGAGTTGAGATAATCATTCGATTTTTTTGTAGAAACGAATGAATGTCTCAATTGTGAAAAATTAGAAAAAATCATCGCAAATATATTTAAAAAAAATCTTTTTTGGTGCAAGTGACATTTATTGCAAAACAATTAAAATGACAGCAATTTGAACACTGCACGATGTTTTTTCCTGGATAGATACTTTATTATATTGTTTTTTGCAAATTAGATTATTTTGTATTATATTTTCACTACTTTTTTATATCCCATAGAAATTATACTGTAGTGGAGTGCAAGTATATAGGAATCACAAGTGCGAAACTCTATAAAGATATAATATACAGTTTGTTACAAAAAAATCACACACATTCATAAAACTAAATTTATAAATTTATGTGATTTGAATGCCTTATTTTTACTTTTATATTTTTCCCTTATTAATACTTATGTAACAAGAACAGTTAAAATTTCTAATATAGTAGAAAATCAGTCTCATGTACAAGCCTTTTTCGAGCTGCTTGTCGCAACCTTAATATATTTATATATTTTCCTTAATAGATGAAAGATAATGGACGATCTTTATGTACAGATGATCTTCAAATACACAAAAACAGAGTAGGCCAACTGTAAAACGCTATTTTGGATGTTCTATACACACAAAACTTGAAAAAAATCCAATGCCTTTGAGCAGTAACAAAAATAAACATCGTCGATTTTATTTATCTAAATTTCCTAGCTTCGTTTTCTCATACTTATCTTATATTGCACTTGTATTGTGTGATTGTTCGATGTTTAGAATATATCTTACTTTTATCTCGTCAAATTTTAATTTCCCAACCTCCCGCCCATTTTCCGTAAGCCACGCCCAATCCGTCGCAAGCCACGCCCACCTCAGTCGGAGTGGCCGTTGCCGAAAACCGCCTTGCGGCCAGGCCACGCCTCTTCGTTGCCCAGCAACGGAGTCTCCGCCCCCTGAAAGCGCCTGTTCTTATTGGCCAGCAGGCCTATGCTGCTGCTCTTCTTTATCTCGATCTGGAACGGATTTTTTTGAGGTTAGGACGTTTTGAAGGTATCGTCCTTACTTTTGGGCCTTTGGGTTGCAGGAGTGGTGAGGTGGCGCGCGGCGATTCCTGTTCTTCGCCGCTTTCGATGCTTTCGTCCGGAGATGGGACTCTTTCGCGGCGTTTTAGGCTCATTTCTAGACGCCTTAAGAATCTACAAAGAAACTTTGTGTAGCTTTGTTCGCTTAGAATTTTGAAGATTTCTTACCGAATTTGATGACTTATGGCTCTAAGCCTGTTGATTTTGCCGTGCTTCGACTTGACGCTCTTCGAAAACTCCATAGACTTTGACAGCATTGCAGTGTTCGCATCATGGCACTCCTATAAGATAACACCAAATGTATTCTTCATTTTTTCAACTTTTCAAATGCTCCCTCTTCAAAAACTTACATCCCCGGTATCTTCCTCCGATGCTTCGTGACTTCTTTGACCTTTTTCTTCGAGCCATCCGGCACTGGACCACCGTATAGTGTCTGGACTTGGGCTCGACGAAGACAGCCTAATTTCTCTAGCTGATGCGATACTATCTGAGCTAGAACTCGAACTAACCACTTGGGACCTTACTATTCTACGCTTCGGGCTTAGCTTACGAGGTGGGGGGACCTACGAATCATCTAAATCAGTTAGAAAGCGTTAAAGGGCATTCTTCTTACCTTTGGATAGTACGGATCTTGTTTTGAAGGTATATCTAGATGGGTGGTCAGGATTATTGATTGTTTTGTTGGACTGGGCGTTTTGCAGTTCCGCATCAACTTTTTTTCGCGCTTCCTTCCAGTTTTCTTATGCTGCGAAACAGAGGAAACGTTCACCTAAAATAAGAACTGCATTTAAAAGAAACTTAAACAGCAACATCTTACAACCTTATCAGTGCTTGGAAAGTCGTACAAACCATCGCTATCAGTGAACGGAAGCAGATCTTTGTTTCTTCCATAAAAGTGAGGTGAAAATCTTGCCACGCCGGTAGTTCTATCGCTCAAAGGACTTTCGCTTCTGGAACTCATCGGGCTTAAATGTTTCTCGCCACCAGGCGATTCACACTGGACGACTATAGAAGGGAGCTGCAGCGAGTTTTTGTTGTTTGGCGAAATCCTTGTATCTTCAAGACTTATGCATTTAGCAACCCTCGGGGTTATCAAATTGGGCACCTCCAGAATGATTTTGGTGTCGCTTATCATGAAAACCTCAAGTTCCTTGGCGCTTTTAAGCTCCCCCTCATCAATCCTTTCGTCTATATGATCCGTCCCTATCCCTTCATCATTAGACTCGAGCAAAGGATCGTCTGAGAGAGTCTCCGAGTCGGATCTACCCCTTCTCTGGTGGTTATCTTGGTTCGCTTCTTTGCTACCGCCACCTGGCGATATCTTCAAAACCGGCGCCACGGAGGCCCGCCTATGTCCACCTCCAGTACCCGGAGGCCCCTGATCTTCCATTTCCGACGGACACAACGGGTTGCTCGAGCCACACCTACAACTGAAGACAGTAAGAAATGAAAGGTGACAGGTTAAAATTGCTCTTTTACCTAGATGGACCCGGGCTCGCCATACTGCTATATCCCGACGAGCTCAGATTCGATTCGGAAGCGTTATGCTCGCCCCTACCTATCGAGAACGGGCTCAAATACGTCATGCCCCCGCTAGATTGAGGCTTGGCATTCGGGGACACCCCCTCGGCATCCGAGTCGGCTTCGCTCATGTTACAAGTTATCGTTATCATGGGGGGAGCACAAGGGAGATCCAGCGACGTCGGCTTGTCGAAATCCTTGAACAACTTTCTCGGATTTCTTCCTTGGGGGAAGAAAGCCTCGTGGCTTCGCTGCGGTGGGGGGGAACCCAGGGGAAACACCATGGAATGAGTTGGAGACGGAGTTTGGACTGTTAGGGTTGGTATGACCAATGGTGGTGGTTCTATGGTTATTTTTATTTGGTCCGCAACTGCCGGTTGGCCAAGGGGAGGTGGCCGGTTCTAAAAGAAAAAAAAACACAGTGTCTTCTTGCTGAAGGTCATAGATTTATTACCTTGTTGTTGTAGCTACCCTGCATTACAGCTGCTTCTTCTAAAATTAGCCCATCTTCTGCTTGTGGATCTATCGCAATGTCCGTACAATGTTCTTCATCATCATTGTCACTACCACTTATAGAAATATTAGGAAGCTCAACGGATATCCTATCATCACTAATCTAAAACACCAAAATATATTAAAGCGTTTAACAAATCCAGGTACTTACATCGTTATCTTCAATGCTCGAAGACCTTGCGTTCGGACCACTAGTTCTTCCAAGTTTTGGTGAATGCACTGGGCTTCTTCTCATTATTGGCGTGAGAGCGGGCGATGGTAAAGGAGTCGGTAGTTCCCTTATTGGCGACAGACACTTCCCAATAGCACTTGGTATCTCCAGAAGAATCGTAGGCGGGTGTAGCAAAGATGACGAGTTTCCAGACGGTGAAGATTGCTTGTGAGCTGCTGTGAGAGGATCCAAAACAGGCACCTAAAAAGGACAAGTCAAAAAAATCATCTTTTGAACACTATCATTCATACTTCTATGGTACTGCCTTGCCTATGAAGGACAGGGCTTTCTGGAGGTCCACTTGAAAACGACACAGGCGTATGTACTGAAGATGTTGAAGATTCGTCATCACCCGCAATGTCATCTTGAGGACTCGAAGCTGTTGGAGTGGTAGAAGGTGAGACTCGCAATGAAGAAGGAAAGTTTGCACCTACAAACCACCAACGTGATGCAACAACGTCGCAACCTTGAATATATGGTTCTTACCAGCGGAACTGGAGGAAAAGTTCCTGAACATGGCTAAAATAGAGTCGGCGCTAGCAGGTTTGGGCTTGCCATTTGGCATTCTTCTAACACCGCGTATGATGAGATCGGTGGCGCTGCCACCAATCATACTTGGTGCGGCCAGGTCTGAGACAGAACCAAAGAAACCGGATGCAGCGCTACCCTGTGTACTAGAGGTGCTGTTTGGACTTCTAAGTCCCCGGATGGGGGCTGAAATTGACGCGTTGGTGCCTCCGCCAGGCGATGGCGGGGTGCTCGACGGTCTCGCAAGGACACAGCTAAAAAAGATCCGTTTATTTTCTCGGTTGCATTAGGTCTTCTTCTTACCCCAGCCTGTTCATTTGCATGATACCCATTTCGACGTCAGAAGCTGAACTCATCTCGGCTGATACTTTATTTAGCAACCTCGCGAAAGTCACTTTCTTTTCCAGTTTCGGATCGCTGAGGCAAGCCTGGGCGTCGCTCTCCCCGAACCTGGTCTCCTTTTCGCCGACTTCCTTGGAACAAGGTATCAGTTTGTTCTCGCTCATCTGGATAAGTTCGCCGAGGCTTATCTTCCTCGACAACTGCTTGGCGTTCGGCGAAATGAGTTGCTGGAGGATTTGCTTCTTTTCCGCCACGTTCTTCTTGGTCGGGGTGGAGTTGTTTCTTTTCTTCTTCGGCGACGGGGTACCTAGGGGGTTAGAGAGTTGCTGTGGGGTTGTTTCGGGAGAACGAAACGTTTATGCAAGCAGAATTACGTACACAAAAGCGGAGAGAAGAGTGTTGACAGAAAATGAATTTAGAATTATTGAAAAATTCATTTGAAAACTTAAAAATTCATTTTCAGTAAAATGTTTTGTGTAATTTGAAACATTGAAAGCATGGTGCAAACCTACCAGCCACACGCAAAGAGTGAGAGGGATACACAGGGCATTCCTGGGCATAGTGAAAGACAAACAGTTAGTTAATTTACATAGAAACATTCATGAATGTAATACATAGTAGATAAATGGTGTTTTGTTATGTACAATAATTTGAGTAGGTATGTATTTTTTTCGTACGTACAACCGTGTGAAGTAGAAGGTACATAGAGCAGGAGGAGTCTTTCCTATATTTTTTATAGGTTATACTGATGGGAAATCATTGGGATATTTTAGTGTATAAGCGGAGTATATTTCGGAGGTATTTTGAGATATTTCTAAGAAAATCAGAGGTATTTCAAAGGAAGTTTGAGGTATTTCGAGGTATTTTCAAAGATACCTATTTCAACGCATTTTCCGTCTTTTGGAGGTATATACAATGTACAACCTATTTCCTTATTAATATTTATGAAAATTTCATTAAAATGGGTAGGTAACATTTAAAATTTTCCTTTGTAATAATTGGAAATATCTAAAAGCGCTTATATCGAAGCTGAAGCTTATGTAGAATAATAATACGATAGTAAAGTAGCAAAATCTACTTAAGTAGGTATTTACCTAAAAATCATTCAATGTGTAATGTGTACCAGGTACCTTGATATTGCAAGGTTTTCATTGTCATAAAATTGTTTACTTTTACTAAAATTATGTTTTTAATAAGGTTGGTTGAACTCTTAGTAATTTTCTAGCCGTTTTTTTCTATGTATTTTCTTTACATAAAACATAAAAAAAAACATTTCCTTGAAATCGGCAGTGAAGTGTCTCAACAGCTCAGAAATCGGCACTGAAGTAGCCCATTATTGTACGATTTTTTCAATAAGTAGGCCTTGGGGAGATGTAAACATCAAACGTCAGACGCGGAGCCATCGCCCGTCAAAAGCGATAAAACATTCAAAACCGGCCAATAAAGTGCCATTTAACACATTTAGTACACATTGCGAAATTGTTACCTACAGCAGCGCGCAATCTTTCAGTAAAAATATTTTAGTAGGTTTGAATATCAATCTATTTTTCATGGAGGCTGCACAACAGGCAGCAGTTTGGAGTTTCTGTTGGAAAGCGCCGTGCCTCGTCATACTTGACCTAGGTAGGGCGATCGTCAAAGTCAAGCAACGCCGCGCGCATACGGTTCATGGACGGGTGATCACTCATGATTATTTTTTTTGAATAATAAAACATTTTTTCCGATTTCAAAAAATATATATTATATATATATATATTATATACCTCGGCACTGAATTTCTTTTTATGACTTGTAAGGTTTATTTGCTTCGACCAGAGGCCTCGGCAACTAAATTCCACATGAGTCATAAAGAAGTTGAACTTCAGTGTCTTGGTAAATAAATAATTATTGACAAATCTCATAAATAATGATTGATAAATCTCTATCTCTATCTCTCTTATCTATTGGTCTGAAGATGCAGACAGTTTAGTCTGCGAAACCGGTAACCAAAAATAAATAGATTTATAGGTAACATATACATAACATAAATAACTATTTAGTGTACAAAACTTGAGCAGTGATTTCCCCCTCGGGTTACACTTATTGAGGGCTTCATAACATAGGGGCGTATCTTGGTGAAATTGAGATTTTTCGGCGTATGATAGAATTATTGCTTGTCTACGTTGTCACAAAAAAGTGTTTATGTGCCTTTAATAGTAAACCGTAAAAATACAGAAACATTTAGGTGTGATTTCGTTCATACGCCTAAATAATTTTAAGCCAATCTTAACAAAAGGGCGAAACAACATTCCTTTCTCCGAAAAATGAATTTTCTAAAAGAAAACCATCTACATAACATTATTATATTATGTATTAGTAGAAATAACCTTAGAAATGTCAATGTTATGATAAATTGTATAAATAAATCCGTTACGCCTCTGTGTTAAAACCAATAATCAAGACTGAGACCGACAACCTTAAAAATTAGTCTATATACAGTTGTGTGCGTTGTGTGTTTTGTGAAAATGTCATCCAGAACAAAAAAAAATGTTGAAATAGCAGAATTTTACAATTCAGAAAAAAACTCTGAATTTTAAAATTCGGAGAAAAAAGTCAAGCTTTTGAGAAAAATCTCAAAATTTTGAGAATAAATGTCAAAATTTTGAGTAAAACTCTGTCTCAAAAAAATATAGTACGTGGCCTTTCTACGCTTCCGTAGGAATAAAACACGCTCCAAACGACGTAGTACTCGAAAAAAATTATAATTTAGTTTTTATGAAATTTTGTTTTCTCTAACCTTAAAACTGTTATTTTCACATATCCAGTATTAAGATTTATTTTAAACTGTTAGTATTTTAATTGTTCTTCTCAACTAATATTTTCAATACACATACAATACTTTTATGATTATACGTCCATCGTCCATATCAACATTGTTGTAACAAAAAGGCGTAATAACTATAAAAGTAGCGATTTCTTAATTCAACAAGACGTAACTTTTGTCACTAGTTATATACTCATCAGTACTCTACGCTAAATATCAATGAAATTAGTTAAATCTAGAATTTTTTAATCGTTTTTTACGTCTCCTGTAAAAACCTGTTTTTGTTGATACGCCCCTCTGTTATGAAGCCCTCGAATGTACACAATTTGTTATAAAATATAATTTCTTAAATTTCAATACTGAAATCGAGTACCTCAGCACACGAATCGAATCCCCGCGCAACGCCCACTTTCTAAATACTCCAAACCGCCGAGAACCGATCTCAACCTTGCCTCCGCCCGCCGTGGGCGTGCCAAATCCCGACTCCTCCCACTCCAGCCCCTCCCCCTCCCCCCGTCCCTCCCCCCACTCCTTACGCCCGGGCGGCGGCCGCAGCAGGTCGTCCAGCGAGGCGGTGCGGGGCGCGGCGCCGCCTGGCGGCGGGCGGCCGCACGCCGCCAGGCTCATCAGCGACGGCTTGCGGATACCGAGGCGGCCGAGCAGCGAGCGGGCGGGCGGCGGCGCGCCGCCTCCCGGGGGGGCGGGGCCGCCGGACGGCGAGGCGGCGGCGAGCGCGCCGGTGGGCGTGGCCGCGGCCGCGGCGGCCGCCAGTTGGTCGCGGACGGAGGTGCCGCGCAGCGACGAGTGGACTGCGGAGAAAATGGGCGGGGTTGGAGCCGTTCGATGTTGGTTTGAAATGGGCGGCGTTTTGGCGTTGTTCATTTATGATCCGCTTAATAGTTTTAAGTAGTGATCCCATTCCTCCCAGCCTGAAACCTCCCACCCGCTATTTTATTTAGCTGTCAGTACTCCCGGAGCTTTGTAAAAACTCCTGGGATTTTTCAAAAAACCTGGGAGTTTTCAGAATAAAGATTCATCATCCTAACTGTATTCCTTACATGTTTCTCTTTAAATCGATATATGATAAGTATAGTAGGTACTTCTACCTTATACTGAATGTGAAGTTAAAAAAAAAATGCATTGAGCCATACCTATATCATATAATACAGTGACCGGCAGAAAGTTGGACACAAATAGAAAACTTTTTTATTATTAATTTCTCAGAAAATTTTATTCTTGATAAAAGTTGGTGCATCATTTCAAACTCAAAACACATATATCAAAATTTAAATATCTCTTTTTGGATACTAGGTACACTCAAAGATGTCAAAATAACTCAATAGTAAAGTACCCTTATTTTTTAAAATACGATAAAAAGTTACTTACAAAAGTTGTTTGGAATCAAAGGTCGATGTCAGATTTAAAGTCACAGCCACCTGGTCAAAAAAAAAGAAATGTAACTTTTTGTATTTTTTTTTATCACCTGTGTATTACAAAAAACAAAATACCGCAAGCGCAACTTATCATCTAATAATACATGAATTTGCTACTAAACAATAATTTTGTTCGATTAGCAGCTAGAAATTTAAATTAATCGAAATGAGAGTTTAAAAATATAAAATTTTTGTGTCCAACTTTCTGCCGGTCCCTGTATAAGTATTTAATTTTTATTAAATAAACAAAATAAAAACAACTCCAAATGAAACTTACCTAGTACGATTAGTGAATAAAACTCGAGCACTATACACACGCAGAGAGCAACCTCAGGGGCCCCAATTCTTCGTTTAAAATTTAAAATTAAAACATTTAAAATGAACGTTTTATTTTCAAAACCGAAATTTGAGTTTAAATTCTTTGTAAACAATTGACAGCTTAATGGTGGCAAATTTAAAATTTGGGAACATTCCCGGGAGTTTTGGTAGTTTTCGAGTCAATGCTCCCATTTGCTGGAAATATTCCCATCTCTAGTTTTAAGTAACGCCCCTAGAACACCGGCAAATAAATATTGACGCGCGTAGACTACTTTAAACAAAATGATTATAAATAAATTGCGCAAAACTGGAAACCACCACAATTCGCTAGCTTATAAAGGATTTTCCAATAAGAATATGATTTTGAAACGATATAGTAAGTGTTATGTATATGTTTAACCGTTGACTGGTTTAACTCTAAAGTTCCTAAAATGCTAATCAACAGAACACCCTGATATATAGAGAGAGGACACTGCCGTGTATTGATTTTGTTACGTCGTTTTGAACGGCGGCCATTTTATATGTGGCAGACAAAGCGAGTACGTTGTGAGTTAATTTCGTGAATTTATGAATGAAAAGTATCAGTGATTAAGGGAAAATATACTCTTACGATGGTGAATTGTTCACTGTTTGGTTGCAAAAGCAGAAGCGAAAAGCAAGAACCCGAGATTTAGTTTCACAGGTAAATATTTAACAAGATACTTTTGAAAGGTGCCCTAAAACTTTTTTTTTCTCAATATAACTTGTTCAAATTCCTTCTACCTTTTAGTACGATAAAGTGCATTGTTTTCTTTGTAAATAGGACCAATATAATTATTTTTAACATCGTTTTTATTGAAAATTTCTTAATTGATTATGACAGTTTCATAAAATATGGACTGGTTTCCATGGGTGTGCATAAGTGAAGGAAAATAATAAGCAAATGGCGGGTTATTTCAAAAGGTTCTCCCAATCATTTTATTATTATTATTCCTACGAATTCGTATTTGTTGGCAATATTCACAGTTTAATTATGAAAAAGTGTAATGAAAATCATAACTAAACTGTAAATTTTGCCAACAAATAAAATTTAGTAATAAAATTGGAAATTAAAATGCAAAAGTTTTCAAGACTAATGTACTTATTACATTTATGCGTATAATCTAGAACACATCCGAACAAAGTCAATATCTTTTATTTATTTTCAGGCCAATTCTAATAATTTTATCAGCTATTGAGATTGATCTAATTATTACTCAAAGCTATTTTTTGCTTAGAATCCAAAAACATACTCAGTATTGGTGGTCATGGGTTTCTTGTTAATTTTGTAATCTAAAAACGAACTAAAATATAATATGATGTCTTATTTATTATGTAGTTACTTAATATACCTCACAGATGTTACTTTATTAATTTATTCCGTTTATTCTATAAGGCATATTTTTTGCTGTTTTCTCTATATTTTGTGAACATTTTTTTAGTGTCACATCCTTTATTTTATCTATGGTTATATTTTCGTCATAATTTTCATGCTGCTTTGATTTTGATCCAAATTTGCTGCCATCTATGACTAGAGGAAGGCACAACTCAAACCAACATTTTTCATTTGGTTTCCGCCCTGTGGTATACTCTAACAATTTATTATGGTTAAATACAACTGTTTTTATTTTAATTTTTTAATTTCATTTCAAAATCATATCATCCTTACTGGAAAACCAATTGTAAATTAAAAAAAGTTCAGCTCAATCGGATGTCAAAAAGTGATTATAATTCAGCTACATACATACATACATACATACATACATACGTACATACGTACGTACGTACATACATACATACACTACATACATACATACTAACAGGGCAAGTTAAATAAAAACTTGTAATATACTTCGCCTTCACCCACCAATTTCGCCTCTCCATAGCAACCTAACTCAGTACTCCCCCCTCCAGTCCCTTCTAATTTGAATGTAATCCCATATCGGAAGCCAACGCCGCAAAACAATAGAAATTTTCCATTAAATTTAACTCACCGCGGTTCCTGCTGTCTTCCTCGGCTAAAAGTTTCTCGATCTTCTCCGGAAAATGCCTCTTGGCACACCATACCAACCCTATCACTGCCATCACCACGAAAACTGTCATTAAACCCAGCCAGAAGGGTTCGTGCAACATCCTCTCACTTAGGGGTTTGTAAGGGATGTGGAGCATCCTTTTTTCACACCTGGGGCCTGAGAAAAATAACAACTTATTTCTTTGCGAAAAAAAAAACAATATAACATTAATAATATATTTCAAGCACATCCTGTTATTACTAGATTCTTCAAAGATAATGTCGCAGACCTATCTATCTAATAAAATATGGATATATTTTTTATTCAGTGCTTATAAAGAAAACTCTGAAAACAAATCACACTGAACAAGCTTTATCAAACTTTTCCGTAACTTTAAATCGAAGTGTCTACGTAAAGTTTAATGGTAAAATCTCCAGTCTTTTCCACTTATTTTGCCCAGAAAATACTAAGCGAGATATTTCCTTTATCCTTCTCATCTAAAATGTAGGCAAGTCACGAGTTTAAGAACTTGTATGTGTCTTGGTTATTGCAAAAATAAATACCTATAACAAGTTATTTCGGGAAAAGTTAACACTTTCTTGAGAAAGGCTTAAAATTGGGGAATTCGAGAGTGTACCCGAATTTTGTATACGGGCTGGCTAAAAAAGTTATCGCGAATTTTTTTTTAAAATAACTTCCAGTCATAGCGGAAATGGAAGTGATTTTCTCTATTTTGCAACTTGCTCATTTCATTTAGCCGTTATATGATTCCTTTTTTAATTTTGAATCCAACGATATATAATTTGACTTATTTATCTCCAACCGTTTCCGAGATATTTATCAGAGAAGCTACATGGTCTCATGGTCAGTTTCTAATTCGATCCGAGTAGGCCAAAGAATAAAACCAAATTTATGACAAATCAAGTCAGCCATGATAATAAAACTGACAGTCAAGTAGGCTGTAAATTCGATATTTCTATTTACCTGTCAAATTAGTCTAAAATGTTGTTGCTGAAGCTGTGACTAGTTACAGTTTAAAAAAATGTTTTTGAAAGAAAAATGCTGTAATGTTTTAAAGATATGTAGAAGTTTTGATTGAGTATTCTCATAAATATCCAAATAGTACCCAGATAACACAATAATATTATTGGAATATTTTATACACATTTGCAGAGAAATATGAAAATATTAATGAGACATTCCTATATTACCCAATTAATGTTTTTTAAATGTTTTATAAATTATAAGAGTGGACCAACTATAAGGTTGTTAAAATATTTTTAAAACGCTGCATAAAATATTTTAAAAATATTTTTGAAATATTATGTATAATATCCATTGTCACCATTATCAAGCTATATTAGGTATTGGTATTAGGTATATAATAAAATGATAGTTGCTGCAATCACGGATTAGGGTCGTAATGTTGAAACAGTCAATTTTTCACCATTATTATAAATAAAGAAGGATTCCTTACTGTGGCCAAAGTTTACAGAATAACTGTAAACTTTGCTGTGGCCGTAAGCCCTATATAAACGATTAAACTACCAACTACCGAACGTATACGGGCATAAAACTATGATACTATGATAGTATCATGGATATGGATACGGGTTCCATCGGGTAGGTGCTATTTATTCCAATTGATATTAGTTAGTAGCGGTGAGATGTAAGATACTTCGGCACTTCGGCGTAACATTTAAGTGAGTGTTTTAATAATATTTCTTATAATATTTATAAAATATTATAAAACAGATTTTGAGAAATATTACTATAATGTTTTATAAATGTTGCAAAATTTTCAACTACTTTGGAAAATATAAAATATTTTGTCGGAATATTAATATAATATGAGGAAAAATATTTTACCAAAACATTTTCGTCATAAATATTATATAAATATTGTAATATTTTCTGAATCTTTGGAATCATTTAAAAATATTTTTAAAATATTTTGTTGTCTGGGTGAGTGCTTCATTTATTTATAATGTAAGTTGTATCCAAGATTCAGATCGACAGGAAGTGTGAGTAGCAAGAGAAAAAATGCGTTTAGAATTAGTGACGATGAGAGAGAATGAATTTTAAATTTTTTAATTATTTTAGAAGAAATCTCCCTCTGCATTCTTCTGAAATAATTTAAAATTCGTTCTCTCACTAATAATTCTAAATTCATTTTTTTCCTTGTCGATCTGAATCTTCCATACAACTTACATATAAATAAAGCACTCGGAACATTTATATTTGGATATTTACGAAAATTTCTAATTACGTGTATCTTTTATCATTTTTGATAAAGACCTCTAAAATATCACAGCTTTCTTCTTTCAAAAACATTTTTTAAACTATAACTAGTGACAGCATCAGCAACAAAATTTGAGACTCATCTGACAGGCTAATAGAAATATTGAATTTACGCAGCCTACTTGACTGTCAGTTTTATTATCATGGCTGACTTGATTTGTCATAAATTTTGTTTTATTGTTTGGCCTACTCGGATCGAACTTCAGACACTGACCACGAGACCATGTACCTAGCTTGATGAAGTTTCTCTGATAAATATCTCGGAAGCGGTTGGAGATAAATAGATCGAATTATATATCGTTGGATTCAGAATTGAAAAAGGAATCCAACAATGGAAAAAAATACTCACCTTCCCACCAGGCGTGACACTGACAGACGAACCCCTCCCCCTTCTCCTTGCACACCCCCCGCCCTTCGCAGGGATTTCCGGAACAGGGTTTCTTCCTCTGCTCGCAGGTAGGCCCCGTATATCCGGCCCTGCACTTGCAAGAGTACCCCGTGGGCGTCAGCTCGCAACTTCCAAATAGGCACGGCTCGAAGTCGCACTTGCTCAGCGCGCAGAACAAACCTGAAATGCGCGCGGTTCAACCATAGCACAAGATCGAGGTTCGGCCGTTTGTAACCTGCGAATTGTCCGGTGCATCGGCAGAATTTCCTTCCTTTGTTCGAAACGCATTTTCCGCCGTTCTCGCAGGGGCTCGGCGTGCAACTCTCCACGTCGTTCCCCTTGTAATTCAGCAATTTCGTCTTGAAACTTTCATCCGGTTGTACCTTCAAGCTACCGTTCAGATGGATGCCGACAACCCCACTTTTCTGTCTGAAACATTTCAACAATTTTCCAACGTAAAGTTTAATTTTGTTCCCGAGTCTTTACCTCACGTATAAAGTATTTAGAAACGACCTAATGTAAATCGGCAAAACCATTTCCTCTTCTAAGATCTGTTGGTCGTAACATAACCTCCAAATTGTTCCATTCGAGTCGCTGTAAATATCGAAAATTTCTATGTTCCCATCTTCGGAACATTCTTCGTCTTTTGGCTTCACATTGTATAGTTCTAAAGATATTGCGTGGCCTAACGGAGCCACGAAATGTTGAAGAAAATCAACTTGGGTCGCTGGTCGATCAGGAAAATTTAGATGATAAAGGTGACCTAAAACAAATTTATTTACAAACTATTTTTGTTGTAGATTTTTTACCTTGAGTATCATTTGAGAGAACAACACTTTTCCGTTCTTCTAAGGCAGCTGTGATTTTGTAAAACGCTTTAAATCCCTTCCCCCTTGGTTTCTCCCCGGTTTTAACCCTAATCTTCACCCTTTCTTCCGAAGACACGAAAGTTCCTTCGGTCAACAAATCTTCAATTTGAAACGGTGTAAAAGAATTTGATTGTCTGCTAAGGCGAATTTCGAACTTGACTTCTTCCTGTCCGAGTTTCTTCCTGGACGAATCTTCCTCCCCAAAGTCCACATCCAAGAATTCTATCCAGACCCTTTTACCGTTTGGTGCGAGAATCGTAAAGGTACAATCTAGATGTGCCAATAAAAAGTCTGGATAATTTGGACTCGTTAAGATTCCTTCGGTAGACGTCAGCGTTTGCATCGGGCATGCTGATACGTCCACGGCGTGCCAGTTTAGAAAAAATCTGGAAAGGAACGTTAAATTTTCAAACAGAACTTTACAAAAGTACTTACCCACTTCCCGTGCTGGAATAATCAGAATGAAACCTAACTTCAGCTTCGTTGGTATCAGAAACAAAATTGAATCTTCTCATGTCTTTATCGTGATGACCGCACAATCTTTTCGAGCCACCAAATTGATTGGAAGACTTTTTTCTTTCGTTAAAAACCGTTTTAAGTTCAACATAATCATATAAACAATCTAGTTGTGCTTCTACAAAAAGAAAACATTATTATGAAAATATGGGAGCAACTTTTCTTACCTGTGTCTATTTTTTCAAATTTTATGACCAACCGTGTCCTTTCAGGACCAATAATCTTAACAAAAAAATCTAAATTGTTGTAATAATGATTTGGGAAGTTTGGCGATGAAAAATTTCCTTCAGAACCATTCAGAGTTTTGTTAAAATTGATGCCAATGCCTTGGTGTGCTTGTTTTTCTTTGCAAACATATCCTCCAACGATGTTACATCTAAAAATAAATGTAAAACTTTTCAAACATAAAATTAATACAAAACCACCTTTGCGAAGTCCAATACAGTCCACTTGGTATCACGTGAGATGGTGATGGCGTCCACCTGATACCTAGACACCTTTCTTCACCTTCGGAAAGGTCATTTTCTGTTGGTTTTTCATCGGGTAGCCAGCCTTGGTATTCCATGTCGTTTCCATCTATCCAGGTGTATTCAGATCTACCTAAATTACAAAAAAAAAACGCATCAAACGTAACCTACAAAGTCAACAAAGTATTAACTACCATCACTGCTTGCTCCTAGCCAATAAAGTGCGCTGGTTCTGTACTCTGTGCTCCTTCTTATTGCTGTTGTAACAAACCTCTCTTCTTCTAATGTTAGAATTGAAGCTAAAACACCTTTCATTCCTGAACATATATCTTTTGCTGTCCTCCACGTTACTTCTGGATAGTTTACCACCAAGTAACAAGTGCCGTTAAATGCATGGAATCTGTCATCAGAACACTTAGTTGCTAAAGTACAAAAAAATATGTCCACTAATTTTTTTTGGAAAAAAAACGTTCTTACCACTCTCCATACGCGCCCTAGCTTTGTACCCACCAAAATGATGGCTATAATCAGAACTAAACCTCAGTTTAAGCTTCGAGCCGTTGCTGACGTGCCTCAAGAGTTTTAATCTTGCGCTCCAGTCGCCACAGACTCTTCTAGGAGTGGCTGTACTTCCCATTGGTTGTTCTGATATTTCTAAATAGTCGTAGCTACACCTGGCATAAAAAATGGGCGTGGTCAGATGTGTGATTGGCTCAGGATGGAGGGTAGATTCTATGTACGCGTCATTGGCCTAGATTGCTTCAATAGGAGGTTCTATTTTGGGGCGCTATAAGGTCACGATAATTCGAGTCTAAGCTCAGGCAATTATTTTCGAATTGTGATTAATTTAAAGTGCAAAGGTCCTTCGAGTGGAGAAATGTTTCTTAGGGTTTTTCTAAGGAGTTTGCTCTTTGCTAATTTGATGAATAAAGTTGGGAAGTTTTGGCAAACGATACACTTTTTTTGAGAGTTCTATTTAAAATTGCCCTAAAATGGTGGTGTCCTCTCTGGGAAACAGAGAGAGATTGTGATATTTATGTTCCCACATAATATGCGCATAGGCGTTACATACGTTTCTTGTATGGTTTAAAAATATTCAATAAGAGAAAAAAGAAAAATATAAGCGGTTTTAAATAACAAATACAAAAATTTGAAGTTTATGTTTTTTTTTTAATCTCGGCAACTTCATATGCAATATTCTAATATTTATTTATATGTATTATAAACATAAAGAGTTTTCAATCTGTTTCACCCTGAATAATATACAGGGTGTTCAGATTTGATCCTGAACACTCTTGTAAAATTGCATAATTTTGTGTGTGTAGGAAGTGTGCTTAAGCACATTATACAATGTGTCCCGGATAAAAATGAACAGCATGGGGATCTTGCAAACGGTGAGAGATAGAACATGGCGTTTTTAGATTTGTTCTACAATATTTCGTGTTTGAGAAACCATCTTTAACTTTATTTTTTAAAATACGGACCTGGGTTTTTTTTGCAGATTTTGAAAGCACTTTTCATTGCAAATGATGTATGACACGAAATGTTTTAAAATGTTTTGAGACAATTATACTGAAAATTCCTTTTTTTTCATTCATTTTTTCTATTGCGGCCCGGTATTTAATAATATGAAGTCTAAATATTAATAATAATAAGTCTAAATATTAATCAACAATTTAACTTGCAGTTTATTTTTTCTTCGAAAACTAAATATTTTTATGTCTGGTTAGTGCTTTCCTCTGTTGTTGTATATACAGCAAACAGTGTCGAATATGTTTCTAATATTACAAATTATTAACTAAATGATACAGTGGGAGTTATGACAAATGACAAGGGGTTGGTTTCGTTGTTTCAAAGCCTTCTCGATGAAGGATTTTTATTTATTTTTTATTATTGTATGTGACGATTATTATTCTTTGCCGTCCTTTTTTTGGTTCTCCGATTGAAAGATAAGTTGTAAGTTAAATTGTTGACAATACTGATTAATATTTAGACTTCTTATTATTAAATACAGAGCCGCAATAGAAAAAACGAATGGAAAAAATGGAATTTTCAGTATAATTGTCTCAAAATATTTCGTGTCATACATCATTGTATTTGCAATGAAAAGTGCTTTCAAAATCTGAAAAAAAATCCAAGTCCATATTTAAAAAAATAAAGTTGAAGATGGTTTCTCAACAACGAAATGTTCTAGAACAAATCTAAAAACGACATCTTAAAGCCCGTTAAAAAGTGGCATAAGAAAGTGTTTTTCTCTTTCCTATCTGTGATAACAACTTCAAAAAAAAAAATCGAAAACGCAAAATTTGTACCATTTTATTGACCTCATAATTGCATAACTTTTTCCACATTTAACCGTTGTTCTATCTCTCACCGTTTGCAAGATCCCCATGCTGTTCATTCTTATCCGGAACACATTGTAGTCATGGTATCAGTATTCCACGGCCTGGTATGATTTTTTTTCGGCGCGATTTTTTGGACCATGCTATTAGGGATTTTTCGATTTTTGATCTTAAATCTGGCAACCTACTATAAGGTCCTATAGAAATGTTAGTTGTCGAGGTAAATTTATAAAACATTGGATAGGTATCTGGGTTTCATCGAGTGCTGATTAAAGATACGGTGCCAGATTTTCCATAAAAAATTGCTAATAGCATTTTTAACATATCGTATCGAAAAAATGATACCTACAAATGTGGCATATTTAAGCATTATTTTAAAAAGATAAAACGATGTTCTTTTCCGTTTTCCTTATGAATTTTAATAGGTACCACCTTAGGTATCTCACATGAAAGTTCATTTCAATATCGTTGAAAACAGAACTCTCGATACGTACCTACTGACAAACAAAACTTTGATGTTATTTTAATATAATAATAGGTGCCAAAATAGGTTTAGACTTTATCTAACCTGTTTACTATGAATAACTTCGAAGATAACAAATTTTTCTGTTTAAACTATCATGAGATCCATATCGTTTAATATATAAACTTAGACCCCCTCAACAAGCTACAGTATTCAATAACGTATAATTTGAAACAATGAAAGTCTTGTCAGCGGTCTTCCTGGCCTTCTTGGCTCTCTCAGAGGCCAAAATCTACGACCAATGCGAACTGGTCCAAACCCTAAGATCCTTGGGCGTTCAAGATTGGGCCTTGGGGACTTGGGTATGCATCGCATACCACGAATCAAACTATAACACTCAGGCGATCAACCCAACTACTGGCGATTATGGAATCTTCCAAATTAGCGAACTGTATTGGTGTAACAACTCCGATGTACCTGGTAAGCAATCGAGGCAATCGAGGTTTTTGCCTCATAATTATGATTTTCTCCGATAGGAAAAGAGTGTGGTATCACCTGCCAATCACTGTTAGGTGACGACATCAGTGGCGACCTTCGATGTGCCCAAATTGTTTACGATGAGACAGAGGCGTTGGGACAAAATGGATTCTCGGCTTGGACCACTTGGCAGTATTGTAATGGTGACAACAGCGGATGGGTAAACTGTTAATTTTCTTAATAAATATGATGAATGAAATATAATAACGAATTTTAATATCACCATCTAAATTGTCTACGAAAATATTCCGAACATATAACATATAAAATTTGAATACGTATCTCAATATCTCGATAAGTACCTACTCATAACAAATTTTGATGTTAGGTGCCAAAATATTTTTAGATTTTATCTAACCCCTTCACTATAATAATTTCATGAGAGCCATTTCTTTTAATATAAAAACCTAGACCCCCCAACAAACTGCAGCAGTCACCAGTATCTTCTTGTTCTGTATTTTTTCAATTTGAAACAATGAAAGTCTTGGCAGCAGTCTTCCTAGCCTTCTTGGCTCTCTCAGAGGCCAAAATCTACCAGCAATGCGAGTTGGTCCAAACCCTAAGAGGCTTGGGTGTTGGAAATGTCCAAACTTTGGGCACATGGGTATGCATCGCGTTCCACGAATCAAACTATAACACTCAGGCGATCAACACAAGTACTGGGGATTATGGTATCTTCCAACTTAGCTCCCTGTTTTGGTGCAACAACTCCAATACACCTGGTAAGCAATCGAGGCAATTTGTATAAGATTTTGCTTCATAATTATGTTTATTCCAATAGGAAAAGAGTGTGACATCACATGCCAATCACTGTTACAAGACAATATCAGTGGAGATCTTAAATGTGCCCAAAAAGTTTTTTCTGAGACAGCAGCATCGGGACAAAATGGATTCTCAGCTTGGAGCACTTTTCAATTTTGTAATGGTGACAACAGCGGATGGGTAATCTGTTAATTTTGTTAATAAATTAATATGCAACGAAAATATGACAATTTATTTTCCATTATTGGGTCAAACAGAAAGCTTGTGGACGTTCTAAAAGTATCGCTCGGTGTAAAAAATATTTAATAAAAAAAAAATATAAAAAAATATAAATAAAAATATAAATAAATATAAATATAAATATAAATGTAAAAAATATTTAATCGTAATAATTAGCATGCACGCAAATTTCGCATTCGCATATTAAAAAAACAAGTCGTTCAATAATTATAACTAATTTATTCGTATTCGATAACCAAGTATATTGGATGCAAATGTGGTATGCGGTATTTAAATTATTGCTGTCGCGCTACCGTAATTTTGAAATAACAATACGTTTGGAATGAAACAGATACATAACTAAACGTACTAAATGTTCGACAAATTATAAATACATTTGCAAAGCCGAAATAATAGAAGATACTACTACTACTGGGTTTTTCGTACTCACGTAATACGAAGGGATTTCGAAGTAAATCGAAGAAAATTAGAGTGTACCAAAAAACTAACTGAATCGTGAAATAGTTATTTATGTACCAAGGCACTGATGTTCAACTTTTTATGACTCATGTGGAGTTTAGTTGCCGAGGCCTCTGGCCGAGGCAAATAAACCACATGAGTCATAAAAAGAACTTCAGTGCCGAGGTACATATTATATTTTTTTTTGAAATCGGAAAAAAAAATGTTTTATTAGGCAAGAAAATAATAATAAGGGATCACCCGTCCACGAACCGACTACGCGCGGCGTTGCTTGACTTTACCGATCGCTCTCTCCTAGCACAAGTATAATGATGTACGGCACCTTCTGACAGAAAAACCAAACTGCTGCTTCTTATGCAGCCTACACAACAAATCTATTGATTTTCAAATTTACTAAAATATGTATACTGAAGGATTGCGCTTCTATAGGAAACAATTTCGCAATGTGTACGAAAAGTTAAATGAGCCTTTATCGGCCGGGTTTTGAATATTTGGTCACTTTTGACGGGCGATTTCTCCGCGTCTGACGTTTGATGTTTACATCTCGCCAAGGCCTACTTATTGAAAAAATCGTACAATAATGTAGCCCATTATTGTACGATTTCTGTGCTTTTAATGACGATTTTGGGACACTTTAATGCCGATTTCAAGAAAACAATATTTTGCAATAGTTATTTTGGCACATTTAAAATGAGGAAATAAAAAAAAACACCATTCATTTTAAATTTTCAAGAAACTTAGTTGACATTTCGAAATTGAATTTTTGTGAAAAAATAACAACTGTCCCTAAAAAATTTCATACACTTATTTATATGTTTATGATAATGCAATAAGATAAGTTTCAATCTTAATCTGAAATCGAATCAATTTTGCACTATTTTGGAACACTATAATAAAAACAATGATTAGTGACATCGGATTTCCAATTGATTCAAAGTAAATCTAACATTTTGCGTTCTCTGACACGAATTTGCATAGGAAGTTTCTTTTAATAACGGAAGATAAAAATTGCATGGACATGATATTGACATAAAGAAATATACGTAGGTACATACAGTGTGGCTGGTTTTCATGTTAACACCCCTGAAAATCTAAGTAGGCTGGGGGAATTGAACTAAGCAATTTTTTTTATAGATATGTCCCTGAAAGGTCATCATTTGCAAAGTATTGTTAGGTATTGCCTATTGCGAATTTTTAAAGGGTTGCGTTTTTCGAAAAACCGTATTAGGCATTTTTTTATTTATCTGACACCACAGCGTTAATCAGGACACACCAAAACCCCCAAATACCAAATTTGAACAAAAAATATACAGGGAGTTCCTTTCTGCAAGGTGTCAAAGTTGAGCAAAATAGGAATTTTAAAGGCATCTGGCAAGTCCAGTGAGCCATGGAATTACTTCGAATCAGTTGAATGATGAAGAGGACCACTCACATTGTTGATGTGCAAATATCTAATAAAAAATATACAAAGTGTTCTTTTCTGTGCCAACTCAAAATGCTGAATTTTTATAGTCAAAAATCGAGTATATCAAAACCACCCAAGGCATTATAGTAAAATTATTTTAAGAAGTCCTTACTGGGACTGTCAAGTGGTAATTTCGCCATTCTAAGTTGGCATCAATGCAGCAACAAATGCAACCGGGTCATAAGTCCAGGTGAGTAACGAGCCCATTTGCACAATGAATAACTACTAATAACACAAACAAGAACAACACAGATAACGGTAAAACTCACGAAACGTACAAAACCCGCGAATATTTTCACTGCCCAAAGTTTGAACCCTGTTGAACGATCCGGAAAACCAACACCGAAATAGAATTTGCCTGAGTACGCACCATAGACGCTGTCGCAAGTAGCTGATTATACCAAAATACCAAAATGAAAGTGTTTCCATGACGTTTGACATTATTATTAAAATGAGTTGTAATCATAGTTATTTTTATTTGTAGAGGTATAATCGTGATTGCAATAGGGTTTTTATTTTATTATGTTCTTTTTTTCATGTCACTTGGGTATCTTCTCACATCATAAATCAATGAGTGACGTCATTAACTAGTTAAGACACATATACCAATGTTATACCCATGGCTAACAGATAATTCCTAGGGATTTTGTGGGGAATGTCATCTGACAAAATCGGGACTTCTTACAGTAATCGGTGTATATAAAATCTAAAAAATACAGATGCCTGCCAGTCCGTAAGTCCATATATGAGTTAAGGTAGCTGGTGTGCCACAACAGGAAACACACCAAAAATGTATCGTCTTAGACAGTGACTTTGTTAAGAAAGGACCAATAATTTAAATTGTTTTTATTTGTTGATTGGCATCTTGAAATCTAGAAAAATAAATTACCTTTGTGTTTATTAATATTTTTTTGATAAATACACAGCATTTTTGACCCGTATAAAGTTTCATAAAAATTCAGCATTTGAAGATGGTCCAGAGAAAAATACCCTGTATATTTTTGTATTGAATCTTTGCACATTAACACTTTGAATGGTCCTGTTGACCATTCAACTGTTTTGAAGTAATTCCATGACACCCAGCTTACTTAGATTTTCAGGGGTGTTAACATGAAAAACCAGACACACTGTATGTACCTATGTATATTTCTTTATGTCAGTATCATGTCCATGCAATTTTTATCTTTTGTTATTAAAAGACACTTCCTACATGACGATTAATGCAAATTCGTATCACAGAACGCAAATTGTTAGATTTATTTTGAAGCAATTGGAAATCCGATGTCATTAATCATTGTTTTCATATAGTGTTCCAAAATAGTGTAAAATTTATTCGTTTTCAGATTAAGATTGAAACTTATTTTATTGCATTATCATAACATACAAATAAGTATATGAAATTTTTTCCACAAAAATTCAATTTCGAAATGTCAAAATGAATAGTGTTTTTTTTTTATTTATTCATTTTAAATGTGCCAAAATAACTATTGAAAAATAATATTGTTTTCACGATTCAGTTAGTTTTTTGGTACACTCTAGTTTTCTTCGATTTACTTTAATTAATCATCGAAATCCTCTCATATTACGTGAGTACGAAAAACCCAGTAGTAGTAGTATCTATTATTTCGGCTTTGCAAATTTATTTATAATTTGTCGAACATTTAGTTCGTTTAGTTATGTATCTGTTTCATTCCAAACGTATTGTTATTTCAAAATTACGGTAGCGCGACAGCAATAATTTAAATACCGCATACCACATTTGTATCCAATATACTTGGTTATCGAATACGAATAAATTAGTTATAATATTATTGAACGACTTGTTTTTTTTTTTAAATGCGAATGCGAAATTTGCGTGCATGCCAATTATTATTATGATTAAAATGATAAATATTTTTTACACCGAGCGATATTTTAAAAACGTCCACAAGCTTTCTGTTTGACCCAATAATGGAAAATAAATTGTCATATTTTCGTTGCATATTAATTTATTAACAAAATTAACAGATTACCCACCCGCTGTTGTCACCATTACAAAATTGAAAAGTGGTCCAAGCTGAGAATCCATTTCTTCCCAATGCTGCTGTCTCAGAAAAAACTTTTTGGGCACATTTAAAAGCTCCACTGATATTGTCTTGTAACAGTGATTGGCATGTGATGTCACACTCTTTTCCTATTGGAAAAACATAATTATGAGGCAAAATCTTATACAAATTGCCTGCTAGATTGCTTACCAGGTGTATTGGAGTTGTTGCACCAAAACAGGGAGCTAAGTTGGAAGATACCATAATCCCCAGTACTTGTGTTGATCGCCTGAGTGTTATAGTTTGATTCGTGGAATGCGATGCATACCCAAGTGCCCAAAGTTTGGACATTTCCAACACCCAAGCCTCTTAGGGTTTGGACCAACTCGCATTGCTTGTAGATTTTGGCCTCTGAGAGAGCCAAGAAGGCTAGGAAGACTGCTGCCAAGACTTTCATTGTTTCAAATTGAAAAAATACAGAACAAGATGATACTGATGACTGCTGCAGTTTGTTGGGGGGTCTAGGTTTTTATATTAAAAGAAATGGCTCTCATGAAATTATTTATAGTGAAGGAGTTAGATAAAATGTAACAATATTTTGGCACCTAACATCCAAATTTGGTTGTTATGAGTACGTACTTATCGAGATATTGAGATACGTATACAAATTTTATTTGTTATATGTTCGGCATATTTTCGTAAACAATTTAGATGATATTAAAATTTATATTTCATTCATTATATTTATTAAGAAAATTAACAGTTTACCCATCCGCTGTTGTCACCATTACAGAATTGAAAAGTGGTCCAAGCCGAGAATCCATTTTGTCCCAACGCCTCTGTCTCATCGTAAACAATTTGGGCACATCGAAGGTCGCCACTGATGTCGTCACCTAACAGTGATTGGCAGGTGATACCACACTCTTTTCCTATCGGAGAAAATCATAATTATGAGGCAAAAACCTCGATTGCCTCGATTGCTTACCAGGTACATCGGAGTTGTTACACCAATACAGTTCGCTAATTTGGAAGATTCCATAATCGCCAGTAGTTGGGTTGATCGCCTGAGTGTTATAGTTTGATTCGTGGTATGCGATGCATACCCAAGTCCCCAAGGCCCAATCTTGAACGCCCAAGGATCTTAGGGTTTGGACCAGTTCGCATTGGTCGTAGATTTTGGCCTCTGAGAGAGCCAAGAAGGCCAGGAAGACCGCTGACAAGACTTTCATTGTTTCAAATTATACGTTATTGAATACTGTAGCTTGTTGAGGGGGTCTAAGCGTTGACTGAAAATCTTCACCCAACGGTCTAAGTTTATATATTAAACGATATGGATCTCATGATAGTTTAAACAGAAGAAATTGCTATCTTCGAAGTTATTCATAGTAAACAGGTTAGATAAAGTCTGAACCTATTTTGGAACCTATTATTATATTAAAATAACATCAAAGTTTTGTTTTTGCGTTTTCGATTTTATTTTTTTCTGAAGAGAAACCATCTTCAACTTTATTTTTTTAAACACGGATCTGGATTTTTTCTCAGATTTGGAAGCACTTTTCATTGCAAATACCATGATGTATGACACGAAATATTTATTTTTAAAATATTTTGAGACAATTATACTGAAAATTCCATTTTTTTTCCATTCGTTTTTTTCTATTGTGACCCTGTATTTAATAATAAGAAGTCTAAATATTAATCAGTATTGTGCACAATTTAACTTACAACTTATCTTTCAATCGGAGAACCAAAAAAGGACCGCAAAGACTAATAACCGTCACATACGATAATAAAAAAAAAAATAAAAAAACGCAACCCTTTAAAAAATCGCAGTAGGTCAGGCTTTCGCGGAAATGCCAAACCAATAATACTTCGCAAATGGTGACCTTTCTGGGACATAACTATAAAAAAATTGCCTATTAGTTCAATTCCCCCAGCCTACTTAGATTTTCAGATTTTTGTTAACACGAAAAACCAAACACACTGTAGATACTGTAAAATATTGCTCGAGTGTATTTATTGTATACAAGGCCCAAACATAGGTACCCACATGTTTTCGACAAACTAGCCATCATCAGTGGTAGCAACAAAAAACCTTTCCTGCATTTTTTAGAAATAACTATTCACGCAGTTGATATTCTTGTTACAAGTGTGTCACTTGCATATTAAACCAGATCATTTTCGCAAAACCCACTGGAATTTCCAGAAAAGACGCACACGCTATACCTCTTATCAAGTTAATATAAATAGCAAGTGCTACCTAACAACACGCATTCAGTCATCAGCACTTCTTGCAAAATGTTCGAGTCGGCAGTTTTCGTTTTTGCCTTTATCGGATTTTTATCCGATATTTCCGAGGGTAAAATCTACGAAAGATGCGAGTTTGTAAGAACCCTCAGACAAGCCAAAGTACCAGATTCGATGATACCAACCTTCACCTGCATAGCGAACTTCGAATCTCACTTCAACACGCAAGCCAGGAATCTCCAAACCAACGATTTCGGGATTTTCCAAATCAGCGCAATTTATTGGTGCAATGATGGACCGCAAAAAGGTAAATATCGTCAAATCGTACATAACTTTTTAATATTCTTTTCTGGTTTTAGGCAAGGGTTGCAACCAGCCTTGTTCGGTATTCATGAGGGACGAAATCTGGGACGCTATTGGTTGCGCTAGACAAATATACGAAGAGACCAAGAAGTTGGAAAGAGATGGTTTTAGCGCTTGGACGGTATGGAAGCAAAATTGTTCTGGGGATAATCAAAAGTGGATAGCAGGATGTTAAATAGTTTCCTTCATTCTTTACGAAACACAGTATTTCATGAATTATATTTATATTGCCAGTTTGAGAAATATAGAGACTGGTAAAATTTAAATATATTTTTTATTTTTAAAAATAACCTGTATATGTATAATGGAAGTCTCTCAAAACGCATATATAGAGTCACAAAAAAGCGTGGAAAGTTCTAAAATACTAAATTATTTTAGGAAATATCTATGATGTACAGTTCGAAAAGGGGTTCTTAAATGAGACATACTAAGGTCCAAGTATGTCAGAAAATTTGCTTTTTTGATGTTTGGGAAAATGGCCGCTGTGACGTCATCGATGTTATTTTCCCAGAAACATACCAATTTCCCCTATATGTATATTGAAAGGTCTTATCGTTCTCAACAACTTTTGTAAGAAAAGATTTTCTGTTTATGTTCTGGTTCAAAATATATACAGGATCAAATATGTAAAAAAACATGGAATTTTTCTAATCATTTTCCGAAATCTAGCTAGCCATGGAAACAATTGATAGTCATAAATTATTTAAGAGTATGTTAGAGTGTCTTGTGCACCCTTAAATTTATTAAACTGGAATATTTATTAAATTTTTGAATTGTGCTTGTTACTAACTTGTTCGCTATTATGGTTTGTTGCAAAAAAATTAAAAAATACTCCAGTTGAATAAATTTAAGGATGCGCAAGGCACCCTAACATACTCTTCAATAATTTCTGACTATTAATTGTTTCCATGGCTAGCTAGATTTCGGAAAATAATTAGAAAAATATTAAATAATAATAAAAAAACAATAAAAGATACAGAAAATCTTTTTCCTACAAAAGTTGTTGAGAATGATAAAGACTTAAAATAATATCGATGATGTAGTCACAGCGGCCATTTTCCCAAACATGAAAAAAAAAGAAATTTTCGGTCATAAGACTAGATGATCCCTAATAACATTTTCCAAAAAATCGCAACGAAAAAAAAATCTTAGCAGGCCGTGGAATAGTAATGATACCTTGACAATGTTACATGGTTATTCCGGATCAAATCTGAATATCTGAATATTATCTCTACAGGTCGAGTGTTTTTAAGAGAATTTAACGCTTGCCAATATGAACCAATAAAATGACACAATTTTTGAAATATTAACCAATCAGGTGATGATTTCAGCGATAATACCAATAGGTAGTGGTATATCGTATGTAATATCACAAGTGCCGGAAATTTTATCGATAATTTTTTCGAAAGCGCTATTTTGCCTAGAAAGATCACTAGTATAAATTGGTCTTTTATTTTATCTCTGAAAATAAAAGCCCAATTTGTACGAGTGGTTTTGCTAATGGGCAAAATAGCACTTGAGAATAAAATTATTTAGAAAAATTTACGGCACGAGTGGTATTTGTCGAGATTATTTCACGAATACGATTTAATAATTTCTGTAATAATTTTTTCTATGTTTATATTTCCAAAACGACTCATTTTGAACGAGTTTATTGACAGCTTCGACTGTAGCGTTCGAGTAAACAGTCATGACGCTTTGATATCCAAGGCAAATGCGATTATACCTACATCCTGTTAGCGTTGGTATATTTTCTGAATGTGTGTCATAAATTTAAACGGAAACGGAGGTCTAATAACAATAATTTAGTAATGTAAAAGTTATATAAATTCATTGATATAATGCTTAATAATACCGCAACATAATTTATAAGCTGCATAATTTAGAACAGTGTAAAACCACCAATTTTAAGAAGTACGTGTTTGTATCGAACATATTCGCGGTTGCCAAGCAACGAAGTGACCGCTTTGGTTTTGCACAAGTGCAATTATCGCTAGCAGAGGCATAATATGATTGGTTGGATTTTTATGGAAGGAGCTACCTACCTTATTGGATGCAAGCAGTATGAGGGAAATAATCGCTGAAATCCTACTCTCTTAGTTACACTAAACCAATATTGTGGTGGCTAAATCTGATAGATAGGTAACCCGATAACTTCTTAACAGTACCAAATTTAATATAAGACTAGATGATACAATTCCGATTAATAAATTGATCTTGTATGTATTCAAATTTGAAGGCTCATCCTAAATGACAGCTATCAAACAGACAGCTATCAACTGTTAGGCATGGTAATTAAATTTAAATGCAGCTAGTTAAGTAAATTTTATATGGAAGCACAGTTGCTAAAAATTCTCTTCCTAAATACAGCTAATCAGATACCTAATAGGCGCACCACCATATTACCCATTACCCCTGATGATACTACCCTTCCAAAAATCTACGCCTATGCCCACACGTCTCGTGTCCTCACACTGTTATCACGTATCACGCAATAATCGCATTCCAGTTTTAGTCAAACCTGGATCAACACTATATTAAAGACTGGCGCCACACGACGAAACAAATTTACACGGTGGTTTAATGTTAAAACATCATTATTGCAGAATCTTTTATAAAATAAAAACATGCAAATATGTATGTTACAACGAAGTTAATATTCAAAATAAAATAAAATATTTGTTTGTTATGTCCTTCTAATTTGAGAAGTTCACATGGCATATTTCCATACATTTTCTTAAGAAAAGCGAGTCTAAAAAGCAAGCAAGAGTATTTCGTACCTTTTGGTTTGAAATGAAGTCCATGGTTAGTTGTAGTGTAAGTAAGCATAAAACGCATTAGATTTTTCAGTTTCTTCTTTATATGGAGGACTATTGGTTCGCTTTGGAGCTGTAAACAAAATTTTCTATTTTCATTCTTGCATACATTACAAAATACTCTTCCAAAATAATATCTAGAATTTTCGCTTCTTCAGCTGGTTGATCAGATCATCCCATAATTCCAAAATAATGTTTATTCTTCTGCAATTCACCTAATGGTATGTGCAGTGTGCATACCATTTTCTTCATGTGCATGGAAATTTTATGTTATCACAAACAAATCTACCTATAAAAGTTGCGTTTCGAGGATAAAACTGCTAAATTCTGGACGAAAAGGCAATTCGTTAACCGTAAAAAAGAAGGCAAATCGTAATAAAGCCGGATATTTAAAATTTGGGACATTTAAACGTCAGTAACTGGCATACCAATAACCACAGAATACCCCCCTGTAACCTATAATAAGTCGCCGTTTTTTTCGTCGAGTGGCGCCACCCCAGTCCGTAAACAACAACGAAATATGACGTCATGCTCGGGTCTTTAATATAGTGTCGGTCCAGGTGAACCGTTGACTGACGTAAGTGACGTATTAATAAAGACTGCTCACGGCTGTCATGTTTGACAGTTCTCTGGCTCACCATGCGCTTCCCGGAGACAAAATACAATGCAAAATACATTGTCGACCATAGGCGCCATCTACGTTTCAGAATATGAAGCTATAGCCGTCAGAAGTCTTATTAATACCTTTGAACCGTCGAATTCCGAACGGCAACCGTGCCAAACGGAAATTTGCAAACACGACTTACGTCGGTTCATCCTCGATGACCAGTTCTTCGAAATCCAGCACTATCCTGAATCCCGGAGGAGCGGTGACCTCCGTGTCGCAATCGGCATTGTCTGGATAATGTCTCGGAAAGCCGGGACTAGACACGGCCGCCCGGGGCGAACTTCTCGATAGCGCCACCGATCTGTTGCAATCCGGTGGCCACGTCTCGTCGGCTGGTTCTGGAAAATATAGCGGCAATCCTTGCAATTGTTACATGAAATGATGTCGCATCGTTTTCGTTCTTTTCATGGATTGCGGGAGACAGGATTAAGCCGCCCTTCGTTATCGGATCACGTAGACGCGAACGTCTGTTTTCTCTGAAACGGAACGTATTCCAGATTTCGAGTAACAAGTGTTTTTAGGGCAGGATCCAATCACAAAGGTCGACCGGATTTTGTAGGGGAGATTATTTGTGCAATGAAGGTTATATAAGTTGTTTTATAATACTTAGACAAGGAAAGAGCGGGGACACCGCGCCTATGTCTACCCTGCCGTGTTACGTCGTCATGAACGGCGGCCATTTTATATGTGGCAGACAAAGCGAGTACGTTGCGAGTTAATTTCGTGAATTTGTGAATTAAAAGTAACACTGATTAAGGGGGAAATATACCCTTACGATAGTGAATTGTTCGGCGTTTGGTTGCAAAAGCAGAAGTTAAAAGCAAAAGCCCGGGATTTCGTTTCACAGATAAATATTTGACAAGCTACCTTTGAAGGAAGCCCTAAAACTTTATTTTTTCTCAATATAACTTCTTCAAATTCCTTCTACCTTTTAGTATGACAAAGTGAATGGATTTGTTTGTAAATAAGACCAATGTAATTATTTTTTAACATCGTTTTTATTGAAAATTTCTTAATTGATTATGGGCTGGTTTCCATGAGCGTACATTATTTATTTTATTTTGATTGATTCGAAATCGCCACAAATAAATATATTTCAGCACTTGATACTAGCTTTACATTTGGGAAATTATCTGCAAATAAATACCAATATTTCAAATTACATGTAAGTAAAAATTAACTACCTTTTCATTTTTAACATTTTTGTGATATTGGCTAAGAACGCGTTTCATGCTACGCCACTGGCCTGTCGTGCGATGTGGCAGTCGGTAACACGGCCGCGAGCACTGTTTCCTCTTTCTTTCCTTGTCTAAGTTCTAATACCTTGAAAATGGTAAATAAATAGGTAGGTATAGTTAAATCGCGATCTCCATTTGTTTCTAGAATTTGTATTTATATTTTTCATATTTCCAACTCTTGTGTGTTTAAAATATTACAACGTGAAGTTTCGATAAACTGCTAGCAAACGTACCCTTTCGATTTGGTTGTTCCTGTGGGATACGTTTTGGATTTTATTTTCAATATGGGAACTATCGCACAGTGAATATCGAATGAGTTTATCTCCGAATTGATATGAAAATGTGCCACGAAGCCTACCTATATTTCCTTTCATACACCGATAGCTTTTTTGTATGACTACGTCTATTTTAAAAATCCATATCCCTCTTAATTATTTCATATATTTTCTTTTCATCCCTTTATAGAGTGGGGCATCAAAGAAATATCTCAATATTTGAGTATCATCGATGTCGAGAACACTTCAAATTTCTATTATGAATTTAATTTTAATTATACCTTTCCCGATAATGAATAGCAAAGCAAAAATAATTATTGTAGGTAGCAATAAAAAATTGAAACGAAAAGAGTTAGGAAGCGTATACAGGGTGTTACAGAATGCATCTGCAAAACTAAGTAGGAACCTACGCTAGATATGAAATAACGAAGACATAAAAATATATATTTCGCTTCCACCTATAAAACATCCATGTTTTATGGCTAGATATCTAGAAATGGCTGGCATTATGGAATTTTACCCAAGAACTAAACCCGCGGGCAATAAAAATTGTCACATTCTTGGATTACTCCAATATTATTCTCTTCCGAATTAGCAACATCAACTTTTAACTGCATGCTACGTCATACCCTATGAATAAAAATGCCGTTTAAAGTTTCTATGGTGCATGCCTTAATATCTCTTTATTAGGAGGTCGTAGCGTTGTCCGTTACCGCGTTACTATCTCATTAAAAACGTACATAGGTAGGTAATTAACAAAAAAGAACGAACTTCACCGTGAACAGTGTAGATACACACGTTTTGGGGTATGGGTAATAAAAGCGGGGCACCCAGCGCGTCTTTAAATAAACTAGAAGCCAATCTGCATACTCAGTTGCTGGCCTATGCGGGGTAAAGGGCAGAGTGTCAGTTAGATCGTGACGTGACTACAGATGGCGGCATACTGGCACGTGACCTGATGCATAGCACAAGAAATTCTTTGGCCGTGTATGCTTGTTCAACTGCAGATGTATTTATTTTTTGTTTAGATTCCAGAAAGAAAACGGAGACACGGATTTGAAAATCAAGAAAGAAACTTTTGAATTTGTATAGCTCCATATTTTTGTATGTAGCTCGCAAAATATTAGAGAAACATTCACAAAAATAACACGAGGTTTTTAATAATAATTGTAAAAACGAAGCTTCTAACCTTTTACAGCTTTACATATTTTCATGTATCTTCCAAAGTATTACAGACAATAATTTCGTTTTTAATCTTAGACAAGGAAAGAGAGGACACTGCGCTTGCCTACCCTGCCGTGTATAGATTTTGTTACGTCGTTTTGGACGGCGGCCATTTTATATGTGGCAGGCAAAGCGAGTACGTTGCGAGTTAATTTCGTGAATTTGTGAACTAAATAACAGTGAGTAAGGGGAAAATATACTCTTACGATGCTGAATTGTTCACCGTTTGGTTGCAAACGCATAAGTGAAAAGCAAAAGGCTGGGATTTCGATTCACAGGTAAATATTTAACAAACTACCTTTGAAAGATGCCCTAAAACTTTATTTTTTCTCAATATAACTTTTTCAAATTCCTTCTACCTTTTAGTACGTTAAAGTGCATTGTTTTGTTTGTAAATAGGACCAATATAATTATTTTATAGCATCGATTTTATTGAAAATTCCTTAATTGGTTATGATAGTTTCATAAGATATGGGCTGGTTTCCATGGGCGTGCATTATTTATTTTATTATTATACATATATAATATTATATTTAAAATAAATATATTTCAGCACTTGGCAATAGCTTTACATTCGGAAAATTATCTGCAAATAAATACCAATATTTCAAATTACTTGTAAGTCAAAATTAACTACCTTTTCATTTTTAACATTTTTGTGATATTGGCTAAGAACGCGTTTTTTTATTTACTTACTTATCCTATCTATTTGTAATAAAGCAAGTTGCAGTTTGAATAAAAATAGATAGTTAAATCGCAATTTTCATTGGTTTCTAGAATGTTTATAGTCCGATATTTAACCCGTTTTAAGAAATGTTCCACTCCAGTGGCGTAGTCAGAAAATATGTCTAATATGATTTATCCAATTTTTACCCAAAAAATATGTCGTAGTGGGCCTTGATTTCTTGAAAAAAATATCCCATTTCTCACCGTCAGTTTGAAGCCTCTCGCAAAGAAAAAAATTCGCCATCGAGCAGTCTCTGTCGTTCCACGAAAAACCGGCTGCCATCCCGACATTGTTTCCTGGCAGCGCGAAAGCCCTCCTCACTTCTATGCAGTCCTGCTCACTCAATCCGTCGTCGTTTGGTTGTCTGTTGTAGTGCCTGTGCTGTGGCCACCCAGAAAACCAATCTGTAAAAAAATAGATCATTACCACTGGTAGCCGGATGAAGAAAACGCAATCATCTATTATATTGTCAGCTTGGGGGTGGGTTTCTTTGTGCTCCTTCCGTACCCCCATTATACCCCTAAGTGTCAACCAACCCTTAAGGAAGATAATTGCACCAGACGGAAGTCGGGGCTTAATGGCCTGGGGGGATTAGCATTAGACCAAGGGATGTATCGGTTAAACCTTCGGGATTTCTGGGGGCGAGATTTGCCCTTAATCGTTCCAGGGGGTGACGCGCATTATTTAAGATAGGCCGCGATAAAATGTAGGCAGAATGGGAGGTCGTAAAAAAGTTTCCTTAAGGGAGGAGATAGTGATGGAATTTTAATAATTTTGCAGGGGAACTTGAAAAGTTTATTACAACGGTCTAACATTCATTGTTGTTAAAATATTTAAAATCATTTTATTCTTATTTGGAAATGTTTACTATAACTTGAAAATGATACTCGCAAAGATCTATTTTAAGTAGCCGACGCGACGTGTAGAATTTTTTCAGCGCGTCGCGTATTTTAAGAAATAAAATCCTTCGTCTCGGTCAACCGTAAGAAACGCGAAAACTAATAACCGTAAAAATTGATCCCGACATTTCATAAAACTAGCGGCGCCCGAACCGTAAAACCCAACACCGCGTTTTTGGCCAGCGATAATAAAAGTCCCGGCCTTCTCAATGGGTCCACCAGACAACGAAAACTACCGAAAGCCTGCCCATATAAGTCGGTACCCCGCTAAATTTAGACCGCCGCGCCGCCAGCTTTGTGTAAATATTACCGAATACTTAGCGTTGGCAGCTATTTCCAGAGACTGGATATAAATAGGGTGACAGCGTTGTTTATTTTTTGGGAGGCGATGGGGACTCCCGCCTGGTACTTAAAAGGCATGCCAGCCAAATATGGAGGTGCAGAAGGATGGCATATTATTTATAGAGATGTAATTCGATATTGGGGTGAGAAGAATGAAAGAGAATAGGTAGGTGTATTGGCGAAAAAAAATTTATTAAAAAATGTACAATATAACATGTTCGTTGTTCGGTAAAAACATTTATATACTTAGTGAAAAGGCAGGTGTGTTACTATAAATGGTTTATTCGCTCCTGCCTATACATTATAATTAATTACGTTACATAAAAGTAAATAACAAACAAATAAATAGAATGTGTTTCGCTTGAGAGATGGTGTGATTCTGGCAGCGCGTAACCACGGTCGCAAGTCTTTCGTAACTGTCGTTCTTGGTGCAGTTGCTTCCCCTCTTTGTGGCAACATGGTGATGATGACGATGGTGATGCTTCGGCTTAGAAGCACTTGCGGTGGACGATTCCAGGGCCGGACTCGTCGTACTCCTGCTTGGAGATCCACATCTGCTGGAAGGTGGACAGGGAGGCGAGGATGGAGCCGCCGATCCATACGGAGTACTTCCTCTCTGGGGGCGCGATGATCTTGATCTTGATGGTCGATGGGGCCAGCGCGGTGATCTCCTTCTGCATCCTGTCGGCGATACCGGGGTACATCGTGGTGCCACCGGAGAGGACGGTGTTGGCGTACAGGTCCTTGCGGATGTCCACGTCGCACTTCATGATGGAGTTGTAAACGGTCTCGTGGATGCCGCACGATTCCATACCCAGGAACGAGGGCTGGAACAGGGCCTCGGGACAGCGGAACCTCTCGTTGCCGATGGTGATGACCTGTCCGTCGGGGAGTTCGTAGCTCTTCTCCAGCGACGTGGACGCGGCGGCGGTGGCCATCTCCTGTTCGAAGTCCAGGGCGACATAGCAGAGTTTCTCCTTGATGTCGCGAACGATTTCCCTCTCAGCGGTGGTGGTGAACGAGTAGCCCCTCTCGGTGAGGATCTTCATGAGGTAGTCGGTCAGGTCGCGACCGGCCAAGTCGAGACGCAGGATGGCGTGGGGCAGGGCGTAACCCTCGTAGATGGGGACGGTGTGGGTGACGCCATCGCCGGAGTCCAGCACGATACCGGTGGTACGACCGGAGGCGTACAGGGAGAGCACGGCCTGGATGGCGACGTACATGGCGGGCGTGTTGAAGGTCTCGAACATGATCTGGGTCATCTTCTCCCTGTTGGCTTTGGGGTTGAGCGGGGCCTCGGTGAGGAGGACGGGGTGCTCCTCCGGGGCGACGCGGAGCTCGTTGTAGAAGGTGTGGTGCCAGATCTTCTCCATGTCGTCCCAGTTGGTGATGATGCCGTGCTCGATGGGGTATTTGAGGGTGAGGATACCCCTCTTGCTCTGCGCCTCGTCGCCTACGTACGAGTCCTTCTGGCCCATGCCGACCATGACGCCCTGATGCCTGGGGCGACCGACGATCGAGGGGAAGACGGCGCGCGGGGCGTCGTCGCCGGCGAAGCCGGCCTTGCACATGCCGGAGCCGTTGTCTACGACAAGGGCGGCAACGTCGTCGTCACACATGTTGGCGGTGGCGGTGGTGGTTCGGGGCTGTCGGTGGGCGGGAGACACGCGAAGCTGGGCTCGACTGCGACTGGGGCTGGACGGGTACCGGCGGGGGTTTTATAGGCGCGGCCGGGAACGGCGGCTATTTCGGGACGGCGCGCCGGCGGCCCGTCGGGACTTGGAAGGTCCGCGGCCAGGCGGCCGGGTTGGTATATGGGCATGAGGATGTCCCTTCTGGAAATTAGTTGCCCGGCGATTTTTTTTTTCAGTTTTAATCGGACGGGGGGAAATGACCCTTAATTCGAGGGAGATTCGGTAAAAAAATTCAACATTTGAATTCTGTAATCGAGGAAGGAAGTAAAAATTCGAAATTTTTCCGTTACCGCGGTTTGGTTTGAAAGTGGAATGCTGGTTAAGAAATGATGGAGGGAATGTCCTGTAAAATTTAATTTCAAAAATTTGTACGAAAAATTCATTAAATAAATACATTGAGAATTAAAAAAAGCATATATAAAAGTACCAATTATTAAATTTAAATCCAAAGATGAAATTATACTTTTAAAATTTTTCTTAGTGTCGAATTTTTCTTAGTGTAGAATTTTTTTTGTGTCTGCTTCTTTATTTTTCAGCGATTTTTTATCTTTATCGTACGAAAGCTTTAAGGTTCAAGTGCGAGTTTAGTCATTTTCTCAAAATACAAGATTAAACGATTGAATCTAACTTCTAAGTTCCTTCGCTTGAATTTAAACAGAAAAAAGCGCTTGAAAATTCAAAAATTTACTACCTAGTTTATTTAGACATGTGACGTCACTACCTTACTTTTAATGATATTGTTTAGCATCTAGGCTACCATGGACAATAATAAAATTTTCCTTGGGTCATACAAGAAAGTTTAGTTCTTGATTTCTTAATTTTTTTTATTTGGTTATTTTTTACTAATAATTACCTTAAAAATCTATGAGAAAATTTGTGGATTTTATTGGTCCACTCTACAGGATGTAACTTAAGTATGATAAAATATTTTAGGATGCTGATATTCAGCCAATACTAAGAAAAAAGTTCATAAACTATGTATACAAAAATTCTTTCGTTTCCTAAAAAAATGTCCTTTTTCCCTTAACTCCCTTATTCGTAGACCTTTTTTAACACAATTTGGTAGGTACACGTCATATTTAGCTAGAATTATTTTATTATTTTCAAGCCCTACATTGAAAAACACACAACATTTTTGAGGTTTCAAGGCAACACAACTAATTTTAATTCATAATAAGAATAAAAAAAAGTTATAGGAAAAGACGATTTTTTTTATAAAATTTTATCACCCCGTATATCGAAAACGAAGAATTTTTTGGACACATGTTTATATGAACTTTGTCCTTAGAATTGGCCGAAGATGACGACCCTGAAATATTTTCGTACTTAAATAACACCCTGTATTTCAAATAAAAAAATCATATTTTTGTATAAAATTCATCATACATATTAATTAATGTATTTTTCGTAATTAATATTTTAATTTTAAATTATTTTTTTGTACAATAATTATAAAAATATGTACCCCTTTGTTACACCACTGCTTTATAAGCACAAGGGCGTCGATTCAAAAATAGCGGCGCCCATCTATGGGTTTCCTCCCACAGGTAAGCGTCGTACTCTTGTTTTTTCAAAAACAACACTTTCGAAATTACACATTACAATTTGTAATAAAAGATAATAAAAAAGTCACATTTCCCAATATGTATGTACTAAAAATATCATTAGAAGCTTTATAAATATATATTTTTTAAATAAAAACACTAAATTTAAGAAATTTCACTTATAATCTTTACAGCTATTTTGAAAATACAGTGTCACCATTAAAGTCCACACCATATGGAAATTTTTTACAAAATAGCTTTATATCGGGAACAGTTTTTGCTTCAAATTGAGCAAAAAATTAGAGCAGTAGTGTCAAATTTTACATTTGTTGTAGAAAGTGGAGGAAAGTGGCTTTTCTAAATGGAATTTGTAAAATATATCTGAAAGAGACGATTCTACTGTAATTTTATTAAGTGTGCAAAATTTCAAAAGGCTAGGATGAAGTTGCGATTCTTTATATCTTTACCAAATAAAATATTTTTTACATATCCAAAGTTTACTTGACTGATAAAAATTAATTTATTTGTGTAATAGGTACTTACCGTCACATATCAGTTCCATGATAAATATTTTATTTACTTTCCATACTTTAAAAAAATAAAAGTGCAACCATAAAAGAGTGGTGCAAAGTTCCAATAATTTTATCGTTCTTTAGGCAAACTGCCAAAAGAAGGCATTGTTTTAATTAGACTTTAGTTTTCGCACCTTTTCTGAAAACATAATTTCTTGTAATAAGTAAATTGTTTAAACAGCAAGTTGGTCAGGGTAAACAAATTGCAAGTTTGCACGCGCACATAAAATCGCTGTAGAAACACACAAACAACAAATGTCAAATTTGACAGCTAACGGAGATCGCTTGGCCAAAACTGTTAATGTCATTTTTGCTCTAATTTGAAGCAAAAACTGTTCCCGACATCAAATTTTAACCAAATCTATACACACATTCAAATTAACTGATGAATTAATGCTAATTTTTCAAAATTTACATTAAACAATATATATTGAAAACAAAACAAAAATCGTGTTCCTAAAAATTGTTAAAAATTCGTTTCCATTTTTATTTTTTATTAAATCGAGGAAATATGGCATTTAAGCCCGCGTTCCCCGCCTCTGTAGTCCAGTGCCTCTCGAAATAGCGGGCGTCCATGTATGGCGCGCTGCGTCGCGACGCAGGCGTCTCCCGAAAAAGCGAAGCGACGCCCCCCTCCCCCCCCAAGATAGGGGGGGCGCTCTCCTTCGACTGGCGCCCGCCAAAATAGTACGGCCGACCAAAAATGCACCACCGGGACTATCGGTAGACGGCTGTACCGCCACGATTTCGTGAAACTTGCAGTTTAGATACAGGTATACAGTAATACAGACGGTGAGTGTTTGGTGCTTGGGATTGTGGGGAATAGTTAACACTACAGACCTGCCACAGATCTTTTTTTAAAGTTTTGAAGTTCACTTTTATTTCATAGAAAAAATAAACGTTTTAGAATAGTAATTGTTTTAAACTAGGTAAATGATTTGTGAATATTTAAGTCAACAGTATAATTGACTACTTAATTCTTAAGTTATGTAAGTATTTTGGTGTGCTTATAGTTGTTTCGTAAATTAAAGCAACATTTTTACTTTCCTTGCAGTTATTTTTGCTACTGAACTCTACCTTTTAAAAATCGTATCTCGCATTTTCACACAGATTACACATAACGTTAAATATAGATTCGCCATGTGCTTTACTACTCATTGCGCATGCGTTTTACTAACTAGTAAATCATTAATATTGACATAAGTTATTTGTTTTCCTAAGACATATTTTGGAAATGTTGTAAAAATGAAATTAAAATTAATTATAATACAATTTACTTACAGAAAATCGACAATTAAAACCAATTTTTTTCATACTTTCTGAGAATCCAGAACGTAATTTTCAAAAGAGGTTATAGAAAAATGTCTTAATCATTTTCTGAAAATAAAACTTCGAAATCCAAGGTCCAATTAAAAAAAAAATATCCTGTTTTTATATACTCGCGTATATCCTACAATTTAGTAGCCCGTATTTTATTTTTAAACCCGCTAAAAAAACATCTTTTGTTGCATTGATTCTATATTATCCATATATCTTGCCAAATAATTTCTAGTGCGACCTCGTTCAAACAATCTTGAAATAAATATGCCGTGGAAACGTCGCAAAATCCGAGTAAAACATAAATTTCACCGGTTTACCGGAATTTTTGATGTAGTACAGATAGTTGGCAGAAGGCCGCGAAATGTTGGAAAGTTCTAACTTTGTTTCAGCACGCTAGGATACGGCGTAGTGCGGGAACACAAATTAACATGAAATTGTGTGACTTAAATGGGTATCTTTAACCTAGTATAAGCTGCTTCTTATTACAATTGTCAATTTTTTACAAATTTATTTACTTTTAGGTTAGATAACCATTAATTTCTAAATATAATAATCCACTAACCCAATTTATACTTTCGGCACAGTTAAGCTGTGCTTTCGGTATCAAAATCAGTAGATGTACTATAAGACCAGCAGACCAAACCTGTCGAAACCTGTTTGGTCTGGTGCTCTCTTATCCTCTCTACGAGAGCACCAGACCAATCGATATAGGTCTACCCCAAAACCTATGAGAGCACCAGACCAAACAGGTTTCGACCGGTTTGGTCTGGTGCTCTCACAGTATCTCTATCAGTATCTCAGTAATATCTCATCAATATAATATGACAGACGTTATATTTTTAATAAAATATTTTGCTAATTGTTTTTGAGAGATTGTTTAGTAATTACTCGCTAAGCACAATAATACTTTAAAAAACAAGAGGCACTCAAAAAGATTTATTCCTTATTTATTATAACCGGCGTTCTATTTTTAATAAAATGTTTTGCTTATTATCTTTGAGAGATTTTTTAGTAATTACTCGCCAAGCACAATAACATTTAAAAAAGAAGAGGCACTCAAGAAGATTTATTCTTTTATATTTATTATAAATATATTTTCAGGGGTAATATAACAAGTGGTCTGCCTATTATCGATAATACCTTTCGTTAATTTTACGAATTATAATCCCAAAGCTGGGTCATAGGTTGCCATGAAAAACAAATGCCAAATTATAGTAATATTTATTGACAGTTTGCAAGTATATTCACGCTTTGGAAAACAGAATGGGCTATTTTAAGATTTCAGAGAAAAATGAAGAAAGGAAAGTGAGAGAAATGAGAAATTTTACATAGTACCTAACATAGTTAAAACTTCGTTGGAATCAGAAAAATGCGTAGAATTCAATAATCCGAAAATATACAAAGTATTCCATTTAAAAAAACCATAAGTTCTATCTGCCACGGCTCTCCAGAACACACTGTATAAGGCCCAATAGCGTCACAAAAAACTTTGTATTTGTATCTAAAACTTTTGCAAAAAAACTTTTTTCTTACCTCAAAAACTAACAAGTCAAGGGGGGTGTCAATTCATAGTGAGCCACCCCTGTACGGTATTTTATTATTTAATTTTTAGGATAATTAAAAATATTAAATATTTTTAATTCATTTTCGTAACAGAAAATAATGTAATAATTCTAGATTAGCCATTCGACATTCGATGGAATGTATAAAAACCGCTTTATTTTCAATTGTTGAAAGCCTACTATATGCCTACTTTAATTTAGCATCATAATCGCTTATTTATTTTCATGGGTAACTAGACCTTCCGCAAATTACAAATATTACAAATAATTTGTCTTGATTTATCATAGTAAATACAAAACAAACTGGCAAGTGTAACATCAAATTAAATGGGATATTTTGCTTTATAAAAAACGCGTCAATAATTTTTTATCCTAAGACAGCCCAAAGTTAGTCATAAGTCATAATAATATCTAATATTTTAAAATTGATACAATAGTTGTATTCTCATAGTTGTTGCACACAATTTTCATATTAAACTTTTTTCTGTGCATTTAGAAATAAAAAAGTTACAGCGGTTTAAAAATTTTGATTTTTTTTTATTTTGGCCATAGTTATCCTAGGTGGCCATGGACAGTCTCATCATAAGGCCATGCGGAAGAGTATATCTTATTCACAATAATTATTATTTAGTCTAAAATATATTTTCAACTCCTTATAAAATAATTCACTTGGGGACTGTTTATGAATCCCACTCTCAATTTTCAAATTTCTAAAAATAACACTGTCGATTCCAAATATAAATCTCTCGAAAATTTAAAGCTACGAATAAAAAATGTTAAATAACTCATTGAGTCACCTGTTTGGCACACTTGGGCATTTCGATCGTCCTACCTCTATTTTGTTTACAAGTCAAGTATTTGAACTCACGTCGCTTGAGTCATTTTGGATTGGAATCATTGGGATTCCTTTTTGAGTTTGGCTCGAATGATTACTTACTCAAATACATCGACGTCTTTCAATTGTATATTAATAAATAACTCTGCAATAACTTGGGGTTGTGTATTTTCCAAATGAAACACACACCTCGCCATTAGTGTAGTCACCCCATTATCCCCATATACCCAAAGGGTATAACGTATATAACCCTTGTCCGGTCACATGAGAAGGGCGCTACAGCCCCCTGGGGTTGTTCCCGAAAGACCTTTTTGCTAGAGGGCCTTCTAAGGTTGTAAATTAGTCAGAAATAAATCTAGATATAAGCTTAACTTCGACAGTTTGGGAAAAAATTGACTAAAATGTATATCTAGCGCGTTTTTCTATGTTTTATTATTAGATGTCTGTTAAAGTTAGTGTAAATATCCATGCGTTGGCAGAATACCAGTTTAAAAATAACGCATAGAAAAATATTCTAATTTTATGTGAAACTATTTAGAAACGATAATCGATTTATTTGAAAAATTTTAACACCATGTACCAGACAAACCAGATGTTACATACCTATCCATATTATTTTGTCCAAAATAGGCATAGTTTTAGTCCAGATGTAAACTAAAATTTAAAACATATAAATGTATAGTATATCGTATATCTATTTGTATGTATGTACAGATGTTCTTTAGACATTGTGTAGACCAATAAAATTTTCATTAATAGCTTATAACCCGTTCTAGGAAAAATCCATACTATACCAAGTCGCAATCTAAAAATATTAATTGAATGGGTGGTCTGGATTAATTTTGATCGGTTCCATAACACCCAAGTTCAACCAAAACGATTTTTGCTTTCGCAGAATTTTCCAAATTTAACCAAAACGTCCTTGACTCTATCAATCTTGGATAAAAGATAGATAGTAATGTATTCTATGTTATGTACCTACGTTATGTACCTATGTATCTTTCTAGGTCACCTGCATTACTTTTAGTATATTTTGATTATTTACAATACAAAATTATTCTTACTTGTGTATGAAAAAGGCAGACCATCTGACCACCTGAAGTCACCCTCGTGGGCCACGTCTGAAGCACCTATCCAGTAGGCGTTGTGATCTCTATATCCAGGGCTAAAACAATTGAAAAACATAATAAAATACATTGGAACAATCTGTTCCTAAAAAATGGAAATTTCAAATAATAAAGAATATTTCCCAGACACTGTGTACTTTTATTACTCCTATCCAGACATAAAATTAAAAAGCTTCCCGAGAATATAAATACTTTTTTCTTTGCTGTAATTTGTACAGGGTGTTCTGGAATAAGGGGGGATAGGCTATGTCAGTGCAGAAGAAACAATTTTTGAGTTGAGCATAGAAAATGCTCAAGGTTTTCTTTTTTTATACGTAAATCCACTCGCAACTTCTAAAAACAAATTAATTTTGCCCTACACTCAACTCTGATGATAATGAATTTTAATATGTAGGCATCACCACCTAAATTGGCTATATACGAAAATATGCCGAAAATATGAAATTTTAATAGGTGTTTCAATATCATTGCAAATAAAACTCTCCATAAGTACCTACTCATAAAAACCAAAGGTTTTGTGTTATTTGATACCTATAATAAGGTGCCAAAATATTTTTAGATTTTATCTAACCTCTTCGCTATAATTACTTTCACGCGATCCATATCTTTTAATATAAAAACCTAGACCCCTCAACAGTACTCTTCAGTATCATCTTGTTCTGTATTTTTCCAATTTGAAACAATGAAAGTCTTGGCAGCAGTCTTCCTAGCCTTCTTGGCTCTCTCAGAGGCCAAAATCTACCAGCAATGCGAGTTGGTCCAAACCCTAAGAGGCTTGGGTGTTGGAAATGTCCAAACTTTGGGCACTTGGGTATGCATCGCGTTCCACGAATCAAACTATAACACTCAGGCGGTCAACACAAATACTGGGGATTTTGGTATCTTCCAACTTAGCGATATGTTTTGGTGTAACAACTCCAATACACCTGGTAAGCAATCGAGGCAATTTGTATAAAGTTTTTGCCTCATAACTATGATTTCTCCAATAGGAAAAGAGTGTGACATCACATGCCAATCACTGTTACAAGACAATATCAGTGGAGCTTTTAAATGTGCCCAAAAAGTTTTTTCTGAGACAGCAGCATCGGGACAAAATGGATTCTCAGCTTGGGCCACTTTTCAATTCTGTAATGGTGACAACAGCGGATGGGTAATCTGTTAATTTTGTTAATAAATATGCTAGGAAAATTCGACAATTTATGTTTTTTATTAGTGTTCGATAACCAAGTAACATTTAAAGTTGCATAAAACACGTGAAGACGTTGTTGCGACCAATAATACCACTTGTCTAGACGTATCGTCCTTTTTACAACTCCTTTATGGCTTGTGATATGGGCGGTTGGAAACGGGTTTTCATGACTTTTCATACAACTTTTATCTGACTTGATTGGATATGACTTTTATAAGTCCATTAGGTCGTATAAATTCAGAGATACCTTAACGTCATAAAGAAGTAGCTCTAAAGTTGTGAAGATCTCTATTAATACCTTCATATTACCAATTGGTCGTAAATATGGAACGTAGTGTTATATTGTGCAGTGTTTGCTTGTAATACGAAGACATTTCATTCTGTCTCGGCCGTAAGTGATAAAAACGAAATTATACGTTGGTGATATTATGCAATAAAGCATCTCGGTTTTTGACGATTGTACTCAACGGAATCTATTGCGAATTTTTATTTACTGTGAAAATTATAAATAAAGCTCGAAAATTATTTACAACGCGCCTTTAAAATAATGGAAATTAAAGGAAATGAAAGAAAACATGTAAGATATGAACGTGCTTTAAGTTACAGTTGTACAGGATCGTTCGATATGTCGAAAATACATGTTTTCCACTCAAATTTCTATGATTTGTGCCCACAAATTAAATTCGAAGTTTTGCCACTTTCGTAAGACAAACATGGTTGTCCTATTATTTAACTGAATTTCTGATGGCAAACATGGCCGACGGTGCTTATATGACTTAGTAATTGTTAAACTTCAGTCAAACTACTAAGATGTCATAAATAGTTCTAAAACTGTGAAATGACTATTAAGAGGTTATAAAGCGACTAAAACTAAAATCAAAATTACAGAATAAGTATTTATATGCGCATGCGCGTGGAGGGCTGTCTTTAGAAATAGTAGTAGTATAAAAAAATAAAGATTTGTATGACAAAACTGATTTAATTCCAAATTTTTGTAACTGCTCGTCTATAACTTCCTGAGCATTTGTATTTGCCCAGTCTTTCGTAAAACTCTTAATAATTTTTAACAGATGCTGATATGCTTATACTGTAGATATTTATTACTGCTTTACATTTACTGTATGATATATGGCACATCATAATATGATGCATATTATGATACAATAAATTACTTCTCACTTTTACTAATGACCCTACGAAAGTCGTATAAAGGTATTTTATTAAATTTACCACTTACTGGGGTCATATTGATGTTGAAATTAATATTAACGCGCATGTGCACTACTTTCTTACCGTCATGTTCTCATTTCTATGTCATATTAAGATCTTGCTTAAAACTGTTCTACAACATCTATGACTTCCACTTACTATGATGTCTTATAATATATTTAAATCGTCTTTATACGACTATCGCTCCACAAAGTTTTAATGTGGTCAAATTATTTTCTTTACAACCGTCGTACAACTATATTTCTAAAGTCGTAAAAGTTGTTGTATTCTCAACGACGGAGACCTCTTTACAACCTTTGAAAGACTATATAATGTTGACGTTAAAGTAACCATGTTATGCCTGTTATAAGACTTGTATAGAACAATTACTTTCACGATTCGAGTAAATAACATCCTAACAACTACTATAAGACCTTTAGTTATTTTGTCTACCCTAAGCGACAATTGTATAACCCTAATACAACTATTTGGACTTAAGATAAATAATTATAACTTAAAATGTTACTTGGGACTAAATATTCGACAAATTATAAATAAATTTGCAAAACCGAAAGAATACTGGGTTTTTCGTACTCACGTTATTATATTATTATTATATTAATTTAAGGGGATTTCTAAAGTAAATCGGAGAAAACTAGAGTGTAACAAAAAACTAACTAAATCGTGAAACAATATTTTTCAATAGTTATTTTGGCACATTTAAAATGAGGAAATAAAAAACACTAATCATTTTTAATTTTCAAAAAAAAATTAGTTTATATTTTGAAATTGAATTTTTGTCGAACAATACTTACATGTTATGATAACGCAATAAGTTTCAATTTTAATCTGAATATTAATCAATTTTGCACTATTTTGGAACACTCTATACATATAAACAATAATTAATGACATAGGATTTCCAGTTGATTCATAGTAAATCTAACATTTTGCGTTCTGTGATACGATTTTGCATTAATCATCATGTAGGAAGTTTTTTTTAATAACAAAAGATAAAAGTTGCATGGACATGATATTTTTCTAGAACATGCATTTTTTAGAAATAACCATTCACGTAGTTGATATTCTTGTTACAAGTGTGAAGTGTGTCACTTGCATATTAAACCAGATCATTTTCGCAAAACCCACTGGAATTTCCAGAAAAGATGCACACGCTATTCCTCTTATCAAGTTAATATAAATAGCAAGTGATACCTCACAACACGCATTCAGTCCTCAGCACTTCTTGCAAAATGTTCAAGTCGGCAGTTTTCGTTTTTGCCTTTATTGGATTTTTATCCGATATTTCCGAGGGTAAAATCTACGAAAGATGCGAGTTTGTAAGAACCCTCAGACAAGCCAAAGTACCAGATTCGATGATACCAACCTTCACCTGCATAGCGAATTTCGAATCTCACTTTAACACGCAAGCTAGGAATCTCCAAACGAACGATTTCGGGATTTTCCAAATCAGCGCAATTTATTGGTGCAATGATGGAGCACAAAAAGGTGAATATCATCAAATCGTACATAACTTTTTAATATTCTTTTCTGGTTTTAGGCAAGGGTTGCAACCAGCCTTGTTCGGTATTCTTGAGGGACGAAATCTGGGACGCTATTGGTTGCGCTAGACAAATATACGAAGAGACCAAAAAGTTGGGAAGAGATGGTTTTAGCGCTTGGACTGTATGGAAGCAAAATTGTTCTGGGGATAATCAAAAATGGATAGCAGGGTGTTAAAAAGTTTCTTTCATTCTTTACAAAACACAGTATTTTATGAATTATATTTATATTGTCAGTTTGAGAAATATAGACTGGTAAAATTTAAATAAATATCCATTGAATTTTAATTGGGTTTTTCGCCACCAAACTGGTTAAAAGACAACTTTTTCAAGTTGCCTGGAAAATTAATAAATTCTTAACAGTAAATGAACTAAACTTGGAACTTGGAACTCAAAAAATATCTTCAACAAATTTGTTTTCTGAGTGAATCTTCCTCCTTTCTCTAAGATCATGTCACATGCCAACAGAAACAATAGCCTAGCCACCTGTGGCAAAAATAATTTACTGAATTCTACTGAACATTCAGCAACACAGTTGTCTGTATTTCCTGGAATAAATGCTGATTCTTTAATTTTTTGTCTATTTCCTACTTCTTCTTTGAGAATTGGTTTGGACCTATCCCACAAAATCCTATGATTGTTCTTAAAAGAGTGTTTACATATTTTCGACTTCGAAATTTGATTTTGCCTGATATAATTTTTATGTTCTTTTAAACGAACGTTAAATGGCCTACAAGTCTCCCCAACATAGAACTTTCCACATTCGCAAGAAATTTTATAAATGCAATTTTTTGAACTTTGTACCTCATTAAATGGTTTCGTTTTAAGTAGCATCGATCTTAAAGTATTTTTGGTTATCATTAAAATGATTGCCTATTCGTTTTAGCTTATCTGATGGTCCAGGAATATAAGGAATAATTAAATTTACCAGATTTATTTCTCTACAGTAAGAAGTACTAAATAACAAACGCACAAAATGTCAAGTTTTGCAATAAAATTATTAGTGAAAAAGATATAGATAGTCAGTGCCTACTATCATAATAATTTTAAAAAATATATAAATATAGTGACCTTGGTAAAAAATTAACAAGTTACCTATATTAAAAATGTAAATTTTGTTTCTATAATTTTTTGTAATCAAAAATTTTATCTATTATATTTTAAATCTTATTCTTTACAAAATATCAAAATTAAAATACCCATCTTAAAGTGTAGTGAATTGAGAAAAATAAAAAATAAAACAATATTTATATTTTAATTTTCAAAACTCTTGGACATTCGAAATTGAGTTTGGACATGTGTATCTAATTCTACGTCGAATAAGACCTTTCTAAGTTGGTAAGAAGTATATAAATCGAGAAAATTTTCCGTTTTCTTTATTAATACGACATTTTTGGGCAGTTTTAAATAAGTTTGCTCGATTTTGAAATATTTCCAAAACATTCCTGATTTTTAATTAAAAATAAAAAAATAATTTTGAAAACTTTAATGCCCTGTAGAAATGTTAGTCGGCGAAATAAATTAATAAAACTTGGGACGTTTGGGTTTCAGGGTATTCTAAATAAAGCTACGTTCCCAGATTTCCGATAAAAAAATCACTAATAGCATTTTCCATAAAATTGCGTCGAAAAAAAAATCATAGTAGGTCGTTGAATAGTGATGCCAGTATGACGATATATCTGAACACCCTGTATTTGTAAATGCATAAATACATGAGTATTAATTCTGAGAAGCTTAATAACAAAGAATAAATGGGGGAATCTCCTGTTAAGTTTTCGCAGTAAAACCTTTTATTGACTCGGCGCTTGCAATAAATGACAACACCTTGTTTTTTCCATATTTTATTTCAGGAAATTGTTTTTACCCGTTATCAAAAGAAAAACAGATAGGTAGGTACCTGCAGTTACAACAACCTTGTTAGTACTTCTTATAAAATGAACAAAGCCAATTAAAAATTCGTATTTCAGAAAGCAACTTTAACATGACTAAAACTTTTGCTTTAGTACTAGTATCAGTAGTACTTCTTTCGCTTGAGAATTCCCAAGCGAAGGTTTACTCCAAATGTGAGTTAGTACGAACTTTGAGAGGCGCAAGAGTACCCGCAAGTGAGATACCAACTTGGGTCTGCATAGCCAACTTTGAGTCTCATTTCAATACCCAAGCTAGAAACCACAATACCAATGATTTCGGCATATTCCAAATAAGCGGCAAATATTGGTGTAACGACGGAAACAAACCAGGTAACAATATTTCTGCTATATTGAATTTTTGTTGTCCATTTAATTTTTAGGGGGTGGTTGCAACAAACCTTGTAAAGCTTTCTTAACAGACAACATTTCCGATGATATAACTTGCGCGAGACATATACACAAATTGTCTGGATTCACTGCATGGACGACGTACAAATATTGCAGGGGTGACAATAGCAAATGGGTGCAAGGATGCTAAAAACGACAGCCTACTATTATTTTGACCTTACGAAACATTTATTACGTGGCAAATAAAGCAAATATCTAAACCATGGCAACTGGAAATTAACGAACCCTTTTATAGAAGTGACGGTTATGGAGCCCTTTGACTTTGGAAGTGGGTCGCAGGTCGCTGGGCACTTTGCGTTAGAATTCTATAATATTAATTTGAAATATACAATGTCCCAGATAAGAATGAACAGCATGGGGATATTGCAAACGGTAAGAGATAAAACAACGGTTAAATGGGTTAAGGTCAATAAAATGGTACAAACAGATTTCTAATATCTATTTCGTTTTTGAGTTATTTTGAAAAAAGTAAAATTTTGCGTTTTCGATTTTACTTTTTTCTGAAGTTGTTATCACAGATAGAAAAGAAAGAAAAAACACTTTCTTATGGCACTTTTTAACGGACTTTAAGATGGCGTTTTTAGATTTTTTCTACAACATTTCGTTTTTGGGAAACCATCTTCAACTTTATTTTTTTAAATACGGACCTGAATTTTTTTGTAAATTTTGAAAGCACTTTTCATTGCAGATACCAACACGAAATATTTTTAAAATGTTTTGAGACCAAATTCCTTCTTTTTTTCATTAACTTTTTCTATTGCGGACCTGTATTTAATAATAATAGGTCTAAATATTAATCAGTATTGACAACAAACTTAATATTTTTAAATACGGCCCTGTCTGGTAAGTGTTTTCCTCTGTTGTTGTACAGCAAACAGTGTCGGATTGTGTTTTTAAGTAAATTCTTCGCTTTTTCTAATCGTGTGAAGAAAGCTTATAGCCAATGAAACCGATAACTTTTGTTTATTAAATGCAACAATATATTCGTTCGGCCTCTGCACTATTTCTGTGACACAAGATATTACATGCTAACATGTTAAATTTGTCGTCATTTGAAAAAGCACCCTCCATTTCTAATAACACAAATACAAATTATTAACTAAACAGTGGGACTAGTGGGAGTTATGACAAATGACAAGGGGTTGGTTTCGTTGTTTCAAAGCCTTCTAGGTGGAGGATTTTTATTTATTTTTTATTATCGTATTAGTCTTTACCTTCCTTTTTTGTTTCTCCGATTGAAAGATAAGTTGCAAGTTAAATTGTTGACAAAACTGAATATTATTTAGACTTGTTATTAAATACAGGGCCGCATTAGAAAAAAATGAATGGCAAAAAGGAATTTTCAGTATAATTGTCTCAAAACATTTAAAAAATATTTCGTATCATACATCATGGTATTTGCAATGAAAGTGCTTTCAAAATCTGAAAAAAAAAATCCAGGTCAGTATTTAAAAAATTAAAATTGAAGATGGTTTCTCAAAAACGAAATGTTGTAGAACAAATCTAAAAACGCCATCTTAAAGCCCGTTAAAAAGTGCCATAAGAAAGTGTTTTTCTTTTTTTCCTTCAGAAAAAAATAAAATCGAAAAGGCAAAATTTTACTTCTGTTTGTTCAATTTTATTGAACTTAAAATTGCGCAACTTTTTCCCCATTTAACCGTTGTTCTATCTCTCTCACACATTGTATATATATTTCTAGAAAAGTGTCGTGTACCTAATATTGCCCCTTGCATTTTTATCTGGTTGAGATAATTGTAAATCTGTAGTTGGTGTCCCAACGGTTTTTTCGCTTAAAAGTTAGGTACTTGGATATTTCCATTAATATTTATATTTTCACAAGCAAGTTCTTACAAATCGCAATCTTCCAGGAACGTTCATGGAAATCACCCCATTACCAAGGTAATTCTTACATGCAACCGGCCAAACCCCAGGATATCCCCCCCCCCGAGTTTATGGAGAAACTTTCCAATTACTATCGGCAAACAGAAACTCCCGAGTTAACTAAAGTTTCCAATGAAGCAAATTCGCTCGGGTTTTCGTGGTATTAAAATCTATAAAACTCTGCCACTCCCACGTGGTCAGAAACTCCAATAGCAAGACCGTTTTCGTTGTTGTTTGAGTACCGGAGTTTCTGGATTTCCAATTTTCAAGTTGGTTTTTGGAGATTTAGAACTTGATTAGACTGAAATGACATTATCTTGTTTGCATAAATAAATAAAATCTATAATCGTTATCTATAACAACGCAATCTTTCAGTACCTATAAGTATATTGGTCGAATTGATTTTTAAATAATTTATTGTTAATTAGATAGGTAAGTATTCCAATCTGTATTACAACTTGTTGCAAAAAAATTAAACTTAGAATTCGAGATTTTTTTAACATTTTTTTACATTTTGTAGTATCTTTTACCAAAAGCGCACTTTTCCCCACTTTTCTAGTAAAGAAAGAGCAAAAATCCAAAGGAGGCCTAGGATTTTGAAATTTTGTACACTTACTCAGTTTGTCATTCTGAACAACTTTTCTTGATAACATTTTGTCGTAACTCCTATAGGAAAGGCACTTTACTAGTGTCAAAAATCAGTTTTTTCGAAATATTGAAGGCATACTTGATTTTTCGAAACTAAAATTATGTCACAAATTTCTTTCAAACCAAGCAGGGCTCATCCCCAAAAGCTCAAATTTGGACGCGAAAATTCCTTCTCTTCCTTCCTTTTCTTGACTCCTTTTTACAAATTTCAATATTATACCTACTGTTGATTACTCACCTGTTCAACAGCAACCTGTCGACCACCTGTTGCTCCTCTTCCCCCCTTATACTCAACAAATGTCCGTTTCTCTTCTTACATTGCGTCTCGGCGCCCCTCCACGTTTCCTTCTTTTCTTCCAGTGCCGTAACGCAAAATTGCCTCACAACCACCCACCCAAATTCACAAGGTCCCACTATTTCCTGCACCGGATCCGCCCTGTAGTCTAATTTCAAACTTAGAGAGCCCTGCAAACACAAAATAATAATATGTATAGATAAAATTTTAAAAAAAAATTTTACCTGGTTGCTTTCATCATAACCGTCGGAATACACCCTGAGCACGACCCTGTTCTCTCTAGAAACGATCTCGACCTGCCTCTCTGCGTCGCCAGGCTTCGCGCAGTGTTGCCAAGTTGCCGGACCGTCGTGCAGTATTGTCAGTAGGCCTTGACAGTGTGGGGCGCCGTTTTTGAAATCTTGCAACGTGATTGGCGGCTGGGGAATGTCTGAAATGTACGGAAATGAAGCTTGCGCCCTTGAGATATGTCCCCAAGTCTCTCCTGTTTTTATTTTAAAGAAAGGGAATAGGAGATAAGAGCATTGACGCCCCTTGAGATTGAAGCCAATTTTACAAAGAGGTTTTTGTGACAATAAAATCATATGGCCGACTTACCTTTGGCATTTCTATCCCCTAATTTCAACTTGAGGGCCACCCTATTGCCGTAGGGTAGATATATTCGAAACGTACACTGTAAGGGTCCCTTGGGTTTCACTTCAACAGACCCACTTCGATTCGAATATGTTACATTGTAACAATGATCGACTAATTTATAAGAAACTGTGAAAACTGGGTGTCCGAATACCTCCATGGATATTGGTGGGTGCAGTGTTGGAAAGTACACTTTCCTGTCTGATTCTGGAAGTTCTTCTAGTTTGCCTGAAAGAAGGAAAAACAGTTTTAAGCTGGGGGGGGGGGGAATGTTTGTAAATGCATAATCTTTCAATCGATACTGTGAGGTGACGTGGTCCTTTGGCTTCACAGATGCAATATTGACTTGTTTAACTCATGAATAATACATGCCAATGGAAATACTTCAACTGGCCCGTTCGGGATTAGAAAACATGGACATACACTAATTTTATTGGAAGAACTACATTGTGTTACTGATTATTCTTCTTCTGCGAGGGTGAAACAACAACAACAACAACAACAATAATAGTAATACGCTTAAAAACAACTAAATTAACTCCACAACGTATCAAATATCTCCCAAACCGTTATGAAGATAGATAACCTAATTAGGGTCTTTCAGCGCCCAGAAAAAAGGCAACTAATTAAATTATCTTCAGTCGGGGCCTGTGCTGGGAAATTCCGCTGGAAATATTAATTGAAACGGTATGCCAACAACACGCATTTATATAATCTGTCGTGGGACACTGGAAAATCCCTGGAAAACGCCACTGTGAAACATTTTTCGCAGACCACCAAATTTTCTCTAGTAATATTTAGATAATTTTCATGTCAAGGACAAACTCCTAAATTGTACTCCTCCTAACGGTCTTGTCAGAACTCCCTTAAACCCATTAAAACTTTATCGAGAAATAAAACTTTCTGCGTTAATTTCTCAAGCTAATTGCTGTAGCCAGAACGTCGGGAAGTCTCCTATTTTAATAAGATAAAACTTTCTTACCGCAACGCCTGCTTCTGGTAGATTCCTCTTGAGAATTGTCTCCTCCCAAAAACGCCACGTAACCCTTGCTACACGGCACGTTAAACCGTAACAGTTGTGCCAGCAGACCCCTGCCTTGTCTGCGTTGGGGAAACCATATGTGACAGCGGTCGGAGGTCGAGGGTAGATCCTTGTGGGACACCGTCGCGGACGGCAGTCGCAGGAAAAGTTGACAGGGTCCTGCAACAATTTTTTTTGTAACTGATTTCGTTAGGTACATTTTTCATGTGAAATCGGGCTTTCCAGGCATTTCCTGTAAGAACGAAATTAATCAAAACCTCTGGAACCCATCTATCTACGTCAAGCTTTGAAATTACGAGTTAGTAGCCCCTCACATACAGACCAGACTGCAGCAATTGTTCGATGATTAATGTAAGCAATTTAGAAATACTGCCCTGGATTACACCCGCAAAGTGTCTAGGTATTTAGTTGTGTAGTCCCTAAAACCTACTCAAAATATTTATGCAAAATATCATGTGAAAATTCTCGAAAAATTTACAATAAAATAGAAAATCTGCTATCGAATCAATCATCCCCTAACGCGACCTAAAAAACGCACCCCTCTAGGTATTACGGTGACGTCAATCCAAAATATCAGATATCCCGTAATAGCTAGGATCTAAAGGTTAGCGACCTTTGCGATCGTATATCTTTCGAGGATTTTCCTTTAGAGGAACTTTTATGGAAGGGGCTTTCAATGCAACAAAAAGTTTGAAGGAAAGCGGAACCTAAGTTTAAGTATCGCAACACCTCAATGGAGAAAGCTTTACAACGTTTTATGGAAGCGATACCATAAGCTGATACGAAACGAAAAACTTTACTAACGGAGGAAGTAAAAACAGCATGTGTCGCTTTTTATATGTATCTATCTCTCTATCACTCGATCTCTCTATCCCTCTATCTCTCTATCTCTCTATCTCTCTATCTCTCTATCTCTCTATCTATCTATCTCTCCATCTCTCCATCTCTCCATCTCTCTATCTCTCTATCTCTCTATCTCTCTATCTCTCTATCTCTCTATCTCTCTATCTATCTACCTCTCTATCTCTCTATTTCACTATGTCTCTATCTCTCTATTGCCTTATTTCGCTATCTTTCTACCTATCTGCCTCTCAATGTCTCTAACTTTCCATCTTTCTATTTTTACACCTCATAAACCTGATGGTGGTCTTAACAGCCATTTCCTATGTGAACTATTAAGTTTCCTAAGTGATCTCGCAGGTCATCTTATTTTACGAAAATACTATCTGGCCAAACACTCACCCTGTGCAGCAGGAAACTTGAACAGGCCCCTCTGCGTCCTTTCGTCTCCCGCTTCCCCGTAGTCCATACTGAAAGAAAAACAACTTGATGCTCTTTTGTTTCTGCGAGGTCACGGCTAACGCGATGTTGCGAGGGCTTCCTTTGAAAACAATTGAAAGGGTAAAGGGTATCGCGATGATGACAATGGGAAACATACGGCCGGTGGCGGCGAACTGACAGAGTTTTTTGGGCAGGTTTAATAATTGTTAAAAGGAAGATTAATGAACAGAATATTAGCGGTCAGATACGAGTACATTGATCGGCTTACCTGGTCACGAACTTTTTTGAAATAAAAAAACAAAGCTAAATTAGGTAAGTATACCTATTTTGATGTGATGTTGCGTGTGCAGTTTGGCCATATTATAACCGTACAACAGATATAATAAATCATAACCAAAGTTTTCGTTATATGAAATACATCCGCTGTGATGTGAGAGTTGGTGGCAGTTTACAACTCCCACAGCATAGCAACGTACGGAGTTCCGTTTCGTTCTAAAAGTTTGACTTCAGCTTTCCACATAATATTATAACGTTTTGTTTTCAGATAATGTTTCGGGATATTTATAGCAAATAAGCGTTTCTACTAACCTGAAGGTAACATTTTCAGAAGTTCTTTCGACTTCTTCGACGTTGTTACTAAGTGTCTCGAATGTCCAGTTCACACTAAGTTGATTGGTTTCAAACTTTATCCTATAAACATTTTGATCGCAGTCGAAGTCTTGGAAAATGCCCACTGGTCTGTCGTCCATCCAAGAAGATATCAGCATATCCAGAGGTGGCCCTGGGGATCTTCTTGTTATTGTAACTGGAACAATAGAAAAATTTGATGTTAGAAATCATAAGATGCTTGGAATAATAATAATAATCCAAAGTCCTCCATTCCTTTTTATTTGGGACTCCCCCATTTAGTTGTACAGCTTTCCAGCTGCTATATCCGCTTCAGAGTATTCAGCAAATATTTTTTCAGGACGAAAAGTCTGGAAACGTAAACCAGCGACTTCCTGTTTCGCCCCCCTGGGCTCCAATTGAATAAAATACGCTCTATTGATTCTTGTTTGGGGTAAAAACGGGGGGTCTAATCTCCCAAATGTTTACGCATATGTGTGTAAACATACATACTTATTTCGCACAAAATCTCAAGCAATATATAGTTGTTGATCGAAGTCTTTCTATGTTGGCCGATAAGGCTTTTAATGCCCTGCCTTCTGGCCTTTGTTTACATGTAAAACAGCCAGCCTTTGACTGACATATTTAGGATTTTATTGGCTTTGGATCTTATGGAAATTCTCCTACAGAACGTAATGGAAATATTTGGAATGTTGAAGCTGAGAACGAAAATATCAATTAGCCTGGCAAAACAAAATTTATCCAAATGCTCAAACTTGTACTAATTGGGGAAGTTCTAACCTTAAGTAAATACACAACAGTGGGCTAAAATATAATGGAAACAATTTAGATTCTGCCAGGAACACAAAAATTGCGTGGGTTCGTTCAATTAAAAGTGGGTGTCGGTTATTTTTGTAGAATCATACACAGGTAAAATCGTGTAAAAATTTTCCCCATTTTTATTTTGTTTCAAAAAGAAATCGCTATGATTATGAATACCTACACGCGTTTGAAATTCTCTACAGAAATGTTTTCATCGCAAATCCATTCTCTTCCTCCGATTTCATTTCGTATGTATGCAAAATATTTTCCATAACACAGACACAAGAGAGAAAATCATACCCTCTGAATAATTCAGAATCTTACTTCCGTATTAAAACAAAAAATACAAAATCGATCACGGCTACCCGAGATACGTGCGAAATCACAACTTGTTCGGCATAAAATCAAGCTACACTGGCGAAAAATAAAAGAACGCGTCGTTTTTTTTTTGTTCGTCGACGCCGAGCAGTCTCGCCAAGGCTTACTAGATCGTGGGCCAGGGAAAATCCGGAAAAGCCCGGAATTAAAACGCACTAACTTCATCCTTAAGGCCGTGACTCATTTCGGCTTGAAATCGTCTGTTTTTAGGTTAGGTATGTCAGTGCGATTTTACTCCAAAGAAAGTGATATTTTAAAGCGACATAAAAATATTTAATTTCTATGATTTTCTACCTAAGCGTCGCAGGGCATTGTCGTTAGGTGAAAGGGTAGTTTGTTCACCCCTAAAGTCAGAGTGGGTCGATATGGCACCCTCAGGAACTTTCCAGATAACGTGTGATGAGAAAATTGAAGGGTTAGAAAGAAACACTGTGCGAATGCAAAAACGTGTTCTAAATGAGAGAATTTTCTTTATTGTTACAAGCTTTTATTTAACTTGCCCTGTTAGTATGTATGTGTTGGTCGAATCTTGCAAGCAGAATTATTAGAACCACTTCCTGACATCCGACTGAGCTGAAATTTTGCATACACCGTTAGTGCAATACTCAATATTGTAATACTTTCAAAATGGCCGCCGCTACAAGATGGCGGATGATGTATTTTTTGTCAACCCCCTTAATATGAGTATCAACTGAAAGGGCTTGAAAAGTAGAAAACGATAAAGTTAGTGACATCACCCTAAATTCAATATGGCCGCCGCTCCAAGATGGCGGATTACCTATTTGATACCCAACATGGCTATCAAATGAAAGGGCTCGACGGGTAGAAAACAATAAGGTGAATGACTTCATACGAAATCCAATATAGCGGCCGCCCCAAGATGGCGGACTAAATTTCTTTACCACCCTCCAAAGTTTTTGCAAATTGAAAAGCTTGTCCCGCCAAATGTTGATGAAAGTATAGGTACCAATTAATTTTATTGGACAGTGATTGGTTGATAAGCAAGTACCTATTTGTCAAAGTATGCTTTTTTTCTTTGCAATTCGCGCTACAAGCTTTTCAATTTGCAAAAAGTTGTCGCAATTTGGAATTGAATTATCTTAACGAAAACCTTAACTATTTTTATTCGTTTTAGTACATGGCTTAAATAAAAGCTTGTTTTTAAAAAGGTCTTTTTACTTTTCACAAACAAAATTAGTGCATAATAGTTAGTAGTATTATAAAAAGGATGTAGTTGAGAGGGGATGCAACAAGGTTTGAACAAGGCATTTTTTATGTTCTTCAAATTTTGTATTAGACTTAAAAGTTTTTCAGGGCACTTATTGAAGTTTTGGTATAAAAACTTCCACGCGTGAGACATCCTACATTGATAAGGGTTGATGGATGCACCCTTTGTTTTTTATAAACAAAAAATTTATAAGGAACGATTATCGACAACGCTTTGTTAAAAATTCTTTAAAAAAATCTCAAATACGCCTAAACCATGAAGTTAGAATGTAAATGATATTTAATCCCGAATAAACTTTTTTAAAAAAGAAAAGAACACAACATGTAAGCGGAGTACAGGATTACAAGGGATTGTGGCGTTTAGCAAAATTTATATCTCAGGCTCACCCCATTTGTTAAAGTTAGAACAAGAGGGACCTATTTACAACAAATGAAGCCACATTTGTATGTTCCTTCAACCACTTTCCTCGATGAGACCAATTTTTCTTGCTGCAGAATGAGAGACGCTATTTGCTAAGCAACAGATTATTTCATTATTCACCAACAAAAGATTTGTCGATGAAATCCTGTGATACAGGTTGATAATACAGTCCGAATAAGCAGGATGTACAGGGTGTTCCCGTATATTTTGACCCACCCCTAGAGCCTATATTTTTCGAGTTAGAAAAAAATTACTTAAATGAAAGTTTCAGGGTTTTTTCTGAACCGCTAGGATCTGTTACTAGATAAAACAAATGAGCGTCGCAAATTTATGAAAACATATAAACTTACTTTTTTTAATGGAACACCCTGTATATTTGTGGATTTTTTGAATTGCACATATTTTTCCGATTCCAACAATATAAATATGTTATATGTTTGCTCTAAGCATTCCCATGATATTCCAAATTGTAGATAAATACGATTTTTATATTTAATCAAGGTTGCCATGGAAAAACATGTCATCTTAGACAAGAGCATTCCTGTAAATCCATTATTTTTGGGACACTACACCTTGGTACCCTACAACTTTCATTTAAGTAATTTTTCTAACTCGAAAAATAAAGGCTCTAGGGGTGGGTCAAAATATACGGGAACACCCTGTACATCCTTTATGCTACTAAAATTTTCTCTTTTCTCGCATATCACACAATCTCTTTCTATCATAAAATTGCTCTCATTTCGCCTTGTGCAGTCACTTCAAACCCATCAAAATTCCATGCCCCCTTTTACTACTGGAAACTGGAACTCATACTTTTGCTCCACTTGGCCAAAAAAGCTCATTTCAAACAGATTTAATTATTCAGACCCACCGAGCATCGACCCAGGTAACGTGCTGACGTCACTGGTGAAGTCAGGACGGTTATTAGGTTATCTAATTGTGACGTCGGAAGAGTGGCTCGGCATTGATTTCAAGATTGTAAGGTATCGCAATGGAATTATTGTTGACTAAGATCAAACACATTTTCAGTGACTACAGGAATTTTGCCGGATTGAAATTTTGGAAGGGGATCATAATTAGCTTGGGATCGGACAAAGCATTAATTAATGTTCGATAATTTTGCGGAAACAAAGGGGTTGTTCCATCCTGTAAAGCAATTAGTAAATGGGGATGCTATATCCTTATCAGTTTATGAGGGGTTAAGTTATATGTCTCATTTAACAACGTTTTGGAACCTTCTGACACAAGACTAACTGTAGTTTTTTTGCATTTTAAAACTCTTTGTACACGAAACATCTCGAAGTGATGTGTCTTGCTAAAGTATATAAAAGAGAATATTTCCAAGTGCGTTTGTTCTTTTTCTGCAAAAAGGAAAGTGGATTTTCCATCCGATAAGCGATGGATATCCATTACCCCTAATGGAAGTAGTGGGAAACTTAAAATGGGTGGAGGTTGGATGTTATATAGCACACTTTTCGCGTTGACAGATTATTAATATCTGGTTTGCTCAAGTCCATAACTTGATGTTGTAATACGAATCAAGCCCGGCTCGTCATATCATAATTATTGTGGGACAATAATTTCTGAAGCGTCTATTCAAATTTAGTTCTGCTTAATGTTCTAATAGCATAATCCTCTAAGTAAATCCTGGCATATCCGTAGGTATACATGGGCCCACAGCAATAGCAAAAAATTGCGGATATTTATGTATTGCTACATTTTGACGTCACACTAAGGGGATGCAAAAAAATATGACGTGATGTTAGAGAACACGAAGGGTTAAGTAAATAAGAGATGTAGATGGCACGCGACAAGAATTTAGGTCAAACCTCACGCTACCTACCTTTCCTAGGTGAAATGAACATATATGTATGTACTTATGTATAATATGCTGTTTCCAGTTATTTGAATGAACGCTACAATAAAATAACAGGTATTAAAGTGGCATCATCAGGAAACAGTTCATAATAATAATAATAATAATAATAATTTGTATTAGCTTCTGAAGCTATTTACATTCTCTTACATTATGAACTATACTATGTAACATACATATAAGTTAATACAATAATGCTTCATTTAAAATGAATAATTCCAAATTACAATACGTATACAGGGTGTCCGGTAAGTTCGGGGAAATCTCTCGCCAGCGTGTTGGTGACGTCAAAATATACCTGGTGTTTCATATATTTTTTTCCCCTAAAGTACTCCGTAACAGAACTACAGGGTCCCAAAGGGGTACTCACTGCTTTACATTTTTTGATTTAACTTTTGAACGCCCTTGTATATTTTGATGAAATTTTGGAATTTTGCATAGACGGTAAAAACCAATTACCTCATATTTGAATCATGCTTGGACAATGCCGTGGAAGTCAGGAACGGACTTCACGCAATACCCATGGGCTCAAAATTTTGACTGGTATAAATTTAAAAAGCCGAAAACAATTTTTTTTAAAGCCTTGAACATTTCTCTTCAAAAAAGGTACTCTTTATTCGTTTCGAAAAAGTCAACCGTTTTCATGGAAAAATCGCTTTTTTGAAATCCGTAACTTAAGATGCAATAATGGAAACTACCAGAATTTAGTGTTTTCACCTGACGGATAACAACAATTACGTGTGACAAGATTTGTCAATAATTTTTATTAGCACACTGCAATTTTCAGGAGGCATTAATATCGAGAAAATGAAAAAAAAACAATGAAACTGTTTAAAAATAGTTTAATAAAGTTTGGTTATAAAGAAAATGTTTCGTTTAGTCGGGCAAATGTTCAAAGTGAGCTCCTTCTACCCGAATACATTTTCTTATCCTGCGAATTTTTTCTTGCTGCACCCTAAACAGCATTTCAGGATCATTTCGAATTTGATCAGAATAGTGAAATATTCTTTCCAATAACTCTTCCCTGGTATTTACAGGAGTTGAATATACTAGTCCCTTGAGATGACCCCAGAAAAAAAAATCTAACGGATTGAGGTCAGGAGACCTAGGTGGCCACAAAACAGGTCCTCCTCGGCCTATCCAACGATTGTCAAAGTGCTGGGTTAAGTAGAGACGTACCTCCCGGGAATAATGTGGGGGAGCGCCATCGTGCATAAACCACATTTGATTCCTTATTTGTAAGGGCACATTTTCCAGTAAATCATTTAAATTATTTTGTAAAAAATGTAAATACAGAGCTCCATTCAAACGTTCATCCAAAACAAAAGGACCAATCAAATTATTCCCAATTATCCCTGCCCAAACATTAACCAGAAATCTTTGTTGGTGCTTGATCTGAACTATGGCGTGAGGGTTTTCGTCATGCCAAATGTGCAGATTTCGACTGTTGGTAATACCGTCTCTCGTGAAGCCAGCTTCGTCGCTAAATAAAACAATTTCTGTGAAACTCGGATCGCCTATAAATTGTTGCAAAAACCAGTTTGCATAGTTAAGCCGTGGACGATAATCATTCGGAGACATTGCATGCACTTTTTGGACGTGATAAGGATAAAGTAGCTGTTCTCGCAATGTTTCATGAACAACCCCCTTTGTGGTATTTAACTGAGCTGCAAGCTTACGAACGCTATTAGAAGGGTTTTCGGATATTTCATCCAATATGTGCTCTTCTAAGTTTTGATTTCTTGCTCTCCTTTGCGGCCCTTCCCCACCACGACGAGGTAAAAAACTACCTAATGTACATTTTAGGAGACTGATTTAAGACATTCTAAACTCGGTTTGTTTACTACCTGTTTCTCTTAAACGACGATCAACTCTCACAAATGTTTTTCGATTTGGCAAATTGCGATTTGGAAATCTTTGAGCATAAATTCTGCTTGCCTCCAGAGAATTGCAGTGTGCTTGTCCATAAATTAAATGCATGTCTGCATATTCGGCATAAGTATAAAAATGCTCCATTGCTAATAAAAATTATTGACAAATCTTGTCACACGTAATTGTTGTTATCCGTCAGGTGAAAACACTAAATTCTGGTAGTTTCCATTATTGCATCTTAAGTTACGGATTTCAAAAAAGCGATTTTTCCATGAAAACGGTTGACTTTTTCGAAACGAATAAAGAGTACCTTTTTTGAAGAGAAATGTTCAAGGCTTTAAAAAAAATTGTTTTCGGCTTTTTAAATTTATACCAGTCAAAATTTTGAGCCCATGGGTATTGCGTGAAGTCCGTTCCTGACTTCCACGGCATTGTCCAAGCATGATTCAAATATGAGGTAATTGGTTTTTACCGTCTATGCAAAATTCCAAAATTTCATCAAAATATACAAGGGCGTTCAAAAGTTAAATCAAAAAATGTAAAGCAGTGAGTACCCCTTTGGGACCCTGTAGTTCTGTTACGGAGTACTTTAGGGGAAAAAAATATATGAAACACCAGGTATATTTTGACGTCACCAACACGCTGGCGAGAGATTTCCCCGAACTTACCGGACACCCTGTATAAATTTATAATAATTAATCATTGCTTTTTAATAAATTACTTTTTAAATGCATATATTCCAATAATTTATTTTTAAATCTCAAAATGTTTGTGTGTTTTGTTATTTCATTTGCTAGACCATTATACTCAATTACCCCTTTGAAAAAAATGAATTTTGTGCATTTTTAGACTTCTTGTGACTCAAGATAAAAGCATTATTTCCCCTTGTACTATGTTCATGTATACTTCATTAAATTTTATTTTAAAATTTTGATAATACGGTGCTGCAAGACCCAAATTTATTTTGTGAATATAAATAAAAGCTCTAAATTTTAAATAATTTTCTATACGTTCAACCAATTTAGTGTCTGTAGCATGTCTACAATTCTACTTTATCTACCACACCTTAGTATCACCCTCATTGCTCTATTTTGTAAAATTTGCAGCCTGTTCTTTTCACCTTGCGAAGACATAAATATACAATACAGAGCTACAAAATGTAAAGTGTGGTAGAACAATTTATCGGGTATTATAACTTAAAAAATTACCTACCCTGTTCAACACTCCAATTTTGTTTGATATTTTTCTGCATACATAATCAATATAATCTCCAAATTTTAAATTATCATTTATAATTACACCAAAATATTTAAATTTAGTAACTCATTCAACAGAATGTCCCATGAATAAGGAACTCATACATACCCAGTATAAATTCATTATACAGGGTGTCCGGAAATTACGTGCACATACGGAAGGGGGTAATTCTTTGGCCCATTTTAAGAAAAAAACTTCATATGAACGTATGTCGTAAACGTCCTAACTTTTGAGATACAGGGCGTTGAAGTTCATTTTTTTAAATTGAATTTTGGCTACATCTCCCTTAATAATCAAGCTGCTGAACTGAAATTTGGCACTGCTATGTTTTTGGGGATGGAGAATAAGCTGAAACTGTCAATTTTACCGTATCTCACAGAGGGCGCCACTTGCGCTGTTTTTTGATCACGCTTTTACGCGTAACATTTTTGAGGTTATCTTTTTGGTCCTGCAGGTCCATCATTTTAGTACATATTTTCATTCTACAAGAAAAAGGTACTCTTGTTTCGTAACGATTAAATCAACCGTTTACGTTTAAATTGGCAAAATGTGCCCCAAAACACCTGTTGACTCCAATATTCGAAACATAAAATTTTCAACGACCGCTTTCAAATGCTACAAATCAACTGTACCTTCAAAATGAAGAAACAAATCCCTATGAACAATGCACCAAAAATTATTCGCTTTCAAAATGGAAAGGATTGAATTTGACAAAATTTGAACACCCTATTTCAAGAAAACCAATGGTGTTTTGACCAATATCCATTTAGCGTTTTTTTCTTCATTTTGAATGTACAGTTGATATGTAGCATTTGAAAGCGGTCGTTGAAAATTTTATGTTTCGAATATTGGAGTCAACAGGTGTTTTGGGGCACATTTTGCCAATTTAAACGTAAACGGTTGATTTAATCGTTATAAAACAAGAGTACCTTTTTCTTGCAGAATGAAAATATGCACTAAAATGATGGACCTGCGGGACCAAAAAGATAACCTCAAAAAAGTTACGCGTAAAAGCGTGATCAAAAAACAGCGCAAGTGGCGCCCTCTGTGAGATACGGTGAAATTGATATTTTCAGCTTATTTTCCATCCCCAAAAACATAGCAGTACCAAATTTCAGTTCAGCAGCTTGATTATTAAGGGAGATGTAGCCAAAATTCAATTTAAAGAAATGAACTTCAACGCCCTGTATCTCAAAAGTTAGGACGTTTACGACATACGTTCATATGAAGTTTTTTTCTTAAAATGGGCCAAATAATTACCCCCTTCTGTATGTGCACGTAATTTCCGGACACCCTGTATAACTTACCACCAATTACGATACTTTTAGTTTTATCATAATTTACTTTTAGTATATTTAATTTCATTCAGTCACTTACATTTTTTAAATCATAATTCATTTTTTCAGTTATTTTATGTTTTAATGGTTTAATATCGCCTGCTGAAGTGTCCTAGAATAAAACCGAATCAACCTGTCTGTCGGAAATTTCCACTCAATATAAGATCCAGGGATCCGAAGGCACGCCATCAATCATGTCCCAGGCGCCTCCAGACTCCAGGATAATTCAATTAGGGCCGTGATACTGTCGGCGACGAAATAATAAACAGGCTAGGTTCCGAGCGGCTCGATCAAAACGGTAGTTGGGGAATTGGGTCGAAGTTGTTTGTCAAGCATAATTACACGTACAAGAAAAAGTGCGGTCGGGTCCAACAAATTACAGCCTTGCTTCTATCATTAGTGCAAGTGGGAGTAGGTATCTGATTCTTTGTAAACGTGGCATGCCCATTCATAATCGATTAAAAAACGCGGGGAAGTGTACTGCAATGTCGCAGGTGGTCGCCCCCACAAGCTTCTATTAAAAAAACACTCCCTCGTGTGCTTACACAAGAGGAACCTTTTAGGAGGAAAAACGCCGACCTAAATATACACGATAAATGCGAAACTAATTGGTCAGAGATAAGCAACCTAGGCGGGGCCGTATGCAAATTTCGGCGCACCGGAAATTGAAGTCCGTGCCCCGGAAAATATGGAAAGGATACTCTGTTTGCTCCGGCGTATCGAGGCCATCCCGAAAAGGTTCGACTTTATGGTTGTCGATATGTTTTCACAGGAAATATGTAGGGAGACGGTTTTAGGTGAAATATTTTTTGCTCTTGCGGCGGTCTGGAGGATGATATTAGTGGTCTAGTTTCTTAACTTCGTAGTTTTTTTAGTTTCCTAGTTCCCTACTTCCTTACTATCCTAGTTTCTTAATTCCTTAGTTCTCTCATTCTCTAGTTCCTACTCTCCTTGTTTCCTAGTTCCCGAGTTCTCTAGTTTTTAATCCCCTAGTTCCTTAATGCCCTAGTTCCCTAGTTCCCCGGTTCTTTATTTATTTTTCTACTTCCTTAGTTCCCTATAGTTCCCCAGTGCCTTAGTTCCATAGTTCTCTAGTTCCTTGCTTCCCTAGTTCCTTAACTTCATAGTCCCTATAGTTCCATAGTTCTCTAGTTCCTTACTTCCCTAGTTCCTTAACTTCATAGTCCCTATAGTTCCTTGATTCCTTAGTTCCGTAGTTCTTTAGTTCCTTAGTTCCTTAGTTCCTTAGTTCCGTGGTTCCTTGGTTCCTTGGTTCCTTGGTTCCTTATTTCTTAGTTCCTTATTTCTTAGTTCCTTAGTTCCTTAGTTCCTTAGTTCCTTAGTTCCTTAGTTCCTTAGTTCCTTAGTTCCTTAGTTCCTTAGTTCCTTAGTTCCTTAGTTCCTTAGTTCATTAGTTCCTTAGTTCCTTAGTTCATTGGTTCCTTGGTTCCTTGGTTCCTTGGTTCCTTGGTTCCTTGGTTCCTTAGTTCCTTAGTTCCTTAGTTCCTTAGTTCCTTAGTTTCTTTAGTTCCTTAGTTCCTTAGTTCCTTAGTTCCTTAGTTACTTAGTTCCTTAGTTCCTTAGTTCCTTAGTTCCTTGGTTCCTTGGTTCCTTGGTTCCTTGGTTCCTTGGTTCCTTGGTTCCTTGGTTCCTTGGTTCCTTGGTTCCTTGGTTCCTTGGTTCCTTGGTTCCTTGGTTCCTTGGTTCCTTGGTTCCTTGGTTCCTTGGTTCCTTGGCTCCTTGGTTCCTTGGTTCCTTGGTTCCTTGGTTCCTTGGTTCCTTGGTTCCTTGGTTCCTTGGTTCCTTGGTTCCTTGGTTCCTTGGTTCCTTATTTCTTAGTTCCTTAGTTTCTTAGTTTCTTAGTTCCTTAGTTCCTTAGTTCCTTAGTTCCTTAGTTCCTTAGTTCCTTAGTTCCTTAGTTCCTTAGTTCCTTAGTTCCTTAGTTCCTTAGTTCCTTAGTTCCTTAGTTCCTTAGTTCCTTAGTTCCTTAGTTCCTTAGTTCCTTAGTTCCTTAGTTCCTTAGTTCCTTAGTTCCTTAGTTCCTTAGTTCCTTAGTTCCTTAGTTCCTTAGTTCCTTAGTTCCTTAGTTCCTTAGTTCCTTAGTTCCTTAGTTCCTTAGTTAATTAGTTCCTTAGTTCCTTAGTTCCTTAGTTCCTTAGTTCCTTAGTTCCTTAGTTCCTTAGTTCCTTAGTTCCTTAGTTCCTTAGTTCCTTAGTTCCTTAGTTCCTTAGTTCCTTAGTTCCTTAGTTCCTTAGTTCCTTAGTTCCTTAGTTCCTTAGTTCCTTAGTTCCTTAGTTCCTTAGTTCCTTAGTTCCTTAGTTCCTTAGTTCCTTAGTTCCTTAGTTCCTTAGTTCCTTAGTTCCTTAGTTCCTTAGTTCCTTAGTTCCTTAGTTCCTTAGTTCCTTAGTTCCTTAGTTCCTTAGTTCCTTAGTTCCTTAGTTCCTTAGTTCCTTAGTTCCTTAGTTCCTTAGTTCCTTAGTTCCTTAGTTCCTTAGTTCCTTAGTTCCTTAGTTCCTTAGTTCCTTAGTTCCTTAGTTCCTTAGTTCCTTAGTTCCTTAGTTCCTTAGTTCCTTAGTTCCTTAGTTCCTTAGTTCCTTAGTTCCTTAGTTCCTTAGTTCCTTAGTTCCTTAGTTCCTTAGTTCCTTAGTTCCTTAGTTCCTTAGTTCCTTAGTTCCTTAGTTCCTTAGTTCCTTAGTTCCTTAGTTCCTTAGTTCCTTAGTTCCTTAGTTCCTTAGTTCCTTAGTTCCTTAGTTTTTTATTAGCTTCGTTCCTTAATTCCTTAGCTTCTTAACACTTAACACTTAACACTGATAAACATATTTTTTTCTTTCAATGGACATTTAATTTTGTTTCCCACCTAACGCTGTATAAAGTATCATGCAAAGCTTCGTTTTTACGACATTTTATAACACTTCCCTTGAAAGCAGCACTCAGTTTTCTCCATAAACTTCATTTTTATATACTTGCGACAGTTAAAAAATACAACTCCAACGCTGTTAAAGCTCAGGTAATTTTCCACGTTTCTCATTCAAGAAAATTGCCTCGAAACTGTACAGGAATTCGGCATCTACAACCTATAACCGCACCCCTGCAGCAGTTTGTAAATATTATTCCTGCAATGGTGTTCTGTATATGGCTTCCAGCCAATGCAGCTTATTATCCTTTGGAAGTGCAGGGCAAAATATATAATTGTCTACCTCATATGTACTACGTGGACGATGCGGTATAATATCTGCAGAATCAGGGATGTGTTATTTATTTCAATTTTAGAAATCTTTTTTAAAAAAATCTATTGAGCCTCATTTGTCTTCTTATACCATTGAAAGGCCTTTTTTCTTTCAGAAAAAAATAAGAGGGGACATTCTATCTTACTACGCAGTACCTACTTAAGTCTCCATTTAATTTGCGAATGCAAACAATTTGTTATTCTTTGGAGCTGGGCTTTTGTGAAATTGACAGCTATTCTCTGCTGAGAATTTCTTTTATTCTGTAATGCCAGCACTGAAGAAGGTTCGTTCAGTTTCAATTTCACAAAAGAACTGCCTTTTGGGATATTTCCCAATTTATAAATTATTCGCTAAAGAAATATAACGTATTATATCGAACGACTTTTAGAAGTTGCGTATTCCAAGAAGTTGGGAAGCATTTCTATCGAGTTTCTTTTCTTGCTTATCGCAAAATTTATTCAACCTGAATTGATTTGCAGTCTGGAAGGTGTCAGACCGTAAAAATCGCACCAAAAAGATTAGATCTTCTGACAAAATTGTATCGAATCAATTTTATTGGAAAATCCGTAAATGTAAAGGTGTTATAAAAACACATAAAAACGGAGGTTCAAGTTTCACACTACACCCTACTTTGAATAAGAGTGGCACATATGAAAATATATAGCCTGTAAAATTGTTGAAAAGACCGGAAACATGAATCCTACGCTTTTATAGGTTTCTACCTAGAACAACAATCGCCGAGATTTCTATCCAACTTTTTATGGTTCTAGAATGTTGACAAAAATCGTACATTGTAAAAAACTACGTTATATTGAGGCACAATACCCTTAGAGCCATTTAGAAGTTTTCCACAAGCTTCGTCTGGAAAAATTCGATGTCTGCAACATTTCAACGATGATCAAGGGTTGATGGATCTTCTTTTGTATTCTAAGGAATTAATGGGTTGATCCTCGCTCTCTGCTTTGCTATTTTCGCAATATATTTGATTTTTGAAGAGTTTAGTGGGGAAATATACAGGATGGTCGGTGGTCCACTTTTTACAAGCTTTTATTTAACTTCACCTATTAGTATGTACATAATAAATATTATGTATGTGTGGGTCTCATCTTGCAAGCCGAATTAGAACCACTTCCGGACATCCGACTGAGCTGAAATTTTGCATACACCTTTAGTTCTGGTGACAATACAATATGCAATACTCAATATTGCAATACTTTCAAAATGGCCGCCGCTCCAAGATGGCGGACGATGTATTTTATGTCAACCCCCTTTATATGGATATGAAATGAAAGGGCTTGAAGAGTAGAAAACAATAAGGTGAATGACTTCATACGAAATCCAATATGGCGGCCGCCCCAAGATGGCGGACTAAATTTCTTTACCACCCTCCTGACATGGGAATCAAATAGGTACTAAAAAGCACAAAATAAAATTGAAAATAAAAAACCCTTTTTAAAAACAATCTTCTATTTAAGCCATGTACTAAAACGAATACAATAAGTTAATTCAAAATTGCAACAAGTTTTTGCAAATTGAAAAGCTTGTCACGCGAATTGTAAAGAAAAAATCATACTTTGGCAAATAGGTACTTGCTTTCAACCAATCACTGTCAATCAATTAGTACAATTTTGTTTATAGAAAAAAATAATTTTCTTGTATAGTAACTTACCTATTTATGGCTATATTTTTGAAGACACAGGGCCTAAAAGATTTAGGAAAGATAAAATTAATGCTACGCTCTGTATCTCGAAAAGTGAGTAAGTTTATTTTAAAAAGTTACTTTATTTAAAGTAAGATACACATATTTTTCTACTTTGAGTCTTACCTAGCGAGCAAATTTTGTAGTTAAGTTTTCATAAATACTCTGAAACAATACAAAAAAATCAAATTTTGTTATGAAACCATGGCGCGCATAGGAAAAATTGCCAATAAGACATTTTTGTTTAAAATTAAAATCTACATAAAAAATCTTTATAATTTATTACTATACCTAACAGTAACTATATCCACAATTAATTTAACAAAAACACATTCAATTTCTTAACTAAACTTCAGCTTTGGTAACTTTGGTACAATGTTGATTAAACAATGTTGATGGCACCCTTAGAATTTCCCCCTCGAAGTATCAAGTTTGGAGACAAACATCTCCCAAATTCCGTGTATTTTCTCCTTGCCCGTTTATTTGCGAATTTTTCTGTAAATGTCGTCAATTTCCACTTCAATTAATTCTTCATCCTGACAGAGTCATTCGATAAAACAAAGAGAATGGAAACGTTATTGATTATTAGCATGTGCACACGCAGGGGACTTACACACGCAAGCGGTGACGTGACACGAGTAAATTAACGAAAAATATGGGCTGACAGAAAATTCATTTTAATTTCTTTTTCCAATTTTTGCCTGGTCTAATTTTTTGTAGGTACATCTTGAGTAGCCCGTCCAAAGTGACTAACCACTTACCGAGATGCTTAGATTTTTAACCCCGTAATTAATGAAGGGCCACTTGCCAATTTAAAAAACTTTCGGGTGAACTAAATTGGATTTAAGAGCAGCATCGATTGGAATCTAATGGAGAAATTCGGTGCAATAAATTTGAATTGCGGGGGCTTCAATAAGGTCCTTTTTGAGATGCATTCGGAATTAGGGCATCTGCAAGGTAAATGGAAACTCAGAAACTCGAATTAATTAAATGTTTGTGCAATATTTCTGATCAGTTTGGATTGGAATTGAAGTCCAATAAAAAAAAAACATTGGAAAAACACTCGAAATGAAACAGTCCACTCGTTTGCATATTTTTCGTAGTTGTGTATCGATTTGGAATTAGCGAATTAGCAGCGAGCTAACCGAATTTTAATTTACAATCATTGTTTTGCAGGAAAATCCGACTGAAAAATGTTAATTGATGTCTCTAGTCTTTTCAGGGGTAATATTTAACGATCAATGCAAATTGTATCTTGTAGTTCTGTATTAAATTTGGTACTGTGAAGAAGTTATCAGGTTAGCTACCACAATATTGGCCTTTAGAGTAACTAATCATCACCTGATTGGTTAATATTTCAGAAGTTATGTCACCTCTTTGGCAATCGTTGAATTCTCAAAAAAGTCTCTCTTGTAAAATAAATATGTTTTAATGCAAAACTTATAACTCAATTTTCATTAGTTTTTGTGTCGAAGATCAGTATCACGAAACTTGCATTACCTACGCAACAGCATATACATAAAAGTGAACAAAAAGCTGACTGGCATATTTCTAACTTTCTCATTTCCCCTGCGTTGTTTGTTTCTGAAACAGAAAATTGAAACATGGCATGTGAAATCTCTGTTACAAATCTTCGTGACAAAAAGGCGCAAATCAACCGTACCGACAATGGTTTCTTCTTGTATCTGTGATATACACAGCCTTCTGCGGAATTTACAGCAGGCAGCGGACTGGAAAATAGAGTACAAAACGTAAATAGTTAGATATGTTTCGAGAATAAAAATGTATATAATTTAGTTGAGTTGTTCACTTAAATCATAATTTTTTTTATTACTTCTTACATATTATCATAATTTTGATCAACACGCACAAGAAAAATAACAAACAGATATGGGCAATGGGCATTTTATAAGCCCATTTCAAAATAAAAATACTCAAAATCTAACCAATTAATTGAAAATCAACTGTGCCGACTTTTTTACCCACATAATTTGTTAGGTACTGGTTTGAAAAAGCACCACCACAAATGATAACTACTAAGATTGTTGTGAAGTTATAGCTTATATTTTTCGTCTATGTATTAAACAGGTGCGATTTAGCGTAACTAATAGCCCATAGTGATAGATTAAATTAACAACTGAATCTGTCTTACAAAGGGTTAACGAACCCCTTCTATTCTGTAAACTACCCATTTATTCCTCTCTATCCCGGCTTGTACGATTTCGACAAGGGGTTGTTTAGGCAGCTAAGGGGTGGTTCATGCCAGCTAAATTTGCCTAATACCATTAAAACGGGTTCGATGTTCATAAAGTTAAAGGGAAGTAGGTTAGGTCGCAGTTAAAACAGCACCAAAAATAATATTAAGACAAACTTAACTAAAAAAAGACTTTGCCCGAAAAATATAAAAAAATGTAAGTAATGCTTTTACCGTTGAGAGAACTAGTAGTGGTAGTTTTCTCTAATAATTTCGTTACAAGGTTCCTTTTTTATATTTTTTCATTTTTGATTTTTTATATCACCGTTTTCCATAACATTTCCGATCTATCCAGACCTAATGTAGCGTACGAAAATATATTATTTCCAATCGCCAGAAATCTCCTTGCACTGGAAAATGTGGAAATTTTCAGCTAGTGGATCGCTGTTTGAATAGAACCCCATGATTTGCAACTTTCCATCGATTTTATTTTTCGTTGTCGTTTTGTTGGCAAGCTTCGAGAATAAAGAATAACGGCTTCTTGTCTATACAGTATGCAACAAAATAGTATCTATGTAGAAAGTCGGTTTGTAGAAAGTTGTATCGAGGAATCCCGACTATTTCCTAAAAATCGCAGTAAATAAGAAGTGTAGGAGGGATTCCGAGTCGACCTATTTCCTAAATGCCCTTTGCTGACCCTAAGTTCCACTGGAAAAGCAAACTTTACTCCTTTCCAGACTTCCACGAGTGTCCGAGATAAAAGAAACTGGGAGATTAACTAACTTTCTGCTAGGGGCAGTCCGAGAAATGCTATAGTTTCGTTAGAAATGAGTTTGTAGCCAATTTTCTGTAATATTGAAGATCTTCGAGTATATCTAGGATATAACTTTATTGCAAATAATATGAATGTCAAAAGATGTACCTAAATAGAAAAATCCTAATGTAAAAATTAACAGGTATGAAGAATTTATGAAAATAAATGATGGATTAGTGAAAAAAAATGAAATTTCATTTTTACTTTAGGTTTTTTTATATTATTTGTAATAAAGCTACAGTTACAGTTTCAATTTTTTCAATCCCCATATCGCTATTTTCATTGGTTTCTAGAATTTTTGTATGACTAATATGTCCCCAAAAAATATATCGAAGTAGGCCTTGGATTTTTAAAATAAAATGTGAAGCGGGCCACACTGTATAGTAAATGTGTTGTTTTGAAAAAAATTATATAAAAAAAGTATTTTCTAAGGGCCTGAATTTTGCTATAAAATCGAAAGAAAAACAACTTTTCAATACAATATTTTTTGAAATTTTGTTAAATAATGTCATTTTTGACAATTCTTTTAAAAAATATTAAATTTTACAGACAAACAAAATCACGTCCTTGTTTTGACGTTGCTTAAAATTTTCTTCAATTGAATAATAGAGAAATTTCCTATATGATGTGTGACACTGTATACAGGGTGTTCCAGCGGAAACGTAACAGGCTCTATAACGGCCGGGAATTTTTTTTTAACTCAAAAATAGGTCAATTTTGGTAGGGGGACATCTTTTGGCATAAAATTGATAGATCTATTCAAAAAATTTAAATGGGAAGGGGGTTCATGTTGCACACCTTTGGAAACGTCTCTCAATTCTCTACACCTGTATCAGATTTTTGAAAATCGATCGACTTTTCAAAAAGATACAGCGTGTAAAATGCAAAACATTCATTTTCAATAATAATTGTTGACTGGTATTGTTAAACAATAGAAGATCCGCGTCTCCGTATTATAAACGGCAGCGTTTTGAACAAAATCTTTATTATTGCATGGAAGTGAATGAGCAACATTTTGAGCATTTATTACAATAGTTTCAATTTCCTCCCCGTTTATCAAATTTTCGTCAAAATAATGTTGCTGAACATGCTTTCTATCACTTACGGCCCCCGACCACCACTTTCGGCTTAACTGTTTAACAATACCAGGCAATAATTGAAAATAAATGTTTTGCATTTTACTCGGTGTATCTTTTTGAAAAGTCGATCGATTTTCGAAAATCTGATGCAGATGTATAGAGAATTGAGAGACGTTTCCAAAGGTGTGCGACATGAAGTTTTTTGAAGGGGTTCAACCCCTGCTCAGGGGGTTGCAGATAGATCTATCAATTTTATGCATTTTTTGGCATAAAATGCATAAACAAAATTGACCTCTTTTTGCGTTTAAAAAAAAATCCAGGCCGTTATAGAGCTTTTATGTTTCCGCTGGAACACTCTGTATGTTAAACCAAGAATATATAAAAGAAAAGTTAGAGACTGAATGCCTACCGATAAAATATCTTTCTTAATTATGTGGATATTTTTTTATACGAAATTCTGCTTATTTTGCACAATTTTTTGCATTTAAAGACAATTAAATAAAACGGCACGAGTCCGTATAGCGTCAGTAAAACAAAATGTCATAAGAAAAAGTTAAAAACACCAGTTGCATATTATTACCGAGTCATTCAAATTCGATGTATCTGAACTTGTTTGTTCCTTTTGTTATTTGTGCCGACTTTGAATCGCTATTTCATCATTTCCGTATGTCGTTTCACGACCTTTTTAAAGATTCTAATAATATTTAATGAAAATTAGTCCATTTAAATTCACAAAATAAAAAGAGAAAAAAAATGAAGAAAAATTGTTAAATAATGCCATTTTTGGCAATTCTTTCAAACAATATTAATTTTTACAGACAAAGAAAATCACCTCGTTGTTTTGACATTGATGTAAAACCAAGGAAATATAAAAGAAAAGTTAGAAACTTAATACCTACCGATATAATATCTTTCTTAATGAGGTAGTAAAAAATATTGAAACTGGATAATTTTTTATACAAAATTCTGCTTATTTTGCACAATTTTTTGCATTTAAAGATAATTAGAAAAAACTGCACGAGTCCGTAGCGTGAGCAAAACAAAATGTAATAAGAAAAAGTTAAAAACACTAGTTGCATATTATGTACCGGGTCATTCAAACTCGATGTACGTGAACTTGTTTGTTCCTTTTGTTATTTGTGCCGACTTTGAATCGCTATTTCATCATTTCCGTATGTCGTTTCACCACCTTTTTTAAAGATTCTAATAATATAGAATGAAAATTAGTCCATTTAAATTCACAAAAAAAAGAGAAAAAAAAATGAAAAAAAATTGTTAAATAAAGCCATTTTTGGCAACTCTTTCAAAAAATATTAAATTTTACAGACAAAGAAAATCACCTCGTTGTTTTGACATTGATGTTAAACCAAGAAAATATAAAAGAAAAGTTACAGACTTAATACCTACAGATAATATATCTTTCTTAATGAGGTAGTAAAAAATATTGAAACTGGATAGTTTTTTATACAAAATTCTGCTTATTTTGCACAATTTTTTGCAATTAAAGACAAGAAAAAGTTAAAAACACTAGTTGCATATTATGTACCGGGTCATTCAAACTCGATGTATCTGAACTTGTTTGTTCCTTTTGTTATTTGTGCCGACTTTGAATCGCTATTTCATCATTTCCGTATGTCGTTTCACGACCTTTTTTAAAGATTCTAATGATATTTAATGAAATTTAGTCCATTTAAATTCAAAAAAATGAGAAAAAAAATAAAAAAAATTACCTCGGTACTCAACCCCCGCCACCAAACTGTCGCTCTCGAACACCTCGCTGTCGACTCTCAGCCCCACCTGGCCGTCACCGCGCGCCGGCTCCCCGTCCGAGGGGGGGCCGCAGCCCCCTCCGGGGGGGCCCACGGCCGACCCCCCCGCGAGCAGCAGCAGCAGCGCGATCATTTGGACATCGCGGCGGCCGTGGTGACGCGCGCGTCGACGACGCGGCACTGTGGCGGGTCCGGGGCGGCCGGCTGGGGGGCCCTGGGGGTGCCGGCGGAGAAGCCCGACCTCGCCCGATCGATCCAGCCGGCGCACCTGGTCTTTGGGGGGAGAGGTGGGGATCGGCGGCGGCGGTGGGGGGGGGGGAGTTGTGACGGGTATTGTTGCGTCGTCGCCGGGGGGGCGGGCGGTTGGGGGAAATTGGGGTCAGAGGTGGAAAGGGTTAGGCTGTTTTTTAGAAGTTTATGTCGCAAACTGACGAGTGGTGGGACTAACGTTACTTTAAGTTACATTTTGTAGCGTTTCTTCACGCGGTTACGTTTTGTCAACGTCATGAAACCCCATGAAATGTCACGGAACATCATGAAACTCCATGAAACCCCATGCATCAATGAAACATCGATGAATATTTAAAAAATATTTAGAAATTGTTTTACTTACAATTTTTTTATTAAAAAGATGAACAGATGCCGAAAACGCTTAGTTTAGAAGACAAAAATGTTTTTCTAATTCAAGCCCTTCACTTTTCAAAAATTGCTCCCCAATCTTATCTCACTTTTGTTTTCTTAGAATATTCCTATGCAAAACTAAGCATTATCAATTATTTTTAACTCAAGATTTATAGACTATAATGCGCGTATCAGCAAATTCAATCTAAAGCTATAAAATAGTCTGGTTCACTAAAATAAATCCACTAATAATTTTAAATTCGATTATAGTTTTTAATTTCATTTGAAATGTATATTAGAAACCTTTACACAATTGAGTTTAGAAACGCATAGTTTAAAGTTTAAAAAATTTACTTAAATTAAACGACATAAAACGCTTATCTGTGCATGGACATCTACTAGTAAAATTTTGTTCTTAAAAACTAAATTTTCGAAACGAAACATCGATGAATATTTAAAAAATATATAGATATTGTTTTGCTTACAATTGTTTTTATTAAAAATATAGACACATGCCGAAAACGCTTAGTTTAGAAGAAAAAAATGTTTTTCCAATTCAAGCCCTTCACTTTTCAAAAATTGCTCCTCAATCTTATCTCACTTTTGTTTTCTTAGAATATTCCCACGCAAAACTAAGCATTATTAATTATTTTTAACTCAAGATTTATAGACTATAATGCGCGTATCAGCAAATTCAATCTAAAGCTATAAAATAGTCTGGTTCCCTAAAATGAAACCACTAAAAATTTTAAATTCGATTATAGTGTTTAATTTCATTTGAAATGTATATTAGAAACCTTTACAATTCACAATTGAGTTTAGAAATGCATCGTATAAAGTTTATAAAATTTACTTAAATTAAACGACATAAAACGCTTATCTGTGCATGGACATCTGCTAGTAAAATTTTGTTCTTAAAAACTAAATTTTTTAAATGAAACATCGATGAATATTTAAAAAATATATAGATATTGTTTTACTTAAAAAAAATTATTAAAAAGATAGACAGATGCCGAAAACGCTTAGTTTAGAAGACAAAAATGTTTTTCTAAGTCAAGCCCTTCACTTTTCAAAAATTGCTCCTCAATCTTATCTCACTTTTATTTTCTTAGAATATTCCTATGCAAAACTAAGCATTATTAATTATTTTTAACTCAAGATTTATTGACTATAATGCGCGTATCAGCAAATTCAATCTAAAGCTATAAAATTGTCTGGTTCACTAAAATGAAACCACTAATAATTCTAAATTCGATTATAGTGTTTAATTTCATTTGAAATGTATATTAGAAACCTTCACAATTCACTTAAGAAGAAGCCACCTACACTAACGCCTATGCCACTTTGGTGCATGGCCCCAAAAATTAATTTAAATTACAAAATTACTTACCGATGGATTATTATCCTCAAACATTTTAGTTTTGGCGGTCAGGGAAGTGCCACAAGCCGCACAGCTAAGCATAATATCTCGAAAAAGTATCTAAATCCCACATACTGACACCTATCACCTGTCAGATAAAATATTGTGCCAAAACTTGGTTACTACTTTGACTCCTTCCTTTATTCAAAGAAATTTCCTGATAAGTTTATGTATAATATATTGTATCGTTTTCTGTATATTCCATTATAGTTTCTTTTAATATGAAGCTAAAAAAACATAACATCCTCACAATGTCCACGTCCATCTTGCTCCTACCATCTAGACAAGAGTAATGGCCTACAGAAATGGCATTCACGAGGTGCCCCGCTTATTTCAGTTTGACAAATGATGCTCTCGCAGCCAGGCGTCGTCCTTCTTCTTTCTTAGGGCGTTTTAAGTCTTTCTTTCTTCCTGATTCCTTCATACTATCGTTTGTCCGCAGACTGTAATTCCGTTAGTGATATTCTACATCGACTAAAGTGTTTTTTGCTGAATATAAAAAACATGAAAGCATCTCAGTTTCAGTTGACATTGGAGAAAAAGGAAAAATACAAAAATATTAAATATACAGGGTGTGTCAAAAAATAAAAATAAAAAAATAAAATTCTTATCGACCATGTGTCTGTTGTCTTTAGTTTTTTAGATACAAGGCGTCCAAGATTCCTTTTTAAAATTCAATATTGACCGTATCTTCCACTTTCAGCTTATTTTCCATCCGAAAAACACAGCAGTGTCAAATGTCAATAATGTACCAAGTATAAGTAGAAGATACGGTCAATATTCAATTTTAAAAAGTAATAACTTGGACGCCCTGTATCTAAGAAACTAAAGACGATAGACACATGGTCAATAGGAGTTTTATTTTAATTTTTTGAAGTTCTGTATGCTCCACAAATTATGCCAGGGTTTTCTGAAACACCCCGTATATCGTAGGTAGAAACAAAATGTAACTAGCGTAAACACAATCATAGATAAACAATATTCCGTACACTTTTTCATTTGACAACAGTCCATAACGACTTTTAAAAATTATTGTATACTTTTTCTTTTATCTTCTCCCTGTCAACATTATTATTAATATCCAACGACACAATTCATGGCAACCGGAAACTTGATATTTGTATGGAAATTTATTGGGAAATTCTCCGGCCATGAATAATTCTTTTCTGCTGGGTCTAACCGCTAGTTTTAAACTGGATTTATAGTTTGGCGCGGACTGTATATAAAATTCGCATCAATGAAAATTTTAAAAGGTTTTCTCGGGGAAATTTGGGAGGTCATTTATCAAGGGAAAGGTTAAACGGTACGCGGCAACCATTAAGGATCTAACTTCCAGAAGCTTTTAAATAGAAATGGCGGGGAGGTTAAATACTGCGCGTTAAAATATTCTACAGGATCGAAATAATTTTTTACCAAGTTTTGTTTTAGCATCCCTTGTACTTTTTGAGTCGCTATTTGGATTATAGATTATAGGTCGTAGTTCTAACCGTTTCGGTACTATTATTAGCTTCAAATTAAATATAAATATAGATTTTGGTATCTTATACCGTAGGGTGTATCTACTATTAACTCTCATAGTACACTTATAGAAATCAGATGACCCAAGTATGGGAAAATTCTTTTTTAATATATGGCTTTAAAATACTAAGTAAACTAAATTTAAGAAAGTCTATATGCTATCTGGTATTTAACATGTACACAGGGTGGCCTACTATAAATTGACACCCCCTTAACTTGTTAGTTTTTGAGGTTAGAAAAAAGACAAATGAAAGACAAATAAATGCCAAATTATAATAATACTTATTGACAGTTTGTAAGTATATTGACCAGGGACCCTCAAAGAGTCCCTGATATTCACGCTTTGGAAAACAAAATGGGCTATTTTAAGTTTTCAGGGAAAATGAAGAAGGGAAATCGAGAAAAATGATAAATTTTAAATAGTAACATAGTCGTCAAATTTATTGTTTGAAATTTAATTTATATTGAAAACGACAATAACATTTAGAATAAAGATATATTTTTTGTGGGGTTATTTAAAAAACAAAATTTATTATGAGAGACCGGAAAATGTAGAAACACTGAAAGGTAGAATTTGAGAAGAAATCCACATGTTAAATACTGACATAGCAATTTTATCGTTGAACCAATAAACAGAAAGTTAGTAGCAAATATCAATAAATTCAGTGAGCAAGATAAAGGGCATGCGTAGCATTTGTAAAACGTAGGTATATCCTTTTTCTAAAAGTTATTGTCGTTTTCAATAAAAATTAAATTTCAAACCACAAATCTGACGAAGTTTATTAACTATGTTACTATTTAAAATTTCTCATTTCTCTCAATTTCCCTTCTTCATTTTTCTCTAAAATCTTAAAATAGTCCATTTTGTTTTTCAAAGCGTGTATATACGTACTTGCAAACTGTCAATTATTATTACTATAATTTGGCATTTGTGGAATACAAATGGCAACCTATGACCCAAGAGTAATCCCTCACAAAAAAGGCTCAGTTCTGAACGAACAGTTGGAGCTAACATATAACATATACATATATATACTTCGTTGGAATCGGAAAAATGCATATAATTCAATAATCCAAAAATATATAAGGTGTTCCATTTAAAAAAACATAAGTTATGTCTGCCACGGCTTTCTAGAACACACTGTATAAGGTCCAGTAGCGTCACGAAAAACTTTGTATTAGTATCTAGAATTTTTGTAAAAAAACTTTTTTTCTAATCTCAAAAACTAACAAGTTAAGGGGGTGTCAATTTGTAGTGAGCCACCCTGTAAGTAATTTTGTATTTTAATTCGTTAGTGTTTGAATCTTTGAAATAATTTGACAAAAAAATGATAATGCCAGTAATACTAGAGAATTTTTTATTAATTAATATATTGGTTAGTAGGTATAAAAGTATAAAAATATGTTTATTAAGTTTCTATACTATACTACTTTTTTTGGGTTTTTTTTGTAACTACTCTAAATAATTTGCATATTGCAAAACATCTATAAAATTTGCTTAAAACTACCCAATTACCAAATCTAAAATCTAAGACTTATAATCTAAAAATAACTAGTATCTAATAATAAAAAAAGAAAAAAATTGTACATAAATTTTAACTTTCGATTGTAAATTGCTGAAACAAGAACGCAAAATTTTAATTCCAAAAAGCCGATAAAGAGAGCCACAATTTTTTTAGAAAGTATATCTGAAAATACGTTTCTATTCTACATCCCATCTACGTTTCTATTCTACATCCCAAAAGTAAAACCTAGGTTAGTAAATAAAATGATCTCTAGTAAAAAACAAACAGCAGATCACTCCTTCTCCTTCTCCTTACTCTCTTCAAGATCTTCTCTTATAACCTCATCTATAATTTCAAACTCGTCGCTCAAGCTCAATGGTGAACCTCGTCTTTCTCCTCTTTCCAACTGTTCCTCAAACCACCGATAATCTGGATCCTGTCTAAAATCTTGCCTCGTCTTTCTTATAGCTCCCTGGGCTGGTGTCAGCTGTACTGGCATTTCAGGCTTAAATAAACACATTTCGATGACGCAACTATATCTCAAAAGAAACTTCCTTACCGGTACAGCAACATTTTCGTTACTGCTTTCTTTGGTTGTTGTCTTCCTTTTGCATCCTTGGTTGGAATGATCGACCACGTCCTTGCACTTTCTTCCTTTAGTTTTGGTCTCGGATCTCGGCCTGATAACTCTGCTGGTGGATGGCAAGCTTGGCCACTGGATGTCATAGTCTTCATCTGTAACTAAAGTT